>OZ012705.1:14259044-14913306 GCA_963942595.1 Cylloceria caligata
ATCGCAACGAATAAAAATGTACAGACTGTCGTTATCGCTTGTACAGCTGGCAATTTATATTTCACGTTTCATTCCCACGAAGATATTAAAATTGATCTTGGTGTACATTATGTAATCCCGTCGGAACGTTTTGTGCTACGACAGACACTGCTTATCAGGTCGCATTTATAATATATCGCCTTGCAGTTAAGAAGCAACGAGCGAAAATTATTGTTTTGCTTTTATTATTTATTAAAACGCTTCTTGTTTATAAAATGCGTATAAAAATGATAATTTCGTACTAATTTCGTATATTTACAAAAATCTCTATACAGAATTTATTTCTAAAGGTTTTACGATTGCCGATATTTAAATTTCACAATAAATATATAATTGAAAATTCCAAGTTTAGAAAAACCTGTAATCACCATCTTCTCGAAAAAAAAACTTCAAAATTAATTTCGCGCCAGTCTATTAATCATATTTTCATTTATCAACACTTTAGATTAAAAATGTTTGCCTCTTCGTAGAAAAAGTTTTGTTTTCGTGAGATTAAAAGAATGTTCTGAAGCGTCGAGAGAACTGGATTAGAAAAATGTTTTGGATTGGGGATATGTGCGTGCGTGTGCGTCCCAGTAGAGCAGTTACGTTCCTTTGTTTGTTACAACTTATGCAATAATTCAAACAACTGTTCGAATTTGATAAAATTTGTTAGTTATCGAAAAATTGTCTGTGTGCGTTCTGCCTGCCACAAATTTTTAGCTATTGAGCTGAATAGTTATTTACCTAATAAAGTGACGTTGAAGGATTATCGACATTGAATTTGAGCGGAATTTATAAAGAAGTTTCAATGTTATAGGATTTTGAATTTAAATAAAAATTTACGTCACTCTTACTCACGTTAACTTTGACCATTTTAATTCAAATTTACTACAGGATCGAGCGAATATTCAGTGGTGCTACATATTCGATTTGTTGAAGATCGTTAAAATCATTCGGATTTTATAGAAATTTGATAGTTTTTTTATATTTCAATTGCTTCTACTTACAAAATATTTGACAAAAAGAGTTAAAACTTGAGGGATATTTGGTAAATAATAACTTTTAAATATTATACCGAATACCGAATAATCCAATTACGCGATACCGGCATAACAACATTCTAATTAGGTCGCCAATCACCAGCAAACGACTCTCGAACGATCATATAGGGATAAAAAGTAAAAAAAGTCTAAGTTGTCCGGCCAACTTTATGTAGAGATCGGGACATTTAGCAGCTTACATGTGCTAATTATTAATTATAAAATCGTAGACAACGATGCAAGTAATTTTAATCGATGTAGATACAGATATAAGCAATTAAAACCCTTTTATTTGTTTTTGTTTACCGTACGGAAACAATGCAGTTGGGGAAACAACAGCATCTGTTGCTGGGCCGTTGGCTACGTAATCGTTACAGTCATCTAATATCCGAGTCTTACTTACCTGATGACATTTACGTGATGAGTACCGACGTCGACCGTACTCTGATGTCCGCGGAAGCAAATCTAGCAGGCATGTATCCGCCACAAGGTAATCAGAGATGGGATACACTTAATTGGATGCCGATTCCTGTCCACACGACACCCGAGGACGAGGATCACGTGTTGGCAGGCAAAAAGTATTGCCCAAGATACAATTACGAGATGTCGAAAGTTCTCCAATCGCCAGAAATGAAACGATTCAACAAGGATAATGCTGAACTTTATCATTATATTAGCAAAAATGCTGGTCGAAAAATAGCGAATCTCGTGGATCTGAATTACATATATAGCATTCTTTACATCGAGGTATGCCATTCTTTGAAACTTATTAAAATGTACAAATTTCAACGACACCCGTGCTCGCCAGTCAGAATTACAATAATGCTATCGTAACATTTAAAAATATCGAAGTATCTTGTATCGTTTCGATGTATCGAAGTATCTCTCGTAATATCGAAATTTTTTGATATCTCGAAGTATCGCATTATCTCGAAATATCGAAATATCTCGATACGAGTATCGATATATTCGTATCGAATAATCGTGACATAATTCTTTAATCTGTAATCTTCGATATTCACAATTGTGTCTTGAATATATATTATAAAAAATATATTCGCAGACTATTTGGAATAAAACGCTTCCCGCATGGACAAAATCCGTCTATCCGGATAAATTGAAACCGCTCGCGGCTCTTAGCTTCAAGCTTCAGGCTTACAACAAAATACTTCGAAGACTCAAAACCGGTAAGTTTTAAATACAATTCAATCTACGAATTTCGTATTTTCTTCAAAATAAAATAAGGTGAAATGCCAAAACATATACATTGTATACATTGTGACTTATTTTTTTCGAAGGATCGCTACTGGGTGAAATGATCGATCGCATGCAAAAAAAATCCAAGGGCGCTCTGGCACCGGATCGAAAACTTTGGGTTTACAGCGCTCACGATGAAACCGTAGCGAACTTGTTAATGACTTTGGACGTTTTTCAACCTCACAGTCCACCTTATGCTTCTATGATACTCATTGAGCTCCGGGAAAATTCAAAGAGCGAACACATCGTCACCGTATGTTTTATTTTTTAAATCCCTTAAACTTTCTTTCCAATATTTACAAATTCTTTAATTTGCTCAAATTTATTTTGCACGTTATTTGCTTAAGATTCATTTTGCTTAAAACTGCAATTTGATGAAAATTCAATTTAATTATGCCACTTCCAGAAGCTAAGGACGCAAATGTGACTCGGTAACATCAGTTGTCTCTATTAGATTTAGCCCGGAATGCGTCGGGCAGCGATTAGAAAATGACCTATGATCTTGCGATAGAGTTTTCGGTAATGTAGAGTAATGTTTTATTATATACCTGACAGAAATTGATGTTTTCACGAGGAGTTTAAGGATGTTGCGCGATTGAGGAGTTGGACGTATCAAGTGTAAGTTATATCAGGTTTTAATAATTACGCATTTTTTTATGAATTTGATTGTTTATGATTTTTTAATCGCTGACACGACTGTAGCTCGATACGATCACAGTCGAATGGGAGTACAGTCGTCATTTTCGTCACTGGAAGTTCAGCCCAGTTCGCACGAGTGTGTTTGGGGAAGAATGGTTGAATCGTGAATGACCTTCTCAAGGCCTCCGTCTTTACAGTTGACAAGGATGGACTGAGAGTAAGGGAACCTCAGGGCTTCGCCCTCACGAGGAAAGATGGGATCTGTGTTAATCTCCCTGGGTTCCGTCCTCATTTGTAGATTTTAGTTGAGTTTAAGTAGATAATTGGAGGATGGTTAGCAGTTTTCTGTGATTAGAGTGAAACTACAAGTTGTTTCAATAAAACGAACAAAATTTATTCAATAAAAGGAAATCTGAATGAAAAAAACTATATTGTTAGCAAATGTGCAAGAGTCGATGTACGTCAATATGTATTGTGATCATGATAATGTGTTTAATCCATTTTTAATAGTAATTAGCGGCAAGTAGAGCGTCACGTAGCCTCAGTCAAAATCTAAGTTATATCACTGGTCAAAGAGAATCTATCTCTGTGCTCGGAGAAGAAAGTATCTAGTCGCAGAGTGCTGAGGAGTAGGTTTCGTGACCCGTGACTCGTAACTATGTCCGATGCAGTGCTGCGCTGTATTTTGTGACAGCGACTGGATGGTATTGACTACTGTTTTACGCAATTTCGCTTTGTAGGCTCAATACTGATGATTAAGACTGGTTTGGCTGATGCTATGGCCCTCATATTTATACTGTAAAAGTGGATTATTTCAGTACAGAATAATCGTCGTTGCTTAGCAACTAAACATTAATATAACATTTAAGATTAAAAGATTAAATTTAAGATCTAAGGAAACATGTGTCACGAGCGTTGAATGTGTCGAATGTGGAAGTCTGGTTCATAATTTACATGATAATTATCGATGTACACGAATCGGTTTGAAATTGTAAGTAAAATATTTACAGTTGTGAATTAGTTTGCCTCAAAAAGAGATGAATCCAGATCGTGAATCTTACAAAGTATTAGAAGAATTTACTATGAAGGAGTTGCTCCTGGTTTTTATATTGTAATTGGTAAGAGAGAGAGAGAGAGAGAGAGAGAGAGAGAGAGAGAGAGAGAGAGAAATGTTCTCACCAACAACGAGAGTTCATACTTCCCTACCCTACCCCTTGTGATAAGCACAAAGTTTCCTGTTTATCTTGCGGCAAGCACTTGGCCTTCGTAGAAATATATCGCTGAGGCAGCACCAAAGCTGATAGCTCAAGCAGCTTGGTACATAGTGAATGGTAAATATATTATGTCCATGGCGGTGGTAAAATGCGTATCCGAAGTTAGTTAATTGATAATCACTGGTCATCGAACACTGTTTTGTCGCATCGATTTACATAGTAAATGGTAATATAGTGAATGGTAAATATATTCTGTCCATGGCGGTGGTAGAATGCGTATCCGAAGTTAGTAAATTGATAATCACTGGTCACCGAACACTGTTTTGTCGCATCGATATACACTGAACGTGACAATTAATTTAATTAAAACGATAAATAAATAGAAAAATAATAAAAATAAATAGAAATTGGAGAAACGTCCAATAAAGTAAAATAAAATTTGGTTTTTTTTTTGTTTCAGGTATCTTACAAAAATTCCAGTGATGATCCGAGGTTTCTCACCATCCCTGGTTGTCTTACCGCCTGTTCTTTGCATGATTTCATAAAACTGACGAAAGACGTTGTACCGGAAAACTGGGAAAGGGAGTGCATGATAGATTCATCGATTTACGGATACAATGTCAGTAACTCAGCCATAATCGGTAAGACAATCGGTATACTAATAATTAAGAGAAAAAAACATCACTTTCGACAATAATTCTTGCGATTTAAAAATTTTTTTTACACCATTTGTTGATTTAATTAAAAAATTCCTTATGTCTTCTTTTTTTCAGCGATCCTTGCGTGGTCTGTACTCTTTCTAGTCTCGTTGATCCTGTTGATATTCGCTTTTATATATTCTCAGTATAAGCGAGAAAACAACCAGTATTATTTACGTCTATCAACGGATCCGATATAAAATAATTTTGGAAATTCCAAAATGGCGTGCCTACCGATCGCGACAAAGTTCATCGAGAAAACAAACGGAAATACGATGTTCCACCACTTAAAATGTAATTTAAATAACAAAATCATGAAGATTTGAGACTGAAAAGAGTTACTGTATAAGTAATGTTTCTAGAAATCTTGTTTTTTCTCGCGTTTCACGACAATTAATCAGTTTTCGTAAAACAAAAGTGAAACAAATATTTTTTTAAGTAAATTTTTTGTTATTTTTTTCCCATTGATCTGAAAGAGCCGAATACTTGGGTTCTTGAAATAAAAATGAATAATACAAATATTTTACGATGATAACGTTCCTTCGATCGAATTTTGCTCGCACTACGATTGCTCGATGTCTAGTCATAACATAAACGTTACTGTTACCTAGCAGAAAACAATGAAGCTGAAATAATGAGACGAAGTCGAAACGCCTGATATGTAAATCTCGCAAAGAAAAAGTTTCCTTCTACGTTCTTTGATTTGCATTATAAACCATTATTGATAGTAAATTGTAAATTAATTAATTTCTAACGCGTGCAACTAAAAGTTAAAGGAAAATGTCATAAGGGTGCACAAAGAGATCATAAGGAATTGTTTATTTCATTAATTGATAAATTAATAATCATGCGAATCTTGAATTAAGTCAATTTATTATCATTGAGAGTAGAAACATTTGAATATCGTGTCATTTTCTTTTTCATACTATCATCGTTAACTTCTCAATCGTGCATAACAAAAAATAACCAAACATTGTGATTTAGTATAATGGTAGATTTTTTACTTTAAAGGATAGATATCATTCTGCATATAATTAAAGTGTTGATTCTATTTTTATTATCTGTAAAATGTTATCTTAACGATTATAGTCTGAAATCACCAGTGAACCGATATGTATAACGATATATGTGAAATAAAAAAAATATAGTATTTTCATTGCAGAGTTAATATTTTTCATATTGCTTCTTCGCTATTTCCGATTGCTGATTATGTTTTCTCTATAGAAAAATATCTTTTGTCTTTTTTGGCATCCACATTGAAAAAGCATTGTGACCAAACGACACGTGACAATACACAAAATATTTGTTCGGCGTGGAAATGTTCTTTTTAGTAATTTTTCTTAAAGTTAAGAAAATAATAAATCTCATAAAATATAAATCGTTGGACCGATTTTCTTTGAATCGAATACCGATCATCGGTCGATGATAATTCATTTTTATACCAATTTTTAGCCCGTTATCTCAACAATTGTAACAGTTATCTCACGTAAAGAAATTCTTGAAAAAATTCAATAACCGCGTTATAAGTTTGAACGACTGCAAATATGTTGCCAATAGTTAAATAAAATAATGAAAATTGATCTATCTACGTGCGTTATCAATTTACACTTGATATCACGAGAACCGTTCTCAAATTTTGATGATTGAAATGATATGCACAGACATACGCACACACAGACGTCCAGACATTTTTTTGTTAATGTGCTTTTTTTATGTTTGGAAACATTACGAACACGTTTACATAATAATCTTGATAAAAAAATGTTCACGTAATCGACTTATCTCTCTGCTTTCTAAAACGAAGAAGCACTAATCGAAAAAATCCAAAAGCATCGGTAAATGACGGGTCAATGTAATCTGCACCTTTAATCTAAATAAACTTTCGTTGATAAACTATAAATATGACAAATAGCAAAACAAATAGGCAAATTTAATCCTTTGGATGACATTGACTCTATGAAAATTACGTACGCTTCAGGATTAGACACAATTTTGCCGCCGAAGCGGTAAACAAGCGGAGGATCAGAAATTCTAACGAAATTAATTACTCGCGAGATATGATAAATTCAGTAACGATTGGTCATTTGTATTTAACAAGTTTACAACAAATTTTATTTATAACTGTACAGTGTACATGATGTATGATATATTTTAATAAAAATATATTTTATCTATTTTATTTACACACACGGGACTTAATAGTGATCTGAGCATTTTCTGATATAAGTTTTACGACGAAAAAAATTAATTCAGTTCATCAATGGCAATACGTACGAGAGAGATAGTAAAACTTTCCAATTGCTAATTTCTTCGGTGCGATTTATATCTCGGATAGAAGACGAGATAACGGTGAACTGTAGAATTACGAAACGCGGTTCATCGTTCACGTCTTTCATCCAAAAGTGATCAATTGTGACGAAGAAATTTGCATTACAATTTTTGTTATCGACCGAGAGTTATCGCATAACTTAAAAAATTAACAGGTTTATGCGATAAAATTTGTAACTTTACAGACAAATTTTATTTTCTTTTATGAACTGAGTAAAAATTGTCAAATTTTGCAAGATATAAAATAATAATTTTTCAAAATGATTGAAAATGTTGATCGACGAATTTCAGGAATCCGTAATGGTCGTGAAACTTCCGCCCAAGTTTTCTTGGATAGAGAACGCCTGGTTAACTCTGAAAGGTTCATCGAAAGTTGTACTAAAAGAAACGAAATGTCGATTAAAAATTTGAAAATACATAAATTATTTAAAAAAAAACATTATTAACGATAAATAAATATAAAAAAAACAAAGAAACTTTGGTTAATCAATGATGAATTTTGTTTATTTAATTAAGCCACTTCTGTAATTATTAACTTGTTAGTCACGAATTAATATATTGAATGAAACATTTACGAGATAAGTGCGTAAGTTTTTTCTTAAAAAAAAAAAAAAAAAAAAAAAAACATATTGAGCTGTGCAAAAATTGACAAAAAAATAATTATTGTCGAGCGCATCGTTGACTGTTGAGAGCTTCGCTTAATATTCAATGAAATATATTTTTATCGATGTTTAATTACCAAATATTTATTATTTATTATTATTACTTTTTTTTAATATCTAAAGAAAAAGATAAATGAATATATATATATTTTTTCAATAAATGTTTTATGTAACATGTGAGAGAAAAAAATGAAAGCCAATTCTTACCTTTGGTACAGGAAATTTATTAGATTGGCTACAGGACGTGCTTCGTGGTCGTAAGGCCATACTTTTTCATCAAGTTAAGAAACAGAAGAAGAAGAAGAAGAAGAAGAAATAGTGAGTTGAAGAAATTCGCATGCAATGAAAATTAGATTAGTCGAACACTTGTTAACACGTTTATCACGGCTTATCACGGTTATTACATAAAAAAAACCCGACAAAGCTATATAAAATAAAGCACAGGAAAAATAAAAGAAATAACAATTAGAAAAAAGAAAAACATTGATTCGATAAAATATATTCAAAGTTGATTACGCAATAATTAGAAAATGCAATTACATAAATAAATTACGCCTCTGAAGATTTTTTTGGATAATATTCACCTGTAGCCAGCAATATTAGTCTTTAAATTAAGAGAATTGGCTTTGAAATTGTTGCAAAATAATTGTAAAAACGTGATTCTTAAGAGGAATCGAAAAACAAAGAAAAACAGTAATCTCAACATTTTCTAATTGTAAGAGGACTGATTAAAGTATGCGCAAACTAATTTTAAAATGACGAAAACATGAATTTTAGTTTTGGTAAACAAACGATAAATGGATGCACCTCTAGAGAAGTGATTAACGAAAACAAAAGTTATTTGCGACTTTCCTACTGGAGGTACAAGTAAATATTGTTTATAAGCTTTATATGTACATAAATATAAATATATTGGGAAAAGAGATTAACGACAATGGCGCTGTATGTAACTGTGTCATGGCCGATCAAAAGTACAAATTTTAAGGTTAAATATTCAAGAAAGTTTCCGGTCTTATCGTGGTTGCGATTTCATGCTGCATGCAAAATTGTCAATCAGGCAATTTTGTGGCCGGAAATAAAGTGAACTCCCAATTGGTTCATTTGATCCAAAGAAATAGATAAAATTCAGACTTTTAATCCGAAAGCAACGACGAAAGGTAAAAAAAAAAGAATATTTTCATAAGTTAATTGTCCAGTTTCAATATACTCAGAGTCGATTGATGTTTGAGACACGTTGAATACGAATTTGCTTTTGTCTAAAATATTAATCAGATCTGAGTAAATTGGATTACAGTTATCGTTGACGATTACAGTTTCTGTTGCCAATTACAGATTCCATAGGTGTCACATTTCTTTAAGATTATGTGATAATAATACTCGGTTGTGAACAAAAAGCTGTAATCGGAATTTCTCTGGCACGGTTGATCTGCCGGATAAAAGCCAAAAGAAAGGTGCTCTCCGTCTAACAATTCTGCAGAGTACCGTTCATGTCTTTTATCCAAAAGATAAATCCGTGGTGGAGATATTTGGGATAAAATGTTTAGTTCCATCTCTATACCTCCCACACAGATTTCATATCATCTTAATGATTTTTTTTCACATCATGAACGGCTAATTTTCTTTATTTCAAACATCGGCCACCAGATTCGCTATATTCGTTTTCCCAATGAAAATTAAGAAACTCGCCACGTGTGTCGTGGAGCATTAAGATCGCAAACAAATATGACTTGAGCGAAAAATACAGCTTTCAAAGTTCAATTGGCGACAATTAATAAATATTTAATAAAAATAAGTAATAACCGCACCCGAAACTGAGGAAACAGTAACTGATAAGCGTCTAAATTTTGAAAGAAAGAGTTTTTGAAACGGTACGTTTCAATCTGCCATATTCCAACGATTAATAAAATCGTCACTGAGAGTCGCTTGTCAAAATTCCTGCGCTAACGAATGCATAGTCATGTAAGCACATAACGCACAATGCAAATGATGATACTCTTTGTCAAATGAAATACATACCACATAAATAATGAATATCATGCCGATAAAACGAAAATGTTGACACGAGCAAAGCACGCGCTTCACGACGAGAGATGACATTTCGATCGTTACAGAACAAACGGTAGAACAGCGAAGGTAGGAAGATATATGGAGAGACTCTGGTGGCGCAGAACCGAAGCAACTGTTTCGGGTCCTTACGAGTCTAAAGATGTTTCCGAGCTGTTTTGGAAGCTGATAACGAGATAAGAAAATAATATTTGTACGATTCAAAGAAATAATGAAATCTATCAATCACTCGCTATACAAGAAGAAAATTCACCGCGAATATTTCAAATTAAGGGGATGCTGGTGTAGATTTGAATGGTCAGTAATATAGGATTATTTTCATTTTTCGCACGTTTTCAACCAAAATTCGACTGGACGTATAGAAGCGTTTACGCTCATATTACAGTCCTATACAATTTGAAGCAATCCGTAAAGTACAAAATACCTTATTCGTATACGCGCTGATTCATCCAACATGTACTTTGGTAGTTTTAAAGGTTGATTTATGCCAAAAATAAACCTCAAACGAACCGAGTTCCAAACATCAAATATATATCAAAGCTCAGAGTAGGATTGACGGTTAGATTTATTGGAAACAACCGAGTTCCAGACATCGTATTTAGCAAAAGCTCATGGTTGGATCGACGGTTGATTTTACTAGAACCAACCGAGTTCTCACCGTCACATAGCCGAACGGTTGAAAATTGGTTGTTTTGAGGTTATTTTTTTCCACAAATCAACCAGTTTTGGAATTGGGTTGGTAAAAAGTTGAGCAACCCTCCGCGAGGGTACCGACGAATGTAGGTCAAAAAATCTAATCCAGCATCCCCTTAAAACAATTTAGATGAATAAAAAATGAGATTTCTTACAAATCTATTAATATTTTTCTACAATTTTAATTTAATACATTTTTAGCATTATTATTATTGTAAATTGCAGCGTATCAAAATATGTTGTAATAAATCTACCCAGTGAACCATATTAATATCGTCAATTGGCCTATTGCTTGCCAGTCAATCCAACCCAATGAATTCTTGCGCCTACTCGGACCAATTAGAGTTGTCGTTATCAGGAGCGTATGAAGAGATGCGTGAAGAACCAGCGTGCTACAGATATTTTCTTAACTTAAGATAGTTATGTCACTATGGCATTTGAAACTAGGAAACCTGATTTTTTTCTATCTTTCAGTTTTAATATTTAATGTGACATACGCAAAAGACCAGGTTACACGTAATCGAACATCGAAAAGCGAAATAAAATGTTTCGATGAAAAAATTTTTAGCATATAGCGTTTAAGATAAAAGCTAACGAGATCTATATTCAATTGGAGAACTTTCGTACTTTGATCGATCTCACAGAAAATATAGAATATTACTCTTAAATTAATAAAGTTTCTAATGATCATTTTTTAAAATGTAAGAGCTCACCGGATAATTTGGAAAAATACGAACATTAAAAGCGAAACTCTTATACGATGCATTTGATCGCTCGATAGCGTATCGATGCTTTCCCCGCACGCCGCTCACCGCAATGTGTATCGGCTGCTATCCCTACCACGTTATACCGACATAACTACCTTAAGACGGTGCAACATACCGACTGAGCCATAAAATTACACATTCATATTTTATGCAAAAATAAATTAGGTGCACATGGAAAATAACTAGAGGCATTCAAACCTAATTTTATTTTGTCTGAAGTATTAAGCATCTCTGAAAAAAAAGGGACGTTACGTATCTCCGTCGGTACGTAACATCACCTTAATCAGTAACTGTAAGGACGGAGAAATATGTTTTCTTTTTTTTTTGGAAAAGAGGAAGACCGTCACCGCATAAAACTTATTTTACAGCGAAATTATTTATATATAATAAAATACGAGTTTCTTATAAACACATTTGTTAAATGTACAATTTGTTATTGCTGTTCGATACAATCAATTGAACCTTTGTTAGTAAGGAATGGGTAGACAATTTTGTTATTTTTATTAAACCATTTCCATATTCCCTCGCCGATTTTTGTTGTTGTTGTTGTTATTATTGTTATTGTTAGTATGATTGCGAGTACATAAAATTTGATGAATCATGAGGATCTTATGGATAATTTAAAAATTATAATTATAATTTATAAATTATATATTACAGCCACCATTATCGAGACATTCAGACGCAAAGTTTAAAGCTAGCTCGACGAAACATCTCAATTAATGAGCCATTCACCACCAGCGGTTACAAACAAACAGAGAGTAAAGTAATTATTCAATATGTGGGCGTCGATCAGAGAAACACATGCTAATGCCAAGAGAAATTTGTTGCCATAAATTGTCGATGACAACAAAAATTTCGTAAATACACATAAAATTAGCGTAGTTTGTAGCTCGCAATGACATTCGAACGATAATAAAGCTCCCAAAAAAAAAAGAACGTTAAAATGCGATAATTGCGATATTGCCCAAAAGAAAAAAATCGTAATCTTTTAATTTCGAATGTTTTCCATCACTCAATGCCTCACCTCGAGTAAACCGCAGGATTCGTGAGACTGAAGTTTGTGATGACCGGTCCTCCGATGTATTTCGCGACAAACTGCAAAAAAATTTCACAAAAATAAGATCCACACTCGCGGTACTCCTAAGAAAAAATGCTCATTCTACCGATCGACGATTTACGAACCCTATTATTGGTGAGAGACGTGGCGCCCATTGATATTGCCATGTGGATCGTAAGATAGACACAAAATCCAAGATACAAAATAGCATAAATTGCAATGAAAAGTAATATCACCCAGTTTTCTTCTCCGATATTGTGCTCGTCGATCGTATCTTTCACGAAGTATATGTTTATGCATATCACGAGAACGGATAAAGCCGTTGAGATGATTTTCGTGAAGCTAAATAAAAATAAATTAAATAATTTAATATTAATTTAATAAATACCAATAAATAAGAATATTAATTCATTGCTGTAGAAAATTTGACATCGTTTGGTTAAAATTGACACGAATCACCGTAATAATGTCAATTTTTTATAAAATTCTATAAAACCCATATCTCTTTGTAGATTTCAGTCAAATTGAAAATGAAATAACGTATAAAGACCAATTTTACACGATAGCTGTGCAAACGGGCGTCCTCGTTTGTTTTGACATTTTTTCTAGATCATTTTTCTGGACGATTCAGACAATTTTAATTATTCTGACATTAAAATCTTGAATTTTTTTTCATCAAAACAACGCGTCCTCTGTAAAGAAGGAATAAGAACACTTTTTAACAGTTTATTCAGCAGTTCTTTTTGTAATATCAGTTTAAATTCAATGCCGATCGTCCTTGAACATTACTTTATTTGTAAAGAACAGTATAGTTAAAAATTTGCGGTAGATAGAGCGCAAGCGCATTTTTTTCGATAAAAACACAATCTAATAAAATTCGAAGAGGTCTTTTTATCATTACGTTTTCATTGTAATAAATAATTAAATATAAAAATGCTGTACTTGCGTGCCAAATTCGAGCTTAATTATTAAAGTAAGTTTTTAATTTATAAGAGGTTTGAATTTTGCAACCCTGTGGCAAACGCACAAATTACAATTTTGAAATTTTATCTCAATTACTTTTCTGAACGTTTCATTAAATTGCAAGTACACTGACATAAAAATCTTAAAATTATTATTTGCATGAAAACAAAGCTTCTACGAGTAAACAAAAATGTATGAAACAACTAAATGCAACTTAAAAAAAATAGAAAATGGAAATAAATATGAAAATGTCGTTGAAAGAATATCGAAATAAAAAAACTATATATCGATTATTTTTACATCGATATTTCGATACATCGATTTGTTTAAGATATATCGCAATAGCGAAAAGCGGTCGATATTCATTTGAACTTACAGTCCATTCTTAAAATCTCCCATTATGTGAACGCTGCTGGTAAAGGCAATAGTTGGTAGCGTAGCGAATGGCAGTTGAAGGCTCATCACAGCGTTCAAGATATCGTTCATACCGCTAAGATCTTTCATGTCAGCGTAAATGGCGACAAACAGAGTGGGGACTATGGCGATGGTTCGCGTGAAGAGAACTCGCTTCCAGCGAATCCACTGCAGATTCAGAAAGCCTTCCATCGCGAATTGACCGGCGTAAGTTCCCGTCATTGTTGATGATTGTCCGGCAGCCAAAATACCAACAGCCCATATAAACATCGCAGCTGCACCGAATTGACAGCCTAGATAAATGCCACCTTTGTAAAGATCGGCTTTGACCAGACCTGAATCGTTCTGTCAAAAAAAAAAAATAAATTTATAAATATATTTCACTTTATCCGATTGTAGTTGAGACTCTTTTTAGCTAATCAAAATGTGGTCGACACGAAAAAGAAAAGTATGATTCGGAAACTTGTATGAAAGATCAACGTAACGATGACCTTAATTAAGATGACAATTCTTTTACTTGTCTAATAAACTTACGTTATTTATATTATTTATAAACTTTATCGCGTTATGTTATTAAGTTTACTTAAAGAAACTCTAAACTCAAGTTTAACTTGAGTTCCTTCAATTGTATAAGTGAAAAATAAAATATTGTTGATGACTCACACCAAAAGTTTCCATTCCCAGTGTATTATTCGAGGCAGCGCATACTTCATACTGAAAAACGAAAGGAAACATCAGATTGCTTAATCAGCGAAGTAAATTGCTTCACTTACGGAGTCATTCCACTGTGAAATCTTTGAAAAACGGACATTTTTTATTTTATTTTTGTCATTTTTCAAAAGTATCTTTATTTCACAATTGTTCTAGCCAGTATTCCGGGCTTTGTTCGATTGAATTGAGCTGCTACAAACGAAAGTTGCAAAGAAAGCGATGTACCCAACGACGCACGCTGGCAACTTTAAACTCAATTTTCTTAAAACATCATTTTTTCAACTGTCGTAGATAATTGGAAGAAAACTATTGGACCAATCGGTCTGAAGTATTTACGCGTTATTCGGTACATCAGTTGGTTATCGCAGGGACCATAAAGACATTTTTCTATTAACAAGTTCGTGCTTTTTAACACGCGAAATGATTTTTTAATTTACCAAATTTCGGAATTAAAACTTTTTGCTAATTTTTCATTCAAATAATTCTAGTCCAGGCGATAATAACATTCATACTGATTAAATATTTTTTTTTTAATTTATTGTTTCAGACAAAAACATGTTCTTAATCTTTTTGTTTGTTGTTTTGTTTACTTTGAACCACCTACGTTATCGCCACTTCATTGCTATTCAAAGGCGCACAGTTCCGTGCTACGACTGTTGACAAAAAAAAACGATTAAAAACAGTTTTATTAGACGTTTATACTCTCAAAATATGTAGGAAAACTTCAATTACGTTAGACATTTATGTAACTAAGAAGAAGTTGTTAGAAAATGACAATTTTTATAACGATTCACAGTGAAATGATCCTTTAATTTAACGATTGAATATCTTTGAATCAGATTTTCACGACAGAATTAAAGTTTAACCTACGCGTACGTGACTCACGTTCGCTCACAATTTTCTACGATGAAGCAAAATTTACAAGCCATGCTCACCACGTCGCTGTTCTTCTGCTCATACAGACCGTTGGCAAATACCGAAACCACAAATACGTTTATGAGGAAGGAGACGAAAAGCGCGACCGATGCTTCGACGAAATAATATTTGTTGGCTTCCTTGACTTTTGCTTTATTTCTTCTATCGACGTCCCTCGACTGAAATCATTTAAGAACGCGTAATTAACATTTTTTATTAAACTTGTTTTATTTTTATACCTCGAAGATCATTTAAAATAATTTGTTAATTTTACCTTGACGAGAGCACTGTGCAGGTACAAATTGTGAGGCATTATGACCGCGCCAATCACACCGACGGCTTGCAGCAAGACAGCGCTGTCACAATTTTCACATATCGGTAAAAACATACCTTTTATCACTTCGATCTGTGGCGGATCCGATACAATGTACTGTGAATAATAAATTACGATGTACAGAGAACAATATTTGAATAATGTTTCAACAAGTGTTGAGATCATTTTTATAAATATTTCAAATGTTTCAAATATTTTCGGACAGTAATAATCTTTAAATTTTATATATTATTTGATAATATTAATAATGACTCAGATAGAAAGGCGTGTCGTCGGAATAAAGAATGGCAGCGTACGTAAGTACCAAACCACCGTGTCGACACGACGTGACGTCCCGTAACGTCAACGTGCTATTACATTTCTCGCGATTCTTAACTAATTAAATAAAATAACTATTTCGAAGATTCCCAAATTCATTCGTCTATCGATTAAAAAATGTTTAAAGTATCATCAAAGAATTCAATAGTAACAAACAATAAAATTTTACTGAGATGCCGTACACGCACACCTCCAGAAATTTTGTTTCCTAATGACTTTTTTCATAATTTTTTAGACAATTTTAAGTAACCGGTAATTAAGATCTCCATTTTTTTTTCGTGGAAACGAAGTTTCCTCTAGAAGAAAGTAAAAAACAAAATTTTTATCTGTATACTCGGCAGCTCATTTAACTGATAATTAAACTCGCTTCTGATATCAAACGATGTATCAATCGATAAGACAAGATAAACAATGAGTCTTTGTGTTTTTTTTTTTTTATAAATAATGTTGTTACGTAACGTTTAGAATTACCTCGTAGCCAAAAGTAACGGCCATCACAGTGATGAGAAAACCGAAAGCAAATTCAAGCTTCCGGAGTCCATACTTGTCGAGGAATAAAAATGTGAATGTGTCAACAATCGTTATCAAAACGCCAGCATATATTGGAACTCTGAAACGACAAACAAGCAAAATCATAGAAAAAAAAAAAAACATTTACAACGGATTTTTCAATTAATAAAGCACGATACAATTTATAAATATTTTTAGATTAATCTCAATGAAATTACGATATTGATACATCGAATAGAATAGATAAGTTGGCTTGTTTGGATGGTCGATCGTCAGCAGCGATTGTGTGATATTATCGGTCACAGTATCACAGGGATATACTTACACTCGATTCGACAAGAGGTAAATGGCAGTTGCAGTTCCAATAACCTCTTGCATATCGCTGCCTATGATAGCGATCTCGATCATGATCCACAAAACAATTCGTGGCAATTTTTTATACTGTCGATAGCACATCTCCGCCAAATGGAGACCGGATACAACGCCCAAACGTGCGCTCAATCTCTGCATCACCAGACCGAGTATAGTCGCGCTCAACAAAACCCATAGCAGCTGCAATATTACAAGTGTTAAATAATTAAATTTCCATGATACGTTACTTTCAACGAGATTAAGTTTAAATTAGTGTAGAATTTATTATTAATTAATATTCAAGTATTATTGTTCACAGAGGAAGCTATGTTTTCGTAAAAAGCATTTTTCTCGAGATTTTTATGTCAGAGAATTAAAAAAGTTCCAAAACGTAGAGAAAGTATTATTTTTTTAATGTCCATGTGCACGTGTGTGTGCGCTTGGATGTGATGAGCTTGTAAAATTCCAATGGATGTATCCCGAGAACGGATTACTCGATCATCCTGAAACTTTGCATACGGATCGAGTCGCAACTCCCGTAAGTTTGCTGCAATTTTTGGCCAAATCGCTAACGAGTGTATCATTCTATGGTTCTTTAAATATTACGAAAAAAGGACATACGCTCTTTAGCTATCGAGTTAAAACTTGATAGAGGAATATGCCAGGGGACCAGGTTCTTTGGTATTCAGTTCACAGTGAAGCGTGTCAACAAGAATCGATCAAGGTGTTCAGATTTTATAGAATAATGTATTTTTTGTAATTTACCAAAAAAAAAAATTTATTTTCCCTTAACTTTAGTCAATTTTCATCTATCAAATTGAAAGTTAGCATTTAAATTGGCTAAGGCACAAGGATACTTGGTCTTGAATTTAGTAAGAATCGATCAAAGGGTTTAAACTTAATGAAATTTGCAATGAGGAAGCCAGAATTGAGATAACCATTCCCCATAGAAGAGAATCTATGGATTGGAGAGAAGCACAAGAAAGCAATGTTAAACATTTTTATTTACACGCTTTTTTTTCTTATTTATTCAATCATGCTTCAGTCTGAATTTAGATTTTAATTAATTAAATTGAAATTATTCGTATTATCGAAGAAAATAAATAATAAATAATAATTATAATTTGAAAAAAAAATTACTCTACCTTGTATTTGGCTATAGATCCGGACTGTAAATCGGATTCGATGTTACCAGGATCGAGATAAGCTATGGACATGAGAAAGCCCGGTCCCGTGAATGCCCATAATTTTCGAAAGCTGAATGAAGTCTGAAAAAATATAATGAAACAATTGAAAAACCAATATATCATTAGTTAGCTCATCTTGAAAGTTGGAATTTTAATTCGTAGCATAATAATGACATATAATGACGTAATTATTAATAATTATTTATAAATCATACATAATCGTAATTATTAAGTTAATTATTCGAATGTTAGACTCACGCTGTCTATATCCGGTATTGGTATCCTTTCTTCCGCGAAATATGTTTGATTGCTGTTGGGTGACAACGACGATGATTCCGTCAGCTTCTTGTTAGTATTCGTTTCCATCTCTTGCATCCTTTGGTGTGGTATCGTTGTTGTTTCCAACGATCCGTCCCCACTGGGTCCTCCACTGATTTCGCCACTCATTATTCTGTACAACGATATAAAGGTTTTCTATCAGTTGTTTTCAATTTATACCTTAATTTTATCCTTTATTTAAGACGTTTGTAACATGATTTGAAATCATGGTAATCGAAACGATTATTCGATTGTAAACATTTGATACTTTAATGAAGCTACCGTCATGAATATTTTTTTAAACAGAATGTTTATTCTTTATTTTGCATAATTTGCGACGTGAAATGATATTACATAGTAATTTGGTTTTTCTCATTAATATATAATCAATGTGATATATTAATTTGAAAAATGTTCTGTCTGTCGAAAAACCTGAACGCTATCGCGATTACAGATAACATGTTGAATTCAATAATCCTTATAATTTTTATACTCTGACTTGTTTAATTATTGTATCTATGGTTCATCGTTAACGCGCATAATTTTGTACCCATGGAATTAGGCTATACCATGATAAACAAATTTATTTCCAGAATCCAATGTTCTACAACATGTAGAATTTTATCGATTTGGTTGATGAGATCCAGTGGCGGTCTTAGAAACCTCAAACAATGTAGAAATCTTGTAGAAATGTAGAAATGTAAAAAAGCTGGAGATACCTACGTATAATCGGACGGTTCTACGATAGCCACTGGATTTATGTAATTTCTAAAAGAATGTTTTTTTTTTTTTTTATTAACTTATTAACCACATACAGAAATGTTGTCTTTTTATGCTTACAATTTTTTATTTAATTCAAAATATTATCTGAAACACGATAACGTTCAGATTTAAAAAAAAAATCGCAAATATGTATTTTTATTATCAAAATTGGATATTTTTTACTTATTGAAATAAACATCGTTTCACGTCACAAATTGTGCGAAAAGAAAGAATAATCGTGATGCTAACTACATAAAAAAAAATTGAAGAGATGTATCGCAGCTGCGCCATTAGTCGCCACTGTACTTTTGTATTAACCAGTCTCTCAATTAATTGTATATATTGAGTATTATCGGGTTGAAAGAATGATGATAACGGAACGTAGTAGAATATCAATTATTTTGACATCACATTTTGCCGTTTTCGACGCTTTTCACTTACGAGAATGTGGACAAACACGATTGAAAGCGTAGCACTTTGGAGCTTATGACTAAACTGTATGGAAAACGTTTAGCAGATTGTTGGTAGATAAGTCTACAAATCTTTAGCGTTAACCCCTTGAGTGTCAAAATATTAATATTGATGCATATATTGATCGATATATCAGTGTCAGTGATACAACGTATAGTCATTAAATGAAACAACGAAATTATCATTTCACCACTTGTAGCAAACACAGTGGCCACATGGCTTGCTATCACTAATTATTGTCACTCGTGTGCTCACAGTGATATTTATTAATTTACTAATATTACAAATAATTTTTTTATTAGATTATTATATTTATAAAAATCTTAATAAAATTTACATCGAAGTCAATGCAAATCTGCTTCCTGATAGGAATACATTTGCGTTAAAAAAAATAAAAAGATTCACGGAGAATAATTGGAAGAGAGAAAAGAAAACCTTGCCCAAAAATCTTGAAAGCTTCCTTATTCTTTTGAACCGTTATCCACACAATCTTATTCCTGAGCAAGTTTGTCGATCAATTTTGACTTTGTCGTAGTGTAAACTTTGTATACTATGGTTTATAAAAAATTAAAAGGTAATACGTATGGCTTTACATTTAAACTTTTGAATAAACTTTTTTTTTTAAGTTTGTGGGATTTATGACATTAATTGTCTTAACAGTAATTTTTTTATACAAAAAATGTTTATTTTCTTTCGAGTTATACATATACATGATATTTTGCAAATAATTGAAAATGATATCATAGAAAATTTAAACCTCTTGACCCACCAAATTTAATTTCAAGCTTCGATTAATAATCACTCAATTTTTAACCAAATTTGAACTCGATGTATAAAAAATTGCAAGAGCTAGAACCCACGACAATGATTTCGTTTCTAGTGGCCACGAATAGCAATTTAACTGGCCAAAAATAAAACATTAATGGCCACTAATGGTAAAAACAGATTATTCTATGTTTCCTCAATTAATTACGATTACGAAATAAATTTTTATTTATAATAATTCCATTCCCTGTACCTTCAGAACAATATTGATAAACTTTTGACCTTTTCATGTGATATCATTCAAAACTTATCTTCAAATGAATAATACGGAAATCCTTAAAGTGACCACAAATGGTACATCTACTCTATTCCACTTGAATAAAAAAATTATTTTTCAAATTTATTTATATTTTTGATATTTAATAGTTTACGAAATTAGCTGACAATTTTATAAATATATTATTGCGAGCATTTAATCTAATTATCAATTTTTGAATACGACATTTGGAACAAAACCATCTTAAAATGTATTCGCTGAATGAAAAAGGTTGCAAAGTAGAAGCTTGCACATTGCTTCCTCTTTATTTTTCACTTTCCACAAAGTCGACTCTATGAAAAATTATGAAAAATTCAACCCAATATCTCGAATCTTTTGTGAAGGGCGAATAGAATTTTTTTTTTAAATCCAAAGTGACGTTAATATTTGAATCTTTTAACCGATTTACCTCGAACCCAATTCCTAAATCTTCTGTGGTTTTAATGATCAATAGATCAATAGTGTCTTGCGCATCGCTCGGTTCTGATCTGCATTTACATATTTTTCCGTTATTTCTATTATTTTCTTACTTCCAACAGCAGCAAAATTAAAAGATAATGCGTTTTTTGCGGTGACGTGCATCTGGGTTGTAAAGTTTTATCGATACGACGTATTTGCGTTCGTTTTGGCCTTGGAATTTTTGTTCTTTTCCACGTTTCGAAGTGATAAACAACGGTGCATACAGTTTTATCTGGCAAAAAGTATAAGATTCATACGTTTATTTACAAATCAAACAGATCCAATGTTTTGGGAGATTAAAGAGACATGAAGTTAAATAATTCAGAACCCCAAACAATCTGACTGTTTGTATATTTTTTAACAAGATATGTAGCAGATACAAATCTCTTACAGTTTTACTTTACGTGCCAAAGCTCAGCACGATTGATCAATTGAATAACAATCCAGAAGTCTTTTATTTCCTAATAAAAGGTATGCAGATAAAAACAATATCGAAATGAAAAGTTCAATCTGCAATAACGTTCGAGTTACTTTATTCATTCTGGCCAAATGTTATATATCAAACATTCTTGAACTTTATCCGATATGTTTGTATACTTTTTACTTCATTGTCGTTAAATTTTCGAAAGCTGTAGCAATCACAGACGAAAAATTAAAAAAAATCATTTTTCTGGGCGTTCAGTTCGTTACGAGTGTTCCGACATTGAAATGTCGAAATGAATGTCATGAAAAAAAAACTGCCGCTATGAGGAAACAGTACAGACGCTTAAAAAAATATGAATTCTATGTATGTTAGATTGATTTATCTCGATTGTCACTAATGGCGTTAACAGTGGGCTACGCATGATGTATTTATTGAAGGAGAGCAAAAGAAACAGAGAGATAAACATTTGTGAAATCATTAATTAATAGCCACATTGAATATGACGGCAGTTATCGTCCCGACACGGGCCCGATTTGGTAAGCCAGACATTGCCCTGGGCTTGAGATAATATTAGAATTTCAATTATGCGTATTGCACGGTTAATCTACTACCGTACACTCAACGGTTATTATTCATTATTATTTGTTATTATTTGATATTATTGAACATCCGCTGTATGTCACTTTTGTACATCTCGCACAGAAACAATTGTTAAGGACCAATTACCAGTTTATAGCTAAATTTGCCAAGTGGTGGCCCGACGATCAATTCCTATACGGGACGTAGTGAAGTTTGTTTTTCTTGTTGCGGTGCGATAAATACACCGGGTATTCCCCGGTATATTACGATCTACAAAATATTTTACTCAAGACTTTGTCGAACCTCCTCGAACGATATTTTTATAATCATATAAAAATCTCATTTGCTAATTGGACGATTGCTTCGATTCCGAGTAACCGAAACCAATTGTTAAAACATTTCTTGAACTTTGAATGGTTTGATCGATTCTATTTGAGCTCAACAGTAAACACTATGTAATGATAGTTCATTTGTTCACAAAGTTTCAACTCGACAGCTCAAAATAATTGCGAAAGTTTGATCTCCGGTGTATATCTATTCAAGAAATAAAAAATCCCATTTAATCCTAGCGAGTGGTTCAATATGTCCACAAAAATTATAACTAACTAAATTTTTATTTAAAACTGTAATCTAATTATCCTGATCATTTGGGAATGATAGAGGTTTAAAGCTTACAGTATCATTATATACACATACACACACACATATCAAAGCAGAAATAAATTCATCGGGATACGTTTGTAATTGTGTTGTTTCAACGTTTTGTTATCTTGCCCGCTGGGTAAGAAGAAAATATTCGTAAACGTCACAATTGATCGTTTTACCTATAACACCCTTCATGGAGTCTACGTGTGTGCGTACTCGTATTGGAACTTCCCTCCAATGTACCATCCCACATAGGATCCTACATGGTCTCCCGTACTTTTCTAGGCATTCCCATGCAATCCCACGTGGAAACCCATATATTAGGTGTACAACTTTGCTTCCGCCGTTTTCTTATAGATGGTTTTAGCGGTAAGTATAGTAGTCGAAATAAATAGATCATAGACGTCATGCAATAAACTTAGGCATCTGTCAACATAACCCCATAGAAAGATTAATCGTTTTGTGTCTGCATCATAAAGTTATTCTCGATTGAAAATGTCAGTTTACGAGCCAAATTCTCGTCATTTGCGAGAGGTTTTAATTTACTGCTTCAATATGAAGAAATCTACGGTTGCGGCTCATCGAATGCTCTCAAATATTTATGGTGAGGCCGCTATTAGTGAAAGAACGTATCGTGAGTGGTTTCAACGCTTCAACAACGGTGATTTTTTTTTCAACGGAGAAGATTTTCGAAGATGCAGAATTGGAGGCATTACTTGATCACGACTCGTGTCAAAGTCAAGAAAAAATGGCACGATCATTGGGAGTGACTCAACAAGCAATTTCAAACAAGTTTTAAATAGGAATATAATTGAAAAAATATTGATATATTAGATCCATTACACTCACGTAAAAAGATATGAGATATTTATATAACTTTGTAAATAGTTGAATTTTCCGTTGAAAAAAAATGAACTGGCATAATATATTTCTCTGGACGGATAGTTTCCACGAATTTTAGAACCATAATGGGAAATAAAGAAAATCCAATCAGTCTTATAATCGTGGATATGAAATCTAGGGAACGCCCCTAGATTTTGTCTCATAATTGCCCCGAGAGTATTATGAAACACAATTTTGAGGTTAATCGAAGCGATTCGAAGGAAACATTTGAAAGACAAAAATATATCAAATTGCCCTGACATTGTTTCAAAGGTTATAAATTGTGAGGTTAATCGAAATTATTCAAACGAAATATTTGAAAGTCAATGGAAAAAAAATACAAATATAGTTGCCCTAATAACCGAACAGCAGAATAAAATAGCCCCGAGACTATTTTAAATGTAATCGCAAAAGGAACAAAAAGAAATTAATAAAATCGTCCGGAGTATGTTTTAAATTAATTGAATTTTGAGGTTATTCGAAGGCGTTTCAACGAAATATATGAATGCCGAGCTGTGAGCAAAGCGAACCATTAATATTGTAAACAAAGAATCGGAGTTCTTTATGCAATTGTTTGGTTTTTCCCCTAAACAAGAGCTTTGCTATTAGCGAATCATTGACGTACAAAGACTATTTCAGGCAAAATAATTATCGTTCGTCGTTGCACAACAGCATGCAGCTGATTGCGAGCATACGAAACAGGAAAGATAAAGTCTTTCAACGTTTTTTCCTTCGCGAAAGAATTTAAAGTAAATTAAAAGTCTCGCAATAACTTTTGCTTCGAAATATGTAAATGTTTTTTTTTTTTTTTTAGTCATTAGTTGCGGCCCTTTAATATTATTCGAGAGAACGATAAGAAATTATCATTAATAAAGCAATATTTTTAGGTTAGAATTCTCTCTCTCAGATCTAAGATAGATCTCCCCGAAACGTTCCATTCACGATTTTTGAATTATTCTAATATGGCATTGATGGCTCGATTGGAGTTTTTTAATTCATTCGATTTTCAAATAAAGCGAATATCTGGAAAAAACTTTCGTTTTTACGAGACATCGGTGACTCAATATCGACGATCCCTAACGTTTATTCTTCTGTTTGAGCACCGAATGTACAAATTAAACAAATAATATTAATGAAAAATAGGAAAAAGGGTTTTTTCTCTTTGTTTTTGAGTATTTGCTGTTTGGATTTAAATTTAAAAAATAGCGGTTATTCGTAAACAGATGGTATAGTCATTTGTCTGCTGAATAATTATTTCCACTCACGTTCACTGCCGCTTCGAGATTTAAATAAGTTCCAAATAAGTCGATTTATCAAGAATTTAAACTCTCATTTTCACTTTGAGAAATAAAATTTAATTCCAACGGAATTACGAGAATAGAGCGCACTTGAGAGATTGCTGTTATTATTTTTACGTTTTTTTCTAGTTCTCGATGGTGTTTAGTTTAAAAAAAGTAAAAATAAAAAAAAAACAAGCATGAGATTTAAACGATACGCGTTTTTGAGTCGGGTGATCGACCCACCCTCATGACTTGTATTTCGGCCGACCGAATCGCCACGACTGAACAACCGGCCCCTGAATGCTGATACGGAATATTACAGACAGACTTTGCTCGACCCCCTCTCCCATTCCTGTGAATCAGTTTTGTACGTGAAACCACGAGCAAACGACAGATAATAGACGAGTAACGAGCACGGACTTCCCCAACTACTTTTATGCTTAACCTCAATGTCATATATCGGCATATCCGGAGCCTTTTGTTGCTTTCCGATAAAGAAACCTTTTTTTTTTGGAGAAAAAATTGGTCTGAAAGTCAAGAAAAGTGGTTTAGAAAGAAAAGTTTGGGTCGATGTACGTGTGTGCGTGTGCGTGCGTGTGTGTGTGTGATATTGCTATGTACGTGAGATTTTCAGATAGAAGACGATAGCAGTGACCTGTAAAATTGTTAGACGCGGTTCGCCATTCTCCTCTTTAATTCGAAAGATTTATCGTGGTTAACAAATGTTTATTACAGTTTTTCTTACCGACCTCACAAATATTGAGATATCGTATTCAAATTTGGTTAACAAGCGGGCTAATTAACTAAACAAAATTTGGGATATAATTTGACGAGAAACTATCGAGTGGTTAAAATTACTTAAAAATTTGAATTTTTCCAATTTTAATTAAAATTCCTATCAAGACAATTAATTACACGAATCTCTATAATTTCTTGAAATGTTGAAGAAAAAGTTTGCAAGATAAAAACTTGTATATTGATTCAGTCATTTTTACAAATTTTTATCAGATAACGTAATGTATAGAGTATTTAAGGTAGTCGATTAGTTAGATTGAGGTTAGGTACAAATGTCACATAAAGCACGAATTTGTTTAGGTTTTCTGTATTTCATTAATTAGTTTATTAATAAACTTGAATGTATCAACTGAACAGAGTGTCTAGTTTAGTTTCTTTATAATTTTGTTGCTGACTCGAGTCAATCTTGATGTTTGGCTGATCCAGCGGTTTCTACAAAGATTTGTCATTCTTTTGTAGCGTACGTCGAAGCTGCCATTAAAAATATTTCGTAAGCCATAATTTTTATAATTGTGTCGGAAATCTCATAATCTGATCTACGAGTAGCATCTTTATTTTCAACGTTATCTAATCAAAGTATATTTTGCACGGTATAAATTTTACTGGTTTTAAAACATATCGTTTCGTCAGCGCAAAGATACAGGAATTGCTATGCGTCACCAAGCACATATCTCAGATTTGATCGATTATCTAATAACTTATCGAACAAGATGACAAACTTAAACGAGCTGACAAAGTAAAGCCTTGCTCATTGCTTCCTAATTATTATTGTTCACATTCCACTAAGTTTCCTCTACGGAGAAGCCATGATTGATGAAATAGTGAAAACGAATGCAAGTAGAACTTTTGCACGTTGCTTATTCCTATTTATTATCAATACCTTTGACAAAGTAAACTCTATAAGGAAGTATATATAATAGAAGCCTTATCAAAAGTTCTAAATAATAAAATAATAGCTCGATTCGTGAGATGTTTTGGAAGTAGAAGCAGTCGTAAATTGAAGAAAATTTTTATTGCTCTAAATTCTGAACCCCTTTACAGATCTTCACCACATTAAATATAATATACTTCTGAACAACAGTTCGTTTCTGTAAAAAATTTGAATTAAACTGATTAAAGTTTAAGTGAGTTGGAGCGTTGTAAATTTTTCGAAAAATTAAAATCCCATTAAATTCAAATTTCCTTTATAGATTTCGTCGGTTCAAAGCTGGATGAGTACGCGCGCGGGAATGATGACTTACCGACTAGAGTCGGTAAAAAAATCGGCTCCATCATCCCCTCAATCTTATACTTATTATAAAAATATTACTTAATAGGCGTAGCGAAGCGTGTACGAGTGTGAGAGAGATAAAACTAAATGGCGCTTAACGGCGAAGTGAGAAACACCCATTGCGTGCGTGATCATTGAGATTTCACTTCGCCTGAAGGTAGTCTATCGATAAACAATTAGTACCTTAACCCTAATTTTTGCTTCCTCATTTAAAAAATTTATTTTTATGTCATAGTACTCAAAATGTTCCAAAACATCGAGAAATCATATTTAGAAAAAAATTTCCATGCGCACGCGCGTGTGTATGAAGTATGTGTGATGAGCTTGCAAAATAATAATGGCTATATCTCGAGAGTTAATTACTGGATCTTTCTGAAACTTTGCACATGAGTCGAGTCGCAATATCCCTCGCTTTGCTCCAATTTTCGCCCAAATCGTTAAGGGGTGTCTCATTTTACGGTTGCCTGAATTTTTTCCGAAAAAAGTGTCTCAGTCTCAGGGTATGATCTCTCTAATTTTCGTAAACTTTGAGCTATCCAGCTAAAACTTTCTACAAGAGTAAGCCAGGGGATAATGCTGTTTGGTATTGACTTTGGCAAGAATCGATCAAGGCGTATAATTATGAGTTTTAGTAATTTTTCCAAAAAAAAAATCTATTCTCGCGCTAACTTTGGTAAATTTTTATCGATCTTACCGAAACTTACATACAAATTGGATGAGGTACAAGGATGCTTAGTCTTGAATTTTGTAAGAATCGATGGAGAGGTTTAAAAAGTATGAAATTTGTAATTTTCCTAGATTTTTAATTCTGTTAAAAATTCTAATACCACTTCCTCTATGAGAAAGCCAAAATTAAGATAACCATTACCAGTAGAGAAGAATCTGCCGGTGGTTTCTCTAATTTTCGTAAACTTTGAGCTATCGAGCTAAAACTTTCTACAAGAGTAAGCCAGGGGATAATGCTGTTTGGTATTGAGTTTGGCAAGAATCGATCAAGGCGCATAATTATGAGTTTTAGTAATTTTTCCAAAAAAAAAATCTATTTTCGCGCTAACTTTGGTAAATTTTTATCGATCTTACAGAAACTTACATACAAATTGGATAGGGTACAAGGATGCTTAGTCTTGAATTTTGTAAGAATCGATAGAGAGGTTTAAAAAGTATGAAATTTGTAATTTTCCTAGATTTTTAATTCTGTTAAAAATTTTAATACCACTTCCTCTATGAGAAAGCCAAAATTAAGATAACCATTACCCGTAGAGAAGAATCTGCCGGTGGTTTCTCTAATTATCGTAAACTTTGAGCTATCGAGCTAAAACTTTCTACAAGAGTAAGCCAGGGGATAATGCTGTTTGGTATTGAATTTCGCAAGAATCGATCAAGGCGTATAATTATGAGTTTTAGTAATTTTTCCAAAAAAAAAATCTATTCTCGCGCTAACTTTGGTAAATTTTTATCGATCTTACCGAAACTTACATACAAATTGGATGAGGTACAAGGATGCTTAGTCTTGAATTTTGTAAGAATCGATGGAGAGGTTTAAAAAGTATGAAATTTGTAATTTTCCTAGATTTTTAATTCTGTTAAAAATTTTAATACCACTTCCTCTATGAGAAAGCCAAAATTAAGATAACCATTACCCGTAGAGAAGAATCTGCCGGTGGTTTCTCTAATTATCGTAAACTTTGAGCTATCGAGCTAAAACTTTCTACAAGAGTAAGCCAGGGGATAATGCTGTTTGGTATTGAATTTGGCAAGAATCGATCAAGGCGTATAATTATGAGTTTTAGTAATTTTTCCAAAAAAAAAATCTATTTTCGCGCTAACTTTGGTAAATTTTTATCGATCTTACCGAAACTTACACACAAATTGGATATGGTACAAGGATGCTTAGTCTTGAATTTTGTAAGAATCGATAGAGAGGTTTAAAATGTATGAAATTTGCAATTTTCCTAGATTATAGAAAATTAAGATAATCATTACCCGTAGAGAAGAATCTGTGGGTGGGCGAAACACGAGGAAGCAATTTTTTAATTCAAATTTGCATCCTTATGCTTTTATCGCGATTACATTTTTTTGCATCCATTGAAAACAACAAAACGGATCTCGATCGTTCTGTTTAAAAGATAATTATGCTCAAATTTGGTGATTTTTTATACAACTGACAAATAAACGTAGTTTGCCTAGAATCGACTTATTTGCGGGCATAAAAATGACTCAATGAGAATAATAATGCTCGTATGAATAGCATGCTAAATTGATAATGCGATGATCAACAAAGTTGTTACATTAATTACAGCCAAGTTTAACTTTTGTCCTCTTCTATCTCTCTCGCTTTAGCTCGTACTCTTACACCCGATAACGTAATTCTACTTTTAAAAATACGAACGTAAAACTATGCTACAACCAGGAGTCATTGTATTGAATAATTTACCAATATTCATAAATTGTTGCATCTTAATCCATTTCTGTTATGTTTAAATACGCTGTAATATAAGAGTCTGTCATATTTTTAGTAAAGTATCCAGATATAGAAATGGCTTCATAATGACAGCAGAGCGCATCAGGCAATAATGGCACGCCGCGACGCTTCGGTACAAACGAAGTGAGATTAGACCACGATAAGTTGACTTTAGACTTCCCGACGTGCCTTTTTGCCGACACACTGGAGTCACATTTGCATCATGCTTCGGTGGTACGCGATATGATTACAGACGCGAAACTGAGATTGCGTCGTTATCCGATTACGACAAGGTACCGTCATACCTAACTGCATGGCGTACCACGCGCTCAAAAGAAAATAAAACATTGTTCGTTCGACGCTGTCGCACATTCTTAATAATATCAACAATTTTGTAATTCTCGTGTAATGCCATATCTATATAGCTTGTCTCATATGTGCTACATCTATGCCACGATATCGTGTACCACACCGAAAGACATTACGGAAACGTGACTCCATCAGTGTGGCCTGGCGCGAGGGGACGGCATGTCCTGCTGTCGGTTAGTCAACTTAATGTGGCCATATTATCTCACTTCGTTCGTGCCATACGATGACGGACGTGCTTCTACTGCCATTATGCATAGGCATTATTTGCCGTCACTTAATGTTTACTCATCATCTGGATACACCGTTCATTGTTTTGTACGAAGAGTTTGTTATCCGACGAAAATTCGTCAAACGCAGCACTATTTATTTAATTCCCAAAAACGATTTCTGTTATCATGGTATCGTTATTACGAATTATTAGTAAACAATAAATTCTAACTGAAAAGAGTATTTACTATGTCTGCTAAGAATTAATCATATTATTTGCCTCATTTCAATAAACTCGAAAGCCATATGTGCGAGAGTTTACTGTAAAAACGTACTGTTGGAATATCTTGAGCTTCCCAGGATCACTATCGACCATGAAATTTCAATGCAAAGCTTAATTGAGTCTATTGGCGAAGCCTATTGAAAATTTTCAACTACTTCCGACAGAATGTTCAACCGAGCGGGACCGATGATAAATAACAAGCCGCTTTAAAATATTTTATCAGACGATTATAGCTTGATCGTTGTTGCCTCAAAATTTTCACACCAACCTTCAAATTTATTGAAGTTTATCTCTTATTTTTCGAGAGTCCGGAACACTTGGCAGGATTCGAAAATATCAAGCTCTAAAATGTTCGATTCCTTTTCGAGAGACCAGTAAGTCAACTGAATCTGATTGAATTTTAAATCATCAACGAAACACTTTGAAAAGGCTCTTAAATCATATTTCCAATAGATTGAACGGTAATAGAATCTAGAACGCTGCATACGAATGAAACGCGATAAAAAGTTTACAGAGCCTGATTAAATTTTTAATTATCACTGGGACACACGATTCGCTGAAAACAATGCGCCGAATAACAATTCCTCGTAAGTAAATCGTCGAATAAGAATTAGTCGAATAACAAGTTGTCAAAAGCGAATCATCGAACAAGAATTAGTTGAATAACAAATTATCAAAAGCATTTCGTCGAAATGATTAAGAATGTTCGAAAAATATCACGCGGGGGAGGGTTAATCCTTCTTGCGGTCTCATTTACCCACCCATGGACTCATTTTGAGGAACCCATTGTTACGGTATTTTTCTCCCGTTCACATGTAATTTGATTTTTCGTGGGGTTTTTGGGCTCGACACTAAACTAATTAATGTAGACTTCAAGGTGGTGGACAGTGATGCTTTATTTAAGACAAATAAATTATCGCCAAACCTCACTTTTTTTTTTTATTACAATCATTAAATTTTCGAGGATCTTCCTTTACACTTGGTATGCACCGATTATTTCCGCAATTTATTTATTTTATTGGTGATGCGCGATTTCTCGGTATTACTCGGGAGTCTGTTATCGTTCGTAGCACAGTCTCACTATACATATGTTCAATACGCCGCTATATCAATACCGCACCGCTCGCTATCTTTCCTCGCACTCGCTCCTTCGGTCAAGCGTCTCAGCTCTCTTTTCTGATTCTCTCGCAATGACTCTAATGGTGCTCCTTTCTCGCTCGGTGTTCCACGGTATTATCGGATATTTGTCGCACCGAGATTTCGCTTTTTGGTTATGCCACTTCGCATTTTCTCTTTTTATAGGGTGTAGGAACCCTATTCACAATTCTTTTGCTCTCACGCTTCTTTCGCTCATTCACTCGTACTTATTTATCCTATGTTTTAATGCTACTTATTCTATATTGCATTACAATTATCCTATCTTCTATATTTCTTAATTCTATCTTTTCGGTCTCGAAAATCAGGGAATTCCCTCGATTTTAGTTATGATTATTTCTACTTATTCGAGCACAACTTCTTGGTATTTCGGGGCCCGAGCTACAGTTACGAGGAGACGCCTTGGTATTGTCGTCTCACACACCCAGACACACCGCACTACTTGTATAGAGTGTAGAAACTCTATGTACAATTCTTTGCTCTTTTTCTCTCGTCTTACTCGCACTCTGTCTCCTTCCCACTTATGCGATTTTCGTTCCTTGATTCTCTCGACGGTTTAAAAACTCAATTTATTTATCTTATTTCCGGGATCTGCACGCCTACCTCGATGCACTTATTCTATACACTTTGATCTATCTTCTTAATCCTATTCCCTTAAAAAACTACCTGCTTATTCGCCCGGATCTATTTCTAATGATCTCCTACAAGACGACTCATGAACAAGCTAAATTTCTATGATCGCATGCGTTATATCAGATTTATCTGGCAATTTCTAATTAGATTTCTATCGCTCGCCCGATTGTGTCCTCTTTCCTTCAGGGTCTCGAAAGGTCCCTCACTTGCTCCACTTGTTTGAGATGCACACAGACTCTACTTTTAGTATCTTCCTTTTCCTTTTTGAATTTCTACTGTTCAATTTTTTACTCTTTACTGTTCTTTTTCTTTTATCCTTTCTAGATTAGCCTTTTGAGCCAAGAGAGCTCCTCTCTCCCCGCACCGGCCTTTTATAGCCCTCCCCTTGCCTCAGTCCCCTCTGCCGATTTTCCTATCATCATTTAAAATATAACGCACCTTCAGGCTTTCGCGATACGCCGCTGCCGCGCTTACCACCTTCCCCTCGCCTCCCAGCAACGCCAGCTGGTCGCTGACCTGCTGTTTTGGTCAGCGAGAGAATTTCGGAGCGGCAACGGCTCCTGTTTTTATATCGGGGTAATGGCCTATTGCCCGCAAACCCTCGGTACTCTTGTACCGAGTCTAATTTTGTAGGTATTTTCACATCCTCTCGGCTCTTATGACCGTTCGACATAAGAAAATAGGCTATAGAGTGTAACTCTGTTACACCATAGAGAATGGAATATTGGTGAAACCACGGATAACAAAGTTATCCTTTAAATATCCTGAGAATAAATTCCTTACTATCATTGACAAATTATACACAAGCACGGAAAACACGTAAAAACATACGCGCGTGCACACGCACACTATCGTACAAACTCGATTACATTAGCACACACGCGTAACACTCTCACACACTCCCTTTCCTAGCGGAACCAAGGCGACTGTCATTCTGGAGTCATATCGTAAGTACCTTGGTAATTCAGGTCGCGTATGAGTCATTCCACATCAAGCAGGACGAAATAAATTTTTAAAATATCACTCGTTGTTGATTCTTTGCAATTTTCTTTTACTGATTCTATGAAATAACTGACGTATTGACCATTTTATTAAAAAATATTTCAACTTCGATACTTCAAAAGTAACAAGGGGATGAAGTTTTGTTTTTAGATTCCGAAGCTTCGAACAGACTTATAGAAATTTTTCTAACAATACTGATTTTCTTTTAGGATGCAGAACATTTGGCCATCGACATCAAGTTCCAAAGGTTTCCTGCGAAGTACAATATCCTATCCATTGGTTTGATATCTGCTTCCCGACCTACAAGTAGCTTCATAAAAAAGCTACGCCTACTACTTGACGCTTAGATATCATCTTCATGCACCCTCCCATGTCCATCAATGTCGTTTACCTAAATTTTGTAATTTCAGTATCATCTTAAAGCTATACCCTGCATAGTAAATCCTATTGAAACCGATCGAAACACATTAAATGAACAGAAATCTAATTGAATACTAATCCGTTTCTATCGGTTTCAATGTGATTTTTTGTCCACCAACTCAATTTTAATCGGATTTCACTTGGTGGTATTGGCAAGAAGCTAGACGAAGCTGGAAAGAATTATGTTGTGGCTTTCTTTACGTCCAACGTTAAGAGCAATGTAATGGCGGGGAAAAAATGATGTTGTGGTTAAAGAAAAGGAACTGAAAATATATAAACAGAATAGGATTGTCACTCAGTAATCTGAAGGCAACGTAACCTCATCTTCAAAGAAAAGTATTCAGATTTAAAGATCAACTTCTCGAAATTATGTGAACTGGGATCAAAGCACTGCGTACTCGGTACCTGAAGCTAGTGGAACTCATTTGATTTAGCTTCGATCAAGCTTTTATGTTTAAATTTAAAGCGTTATAAAATTTAAATCTCTACATTTATTTTGTCAAAAATCATAGGAATCAATGAGTGGTTTCTACTTCCTTTGTATACAAAAGTCCAATGACTGCAACGATTATTGGGTTATGGACGATTAAATTATTTGAAGCCTTGCACACACGCACGCACACTCACACACACATGTCCGCGCCTGCGCACGTTCGCGCTCGCATACGTACATACAGACATTTTCCTAAACAACTTTTGTATCGACGTTTTAGATAAGTTTTATTATACTGACATGAAAAAGTCAAAAAGAAGTTCATTCTGAAAATAAAGTTTTCTTTATGAGGAAACTAAAATTGCGTCACTGTTTGGCACGAGAGTCGATAGCTTTAAATCATTAACAGTGTGTCAGAAGGCTCTCATTCGTATGTTCGTAACATCTGTTGAGCCAATTACCTTTTTGTTTCCTTTTAATTTAACAAAAATACAAATAATATAAAAAATAAAATGCTGATTCACTCGAATTAATTGCTGAGAGTTATAAGGAGACTGCGCTAACCGAGCATTTTTGGCGACACAAATGAGAAACTAGTGTGTGTATCGAGGTACGATTAAAATTTATTTATTTGATCGTGATATCGGGTTACGTGCAACTAGACATGGTTTGATGATAAAAGCGTACTTTGTTCGTCGCGATTGCAATATCGCTATTATCACATCTGTATAACAATATCTCTCACTGCCAATTATATTGAATCTGATGATAATCTGATTTACGTAGTTCGGCGATTTAGGGCCAAAATCAAAACAATGACTATCGCTTATTTATCGAATAATTGAGAATTGAATAAAATTGAGAAGAAACTAAAGAACCGAAGGAACTTAAAAACCTTCTGTGCGAGGTATCGCACCCTCTCCGTCTGAGGTTCCACACAGATACTAACTGAGAAGAACTTAAAGAATCTAAAAAATCGGGAAGGATTAAAAAAAATGGTAAATCGTCATTTTTTCTGAGCTCCACTGATTTGGGAAAGTTTAAACTTTTTAAATAAATAATAAAATATATATTCTGTACTGACGACTGCCCGTAGGATAAAAAGAAGAAAGTGTGCGTTTTACTGACCAATGTCCAGTGTTATCCGAAGCAGCTAAAAATGTGTCTTAACAAAATACTTGGTTCACATATCCGTAACCTTTTTTTTGTCCACGAATTGTTGTATAGCAAATATTTTTCATCATCGCACTATAATACATTTTATCTTCACGTCCGATCGTATCTAATCTAAAATCGATCAAACCGTGCCCAGCATGTTATATCTTCTTATCGATAATATCAGGATATCGGATCAGTTATTGATCCTTGGTTAAAAAATTTGATAGAATACGGCAGAGCGATGGAGTAAAAAAGATTCTATCGTCTTTGTCATTATTATTCTGGAATTATTGAAGTGACTCTTTTTCAGCCGCGTTGAGAGTAAAATTTCAAGGCCGTAACGTGACACGTTTTGTAACGTTTCGTCCCGCAAGAGAGACAAAAGATGTAACTTAGGAATAGAGGGAACGAGGGAGTTCCTTATTCTTCGTCTCCGCTTTGCGCGGTTCTTCGATTTCCTACTCCTTGTGCAGTGGGACTAATACACATTTATATTTTGTACGTGTGCATATTCGCCAAGAAAAGCCCAGCTGCAGCGATTTCGGCGACAATAGAGTGAGAGCAGGAGAGACGGATCGAGGCGATGGAATAAGATAGGCGGGGTTACGCATTCCCAGTTATACGCAGCGGGGGTAACACCAGTCGGTGATATTTGTATTACTGAGCGTTAAACGGTAAGTGGAAAAATAATTTTTATTGTAGCCATCTATATATCTGTAAATCAAAAACTCGGTGACATCATATATTTTATACACCGCTCATTACTGACATACAGTTGCGCAGGTGTTGCTGCTCTTGGCAGGGGAGAAGAGAAAACACCACTAATTCTCGGTGGTGATTTTAACGCAAATTTATCATCGAATGATTCGATATCACTAGTTAACTTTCTTCGCGAAAAATTTGATCTACGCATGAATAACGATCCGAATGTCGCAACAACTAAATTCGGAATAACGATAAATACTCTTTTTGTGCGATATCTAAAAAATATAGAATCGAGACCATACGTTTCATATTTTAGTTACCGTAAGGCTATAGTGTCTGGTTAACCTAATGGAGTACCACCCAACAAAACTATGAAACCATCAACAAAATAAATTAAATGTTATTGATATTGTCAATACTATACGCCTACTAGGTATATGGTCTCTCTCTCTCTCTCTCTCTCTCTCTCTCTCTCTCTCTCTCTCTCTCTCTCTCTCTCTCTCTCTCTCTCTCTCTCTCTCTCTCTCTCTCTCTCTCTCTCTCTCTCTCTCTCTCTCTCTCTCTCTCTCTCTCTCCCCCCTCTCAAGAATCAAGAATCGAAAATATTACTATTTATTATAAATTAAGCCATACAAAGGTCACCAAAGAGGTTTTTTTTCTATTTTTATTTGTAACTTTTAACCTCTACATTAAGTTAGCAACGTTGCTGATCACATTTTGTTTGCAGGTTACGAGTGTTTATCGTTACAAATGAAAGATTGGTTAATTGAAATTTGCTCGGATTCACAATGGAGAACAAAAGTTATAAAATTGTGGTTATTTTTGAAAAATCTTTCAGTCCATAACTCTTACAAATATCAAGCAGGTGAGTTAGTGTATACAATTTTTAAACAAGCATACATGGTAGAACGTTACACATTGCTTTCTTATTATTTTCTACCTTTCAGAAAGCTTCCTCCATTATTCTTCAGAGAATGTGTCGCTTACTCTCTCACTCTATTGACTTCATCAATTTTTCATATCAACTTCGAGTAAACACTTTGTTGTTCGTTTCTTTATTCCGTTTGTGACTGACAATGAATCAAGGATAGAAAGGACTGTTCTTAAATACTTAATTGTTTTGACGATAACAAAACTTCTAAGAAATCGAAGGCACGATTGATGGACTTGTTGTTCGAATGGAAGGTAAAATCGTCGAATAGAATATCGTCGAGTGCCATCGAATTCTCTTTGTGATTCTGTGCTTCCTCTTTGCACGAACGGGCAACGTTTGTTTTACCCGGAAACATCGAGAAGACTATTTCTTCTAGTTCATACTTGGCACTCGGTCACGATAAGTTTGTTTCTTGGGAGAAACAATGGAAAACCAGACTCTCGAGGCTGTTGAAACTAACTCAACGAACAAGACATACATATACGTAAATCCTATTTACAATTTGAACAAAGAGGACAGCAATTGGATCGTCTCGAGTTCATTTATCATATTCACAATGCAGACTGGTATTGTTCTAAATTCGATATTTACTCTTAAGCCTTTGAGACATTTTTTTTGCGTACAGGCGATTATATGCGACTCACGTTCAAGTTTTATTTTGAATTATTATGCCGGGGGTCACTGAAAAAAAAAAATGTTTAAATCAACAATTTTGAAAACTGACAGAAAAAATCTATGTTGAAAGTAACAGACAAAAATGGCCAAATTTTGCCAAATCAACATGTCAAAGTATCATTTTGCCGAAATAACATTTTGTCAAAGTAACATTTCACATTTTTCGTCTTCAATTGTCAACGTAAATTTTTTTAAGAACTAAATTTATTGTCATTTTCAAATTTTTTATATTTAAAATGTTTAAATAACAATTAGTAAATTTGCCATTTCGTGGTTTAGTGTAGAAAATATGCGGATTTGTTTGGGTAACTGATTTCAAATCCCCAGAGAAAAGTTTTAAATTCAATTGATGGACCGAAATTGAAAAAAAAAACGCGCAAATAAAAAATTTTCACATTTCTTCCTCGTGATTCTCGACGACCAATAGATTCTTTCCTCCGGGTAATGGTTATGTCAACTCTGGCTTCCTCGTAGAGAAAGTAGCATTAAAATTTTCAATCGAATAAAAAATTAGGTAACATTGAAAAAGTCATAAAGTTTCAATCCCTTGATAAACTCTTACAAAATTCAAGTTCAAATATCCTTGTCCCTTAGCCAATTTGTATATTAAATTTCGGTTCAATAGGTGAAAATTTACGGAACTTAGAGCAGAAATAGTTTTCTTCTTTTCGAAAAATTGAAAAAAACTCATATTTTCATAAAATGTGAACACCTTGATAAATTCTTGCAAAACTGAATACCGAATTACCTTGCCCCCTAGTCTATTCTTGTAGAAAGTTTTAGCTCAATAGCTCAGAAATTACTAAAGCTGAATAGATCAAACTCTTTTTTTTTTTTTAAATTCAAACAATTATAAAATGAGATGTTTATTTGCGATTTGAACAAAAATTGCAGGAAACGACGGGGGGAGGGTGGCGACCCGAGTCATGTGCAAAGTTTTAGGAATATCGATCAACCCGTTCTCGAGATATAGTTATTTCAATTTTCCAAGTTCATCACATACACACACACACACACACACGCGAGCGCGCGCCAGACATTTTTTCTGCATATAATTTCTCGATGTTTTAAAACAGTTGCAGTACTTTGGCATCAAAATCGACAAAAAAAATAGGTTGATTTGCATGAAAGTTAATCAAATGTCATATATATATTCTCTGACTATTGATGTATTGTTGAAAAAGGTTTTGGAATGTTGGAATCCGGTTGTGTATCCCTTAAGAACGAGGTGAACATAATGATGAAGAACGTGGTGGACATAGTGCTCGGTGGTTTAACATATTGGGCATTTGGTTTCGGAATGAGTTTTGGCTGGGGCGAACCGACAAATTCATTCATCGGTACCAGTGGATTTTTTATAGATCCAGATACCAACGACGATCTTATGGGACCCGCTTGCGCCGCTTTTCTGTTTCAATTGAGTTTCGCGACAACTTCGACAACCATCGTTAGTGGCGCAATGGCAGAGAGGTGAAAAAAAAACGTCAACCAATTATAAAGTTAACGTTTCAAAAGCTCAAAGCTTACAATTTTTTATTTTAAGCTTTAGGTTTCAAGTTTTTAATTTATAGCATTTTTCGTTTGAATATAGATGCAATTTCAAAGCCTATTGCATATTTTCATTTTTGAATACAATCGTTTACTGCGTACCAGCGGGTTGGGTCTGGGGTGATCATGGATTTCTGAAACATCTCGGAGCCGTGGATATTGCGGGTTCGGGGACTGTACATATGGTTGGTGGAGTTTCAGGTAAAAATACTTTTTAAAAAAAACAGTGTAACCAACGGTAAATCAATTATTGCGTAATTTATTTATTACCTTTATCGTGTGTTGGAATTAATAATCAGCGTTAGCCTGCGCAATTATGCTTGGTCCAAGGCTTGGAAGATACGACAAGGGCTTCGATCCTCTTCCACTCGGTTGCCCTGTCAATGCGATAATGGGTCTCTTCGTTCTATGGTAAGCAGTGAATGATATACTTTTTCGATTATTATTAATATGATTTTATGTTATTTCAATATGAATAATTAAGGTGGGGCTGGCTGGCGTTTAACAGTGGAAGTACTTACGGTGTCAGTGGTAAGCGTTGGCACTACGCAGCAAGGGCAGCAGTTTCTACTATTATGGGCAGCATGGGAGGTGGTCTGGTTGGCCTAGGTTTCTCACTGACAAATCCAAAAGGAATTGATATTCTCAGTCAAATCAATGGAATACTGGGTGCTTTAGTCGCAATAACTGGTGCAGAGAAAAATCGCTGATTAATTGAAGAAAAGAAAAAAAAAATGTATATATATATATTTTTTTTTTCTACATGTAATTATGAATTATTGCCACAGGTGGCTGTTTTCTTTTCCGGGCTTGGGAAGCGATGATTGTGGGGATGATCGGTGGCTTTATAACTTGCTTCACTATGCCCTTATTGGATAAAGCTTATATCGATGATCCCGTTGGGGCCTCAGCCACTCATGGTAAACAAATTAATTTCTTGCCTTTTATATGTAAACTCGTTGCGATAGTTTATTACACTGAGTAATATCTAGAGGGAGATTATACTTTTTTATTTTATTTTTGTGCTTCTCCTTTTAAGAAAGCTTTTTCCGTGATTTTCTTTAAATATATATATTGTTTATAAATTGTTCAGTATTATATTTAATACGGTTTTTGTAACGAATGATACGCTCATCGAGATATTATAAAATTGTTCATTTTTTTAAGTGAAACTTCTTTAGCTGTCTTGAGAGTAAAATTTCAAGGCCACGTCCAGACACCTTTTTGCAACATTTCTTTACATAAGAGAAACGAAAGATGTAATTTAGAGAGAAATATAGAGAGAAAATGAGAGAGAGTTACAAGTCTCAAGTTGACGACGCTCTATCTATTTATTAGTTAATTATTATTATCAAGGATGGAATTCATTGTCCGATTAAGAGTTAAAACTCAGATTCTGAATTATTTTCGTATAAATATTTACTCACTGCTTATAATAATCAAAACAGATTCTGTGGTTGCCAACGTTTGTGGCCAAGATATAACGATTAAATTTACATTTAGTGTCAAGATTTGTGTTTGATTGTTTGAGGTATGAATAAAGACTGCCTAAAGAGATTGATCGAGTTAACGAAGAAAGCATGCGGAAAAGTTAGCGGCTTCCAGTATTGAAGAAAAGTGAAAGAGAAGAGTCGGTCGCTCGAGTCGATGGATATGAATTGTTGGAAATATGACCTTTGGTATCCAGCGCAGCTAAATAATTGGTGTTTCGGACGCTGCTTCAGCGTTGAAGATATAATATGCGCAATAAGAGAAATATATTGAAGATTCGTGGTATTTCACGAGCGGATGCGAGTTGATGAAAAATTGATATTAACGTTCCGTGTAACCGCGAGGTTAGCGTCTGGACGATTTCCTTTGATAGACAATTCAAAATTGAATATCGTAGAAGAATGAGGCTTTGAGAATAAAAGGGATAATTAAAAGATATAGTTAGAGAAAATTGCCAACACGCAACAGTGGACTCGTAAGGATTAGCGTAACAATAAAATTCGACAAAGAGATTTAAATTTCATAAGATCATAACTAATGTTCCGTTCCAGAAATATATTTAAAAAAAATTGATTAGTAAAATATAAAAAGCAAAAAAAAGCGTGCTAATGACTTTTGCATATTTCTTTCTCGATGCAACAGTCAAAATTGATGAACATATTGACTTATAGAACAGATTTTCGTCAAGTGCAAATTTTATTTGCAGCGTTTGTACATTTTGAAAATTCGAAATATTAAGGTGCCAGCGGTATTTGGGGGATTCTGGCGATTGGTTTCTTCGCCGACAATCCTTATCCGCTGAATACTACGAGTAGTCGAAGCGGATTGTTCAAAGGTATATTTTTAGATTTTTTAAATCAATGTTATGAATAATAATTTAATAAAAACTAAACCCACGACTTTTGTCATCGGTAGTTATTGTAATTAATACATTTATTTTCTCTTATTTATCTATTTCTATTGAATTTTAAAGGCGGAGGTTGGCAATTGCTGGGCGTTCAATCACTCACCGTAGTCTGTCTAGCTACCTGGAGTTTTTGTTCATCAATAATTTTACTGTGGGTAAGACAAAAAAAACATTAATCAAGATTAAACAAATAATTGATTGATGCCAATTTATTTTTATTTATTTTTTAGATCGTAAATAAAATTATACCAATCCGAATGAAATCTCACGAAGAGTTACTCGGAGCTGATTTGGTCGAGCATCGAATACGCCATATGCAGGTATAAATAATTATTTCTGTCACTCATCATCATTCAAAATAAAAAGCCTGCAAAGAACCTTGTCCATTGAATTCTCATTATTCTTCATCTACGTTGCTCGATTAAGGTTTCCCCATAAAGGAAGCTTCGTGTAAGGTGGAAAATAATTAGGAAGCAGTGTGACAAGTTCTACTTTGGTTTCTTTAAATTCTGTTTGCACTGACTTATTGACTCGATATTAAGAAAATTCCGTGAACGAACGATTTGAAAAAGAAAGACAAATTCCATAACTTTTGACATTTATTATCAATCCCCGAGAAACTCAATACTAAGCAACATTGGTCGTAACGATACCTGTACATAAGTTTTCAATTCGATAACTTGACATTTATACGAATGAACGTTTTTGAGTCGCTTAACATTTAAAAAACCTTGTTAACAATTCAATGACTGCCTCAATTTTAATTAATTTTACCATAATTATACAGAGTTTGTAAAACAGAGTTTGATCCTCCAACGTATCAAATTTTCGCCCAACAGTTTTAACCGTTCGCTAGTTATAAAAGTTATATCCACTGTAACTAATTATTCAAAAAACAAAGTTAACTTTTGAACCTTTGCGCTGATTTTGGCTAAATGCAATGCTAACTAACCTTGAACGTAACTTCTCTTTAGTAAAAACTTACAGCCTGATAGCTTGCGATTAGTTCAAGTAGCGTGTTAACATCGATTTTCACCAAATATTTTCTACACTGCCATTATCTACACTGAGAAAATAATTTGTTTAACGTTGACAAATCTAGATTTCGATATGACGAAATAAGTTATTGTAACCAAATTAGAATTGACAAGAGTTGACCAACTTTATTTGACGCAAACCAATATTATTTAGGTCAACTAAAATTTGGTAATAACTAAAAATCTGTTCGCTCCTTTTTCAACTGTAAATTTATTAACGTTAAACAAATTATTTTCTCAGTGTAGTAATAGATATATATTTTTTCAATTAAAAAATTGTCGACAAAAACTGCTTTCCCTATGAGAAAGTAAAAAAAGCTATTAATTGAAAATTCAATTTGTTATCGAGGTTGGCGTGAGCAGAGCTATGTCTGCTATTCGTCCATTCTCCAAGGAAAGTATGCTGAAGGAAGTAACAGCAGTTGGAATAAATCCAGGTTAGTTAAATACTTCAAAACTGTTTATTTATTATTCTCATAAATATTCTTCAAAACTTATCTTTTTTTTTAATTAGGGCACGAGTCGTATCTCGTCAGGTACAAACGTGCGAAAAAAATGGCAAATCTCGCGAAGATGATGACACTGAAGGCAAAAAAGAAAAAATTTTCAAACGATAGGAAGATTGAAAAAAAGAGTGATTCGTCGGTGATACAGGACAATAATGTTCCACAATTAGCTTGGATCAATTGAATAAAAAAATTATCTAAGAAAATTAACGAAAAAAAAAACTGTCATTTTCTTAATTATGTTTTTAATGTATTGTCGAGGATAAATAAATAAGAAACAAAAATTTAGAAAGAAAAAATGTATTTTCACTTTATTTTCATATGACAGACAACACTCATTCTCACTCGTGTACGTGTACGATCGAAATAAAAAACATCTGTTTAGAAACGTATAAACGGATCGAGAAACAATACACGTGACCACCGATCGCTCGATTCCAGTTTCTACGTCTACGCCGTTAATAATCGACGAAAATATTCTTAACGAACGAACGCTCGTTCTAAATAAATTAAATAATTATTACATAGTATGACGTTGACATTGTTATGACGTATTAAGTTGACTTAAAGTGCTTCATTCGATGCCCATTACTCAAGCAAAATTGCGTGAAATTTCGAACTCTCTGCAAATAACCGCAGCAACGATTCATTCTCGCTATAAAATCATATTGATAACAGACAATAATGATACTAACCACTATATCGATTACAATTTAATTTAATTACGAAACTCGAAATGCGTCGTAGCAATATTATTATTATTATTATTATTATTATTATTATTATTATTATTATTATATTATTATTTTCTAGGACGAATTGCCATGGACGTAACTTTATTTTCTTTTGTTTATTTTTTTTATTTTTACCGCCGTCTCGATTTTTTTTGCTTTACTTTTCTTACGACTTACTCTAAAAATTGTGGTATCATCGTCTGATGTATCGGACCGAACAACTCGTCGTCTTTATTACGTTTACGTTTAATAATTTTATTATTAAATGAGGAACTCCATGGCCGTGTTTTACCCCACGACTTCTTACCCTTGAGACGCTATACTTATTGATCTTCTTCTGTGATCATTTGCGAGTATCGTACGGTAGGTTCGCGAGTAAACGGTTATAGCCCATCCGCCGAAAATGTTCTTTATGAAAGAATGTCCCACAAATTTAAATAATAACATTTTTATATGCGTAATGTCCCACAAATTTGAGTGGATTTCTAGTGTGATGACTCTCCCATAAATTCTGATCAACATCACTGGATGTTGTGTCCCACAATTGTTATAAATTTCTTGTTTCTTTTCGAACGTACCACCAACTGTGATACGTCATGTGAATATAGACCAATTGATACGCGCAATGTCTCACAAATATGATTTAAATTCTTGTACGGAGAATGCTCCACAAACTCTAACGCAATGTTTGGATCAAAAGGACATTTTCCATACGGCTGGGCCATTTACATTCCTGCGCTTGTCCCGTTTTACCTTCACTTTTCATCTCGTTCTCAAAAGATAAAAAAATCACGATATCCCGAGTGTCTCGCTGCACTATTTTGTGTTATATACAAATAAATAATTATAGAAATTGCTAGCAAACTATAGACGATTGCTTCCTCTATTCGAGAGTACCGTTGCCATTAAAAGAAATCTTTTTAATCGCTACTTTTAAGTTAAACAATCAGATAGAAAAACTTGTTTACGCACAAAATAAATAATGAAAGACTAATAACAATACTAATATTCAGACACACGTAACGCACGATAAATATACGAAAGGACAATTATCGATATGTGATCTGAACGATCGTCATCTAAACTACGTGAATACACGTTAATCAATCATTCGACTATTAGAAACAATAAACGGCGGGAAAATAATATCGAATTCGACTATTTAAATTCGAGCGGGGCAATGGAATCGTCGCAATCGCAGATATGTCGACGATTTCATTATTATCATTACTCATTCGGAGCTAAACTTACTTACGAGATGAACACATACAGTCGTGACGAAACCGACAAAGTATCGATTATTCATTTCTCATTGACATTTCTAATCTTGAAATTCTAAGATACAAAAAAAATTATTCATTATTCTTTTTTTTTAAATGCGCTATAACTATGCCATTGGCAAGGGAAGCATCGACTGATACGAGGAAAAGTCGTTCTAGGTACGAAGAATAAAAATGCGACTAAAAATCCATCTAAATCGTTCGTTGAAGTACGCATCACGACGCGATTCTTTTTTTTTTCTTTCTTTTTTTGTTGGATTCCTTTCTTTGCCGATCCTCAATCGGACGTTCAAAAATTCTTAACTTACGTCGATTAATAAATGTGGTTTTGTTTTCTTTCCTTTATAATTATGTAAAATGGCACATTATCCTGGTGATTTACTTGCACTTCTCTTTCCACCATTTCTTTTTTCTTCCCTCCATGAAATTACATCGTTCTTACATTGATCTACTTACCGTTACTTTACTCCTTTCTTGTTTTCATTTCTTTTTCTCTCTTTTCATGTTTTTTTTCTTCTTATTATTCCGGATACGTTCATTTAAGAGAGTTTACGATTTATTGCAGACTGTTGGTAGCCCACTGAGAAACCTCAGTCGGCAATCCCGGATAATTCTTTATCGCCTCGAGGACCTGCTGAGGCGTCAACAGGAACTTGTAGTACTGATACTCTTTCTCCGTTCGTGAATTTGTACCTCCGACCGGTGACAACAATTCTAAATTCTAAGCAAAGGAATCAAACATTATTGTAGATTTTTTCTAATTACCGTTTTCCGGTATTCGGTTTTTAATGTATATTACACACACCTTGATGTGCTCGAAAGCTTTCATTATAACCGGCGTTTGCACGGTCTGCACGGCTGATGTTTGATTAGCAAATTTCATGTAGCGTTTGAGAATCGTTTCAAAATTAATTGGTTCACCGTCGTAGATCTCTGTCTCGTGCTTCATCGCAATTATCTGCAATTATGACATATGACATTGTTTTCTTCGAGGTTGTTGTTTCGACGAGCAAGCGTAAATTAAAAATTAAACAAGGATGCAAAGTAGAATCTTGTTATTTATTTCCCTTTTTTTTTTGCAAAGCCACCTTCGTGAGAAAGTATGTTGATCAATTTTCGCTTCGTCATAGGGGAAGCTGTGTGAAAAATAGAAAATAATGAGGAAGCCATGTTCAAGATCCGGCTTTGTATCTTTGTTTAAAGAAAAAAAAGCTATGTTCTTTAAAATCTAAACGCCTGTGTCAATTTTTAACAAACTTTTTACCAAATATCCCTTATTACGTACGTGTGTCAAGTTTCAGCTCGTTTTGTTAAATATTTCGGAAGCAAAAGCAGTTTAAGCTCAAAAAATTGTTCTAAGATCCTAAACCTTTTGCCCATCTTCATCAAATTGAATATGTAGCACCGGTGAATATTAATTCGATTGTGTAGAAAATTTAAGTTCAAATGGTTTAAGTTGACGTGAATGAGAGCAACAAGGTCAATTTTTCGAAACATTCAAAATCCTATAAAATCCACACCTCTTCATAGATTCGGTTCAAATTCAATATCTATCGCTCTTTAACGTGACTTTATTTATAAATAACTCAATATTTAGCTCAATAGCTAACGCTTTGCGGCAGCTAGAACGCGCTCAAGCTTTTTTCGTAAAATTAAAAAATGCCATAAAATCTTAAGACGTTTCAATTGCTGCATAAATTGTAACGAACAGAGGAGCGTAACTGCTCTACTGATGTTTCAAATGTCAATAAATTCAAATGATTTTGCAATGCACGAATGCAATTTAGTTATACAGAGTAATTTTCAAGAATTCGAAATTAAATGCACTAGCGATCAGTCACTTAGAAGGAATTGTGTTCAGATTTGTGAGATAGCACTCAAACAAAAAAAATTGATTTATGGGACACACGGCAAGGTATTTGCAGGACAATAGTCATGCAAGAATTTCATAACATGTTGTAGGACAATCGATGGACGAGCTCTGTATTAAAATTTGTATGACAATCAACGGTCAAGAATGTTATTAGAAGTTGTGAGATAATACACGAGCAAGAATATAATTCTAACTTGTGGAACAATCGCCGTGCCAAACTCGTTTTAAAATATGTAGGACGATCTGCGGGCAGGAATTACATAAAATTTTGTGGGACAATCGACTGGCAACACTTTAATAAAAATTCTTGGGACACTCGACCAGCAATAATGGCATGAACGTTTGTGGGACAATGGCCCCAAAAAAATACTCACCAAACTGAGCTCGAGAACGGAGAGCCCCTCGAGCATGAGAACTTTGTCATCTGGTGAGAAAATTTTGCTGGCCTCCACAAAGTCGTTCACCTCGAGTTTTTGATGCTTCTCATCAAGAGTCGATACGGCTACAGCCAAAAAATTCCGGAAGCTTCTCTCGCTCACGTCCAGCTGATACATTCTCTTCAGGAGATTAATCATCGTGACATTCCCTACGAGAGACTCGATGTACTCGTTCCACATTGTACCGAATTGCGGATCGATTATAAAGTCGTCGTACTGCTGCTCAATTCTATTGACATTCTCGTCATCGGGGATACTCAATAAATGACGAAACAATTCGAGCCTGTCGTCGATCGCTGTGGTTGGCCGTTCCGAGGCCGTCGTATCGCCAGGAAACAAAAATATTTGACGATGCGAGAAACGCGATTTTACCCGCTTCTCCAACAATTCGATCACGTCCAGACGACAGGTTATACCGAGTACGCATATCGGCGCCTGGGCAGATTGCGCTACGTCAAACAGATTATACAGTAATGTCTGATTCTGGTGAGCGCAGAAGAGATCGAACTCGTCGAGAATAAAGATACAGGGCTTCGAGCGCTTCTTGTCGCCCGACTTTAAGCAATCCAATAAAAAACTCAAATTTTCGGCAAATGTACCAAACACCTTATCTCCGACCACGTTCTCTAGTTGCATTTGTCGCGTCGCGTCCTTCAGTGCCAAACGATCGTCCGTATGCACCAAACCGTGAAGATTCACTATCAGAGCGTTTTCCTTGAAATTCTTTGATGCTGAGAGCTCTTTCAGCACGCTGTTGACCAACTAAAAAATTCAATATTACTCAGAAAAAGAATTTCAATGATGTTGCTACATCTACTTAGTTTGTTAGAAGTTATAACTATTTAATTAGTCAGCATCAGGCTAGCAAATAGTTGTCATTTTTAAACAGCTACAACTACTATCATAAATCTAGGCTATGAATTACCAAAGTATATTTCAATAAACAAAATCAGGTATTGCTCTGCATAATCAGACCAATATTATAGTTTCTTCTTTTAAAAAACTAGATAAAAATATACTTCGTTGGGAAATTAGCATAAATCGGTAACTTTTATTTATTATATGGCTATGAATATTTTTTTGTATTAATATTGCGTGCTGCTGTGTAAATTTTACCTGTCAGATCGGGTAATTAATGGACCAAATATAATAGAAACAATTTTTTTATTTAGGACTTATATGTATATTGTCTATTGCACGATATAAAAAAAAATTTGAATAAAGTAATATAATTTCTCAACTATAAGAATACTAAACAAGGCTTCATAGTAGAACCTTGTAAGGTGCTTTTGCAAATCTACTTTTATGATGAAGTATGTTGACGAAGCATTAGTGTTTACTAATATTTTTTTAAAAATGTAAATGCTCATGAAATTTCAACCACACGATTGTTTTTTGCCAAGCTGTACACCAATTATTGCTTATTGTTAGTCCATTTATATTGGTAAATGTAGCCTGAAATTAGCATTAAATGGTCAGTTTTGTTTCAATTACTTGACTATGAATATTTTTCTATACTAAGAACGTATGCTGCTATACTAGTATACTAGTTAGTATCCAAAAGAGGCAATAAAACAACCAAAAATTGTAAAAATGGTTTCAGAAAAATTAGCAATTATTTGTCTATGTCAAGAGCTCCACCCTCCTTAACGCGCAATCATAGCAATACAAAGTGCTAGGATTAAAGATACATTGCAAAAAAAAAAAGTAAACAATATATTTGCTGTACAAAGATTTATAATCTCGCATATAATTCCATAATAAAAAAAAAAGTAAGACTATTCCGTTTCTTTCGCTGATATAAATCACAAACAAAGACTCTTAAAGTCTTACCGTAGTCTTTCCGCTGCCCCTGGGTCCAACGAGCAAAGCAGAATTACTTTCACCCGACTCCACGGTTCTCTTTACCAATTCAAGTACATGAAGACGTTCCTTGATGTGATGCCTGAATTTAGTCTCGGGACACATGATTTTTCGTTTGAGATACTTCCTCGTCAGGAGTATCATGTTGTCCTGAAAATCTATCGCCATATTCTTCTTTTTGCTCATTTTTGTACCTTTTGACCTGAAAAGAAAAAAAGACAAACGTTGAATTTAATAAATTTAACTAAAAAAATTGCGTCAAAAAAATCAATAAACACCACTGTAGTATTTTTTTTTTCATAATATAGGTTAGGTTCGTTGAAATTGACGTTAAAAAAATGAAATTACTGTTTTTAATGATTACTTGAGATGATTATTTCAAATATTTTTATATTAGGGAATGAATTTTGGGATTTGGATTGTGAAAAATGCGAGAAAAACGCGTGAGTATGTGATTTTAGTAACGAGATCTAACCTCAATGAGACAAAGCTCGCTTCGAAAGATCAATAAAAATTTACTTGTCTCTCTCGGTCGCGGCGACGATCGGTCGTTGGAATTAAAATTCTCGTCGAATCGATCAAAAGTATGGATAAAAGACTCGTTGATCTCGCGTTAGGATATCGTTGCGAACGATGTATTCGTTCGACGCGTCGTTTATTTAAAGGGACGCCGGATCCCCAAAAAGTCAGATGTTCCAAACCAAAACAAATATGGCGGATTGTGAGACGCAAGCGGACAAAAAGAATTGCACTTTTCTCTTCAAGAAACGAAAAATTCGTAATAGCGCGGCGAGAAAACGTCGTGGTGAGGAAGACGAGAACGGTGAGTGCTATTCGGAGGCTGATTAAACACTCCATCAACCTATGCGCGCTTTATGCTTAATTCCGTCAAGTAAATTCGATTAACAATTTTTTTAGGTTAAGGTAGTTCACCGATAAACATCCAGTAACTTGAATCTAATTATCAATCTTATCGCGAGAGTATATTTTTCTGCATCGATTGAGACCGATAAAATCATTCTCGATCGTACAGCTTAAAAGATAATCAAAGTCAAAGTTGATCATTTTTATATTGTTTGTATATGGAAAGTGGTGTTAGCTCACGAATAAATAAAACTTGCATAAATTCTGCCTACTTTAGAGCATTTAAATATATACAGTTGATAAGAGTCAACCCAATCCAATGAACCAAAATTATGATTTACTGTACAGTTTATCTGTCAATTACAGATAAACTTTTTTTCTTCTGTCCTCGCTGGCTCCTATACCTGACAACATAACCCCACTTTTTGAAATACCAATGTAAATTTATGCTAATACCAAAAGTCTTGTAATAAAGAATTTATCAAAAGTCATGAATTTTTTCACTTTTTTCATATAGTAAAAGTATTTCTCATGAGTTTCATGAAAAATGTATCAATTAAAAAATTTGAACAAATTCATGAAATGTTGTATTTAATTTTTTTTCAAATACAATTTCTGTATTCATGATATTGTTATTATGAAGTAATAAATAAAAACTGCAGCTTAAATAAGTTTTACTATATCTCCCAAGGATTGAGTATTATATTTGTCAAATTTCAATAAACCCATGAGCTAAGGACTCTTGTCACTTCTGTCAGTTCTTAATGAACTACCTTCAATGCATATTTGTAGTTGACTATTTTACGATTTATGCAATCTTGCAAATCATTTTTCAAATGTTTTGATTATAGATTAAAGATTTTTTAAATAAAATGCACCTCGCGATTTATGTAATTCTTTTTTATTGTAACTGGAAGTTATTTCTAAATCTTAATACTTGAATCATGTACAGTAAAATTAGGAATAATTGTGTGCATTATTTTGTGCTTGCATTGCTGTATATAACACAAGTATTTACAAACATTGATTTATCATGTCTAAAGGGCAAAGTCACCGGTAAATGTAAAAACGATGCTGAGTATAACCTTGCGCATTGCTTTCTAATTCTCTTGGTCCGTCGTCCATGCCGTCTCTTCTAGGAGGAAGGTCCCTGATCGAGGCTTCCTTATGGAGGAAGGTAGCTTTTGCTGGGTAGTTGTTTTCTCAGGAAATAACTTAAACTTTGTCTACTCATGATTCGACGCTTTTCCAATATATGGGAAAATTTTCAAAATTATAGACCATTTGGAACCAGAAATATTCAATTTAAAAGAAATATCTTTATACACGGTATCACCTATGTGAAGCAATAATCAGCGTACACTTTCCATTACGAAAAAGAAATCCTTTTTACCATTTTTCTCAAATTTTTTCATAAGGAAGAAAGATGTATAACGAAACACCTCAATAAATTTCAAAGCAATTTACCATCTAGTTTTGACGATAAAAAATTGCAAACATGTTTGAACATTTCGAGTAACAAAACCTGATGGATTCGGCAACACCGCACAGAAATTATAACAGACGGAGTTCGAGTATTTTGCTTTCTCTCTAATCTCTCGCTCTCATTCATGACCGTCAAAGCGCTGTGCGCCTGTAATGTGCTCTTATCTCAGGGCGCGAACCTTCAAAATTGTTTCACGATAATTTACCTACTAATTTTATTTTTCTTCGCGTGATTGTATTCACTTTCCGACCGGAACTTTCTTTTTTTCGAACGTATACTGACGTTTTTTGGGAATTGATGATGCCCTTCGGTCTTATGAGATTAATTTTTATTCTCGTTAGTGATAATCTGGCCAATCTTATTGACGAGTAAGTCTTATTCAAAGTCGCTGTTTAACGGTCGGCCTAATATGAAGAACACGCTGCCAATACTGGTGAGCGTTTTCTTCATACATAAGATTGTGTCTGTATTCCGGAATCAAGATAAGGGATGGAGTCGCGCAAGTCTAGGATTGGGTCCGGGATGGACTCCCGGGAGTCTACGGAGTCCTGGATTTTCTTCTAGACTGCCCGGACTTCATCCTGGACTTCATCCTGAACTAATTTTTTCTGCGCGAGAAATGTCAGCTAAGGTTTTGCGTATATTATTGCAATAATGTAAATTTTTCCAAAAATGTTAAATCCCATGAAATTCAAACCTACGATTCTACGATTGCGACCAAATTTAAGATCAAACCTATAACGTACCTGCAATTATAGAAAATGAATTTAGCTCAATAGTCGGTATTTTATGAAAGTACTTCTTTTACGAAAGAAAATCTTAATTTTTGCGTATTTCAAAAATTACATCAATCAAACATTATTCTACTTACTATCAACGATTGTTTTTTGGAAGCACCGCTGATGGCAAAACTCGTATATTTATAGATTTCCATAACCTAAACTGAAATCTAGCAATCGAAGGATTGCTACTTACTTTCATAACATTTCTATTTTCTTTCAATAGAAAGCAGCGATGATGAGACAACGGTTATCAAGAAAGAAAAAAAAGTGGATGTCAAGAATCCCTTGAGGCAAAGTGTAAGTTGGTGTTCGGTATATTCAATTAAATTTACTTCATCCACCAAAAAAATGATTACGCTAAGTGATGATGTAGCCATTAGTACATATTTATTTAGGTTTTTCTTTTTTATTCGTTAACCGAAAAATATGGTGAAATTTGCGCCATAACGCAAAAAAACTGATTAATGTACATGATTTAAATGACAACAGTTTCTATTAGCTATCCAAAAAGAATTTCTTTGCAATGGATTTGTACTTGTGGAGAGGCTCGATACTGACAGTTCACCTCAGTTCACAGTGGGGATCTCTGCATGAATGTGGCAGAGAGAGAGCCATAAATCCGCCATTTATCAGAATATCTGGGTCCGAGGAAAATGCGTTAGAAATTTTAAGCTCTGTCTCTTCAGCGCTTATGATTTCTCGGAACATAGATCACGTAACTTGAACCTCCCCTTAAGGTGATGTGACACCCCCTCCTATTATTTTAACGGTACCGAAAATTTCTAGGATTAAGGAAATTAGGTTCCACAGTATAAGTTATGCATGCAGTAGAACCTAATTTGCTTTAATCCAGTAATGCACGGTGCCCCTGAAAAAATATTACACTTTTTGATACCGGCTGCGGTATTTTACATAATCTTAAGGCGACATAATGTGCATTATTTACAGTTAAATCGTTGCCTCAACATTAATAACGTATATAGTTGAAATAATAATTTATTACTTGGGATTATAGACTAACGCGAAACTACGCAAGGTAAAAGACGCCGATAATGCAGATAGCAGCGATACGGAAGGTATATCAGTATCTTATAAGAGTAAGCGAACACCCATGCCAGCGGGGCCGAGTGATCAAGGAGCAACCGCAATTCTCGAGACGGAAACCGAAGTCGACAAAGATGCGCAGGCTATATTTGAGAAGGCGCAAAAGATAAACGAAGAGTTGGAAGGCAAAGAGGATGACAAGGTGTATCGGGGTTTAAACAATTACGCTCAGTACTACAAGAAGAAAGACACAGCGGCTGGTAACGCGTCCAGCGGAATGGTGAGGAAAGGACCTATACGGGCACCAGCGAATCTAAGGGCTACCGTCAGATGGGATTACCAACCGGACATTTGCAAGGATTACAAAGAAACCGGTTTTTGCGGTTTCGGAGGTAAATTTTTTTATCTCCGTGCGGATCATGAGAGGATTAAAAATTACAACGAAAATTCATAATGATTTTTTGTTGGTGTTTTTACACAGACAGTTGCAAATTTCTACACGATCGATCGGACTACAAACTCGGCTGGCAATTGGAGAGGGAGTCAGCGTCCGGCGAGTACGACAATAGTGGCGACGAGGATGATAAGAAATATGAAATCGACAGCGATGAAGACAATCTGCCGTTTAAATGTTTCATATGTCGGGAGACATTTACAGATCCTATTGTAACCAAGTAAGGTTTCATGGAAACTCTTTATTTCACGAATTTTTAAAACTTTTTGTTGAGGTATTTGTACTAAAATTGCACTGTACCACGCCTCGGTGCTCAGTATTAAGAGATACGCGCAACTTTTAAAGGATTAACTTGATATCTTTGCAAATTTCACAATAATTCATTCGCTATCTGCAGAAATCTAGGTTGATAGAAACAAAAAATGTTTGAAAACTACTGCATTAGATTTTAATGGAGCTGGCTCAAATTTTTTCACAGCTGTTCATAAATATTACGTTACATTTGATTTTTCGAATGAAAGAGGAGAACGGTTAACTGCGTCTTACAATTCTACGATTCACTGTTTTCATTTATTATCCGAAGGATTGATCGTGATGAGAAAATTCTGCTATCTCTCTCGCGTGCATGGCGATCGTGAGAGCGAACGACGACATATCTTAAGCCAAACTTAAAATAGAGTACAAATACTTCGGCAGATATAAAAATTCATATAACAGCATAACATAATTATTGAAACAATGTTATGCATTGTATTTGAGCGAAATTTGTTACATTTAACTCTAAATTTTCGTTCCTTTTCCTTTTGCACAGATGCAAACACTATTTCTGTGAGAAATGCGCCCTCGAGCAGTACAGAAAAAGCGCAAGATGCTTCATCTGTAACGCTCAGACGAATGGAGTCTTCAATCCTGCTAAGGAGCTCATCGCGAGAACAAAGTTAGAGAATGAAAATGCGCAAATCGAAGTAACAGAAAACGACAACAACGACGACGACGACGACTAATTGCAGCGTGAGAAAATTTATATCCAATCTATCTGCGTTGAAATAATAAATACTGATCTTTACGCTCATTTTAAACATAGTTTTAGGACTTTGTTTATTTTAGCGCTTAATAGAATTTTGTACATCGGTATTATGGATCACGATCTCTGTTTTAGTTAATATATATTGGGTGTGGGAATGAGTTCCCGCTGTTTTTTGGTGAAATAAAAGACGTTTGTTTGAATCGAAAACGAATGACTGGTTTATTCAAAGTATGCTCCATCGGCAGCTGCAACCTTCGCCCATCTTTTGGGCAATAAACGAATTCCGCGACAGAAGAACTCCGGTTCCTTGGAAGCAATCCAGTCATCGACCCATTTTTTGACATCTTCGTATGATGTGAAGTGCTGCTCTGCCAGGGCTGACTGCATCGACCGGAACAAGTGGTAGTCTGAAGGAGCAATGTCTGGTGAATACGGCGGGTGGGGTAGAATCTCCCAGTTCTGCCCCTCCAAGTAGTTCTTGACAACTAAAGCAACGTGTGGCCGAGCGTTGTCGTGCTGCAAAATCAGCTTGTCATGCCGATTGTCCCATGCCGGCCGTTCTCGACCTAGAGCTTGCTTCAAACGGATCAGTTGTCATCGGTAACGATCCCCAGTGATGGTTGCGTTCTGTTTCAGCAGCTCGTAGTACACGACGCCGCTCTGATCCCACCATATGCACAACATAATCTTACTTCCATAAATATTTGCTTTTGGCGATGTCCCGTTCTTTCAATTCGTGTGGGACCCAATTTCCGAACTTGCGAACGAATCCCAATGCATGTAAACTCTTGCCAATAGTAGAGCGGTCCACATTCAACTGTTCTGCCAATAATTTTTCGGTCTGACATGGATCTTCATCCAGCAATGCTTCCAATTCTGCATCTTCAAACTTTTTTGGTCCGCCTTTACGTTTCTTGTCTCCTACTTCGAAATCACCATCTTTGAATCGTCGGAACCAGTCTCTACAGGTTGTATTCGATGGAGCATGCTTACCATAAGCTTCTACGAGCAACCGATGCGTTTCCGCTGCACTTTTCTTTAACAAAAAATAATAAAGTAAAACTTCCCGCAAATGCTGTTTTTATGGCACAAAATTCGACATTTTCAATGAGACGCAAAAAATTGTTGTTTATGTTCTGAACAAATGTCACTAGTGATTATTGAAGCTTGACATCTAACTTTCAAAGAACATGTTTTGCCCGATTAAATAAAATGAAGGCAAAGCTACTAACGACATCTAAGTAAAAACAGCGGGAACTCATTCCCACACCCAATATTTAAGATAGTATATCAACTCATAGAAATTAAGGATGTTAAAAAAAGGCCTTAATGACGAATTTTTTAAATATCGAAATGGACAAAAATCCTTCTCGCATAGTTCATACACAAGTTGACCCCATTTGGGGCAGTGTACCTTTGCCCTCACAAAATATCCGCGTTACCCCGAGTGTACATCGTTAGTCGTGATATGTATATCGGGGGCGGGGTGGGGGGTAAATATTTTAAATAAATCATTTTACAAATTATTTGTGTATCGTATATTCGATAGACGTTCGATAGCATTGTCGTTCTCTATTTCACTGTGTTTCAATAGAAGAGAAACAGTTCGATATGCTTTGATAATTTGTATACTTTTTGACAATATCAGTACGAAGAAGTTTCTTTGATACCAGAAGGTTATATTTGGCATCTTTGTCTTCCGTTTCTATGAATTGATCTAATTTTACAAATCATCCAATTTTGTATACCGATACAATATTCCGATTTATATTCTCTTGTCATAAACTGTCTCATTATATCTCCAATGTTGTTTTGCAATTTGTCACCATCAAATTAATATACTTAATTTAAAATTAAAAGTACTTTTAACATTTTTTATTCATTTTCTTTTACTATACAAATAAAATGGTATTCTTTATGAAATTAAGAAAATAATTATTTGGGTAATAAATTTAATAAGAATTTTAAAAAATATTTGAAACACTGAGCAAGGACCAATTAATTTCTGTACTTGCGTAACGTGTACCAGTACAAATGAACTATTCTTCGTCTGTATATTATAGCAGGGTACTGCATAGTAAACTAAAAAGTGACTGATAAACATCTGTAAAAAATTGAAAAAAACTGCGATTTTCTGGTAAAACTTTTGTATTACAAAAATGTCAAGTGTTCCAAGGACTATTCGAGTATGTTACATGGATAATATCTCATTTGAATCATCTGAATCATCGATTGAATATCTCGCACCACCGAATATTAGTTTGTTTCTGTACAAAAGCTGAACTCAAGTCAGCTGATCATAGTTTATATTAGTCAGAGTGACAACGTCAATGTTTCCAAAAAATTACTCTTGAAAATTAATTTACTTACAAAGAACTATTCAGCTCTGGATGCGATGATTTGCGTCAGCTTACTGACATTTTTCACAAAATTGAACGAGTCATAAAATTTTGATCCGTAGATTAATTTTTACGAAAATTTGAGTTGGATCGGTCGAGTAATTATTGAGATGTATATATTCGCATTTTTCGAAGGATTAACACACACACACACACACATCTGTTAATTTTTTTTTTCAACCTGCTTTCTCATCGTTTTAGACAATTTTGTCATGAAAAAAAAAGTTTTCATGAAAACATCTATTTTCGAGATGTTAATGCCAAAAGCAATAGCTTTTACTACCTCTTGGAGGATGCTTTGTTTTTATAAAGACATTTTTTCCAGATTTTTTTGTATGGACACTCTAAATCGACTAAAGTGTCAAAAAACGAGGTTTAGAAAAAATGTCGGGATAGATGCGCGCGCGTGTGTGTGTGTGAGTGTGGTGTGAAAACCTTGAAAATTTCAAACCACTTTATCTCCCTGACTGGATAACCAATCGAATTGAAATTTAGCATGCAGGTAAAGCAGAAATCTCTCTTTGTTCGGTATAATTATCGTAAAAATTGATTCACTATTGAATTTTATGACGTTTTGAATATTGTTAAAAATCTCTAGTCATCTAGTTTTTCCACAAAAGTAAAAAATAATGAGGAAATAACGTGCAAAATTGTACTTTGTATTCTTGTTTTGTTGTTGTTATAATAATAGAATCTTGCTTTATACATCTTATAAGGAAAATACAATCGTCACTGCCAATTTGACCACTGACCGCTGTCTTGTTTTTGCGAAAGACATTGAGCCACGGGTTTATTATTTAAGACAATACAGAATTTCAGTTTTTATTATTTGACTACAATACAGTCGGAGTTAGTCTATTACACCTTCGCGTATTTAGTGCACTCAGCTAGTTAACCGATCCACCTATTCGACGGGACGCATGCGCATGAAGCTCCGAATGCGCTACTTTATGGAAAGTGGCGACCTCTCCGTCAATTACGTACGCTTCACTGATTTCAAATCGGTCGAATAGCCGGAGCTAGATTATAATAAGGAATCGGGAACTTGGAGTTTATAATCACTTCGATCGTATCTTCGCTCTAGCTCCGATTCAATCTAATTATGATACCAATATCGATACATTTTCATAGCTGAAAATGTGTTGATATATACAAAACTTAATTTACCAAATGCATTTACCCTTTGTTATACAAAATATTTATTTTCAATCTTTACAAACAACTAAATATTGCAAAACTATATATTGTAGCCGGCGATCTTGGAATGATTTACGAAAAAAAAGCAACTCGTTGTATCTCCGGGTTTTTCGATTTATCGTCCTCGTCGTGTCGAAGAAGAAATTATTTTTTATCTTCAGATAAAAGAGAAAAAAATGATCGAGCGATTATTGATAAAGATATCGCATATAATCAGATCGTTTTGGCTTGCACGTATAGAAAATTCGGCGATAAAAATGACCAATGTATGTTATTTCAACAGCGCGTATAGCGTGTGTCCTTCTATTTCACATCTAATTTACCAAATGCATTTGCCCTTTGTTACCGTACGGAATCAAGCGCATCCCCCACAGCCGAGCGACCGATCCCGAGACTTTGAACTAATTTGTTCGGTCGTTTCGAACATGTACACGAGGGCGGACGATACCAGCAGTTCGAGCACAAGCGATTACGGTGCGTGGGGCCAGAACGCGCGAGCATCAGCTCAACGGTCATTACCGGGCGTTAGTGCATCGCAATAATTCCAACAGAACGCACACAAGTCGTCGAGTCATTCAGCTTCCTCTTGTTATCTTTATTGCTTCTCAAATTTTCGTTATTTCCATCAAAATGCGCGCTGATGGGTACCTTGAATTATTCATCGCAGTAATAAGAAATTGATAAACCCGCTAAATACAATATTTTACGATTCAGTGTTCAAATGTTTTTTAAAAAAATTCTTTCGAAAATTTACGGTAATAGTATTTTATTTATTTCATTTTCTGTAGTTTTGAATTCCTTGTATCTGGATGAAACGATAAGGGGATTACCCTAAAATTGGATAAAGTTGACTTTCGTTTAGAACTTAAAATTCAATTGACAACAAAATCATTTAAATATGTTGATTAAAATAAATGATATTATATATCAAAGTCAGTTTCATCTCCGTGTAGTCATAAAGTAAAATTCAATGCGAATTAAAAATTGAGAAAAGTATCTTGCAAGCACAATAAAAAAAAATTGCTTCAAAGCAGGATATTAGTAATTTGAATTAATGAAAAAAATCCCAGGACACGAGTCGATGATTGTACTCCACGTTTCTGAGAAATTTATTTAACATTTGGCACCATCGTAGAGCCGCGTGAACTATTATCGCTAATGATACGCAAGAGAAGTGCTTGTAATCAGTGAAACGGGAACGAGTTTAATAACCATTCGTCATTAATTCGTTTCCTTCGACGTTTTTTAAAATGTACGAATGACAAAGACACCGCGTTAAACGGTTTTATTTAATACTTCGCGATCTCACTATTTCCATCGGTAAAGTTTTAATACGAATTCTGTTTAAAAGCGATGTGAAAAATTGAACTTGGAGCTTATTTGCTCGATTTAAAAAAATATATTAAATGCATTTATTGCTTTACAACAAACACAATGGACTTTGTCTTAGAAAAATTAAAAAAGCTAAAAACTTTTTGCACTAATAAAAATATTTAACGATTAATACATCATTCTGACAGAATAATAAAATTATTTATTAATGTGAAGAATAAAATGATATTGGAATTTACATGAAAAGTGATTACATAAATAAAAAAGTGCCTTTAACTCCAGCTTTTAAAGATGGTGAGTAAACAAAATACTAACGAGGAAATACATTTTTTAATTGCAACTTTGATGAAAAAAAATGAACCTTTGGATGCATATAGCGTATATTAATTTTTAGGGATGTTTATCTTTTATATTCATTGTAACACTATGCTTTAAAATCATATGTGTGTATGTGTACGTGTGTGTTCTATCTTTGCACACGAGTCGGGTTACTATCAGGAGTACAAATTGAAAATGCGGGATTTTTTTCTATTTTTGAACGTTTATTCTGAAAAAATGGTAACAAATGAATTATTCAAAGTATTGTCCATCGCTAGCCACAACTTTTTCCCATCTTTCTGGCAATTTACGGATACCGTCGCGAAAAAATTCGGCCGGCTTGGCTGCTATCCAGTCATCGACCCATTTTTGGGCTTCTTCGTAAGAATGGAAGCGCTGGTCAGCTAGGCCATGTGTCATCGATCGGAAAAGGTGGTAATCGGAAGGAGCAATATCTGGGCTATACGGCGGGTGGGGTAAGACTTCCCATTTCAGCGTTTGTAGGTATGTTTTGACCGGCGCTGCAACATGTGGCTGAGCGTTGTCATGTTGCAAAATTACTTTGTCGTGTCTTTGCTCGTATTGTGGCCGTTTTTCTTTGAGTGCGCGGCTCAAACGCATCAATTGAGTTCGGTATAGTGCTCCTGTGATGGTTTCGTTCGATTTCAATAGCTCATAATACACCACACCCAGCTGGTCCCACCAAATACAGAGCATGAGCTTGGCGCCGTGAATATTTGGTTTGGCCGTCGATGATGATGCATGGCCGGGGTAACCATATGATTTTTTGCGCTTCGGGTTATCGTAATGGATCCACTTTTCATCACCAGTGACAATGCGATGCAAAAAACCCTTCCGTTTTTGCCGTTCGAGCAGCAGTTCGCATGCAAAAAAACGGCGCTCGAAGTCTCTCGGCTTCAGCTCATACGGCACCCAATGTCCTTGCTTTTGGATCATTCCGAGGGCTTTTATACGATGGGAAATGGCTTGTTGTGTCACTCCCAATGAATCTGCGAGCTCTTGTTGAGTTTGACACGAGTCTTCATTGAGTATTGCCTCCAATTCAGCATTCTCAAACTTTTTCACTTGGCCCGGCCGCTCTTTGTCCTCAACGTCAAAATCACCACTTCTAAACCGCACAAACCATCTCTCGCACGTTGAAACCGATGGAACATGACTCGGATAAGCCTCGGAGACCAATCGATGTGCTTCAGCAGCACTTTTCTTCAAATTAAAGAAGTAAATTAAAACTTCCCGCAAATGCTGTTTTGTTGGCACGAAACTCGACATATTGAGAGCTCAAAAAAACTATGAATTTGACACTGCGACAAATTGACACATACTGAAAATTAAAGCTATAAGACGTAGCTTTGACATGAACATAGTCACAGTACTGCCTGATGCGTATAGCGTTAGTAACGCCATCTGTTATCAAACCCGCATTTTCAATTTGTACCCCTGATACTTACGTCGGTTTACTGCAATTTTCGCCCAAATCGCTAACGGTCATTTCATTTTATGGTTGTTTGAATTTTTCGAAGGAAGGATCTCTCTAACTTTCGTAAATTTAGAATTATCGTACTCAAACATTCTACAAGAATAGGCTAGGGGACAATTTTGTTTGGTATTGAGTTTGACATGAATCGATTAAACTGTTAACATTTAATGAAATTATGAGATTTTCTAATTTTTCGAAATAAATCTATTTTTGCTCAAAACTTTCGAAATTTTTCATCTATTAAACCGAAACTTGTCATAAAAATTGGCTAGGGGACAAGGATATTTAATCTTGAATTTCGTGAGATTCGATCGAGAGGTTTAAATTTTATTTATCTCTATTTATAATTATTAATGTCACTAAATGTTTTTATTCTATTTAAAAAAAGTTATTTTTCCCTTTTGATAACTTTCATTTCTATGAAGAAGCCAAAATCCATCAACATACTTAATTCCTCATAGAGATGACTTTGTCAATGGTAGATAATAATAAGGAAGCAGCATGCAAGGTTCCACTTTGCATCCTTGTTTAATGATATAACAATATTCCAAAATTCGCCATTAACGTACAACGATATTCGGGTTTAACAATATCGGTTTGAATTTTTGAAAATAACGTATATAGAAATCAATATATAATACGGAATATTAGGTTTCATAAACCTATATCGCAAATATTTTAATTACCGATACACTAAAAGGGGAGCAGGGACCTCCGAATTTTCACGAATAAAGTGCACAAAAAGTAATTTACATTGTGTAATTGTTATACATTTTTTAATGATAATGAATATATCTATGTTGGGAACAATGTTACGCATAAATCATATCTTAAATACCAAATACATGTGTGTACAAGATTCAGAGTTGTGTATATGAAAAGAAATTGCCCAGTTGAGAGCCGATGCGTGCGGCTAACCTACCGCAAGAGGCGGATAAAGAAACCAACAATCAGTGACGTTATTACGTGTATATTCGATATATACAAAAAAAAAACCAAGTAGCGTGAAAAGGCCACGATAGAACGTGATAAAGAAATGATAGCTCAAACCGATAATACCCTGATTTTATAATATTTTCAAAACAGTCTTCTAGCAGACGTTTATTATTAGTTTCCTGGCAGACGTCTATTACTATCTCACTATGGCAGCCAAAACTTAGAGCCAATAATGCCAAAACTTGAAAACTGTAAACTGAACTTCTTTGTGCAATCACGGTCTCTGTTATGCGTATTATCCACCGGCTCGCGCTTCTTTTCACGCTTCGAAATCGTGATCGATATAGCCACATGATCGTTGTACCTCGATAGGACACCGGCGTAGTCGATCAACCCTAATTGATCTGCCAGATAAAAGTCAAGACGTTATTCTTCACCTAACAATTATGCAGGATGACGTTCTCGTCTTTTATCCGATAGATAAACCGTGACGAAGAAACTCTTGTTATATTATCTTGAAGTGAAGCAATATATCCTCTTCTCCAATTATTTCGGACCCCGTTGGTATCAAAATCTGTAATGCTGTTATTTTAAATCTGGGTCTGAGAAAAAAGAGTTGGAAATTCTTCCCTTTTCTTACTAATGAGCGTCCCCTTAAGGTAATGTGACGCACCCTACCCGGCGCCCATCTCAGGCCCGATCGATATTAAAAATGGTTTACCTATTTTTCAAGGATGCAGGATGTTTCTGAACTAAACAAATTAGGTTAATATTTGTAACCATTGGACGAAGAGATACCTAATTTGCTTTTATCCAAAAACCTCTGGCACCGTTGAAAAAAAAGTTTTAGATACCGACTGCGGTATGTCACATAACCTTCAAGCTAGGCGAAACACTCACTTCACCGCATCTAATGTTTGGAACACACTTTCCCGTTCTACGCTTAACAGAATTAAATGAAATTTGGTCAGCGGACTTCAAGAACGTGAACCTCCTAGGTGACGAGCGTCGAATTGTTGAAAATAATAAAAAAATACAGTTTAAGGTGATTGTCTGTCTCTCTTAGCGGCTATACGGGCGAGAGAGATAGCAAAATATTTCCATCGTGAATTTCCTCGAAACGATAAAACTTTCGGATAAAAGACGAGAACGGCTAACTGTAAAATTGCGAGTCGCAGTTTACCGTTCTCCTATTCTATCCGGAAGATCAAACGTGGCAGAGAAATTTGCATTACAGTGTTTGTTACCGATCGAGTGGTAGCGCATCACTTTAAATATCCGTAGTTACCTATAATGGAAAAATCACTTTTTAAAATGATTTAGGGCACAAGATAAAAAAACGCCGCTGGTCACACGAAAGCCAGCGCAAAAACACACACAGTACACCCATTCTGATTGCGATTCAGAAATGAAAAAGTACCTAAACTATGCAAGGGAACTATTGTTGATTACCTGGAAAAATATATCGGCGAGACATGGCCCATAGCTCTAATGGTAGGGAGGCGAAATATCTATGAGTGCGAGGGAAATATAACTAGTATAGTTTCGCCTCACCTGAATTCCGCAAGAGGCACTGATAGTAATTCATACAGCTGTTTCTCTCACACACCAGTAGAGTGAAATGCTTTTCTTTACAGTTTTAGTTACCTACCGAGTAGGTTTCGCCACCCCTTAAGTCCTTGTCGAACCGAATAGAGGGCGGTAATATTAAATATGGTATCGATAGGAGAGTCATCTGAACCTCATCCTAATGATACTTTAATTTGATGTCAATAGAGGAAATTTCATTGACAGTACAGAGTCCTAGAATAGAAAAAATTCCTAGAATAGCTTTTATTTTGATCTTTAACCAAAAAAAAATTCGCATCTTTATGGGATTCTCCGGTCTATAGATTAACTAACGGGTGGAAACCGTAATCATAGATACTGCGCCGACGATGTGCGCCGGTACAAATATATTACAGGGGGCGGGCGCACGGATAACAGCGGGAGACGCAGGGTCGACGTGCGACTGCGGGATAGTAAGCCCCAGCATTTTCAGAATCGATACACACTATGTTCCCACGTACACCACAACCCGTGGAAAATGTCATCTCGATAAGCGGTGAGAACGGACGCGATTCCGGCGCAGAGACAGTGTTGAAAAAATAATCAAAGGTTGTGTTGTCAACAGTTCAGTCGTTGAGGGGCCGAAAAATCGTAATGGAAATACAGCGACAAGTGAAAAACGCGATCGTTCTAACAATCGGAGTGAAATCGAGCTGGAAAACTATCAATCAAACGTTTTCATCTCATTGAACCGGAGAGACACAACGAGAGAAAAAGAAGGAGAGAGAGAGAAAGAGAGAATTCGTGATATATATATATATATATAGAAACCGAGGGGAGGTAAAACATTAAGTCTGCAAGTGTATCTTAAAAAAAATTATAATTTGAAAAAATATTACCAAGAGAAAATTCTTCTGATTCACAAACGAATTAAATTGTATTATTGATGTAAAAAAAAGAAGAATTAAATATAAATCGCGTTAAGTTTTACATTAAAAAGAAAACAACAATATCGTTACGAATGGAAAATATAAAATTTGTTGCTTATTACGAAACTATTTAATTTTTAATAAAGTGACGAGAATGCATTGCAGCTTGAGAAAATAGAATATTCATTTAGATATTTTTACAGTGATGATTATTTTTTGCGAGTTTTTGTTACCGACCGAGCGCATGCGATTTTATCGATAGTTTGTGTTACGTGACCGAATCGCGTGTACTAGTAGTGAATCAATAAAAATTGTCGATTTCCTTAGACGGAAGTCAAAAGTGTTTGAACAATAATATCGTTCCATCGGAAATAATTCAACCAGGTCAGTGAGAAAACAAAAGAGAAAATTACGGTTATTCATAGGTTAAGCTTGAGCACCATATGTATTTGTTTTTATGTCAATTTTTGTTTGCACGAATAAATTAAGCGATAGAATTAACGATTGATTCTTTGCCCGTCGGATCGAGAGAAATTGCAAATAATCCGCTAAATAAGCTCACGAGCTCACGGTTTAGTCCGAAAGAAAATCGAATTGAGGCGCAGCAACCCTCCAAGGTGATGCTTGCGGTGGTTACAACTCGTCGAGCAAATTACCGCCCTACGACACGTGTCGCGTGTGCCCCTTTTACCGCCCTTACCTACCCGCGGCTTAGACGATGTGCTTGAGAGATAGCAGAAATTTTCCATTACGAATTTCTCCGCTACGATCGATTCTTCGGATAAAAGACGAAAACAGTAAACTGTAGAATTTTGAGACGCAGTTTATCGTTCTTCACTTTTATCCGGTAAATCAATCATGGTGGAAAAATTTACATGACAATTTTTATTACTGACTGAGGGGTATCTCATCATCTTAAGGGGATGCTGGAGTAGATTCTTTTACCGACTTCGGTCAGTAAAGCTAGGCTATTTCGTAGTTTACACGATGCATCGTTGATATGTTGCGGATATGCTTCAAATTGTACAGGGCTAATATAAACCCAAACGTTTCGACGTTCTGTCAAATTTCGGTTGAAAACGTGCACAAAATGAAAATTCGTACATGGTTTCGTGTATCACTGATCCTTCAGAAATCCAATATGGTCGCTCGAAATATCAACAGAATCTGTTTTTTAGGATATAAATCTTTCTGGAACATTTTTGTATCGTCAAAAAGTCGTTTACACAAAAGAAATGCACGTAAAGTGTATACTGCATTCATAATAGTCTGATCCCTTACGGCAACGAGAATAGGAAACAGTTGACGTGAACGTACACTCTACCTATTGTAAATAACCTAAAGAAAATCCCATTCGATCGTTGCTCCTTGAAATGCTCTAGAAATTATATTTTCACACCTTAGGTTAATTTTTTCTTGAAAATGAGCAATACATAATACATTTCTTGACATAAAGCGTAACACATTTTGGGACCTCTTAAGACGAGGCGAAATCTCCATACTTACACAGATGTGCTGTTTCTCTTTCACTCCGGCGTGTCCGTCATACTAGTTCTACCTCTTTCGCACTCATGACTGGGGTTATAGGTTTCGCCTCGCCTTAAAGAAGGTCAACATTTTTTAATTTAGCATCTAAAGAAAGCTTTGCTTTCGTGAAAAAAAATTTTATCTAGACGTCGAGATATCATATTTAGAAATAAATGTCCGAATATGTATGCGCATGCGCGTGCGCGCGTGAGATATATATATATACATGTGTGTGTGCGCGCGCGCGCGATATATATATATATATATATGTGTGTGTGTGTGTGGACGACAAATATCAATCCTTTATAACTCAAAATTGTTTGAACCATCAACCTGAAATTTGGCACATACGTTGAGCGACAATTGGTCTGCGTTATTGATAATTTTGGTTTGATTTTTTTACGTTTTTGTAAAAGTGGGAGAAATCAACTAACTTGTGCAATTCTTGAGACATCGAACTAAAAGTTTTTACACAATTAATGTAGTTGATCAAGATTGAATTAGGCGAAAATCGATTCATGGTATTATAATTTTATGAAATATTAAATTTTTTTTTTTTAACAATTGTGTAAACGTTCCAACATTGTCTAAAGTTGCAAATCGCTTGATCATTACTTAAGACACTTTACAAAACTTCCTTCGTGAGGAAGCCAAATTGATAAATGTAATTTTTCTTAAAGGTGACTTTGTAAAATGTGATAAATAATGCGAAAGCGATTTGCATCGTTCTACTCTGTACGTTTGTTTTAACTGAGAGCGGTTGAAACTCTGAAAATAATTTCTATTTGCATTTATTTCCCGTCTAATTCACCATTTTAAAAACGAAAATTTGTCAGATATAAGTGTTTCTCGTTATGATACTCTATAACGTACTAATAGGGGAAACAGTTAAAGAATCGGGGTTCACGGTCAGGGTAATCTAGGCTAGGACGCCCCGTATACAGTTTACATGAAAAAACTTTGGTCATTTAAATGTAACATAATTCACCTATATACATACCCTGAGCGTGTAATTCGAGGGTAGAAGGCCTCGAGCAGTGAATGCGCGCGTGTCCCACATCCATAATGTTACGTAGATGTGATATACATCTGTATCTATTATATCGCGGAGCAGACGGCGTACCTTGTCTAAAGAGTCGCACTTTATCGCCGTGGCGCTCGTTCAATATTTGCGGGAGTCCGCGGTCGCTATCTGATTCCACGAATATCTACCTAGAAACACTTTCGCTGTGTGCTGCCCAACGCCGGACGTTTTCCTTTCGTCAACTCTCAGAATTTCTTATTTTTCCTTTTGTTCCCTTTCGTTCCATTCGAATTTGAATCTAAAACCGTCGAAAGACACTTTTCAAAACTACCGCGCAGTTTCGGTGACATTTTCGTATAATATTTGTATGCATGAGCGCGCACGCGGTACTGAGCGCGTGTTTATGTGTGTGTGCGTGTGTGCGTTTGCGCGAGTGAGTGCGTGCGTGCGTGACGCAAGTCAGCGAAGGTGAGGAAAAGAACCGCTTATGACGAATTCCCACTCAACATAAAAAATATTGAAGAATTTGATCATTTTTTAAAGAGAACAATGATACTCTTAGCATCGTTAAAAGCGTAAGTTTTTCGTACTTGACATAAAAATGATATTAAAAAAAATATATTTATTCGTATGCAGTTTAATTACGAAGTTTTATTAAAGCGCGATCGAAGAGAGCGGAAGTATCTTTAGTGAAATACGATAGACGAGTATGTAGCTTGCAATGTAATAAATTAATATTATTATCTGTTTCCTTGTGTCGCAAGAGTGCGAACATAAGTAGCGCTTTTTGTACATTGCACGAAGATAATGCGCTTCGCTTGAAATAAGCGTGCAATAAATTATCAAGATGCAGACGAAGAAAACCATCGGTGTGTGGAAGACGCATACATAGTCATGCCAACCAAAAAGTGGTAGAAGCCCGTGTAATTGACCGATTAAATGATTTTTTTTTTCGTTTTTTTTTAATTCCAAGCTTTAACGTATAACTTTTAAACCATGAGACAAACGTCAATTAAATTTGAACCACGATCTACTCGGCTCTATGGAAAAATACCGTGCAAATTTCATTAACTTTGGTCTATAGACAAAAAAGTTTTCTTTGTTACGTATCTCGGAATTTGAAATTAATCAACGAATATGCCATTAAATTGAAATCCAATTAATATTTTCTCTTTTTTATGCAGTTCTAGTGCCTTTCGCAATATCACATATAATATTTATAAATAACTATTATGGTATTTGTTACATAATATATACTGTATTATTACTTAATACTATTGTGTTACTTATATATCAATTTGTCATTTACATATATATATAAAGGTAAGGTTAATAAAATAAAAAGAGTAGCTGGAAAGCGGCAACATCGCCCAACAAGCAAATCGATGAATTAGTATGTAGGGACACGCGACACACGCCGGCACTTTTGATGCGCTTACGTATATCGTTGAGGACGACCGCGTCGTAACGCGCGTATCGTCGCCACTAATTAATCGACGAGAGTAGTGACAGCTGTGTCTCTCTGGGATCTCACGTGTATTTTTCCACGTCATGCGTACTACCGAAACCAAATAAGTTTCCGTCCGTCCATAAAAGGACACATGTCTATACAGCGTATGCATTAATTATTTAGTATTTTTCGTACTAAATTTTGTAAGCTATAGATATATTTTGCATGTGTATTTTCCTACCATAAAATTATCCCACCTCGCGTTCACATTAAGATTAAGTTATTATGCAGTTATTAATTATTCCACAAATAATTGAGGTAACAACTGTTCGAAAGTTTGCTTTAAGAAGGATTGACGTTATACAGTCTAAACAACCTCATGAACATGGATTGCGGAATGCCATTGCGTTTTAAGATTTTCTTGTTATTAGACAATTCTTCGGAATATTACAATTCTTTGAAATTATAAACATTTTCCAATTCCTTCGGAACTCTCAAGGGTATATCACCGTATTGTTTGCTATTAGTACAAAATGCAATTTATAATCCAGAACATTGATAATTCTATAATTCCAAGGTAATTATAGAATCCTCATGCACTTAAACGATTGGTTCAATTACTATAAAAACAGAAGGTTGAACTGAGCTCTCTATCCCCCCTCCTCTCTTATAGTTTTGTTTTGTGCCAAATGAATATACATTTGGGTGGTAAAAAAGCTTTTTATTCCAAGAAAATTATTTTCATAGTATTATTTTTCTAAGTTGGCAACTACTTTCTTTGCAGTAACAATTGAGGGAAAAGAATCAGAGTTTAAAATGAGTTATATTCATAGAGAAATATCATATTTATTTGGCTGCTGATATTATAAGAAAAATATATATAACGTTGATCGATCCATAAAACAAAGAATATTTTATCATTTGGCAAAAGCAACTTGGTGAGCTAAAATAATTTTTTGTTTTAATTCTGCACATTTTCACAAGCGAACCGATAGTTGAAATATTCCTAAAAAATGCTCCAACAAGGTGCATAACATATATCCATCCACAGTAGCAATTTTTTCGTAAAATTGATGAATTATAAAGATTGGTGATTTTAATAATCATTTTCATATATTAATTATAACTTAATAACAATATTATGGAGAAAAAAAGCTACACAGGCACCGCAAGTTTATGAATGTCGTTGCAAAAAAAAAGGAGATACAATAGAGCGCAATCCAGTTAACGGATTGTTATGAATGACGCGCTAGTTCAAGAAAAGCTGGCTTACGCGGGAATCACTTTTGACCGAATTGGTTCTGCGACAACAGAAAAATTCTTCATTCGAATCCTCGATTTATAGATTTAAAATAGAATTTATCCGTTCGATGGAAACAAAATTTCTCACGAAAAAAAATGTTCTTCTTGCAACTGACTCAGCCCTCTTAAGGCGAGGCGAAACCTCTATACTTCACCGATGAGTGCGAAAGAGATAAGCTAGAATGGTGCTCACGGTGGAGTGAAAGAGAAGCAGCACATCTGTGTAAGTATGGAAGTTTCGCCTCGCCTTAAGAGATGGTGAAATCTTCATATTACACCCATTAGTGTGAAAGAGATGGAGCTAGTATAGCGCTCACAGCGGAGTGAAAGAGAAGCAGCACATCTGTGTAAGTATCGAGGTTTCGCCTTCCCTTAAATCGATCCGTTGAAAGTGTGCGTCTGTAAACAGACTTTTACCGCGGCATGTCGATCGTGCTGTAACATCTGTTCGAATGGTTTAGTCGAATGCTGACGTCATTACATGGATGATATAATAATAATAAGAATAATAATGATGATGATAACGATCAACCCATTAGCGCTGAGGTGTCTGGTATTGTTAGACATTTTTTTTTAATGACGCAAGTTGACGGCGTTTATTTACCATTTTGATAAATGCACAAATTATTCTCCAGTATCTCTGTACAATAGTATAAAACTGTTTTTTTTTCTTCTTCTTAACGAATCAATTCGACAAAAGCAGCCCCACAAACGTCGTTATTATTATTCGACAAGGAATATTAAGATTTATTTGTAAAATTTTGACCTGTTTTTATTAATCCTATTTTTTAATAAATTGAACAATAAACATTTAATGCCAAGTTTGTTAACGATTAGATCAATTTGAATAATGAAATCGTGTATTTATTCAGATGGTTGGTGGCAGTGATGCCTCCGTCGGAGGAGGAAAGCCAGTGGCTTGTAGGCAGCGGGGGCGGTACGTTATCGACTCCCGGAGGTTTGCAGATCCACGGAGCCGGGGAACGTTCAGGGGTCACTAGAGGTACCCTCTATACCGAGGAGATGACCACCCAACCAAACGAACCAATGGCGGCAGCCGGAGTAGGACCGGCATCGGCTGATTCAGCCGAACACGACCTCATCGATACAACCGCTGATGCAACGCTTCTCGCTCAATTTCACGAAGACGCCATTAAACAGGTTCAACCAAAATTAAGATATTTTTTTATTTTTCCGTCTATAGATACAAAGTTTAATAATTTATTATTATTATTATTATTATTATTATTATTATTATTATTATTATTATTATTATTATTATTATTATTATTATTATTATTATTGTTGTTGTTGTTGTTGTTGTTGTTGTTGTTGTTGTTGTTGTTGTTGTTTTATCGTTAAAAAAATATTTAGGGCCGGTTCCATGAACGCGGTTTAAACCTGCGTCAATTTTTTTTACCTAGTTTTACCAGATTTAAACTCTTAATCTCGAGTTGTGGAACCGGGCCTTGACTTGTTTAAAATTCATTTCTATTATGTGTGTTGCTACTTAATTTTTTATCTATATTATGGACAGTTTGACTTATCGCTGATTGCCATTTTTTATTGTAGATACAGATTTTCAATATCTTATTTTAATAGACGGTAATATACCCACCAAACCTCCTTAAGACGATATGAAAGATGTATGGATGGGAGAGAGTTATTAGAACTAATAGTGCTCACGATGGAATGAGAGAAAAACTCTACGGATATGTTTCAACGTCGTCGCACAATTTAATTTGCGATAAACAAAAATGATTAAGGTGCTGGAAAAATGATATGTACAAGTCTTTTGGGTGGTTAGGTATAGAGATGGGTACGTTTAATTACTTTTGAAAACCATCTTTTGGGTTTTCTTGCAATATTTTTTTTACTTATGATTTTTTATCCTCATATTTTTTTTATTCTGTAGCCACTTGATATACCTCTTTGTATTAAATGCAAATAAGATCATTGTTTGTTTAGAAATTATATTTCAAGAACGTAAAAATTTGATTGACCAATGTACTTATCTAATTGCTTTTTTAAATATTAATATCGCGACATGAGATTAATAATTATTGTTTGAGGAGATTTTATGACATACCGATCGAGTTCCCATAAGTGTGAGAGAAATAATTGCAACATTAGAATAAACTTGTTAAAATTTTTTCAAATTCAAAATGTCGCAGTCGATTGCTGACTGATAACGCCAAAGATGTGGGAAGATGCATGCCCTGAATGTATAATTATCTCACTTGCTCGCATTCAGAAAACAGTACGCGGTAACCACTCGGTGCACCAGTGGAAAGGACCATAAAAAGACACCAACGATTCGATATGAATAGAACAAAATGGCATCTTCTATCATTGTACAGAAGAAAAATTAAATTGACTGTTCTCCGAGGACTGTTTTGTTTTTGTCGAAAATTAATTTAGCTCTCAACAGAATCAATACACAGTTTTATTAAATTATAATAAAACTTTGTCGCACCTTCACTTTGATTCTAAACGAAATCGTTGAGGAATTCGATCTTCAATTTTCCCACAAAGCGCTTTTGATCACGAGAGCCAATAGGATTTCACGGACTTCGTTTAGCCGAACTGTGCGTAGCGTTCCGATTGGTTGCTAAGGAAGATGCGTCATCGACGTGAAACATAACCAAAACAACGCGTCCCGGCGGAGCCTGACGTATAGCTTGCTTTGTGTTCTCATTATTATTATCATTGTTATTATTATTATTGTTACTATTATTATTATTGTTATTTTTTTACTTTAACTTATTTCTTTCCGTCAAGCGTTTCATTTTATTGAAACGTTTAATTGACGACCCGATAATGGACGAAGTTCTCGACGATTCGATTAAATTGAAACACTCGCCGCGGGAATTGCCTGGTTATCTCAATGATTTTTCTGTAAACAATATTTTCTTCGCAGTTCCACTTAACATCACTTTTAGGTTAAGTTTCGTTATTTTTTTTAAACAAGCATTCATCCTTTCTTCGATCGTGTTTTTCGACTCTAATTTTTTTGTTTTTTCTTTGTTTTTTTTTGCGTTTCAAAGATTATCAACGAATTTTGCAAATGAGCATCAAATAAAAGTAACACTAGTCGCATTGCGCACTACGAGCAAATCTTTTTTTAAAGAAAATCAGATATAGCTAATTTAATTTGGTATATCGTTCTAACCTGCGTTTCAGTCATTTTTTAAATATTTATCTGCCAGATAACTCTGTCATTGATTTCTCTGTCAAAAACTATGCTACATAACAATTCTACTATCGTAGTATGACACTACTAGATTGTAACCCTACCACGAGATAATCAATTTTTATCAGCAGCGCCGTAGATGTTTTTTTTGTAGAGAAATTAATGCTAGAGTTACTAGTGTGTAATTTGTTATACAGATTTCTCCTTTATATGAATACAAATTTGATAATTACGTTAAAGATAATATAATCGCATCAATTTTGATGTATCGTTATTTAACAAGCAGGTATGTTAATTTGGAGTAAACTGATACTAAAACAACTTAAATTTGTAAATGGCTACATTGGCTTCGTAAGGGAAAGTATAGAACGACTGACCTTTTGTTAATTTGTTGCAGGTCGAATGATTTTTTTAGAATTCACATCACAGTTTCTATTTTCTCATTTTCTCAGAGAGATTGCAATTTATTTTTGTATCGACGGCATCCCTAGTGATCTGGGTCACTTTTTGACTCAACAGAATATGCGGTGTCCGGTTAAATTGCAAGCGGACAAACCATAAAATAAAAGGCATCCTAAAATCACATTTTAAAGAACCTTTTTTATTCATTTTAATTTTTTAAGTCTCCATTTTTTAATTAAACAGACCCACGAATTTAGTTCGGACAAAAAATAATTACGATCACATGGAATAATCCCATCAGTTTTTTCTTGAAGAAATTAAATATTACATATGAAAGCTAAGGGCAATCCAAAATGAAACGAATGATTCGTTGGCTTTGTTCGTAATATAACTGTTCAAAGAAAATGCGGATTCAATAATTTGAACTCATATGCATGCTATGACGTACGTAAAATTATTAAACATGTTTTGTACTTTCTGAATTTTTATGAAAATTGTAATATATTGATATTTGAATGAAATTGAAGAATATAAAATATGTATAATTTTTCATGGCTTGAACTTGTTAAATAAAAATGTAACAAATAACTTTCTTCGTTCACAGGCAGGTGTCGGTTACTTCCAACTGTTTGCTGCGCTATGGGCTGGTCTCAGTCTCGCTGCGGACACAGTCGAATTTTTCATCGTACCATACATACTGCCAAGCGCTGAAGTCGAGTTGTGCATAGAAGACAGTGAGAAAGGATGGTTGGGCAACATAACGCTAGTCGGTTTGGCTATAGGAGGACTAGGATGGGGGGGCCTCGGCGATCGACTTGGGAGACGACGAGCTCTGCTTTCGGCGATGTCGGTTCACGCACTATTCAGCGGCGTTGCAACTTTCATGCCTACCTATGGCACTTTCATGACCGCAAGATTTTGCTCTGCCGTTGGGTAAATATTTTTATCCTCGCAGTCCCGAATAATCGAAAGTATTTATAAATTAGATTGCATTGTTTTAAACAGATATCGGTAGCATCGATTATAGATTTTCGTTCAGTCGTATTCGAATCTCGGAAAGTTGTTTCTCAAAAATTAAACCATAGCTTTCGTTACGAAGAGGCAAAGTTCACTTCCTTACAGTCACCGCTTCTTAAGTAAAGTCTACCTAAAGACACAGAAGTACCATTCGTTGCGTTTATTTTTATTTGATCGTCTCAGAAATAACACTATTTTCAATGATTATAATTTGGCTTCTAAAAATTATGCTAAAAATGAAAGAAAACGATTATTAACATCTCATGTATATTTTTTAGATAAATACGAAACAAACATTTACTTTCGCACTGTGAAAGCTTGAATTTTCTTCAAATATTAATGTTTTTACACATTTTATGACATTTAAAAAATATTTATGTAACATTTGAATTTTCCGATAATTTCGAATATTTTTTCAAATTTAATTAGATTTTCCAGATATTATTGTAATAAACGGATTTTTTGAAAATTTCAACGATACTTAAATTTTAATAAAATTTGTTTAAAAATTGATTTACAGCGTAGGTGGAAGCGTGCCTCTGGCTTTTCCTTATTTAGCTGAATGCTGTCCACGCACGAGTCGTGGTCGATGGACGGGAGTGTTGGTAGGTGCGGGTGCTCTGGGTGGTGTTTACGCTGCTCTACTAGCCTGGGCAATAGTACCGACCACTGGCGAAATGGTTGTTCTCGAGAACAAGGAGCACTTCAGTGCATGGCATCGTTTCCTATTACTGTGCTGCTTGCCGGCTCTTTGCGCCACGGTCGGTCTTATCTTTCTTCCTGAAAGCCCAAGGTATCTCGTCGAGGCCGGTCACGATGTCGAAGCTATGATGGTTTATCAGGTTTGTTACTAATTCTTTTTCCAATATAAAATAAGAGAAACGAGGCTTGCACTTTTCATACACAAAAAATTGTGCTATTTATGATGTTGCTTACGCGCGTAGATGAAATTCCGCGTTTTACCGCCAGGTTCGCTGCTAACAAAATTTAACGAAGTCACGAGCTATTGAAAAATTATAAAGTACGTGCGAATTCAAATCGTTACGGTTTCCCAAATAATAAGCGAATTAATAAGGAGTTGAACAATAAGAATTAAAGAAAACATTTTGTCTATTATAACACTTCTCGTCAAAATGTTGTATTAAAACGTAAAATTTGGTTTTTTCATTGTGATTTTCCAGAGGATATACAAAAGAAATAACTCGAAAAATGATGTACATAGGCGTCAGCTTTCCGTCCAAGGTATTGTATTAACCATTGGGTTTTTTCATTGTAATTTTTCAGAGGATATACAAGAGAAATAATGCGAGAAAAGGTGTTGCGGGGGCGCAGTATCAGTTATCGGAGCTTGAGTTGCCAAGCAAAAGACCGCGAGGTCTGGCTCCACCTTCACCAGCAAATCACACGAGCGTCCTTGCGGATATAATGTACTCCATTGAGATGGTAAACTCGTCATAAAAGAAAAAAAATAATCCTCTGGTCTCGAATGAACTCTTTTAAATGTTATTCAACAAAAACGTTGCTTTTCTTTATTTACAGTTCTGGAACTCGTTTCTCGAGCTGTTCTCGATGCCTTATCTCCGTGTTACGGTGGTACTCTTGATAATCTGGTCGGCAATATCATTTGGGTAAGTTGTTTTCCCTCGAAAAATATTTTCATTTATTTAATTGTTATTTATGTCTTTATTTATTTATCTCTGAAACAAACGTCCTGGTCGTGTTCCAAAAGACATTTTGCAAATTGATAGATCATTAATTCCCCAGTAGTTTCACGCGCCTTTGGTCCATTTATGGGTCTTAATCTCTTATCTCTACAAAATTTCAATTATAGTTTATTGTATTTCAATTGAATTTATTTTTTATTCATGTTTTTAATGCGATGTATCCGTATGGTTTGCTCGTCATTATCACTATTGATTTAATGCCTTAGCCATTTGTTTTCTTTTCAACGATCGATATTTATTTTTCTATTGTTTCCTTATAGAGAAAGATTATGTGATGGTAAACAAATTTTTTTTGTAATTTTCATGTCAACGTGTTCAAAATATGCCAAAACGTCCAACAACACGTTTGGAAAAAATGACAGAAATCGCGCGCGTGTGTGTATAATGGTATTGCAATATTCGAACGTCTATAACTCGAGAATGGCTTCTGCTACAGCGCTCAAATTTCACGAAAAAATAAAGCAGTGCAGCCTCTTTATTTACTGTAATTTTTGTAACAATTCTTTCAGCGGTTCAGATTTCATAATATTTTAAATTTTTTATATTGTGCGAGTTTTTGCACATATTCTGTAATCGAAAATATCTAGCTATCGAAAATTTTTGCGATATTTAGTTAAATATTTATTTACAAATAGTTATCTTAAAGGACGGATAGCATTGAATTTACACCGAATCTCCAAAGTCGTTAAGATTTTATGGGATTTTGAATTTTCGAAAAACAATTGTGATTATTCCATTACCTTTGATCGATTTAATTGAATTTTTTCTACAAAGGTAACATTCAGCGGTGCTCGATATTCAGAATGGATAAGATCGATAAAAGGATTCTGATTTTGTGGATTTTCGAAAATTGAATAAGTTACAAAAAATTAAGCTTAAAATTTCTAAACATATATAATAACATACATGATACTTAGGGATGTTTGATATAAAATTTGATCAATATCGACGAAGGGGTTCAGATTTTTTAGAACATCGAATTATTTAATTCAAGATTGTTCAAGCTTGCGGAATGAAAGATACGAAATTTGAGAGTCACTCGAGTAATCGATGTATAATTTGTCACACTAGTTACGCAATACCTTGTTATTGGCTAAAATTTTCATAAAAATATATTATAGCGATAAGCCTTTAAGCGCATTTTGAATTTCTTCGTTTTATCATCGTTTAAACTCTGTCAAACTTTATTGTATATAATTACTAGCAGAATGTGGTAGTTTCTCTATGAGGAAACTAAAGTTGATCATAATAATTCCTGAATTAGCTTTGTAAAAAGTGAATAATAATGAGGAAGCAATGTGCAAGGTTCTATTTCGGATCTTTGTTATTACCTCCTGCTCCTTTTCATTATGGTAGAAAGATTTAATTATTACTATGGGACATTCCCTTTGAATTGCAGCTTTCTCTTCGCTCCCTTTTTTTAGCCTGTCACATATTTTTTATTCAAGCTCTTATCTCCATATATTTCGTTGTCGTCTCATTATTTCTTATTTTGGCTGCTACTTCTTTCATTCTCTTGCTTTTACTTTTCGTCCTGATACGATATGCTATCGTTCTGCTACAATTTTCTTCGGTTGATGCAATCTTTTTATCGTTGTAAGGTTTTTTCTTAACGCTTACCACCAGGTTATGCCCTAAATTCTTTTGTTCTATTCACTTTTGTCACTCAACTTTCTCCTTCTCTTCTCATGCGACAGTAATGATAAAAATTCTTATTAAATGTTGCATTTAATTGATAGAAGCAAAAAAAAAGAGATCGTTGTCATTTTTATGCTGCATGTGTCTCTCTAGCCTTTACGGACTCATGGTCTGGTGTCCAGAATATCTGAAGCTTATTCGGGCCAGGGAATACGAGGGGCAAACTGAGCGTTTCGTTAACAAGGAATACAACGGTCGGGTCTTCAACGGTTCGCTTGAAAATCGCCAATACAGAGATTCGAGGTTCCTAAATTGCAAGTGAGTTAAAACAACATGTACACACAACAATTAGTCTGGAACTTTAATATCAAATCCTATACATACTTGCTAAAAATAAAGCTGTAACACATTCCCACCTTAAAGCATATCAGTGACATATTTTCTTAAATATATTGCAGATTCACGAAGATGGTATTCATTCACGTGGATTTCGACAACTGTACCTTCCAATCAGTAGATTTTACTAGCATAAGATCGAGCAAGACACACTTTACCGATAGCGTGATCGTTGACTCGAAGTAAAACATTTATTCGTTATTTACTAAGCGTTAAATAATAGAAAAAATATATATTTGTAACAGAAAAGATTTTAAGAAATTTCAATACGTTACGTTTTAACACAGATTCGTCGATACCGATTTGTCGGCACAAGTTTTCCCAAGATGCAAGCTTGAGAACAACACGTTTTTGAGCTTAAGGGGTCCCTGTCCGACCCTTGATCTCGATTACAATATTTATATTGAGGAAGCGTTGCACGGTCATTTGGTCGCTCAACTAGCGTTCGTTCCAGCAGCCGCACTGGCCGGTCTAGCTCTCACAGTTCTCCAGCGGCCAAAGATGATTGGTAAGTTCGGTATGACGAGGATATCGTTGCGAAAAAAATATCTGCGCGAGAACTGGTTTGCCTCTAAAAAATTGTCATTAAAAAAATTTTTGAAATCTTTTTTTTCGCAGGATTGTCGCTTTTCTTGTCATCCGTTGCCGCCCTCTGTCTGATGCTTGTAAACGTTAATAGCGGAGCGGTTCTTGGTTTCGAGGGCGGATTTATCGCTGTTTTTGCTGTTGCCTGGACCTCGCTCACTCTCGTCACTGTTGAGAGCTTCCCCACTCACTTAAGGTGAGGTTAATTAATTCCAGTTACTGAGTAAAGATCATTATTAGCTCGAATTAATTAGAGGAATACGGTAACTACCGTTGAGTCATTTCGCAACTAAAACTTCTAAATAAAATAATTATAATCTCTATCGGTGGAAAAGTTGTGATGCTCTGAAGTAATCCAAATGCTACAGAAATGAGATTTTTACATTTTTATTGTTAAATTAATTGCTGATTTGAAGATTCCAGACAAGAACTCATAAATATGGAAGAACTACATTTTAAGGATAAAAAGAAAGAATAACATTTTAGGGCTAAAGTAAAATATTTCAAATGGTTATATTATTATATCAAGTATAAAATAATATCTTTAGGATTATTTGAAACATAAATTGTCAATATTGTTTTGGAGTTTTTGTTAAAAATTCCATCGATATACGCATATATTCGTTGATATATGCACAAGTGACACCCAAGGGGTTATGTTCAATACTACTACAAACCCTTAACTCACTCAGTATATTTTCGGGTATGTAGGATTAAGGTTTACAGAAACTTATACTCTTGTCTGATAATTAACAGGAAAATCTTGTAATGTTTTATAAAATCAATGGACAATGTTAGTTTCCTAAATTTTTAGTATTTCTTACTTCCTCATAGAGGAAGCTGTTTTCGTGAAAAATATTTTTATTTCAAAATTTTTATGTCAAAGTACTTAAAAAATTCCAAAAACGCGAGAAATCATATTTAGAAAAAATGTCTATGACCGGACGCGCGTGTGATCTTGTAAAATTGCGATGGATATAACTACAGAACCGATTTCTCGATCATCCAAAAACTTTGCACATTGGTCGGGTCGCAACCCCCGTCAGTTTACTGCAATTTTCGCCTAAATCGGTAACGGGTGTCTCATATTACAGTTGTTTAATTTTTTTGAAAACAGGATGTATGCTCTCTAACTTTCATAAATTTTTTACTATCGTGTTAAAACTTTCTATATGAATAAGCCAGGGGACAAGATCTATGGCAAGAATCGATCAAAGTATTCAGATTTTATAGAATCATATACATTTTGTAATTTTTCGAAATAGAATGTGTTATTCCTCTAACTTTCGTAAATTTTCATCTATCAAACTGAAACTTGGTATACAAATTGGCTAGGGGACGAGTACACTTGATCTTGAATTTAGTGAGAATCGATCGAGGGGTTTAAACTAAATGGAATTTGCAATTTTACTTAATTTTCAACATTATTGAACATTTTAATATCACTTCCTCTATGAGGAAGCCAAAATTGAGATAACCATTGCCCGTAGAGAAGATTCTGCGGATTGGCGAGAATCACGAGGATACAATGTGCAAATTGCAAATATTTCAATACTGCACTAGAGATAACTTTGTGTCTAAAACGAACTCTGTATGCTAAATGACTCAACACTTGACATGTACATCTCAAAAATCTTGTGGTCATTTTTTTTTCGTTATCGTGCATGAAGCTTGAGACTTGTTTTTTTTTACTATAAGATCCAACGATTTGTAAATTTGTTTGATGAATATGAGCGACATTATTATACGTAAAATCGAACGACTTCACTTTCAAAGATGCCTACAGAATCTAATTAAAAAATCGAGGACCGGATAAAAAAGTTTTTTCCTCGACGATGTATCTTCAAAGTTACGGTTCGTACAAAAAAAAAGTCCAATCCGAAAACGTTGCTGTGTCGAATCAGCTCTCTCAATAAAATTATTCACAATTTTTTAATCGACAAAATTGTACTTTTACTAAAAAAAAATACCCAAATTGGATTTAAAGGTAATTTATAAAAATTAATTATTGCACTTTGCGCGCTCTATAACTAAAATGATGAAATACACAACAACAACAACAACAAAAATATTAAATAGTAGAAAGTTTCAGTTTGAAAAAAAAACCAGAAAATTAAAACAGCTAAATAAACAGCTACCAGGCAGTTATTAAGCATTTGACCTTAAATTGACCTTCTCAAGGTGACGAAAAAAAACTTCAAAATATCATTTCAGACGTCAAATTTTCCGCTCTTTTCGAATCCGGTGTCAAAAATAGGGGTTCCCATTTAAAAAAACCACTCTGACCTTCAAATAACCTTGACAAGTAGTCTCAAGGTCAAAGCTAGTTACACAGATAGATGACCCCCATTATCTTGAACAACTTTTGTCTGAACCATTTTTCCGTATCTGTCTTAGGTACAAAGAAATTTGGGTGCATAGATTAAAATGGCCCACCCTGTATATCCGAATATTAGGCTTTTTATAGAAATCAACAAAAACGTAATAATTGATGACAAATTGTCCTTTTAATAATTTTTTTTAAATACAACTTTTGATTGAAAATGACGGATTTTTAATATTTAACTAGTCGCCCCTTAATTCGAATAAAATGATATATAATTTTTCAAACAATTTCTTAATTTATAATATTAATCCAGTCAATTTTAGGATTTATATTTTATTCATTTTTCGTATCAATAGTAAATGTAAATAAATATAATTATTTGATTTTCGTTTAATTTTCAGGTGTACCGGTTTCGGTCTCATGGCTGCCGGAATCCGGCTGTCCGGTCTCATAGGAACGGCAACTTACCAGACTCTTGTAGGCGCTCCGCTGATCGCTCCTGCCTTATTAACCGGCTCGGCGCTTCTGATCGCCAGTCTCGCGACACTCAAGCTACCGCACACGCACACGGTCTTCTTGTAAAAACTTTCGTGACGATACCGATGGGCCAGTTACAAATGCTCCCCCTGAATCACTTCCGTTACAGGGGGAAAAAAAGCTTGAAATGACAGATAAAATCCAGTGGTTTTACGAATTATCGAAGATGACCGCTTGGAATCGGTAAGTCGACGCCGACTTTAACTAAATTTCGACGTCGAGGAAAAAAACTTTTGTATCCGGTTGATGAAAATTTGTCATTTTCCGGAATGAAGAACGAGTGATGAAAAATCTCTTTTTCGGGAAAAATTTTAATACGAAACATTTTTTTCGTTAAACTTCTATCTCAACTGTTATTGGACAATATTTCTACGGAAAGAATACCACGAGGGACAGAAGTTTAGAAAATTTGTGCGAAGGAGAACAAGTGATCGAAGCTTTCGAGAAACTAAGCGCTTAAGTTCGCAAACTTGAAAGAAAAATTTTAAGCTGTCGTTTTTTTTTATTTTTGGGAACATTGTCGTCGAATATTGCTGAACCGGACGATGAGGGTCAAGCGTTTTTCTACGTTGTATTTTCTGATTAATGATAAAAAAAAAAGAAAATATCGAAGAAAATTTAAACGTAACGCTTAGTCGAGTTGTGAAATAAGAAGAAAATAAAACGCACAGGTTGTAACGGGAAAGTGACTGAAGCCCGCGCGATCAACGTTTAAAAAATTATTCGTCGAGCTGTCGATCAGAAGTGAGAAATGAAAACGAAGAAACAAAGGTGATGATTCGAATTAGAAGAATTTCTTCGACTGACTTATATATCTCATCATTGTCGGACTGTCGCGAAAGGGACATTCTCTTAGCAAACTTTTTATCTGTAAAGAAAAAAAAACAACAAAAATTGTCAAGAAATTTGTACGCGTTTTACCGATCGTGCATGAAAATCCGTGGCCGTTGTAAATTTAATAACTTTTTATGTCGATTCTCGTCGTTTACTTCATTCATTTACAAATTTTTCATCGCCAATTCTTAAACGAAAATATAATTGGCTTAATTATTGCAATATACGTGATGCTTTTTATATATTTTTTCCGTACAGCTGTTTCATTAAGCGTAAAAAATCAGAAATAATAATTGAAATGAGGTAAGAAAAAACATTTAATCAGTGGCAAAATCATTTATCGAAAGTACATTTTTGAGAATCGAGACAGTGTTAATCTAAAAATATATTTACAGGATTTTTTTTTTTTTTTTGCTAAATGTAGAATGCGTTTTACAGTTTGCCATTTAGGCTGATTTTCTATTGACTAAAGCGAGAATAAATACTTGCGAAATACGCTTCGCGTAGTGAAATTTCTAGGGACTGACAACAGTTCATATTGTTTGTGAAATCCGACGGCAATAACAGAAACATTCAGTTGTAACCGTTTTAACGATTTAAAAAAAAAAAGAAAACAATTGATGTATTATATGCAATGAAAGAACGCGACGAGTGGAACTTCTTAACAGAAAAACATACGTCCCTTCACGGTTAGTGATCATAATTTTCATATCTACATTCATAATCAATGAATAATTAAAGAAAATCCCGCATACAAGCGACTTTAGAAGAACAAACAATAAAATAATAAAGTTAGGTTAATTATCCTAAGAGAAAAATAAATTTCCACAAAGATCTTTCCATGAAATTAATTCTATCGATAACAAAATTTGTGAATTCTTGACAAAAAGAAAATACACAAAAAAAAAACTACCACACATGAGTCATCGCTCATAGCTCTTAATTTACACGACATATCATATTTACAAAACAAAAGTAAAAATAATGAAAATGTTGACTCAAATATATGAAACACCGGGCGCTGTAGTCCCGGGTTATCGATAAGTTAGAGCTAAATATAAAGTAGCAATTAAAGAGCCAGGACGTGGAAGAGGAAGGGGGGGGGGGGGAGAGAGAGAGAGAGAGAGAGAGAGAGAGAGAGAGAGAGAGCGAGCGACAGAATAAAGGTTGAGAAAAAAATCGATTTTTTCGCCTCGTCGTGAACATTTTTATGAATTTGTTTGTCAAAGCTGACCGAACGATCGAAATAATAATATTAACTAAAATTGTAAATCCGGCTACTAAAGTGAATGAAATAAAGATGAAAATTAAGAGTCAAGCGTGTGAGACAGAGAATAAAAAATTTTAATCGTTTGGTCGCAATTGCAGCGATAGAACTTAACGTCGTTCGCCATAAATATTTATATATAATACAAGAAAAAAAAAACTAAAAAAAAATAGCCGTAGCATATAGCGCGTATATACAGTACATTTTAATAATAATAATAATAATAATAATAATATCGTTAACTATGTTAAAATATTATTTTTCAAATACTCTGCGAAGCGACAAGCATCTTACAGCTGCGGCTTCGTCGTCGACTAGCGACTTGCGTTTCGAATCGAGCTTTTAATGCGATTTTTTTTCTTTTCTCTTCTTTTTCAACAGCCGTGGGTTTATTAGGAAAAGTAAACGCTGGATAAAAAGGATTTCGAAATTTTCATAAAATGATTTAAAAAATTGAAAATTGACATTTTTTTTATTTTAGCACAATGTGTACGGCGTTATTTATTCCCACAGTCTCAGTTCCTACGCTATAGACTGGACTATGTGAAAATAAGAAAAGATAAAGCAACAAAAATAAAATAAACCACCGATAGGATAACAATAAAGTCGCTATTAGGCTCTTACTTTATTGAATAGACGTGTAAAAGACAGCGAGCAAGAGATTGTGAGGGAGAGAGAGAGAGAGAGAGAGAACGAGAGAGTTGGGATAGGTCTAAACGAATCATGTTTTATTAAACGACTAGCTAAAAAGGTGAATGATATAAGAAGTAATTAAATGTTCGAATAAAGAGGGCGTAAATTATCATCACTCATAAAAAAAGAACATTCAAGCGGCGCCGAAAAAAACAACAAAAACGATTTTTAGGCACGAGTGAGAGAAAAAGATTAATAAAGAAATTCATTGTGCGACGTTCGAAGAGTTTAAATTTTAGCAAATTTCATTGTAATTAGCTTATCATACACATCACACATGCGCGCTCACGCGTGCATACTCAGAAACACAGACACACATACATAAATATTATATTTAAAAAATGGTACCCGTGAAGCGTTGCAGGAATCATCAGGAATGTTTTTTTCCCCGACTCTTGCAAACGTTCCTATTTGATCTCATGTCAATTCTCGGTTGATAGTAGTTAGTTACGGGTGAAGTATGGACCCGAAGAGAAAGCAGAAAGATATACGCCTGGGAAAACCGTGATTCCGAGACTTGTAAAGATGGCGTTTTTTGTGCCCTGTTGAGAGAACGTGTCCGAGCACGAAGGTAGAGAATAAAATGAAAAATTGAACCAAAATGCAAAGATTTTTCTCGCCTCTTTTATTATCGCCTTATCCTTAACGTTTTAAAATTATGACAATATTTTAAGCTCAATGTTTTTTATTTAATATCATCCCATAGAATTTACTATTAACACAAAGGTTGGTAAAACATCGCCAAGACAATGTGAAACATGTATAAGTGCGAGAGAGTCCTAATGTTCTTATTCCAAGTTTTTCCGCCACGTATTATCTGTCGAATAAAAGATGAAAACATTGCATTGCAAAATTCATAGGCGGAGGGCACTCTTCTCGGCTTCTATCCGACAAATTAATCGGTCGCATCACCTGATGTGAGGCTGGATACCACCGACGGTTTACCTTAAAATTTTAACGCATTTTTATTGAAACCAGACTTTTGTAGGATTATCAGAATAGTGGGACTGATTGCATGAAAGTGGAATACGTACTTAGCTGGGTAGCTAAGTATAAACCGAGTGTAGTAGAGACGGAGACAAAGGCTGGAAAAAATGTTAAAAGGAAAAGTCTTTCTGGTAAAGGAAAACTTACGGCTAAAATGATCGATAAGCTAACCGTATATTATGGTTTAGCTATTCGTTGCAACCATAATTCTGTGGATAAAATGAAAAACGCTATTTGGGCAACATACGACCACTACTCATCAACTGACGAGAATCTGCAGCATAATAAATGCTCGAGCGGCGACGACTCTTGGTGCGAATTTCAGAAAGCTGCAGCGGCAAATAATTTGCAGACATTCAAACACAGTTATACTGCGCTTCCTAGTGATGTTCTCAGTGCTATAAAACCTATTTACGAGGATTTGAGCAAAGAGTCTCTTCTGCAGCGATGTCTCGGCGGCTTTACCCAAAATAACAATGAAAGCCTGAATCAACTTATCTGGAAAATTTCTCAGAAATCAGTGAGTGGTACCGCAGTTCTGGTTGAAATTGCAGCTAATGTGGTAGCATGCACATTCAAGGAAGGCTGTTTTGCTCTGCTAACCATCATGCAAGAGATGCAAATCAAAAGTGGACCAAGTTCTCACGAATGGGCGCGCGCAGTCGACAGATAACGCATAAGTCGAGCGGAAGAACAAGCTGCAAAGGAAAGCAAAGAAGGTCGAGTTCGCTGAAGACAAGAACAAAAAGATGCTTTGGACATCATGAGTGATAGCTGTTCGCTGTACGGGCCTGGTATCGATGGTTCTGTGTAAGTATATAGTGAAAAAAAGAAGAAAATTCGGATTTTTTAATGTAAAAAACTTTAAAGCGATTTTCCCACACTTCACGTTTTCAAAGTCGGTGACGGCTGTAGTTTAAAATCTATTGCACCGATTCTTTTCAAACTTGGTACACTCTTTCTCTGTATAATTCATGAGGTAACGCGGTTGAGTTTTTTAAAAATTTGTTGTTTTTTATTTTACAATAACAAATTTGCCGATTTTTTAAGCGAAAATCGCGTTTTTGACTTTCCAGTGTTACGAAAAATTGAAAAATGAATAGAAAAAAAAACTCGACAGCGTTACCTGGAGAAACTCATAAAATCAATTTGATTTTTTTACTTCAGATGATCGAGTGATGAGTTACAACCGTCACCGCAAAACAACTTTTTTTTGGAGACGTCTCCGGAGATTTGCTGCCAACGGCTTAGTTTTTAATATTTTCCGCTGAAATTTTCAGAAAATATTCTTGAAGTGTTATTCTACAATACTGTAATCATTCAATTTAAAATACATTGCCCACATCATGTAAAAAAAATGTTTGAAATAGTGTCTTTTTTTCACCAAATTAACCGTAACCCCCCCCCCCCCCCCCCTTAAACGAGCCACCCTTGAGATATTGTAAAAATAATTTTTTTTCTAGGTTGGTACATCTGTCAGTTGTTTACATGTCACTTTTAAGCGCAATGTGTCACATAGTTTGTGCGTAATAGCTTTGTAAACAAGTCATTGTTTGGTGTACTCTGCGTATTTCGCTATGTCGAATTTAGTTGAGCAAAGAGTGTCCCTGAAATTTTGTGTTTCTAACAAAATATGTGCGGAAGCGTTGACAATGTTAACGGCAGCCTACGGGGACTCGACAATGTCGAAAACACAAGCATACGAGTGGTACAATGAGTTTAAAGCGGGCCGTATTGTGGTTGATGATTTGCCTCGTTCCGGTCGTCCATCCACCTCTGTGACTGACGAAAACATCGAAAAAGTTAAGAAAATTGTGCTCAAAGATCGTCGTGTGAGCATCAGGGAGATAGCAGCCGATCTTGGTGTCTCGTTCGGATCGGTGCAGAGCGTTATGCACGATGTTTTGGGCATGAGACGAGTTCAAGCGTGAGAAACAACTCGTGGTTTCTTCATCACGACAATGCACCGGTTCACACATCTCATCTTGTACGCGACTATTTGACCAAAAACAACGTTAATACCGTTCCGCATGCTCTGTATTCACCTGACATGGCCCCGTGTGACTTTTTCCTGTTCTCACGACTCAAGTTACCACTTTGCGTAAAACGTTTTGAGACGATTGAGGCGATAAAGGAGAATTCGCGGAAGGAGCTGAAGGCGATTCCAAAATCGGTCTCTGAAAAGGGTTTCAATGATTGGAAGAAGCGTTGGAATATGTGTATTGCTTACGATGGAGATTACTTTGAAGGGAATAAAATAAATATCGATGAATAATTGAACCGTTTTCGTTTTATTGACAAATTCCGTGTACTTTTTGATCGTAAAGTATAAACAAATAACCCAGGATCTCAAGAAGAAGAAATAATAGACGACGTATATCTTTTGATGCCTCTGTCACGTCGTTGTTAATAAAAAAAAAACTATTTTAATAAAAGTGAAAAAGTTATCAGCCGAGCGTAACCAAGTAATTGGGCTTTCATTCGTCAAGCCTACTTCGACGATCTCGAATTAATACAAATTAGGGATCAATGATCATCGAGCAGCGCGAGACTACATGCCCCAAACCACGTGTTCGACATTACAAGATACATTCGGTCACGGTCTTGCATACAGATCTTGAAACTCCGACAAGTTGGCTGGTATGGATAAATAAAAAAGCGCTGTTGTAGATCAGTGCCGTGGAAAAGAGATGGAAACAGTCGATCTCTTCCTAATAACCTAAGCGCATTGTATTAATATGATTTACGAATGTTAATCCATCGTCGAATGTACGCAACCTCCATATACCATACACCTGAACCTTAAAAGCTCCCAAAACCTGAGCGATTGCGATAAACATTAATCAGTTTTGAAAATTCTCTCTGGCAGTTGCTATCTGACCGAATCAGTATGTCGTCTGACTTATAATGGTGACTTGTTGGGTTCAATTCCAATCTAGATTCTCACTCATTTTTCAATATCATGTAACGTTCAATTACATTGTATTTTAACAACGGTTACTACAAGTAATCTTTATCTGTATCCTTCCTTTTTCAGGTGCTCTAGATCCATTGCACCTAGGTATCAATAATAACCCTTTCATGATGTAATATTTTTTATTTTCAAATATCTTGGCTTCGGTACAGCAGTAATTATCAGTTATGATTCTTCAATGTCAATTTTTCTATCAGGCATTATATAAATTGATAAATTAACTCGAGGATCAACGACTGTTGAACACATTCACGATCATAAATACAAATAACAACGAAAATAAAATTAATAGTACGCAGTTAATAGCTCAAGCACGAGATAATGACAGGAATAAAAGGTTATGCTCATTACTAACGCCAACGACACTGATCTACAACAGCGCCCAACTTGTGGGGATTTCGAGAAACAAAAAATTATATTTAGCCGAGTTGCCCCACAACCGGAAATTTGGACGAGTTTCAAGCCTGAGTGAGCGTAAACGGTGAGATTCAAAATTGAGCTGGAGAGGTCCACCCGAAATAAAAAAGTGTGTATCGCGAAACACGATTCTCACGCATAGTATTACTATCTGATCAGAAAGTGTGTGTTCTTCGAGGGCCCACTGCTAAGTTGACGCGTCGATACTGAAATAAAATTTGTCTCAAGAAATTCGACCCCTTCGGTAACTCTGGCGTTTGGCGAAACAGCCGATGAACTCCAATAGGCTTGTTAGCCCTTCTAAAAAATGCGTGAAACTATCTATCTAATAATAAACTCATTATTAATGAAAAAGGAAGCTCTAAAATATATTCGTTCGTTATGTATTTTTTCATAAATTAAATTAAAATTTCATAAATTAAATAAAAACGTTATAAGTTAAATTGAAATTTCATCAATTAAATTAAACGGAAGAGTCCTCTACCGATTCCAGTGAAATGGTTTATACACATACAGTTTTAAACGAAACCTTTCATCAGAGCGATCAGCAGATGAACGACAGCCAATGAGAACGCGCGACGGATATGACGCTTGGAAAAGTAGAGCTCTCACTGGCTATCGCTCATCGCGCGTAGTGTGCAGAGGCTATTAAGAACGGTATACAGTGTTCGTAACCGTAACCGCTTAAGGGGTAACACCACTGCAGATTTTTCAAAAAATCGATTTTTTTTATTAGCTTAAAAAATAATTTGAACCCTTTAGAATATGGGACAAACCCGTTTTAACCGTAAAAAAAAAAATTTCCATCAAATTTCGCACCTTTCCCCAAGCGCGTCAAACTACTCTACGGAGCAGCGTTAGTACGTCATCCCGTTGTGTGTTCGAGTGTGAGGAATTGAAACGTTATAGATCGTGTCGCGGATTGTTCAGACTAACCAGGACGAGTTGCTGAATCGTTGCTTAAGAGGATATACGCAAAACAGCAACGAAAGTTTCAACGCAACGGTCTGGAGATTGGCACCAAAATCGTATTCGAGCGGAAGTGCTGAACATAGCGACTGATATTGCAATGTGCTGTTTTAACAATGGTCTAACAAGCTTTTTGCGAATTATGAAAGTTCTGCAGATGGATGTAGGGGTCCATTCGTATAATTTTTGCCTCGAAGCTGACGCAAGGCGAATCGAACACGCCGAACGAACTTTGACGGATGCAGCAAAAGAGGCGCGCTCTGCCCTAAAATCGTCGCGAAAAACAAGTGAGAAGGAATTTTCCAACGTGGAAGGACAGCTTTATGGTCCTGGGATAGCAGATTAACGATAAACATTTTTTAGTCATCGAATTTTTCATTTCTTCATATGTAAAACACACATCAAAACTTTAAATGCGTTTTTCTCGAAATGTCATTTTTCAAAACGGCCCGCAGCATAACTCGAACAATTTTTATTCTTTTGATTTGAACTTTTGAAAATATCTTTAAAATAACATTTGGAAGAGGACTACGTACGGGATTTTCGATAAGTTAATTTAAACATTTTTTATTAACAAATGATTGCCTTTTTTTGCCGAGAATTTGTAATTTTCTGTTTAATTGCTCGCCAATTCTACAAAAATCAATATTTTTAAAATCCTGTATGCATTTCTCTAGCTTCAACGATATAGATAACGGAGAATTTTTGTTTTTTGTTCCGGGTCCAAAATTGCACCAGTTATGCTGCGTGCCGCGGTGCGCCTCGAATTCGACATGTCTGCGGAGAATGACTCCAACGTCGCCATTTAAAAATATTTTTTGATAAAAATTTTTTGTAATATACTTCAATATACATTCAATAACTTCCTTGAATTGTATTTTCATATCACCTTTCCTTCCGACCAAAAAAAAATCGTAAAAAAGCGTTTTTTCAGGCCGTTACAGTGGTGTTACCCCTTAAATAGAAAGTTGGGGGATATGGAAAACTGTATTATGGTCCACAACGCCGTCCGCTGGTGCTCAAGTATAATCCGTTTCGGTAGAATCTAACCGAATTTGAAGTTTCTACTGAATCGTTTCAACGGACAGCCAATCAGAATGTATATTATCTGCCCATTGCCCGCCCTCAAGCGAACAAAAGGTTCGAAATTCAACCAATAGCGAGGCCGTACTTTATGGAGGTTGTAGACGAGCCTTGTAATTTTTATGGAAACTGAAACGTTTAACCAAGTGGTTACGGTTACGGAAATTGTAGACCGTATTATTATTATTATTATTATTATTATTATTATTGTTGTTGTTGTTGTTGTTGTTGTTGTTGTTGTTGTTGTTGTTGTTGTTGTTGTTGTTGTTGTTGTTTATTAATTCCATAAATGAAACAAAATAGATATTTTTCAACGTAAAGATCATTTATAAACGCCATAAAATTAAGGTGAAACATTATCGCTATTTACTTTCTCCGTTACTTTTATTTGTATTATTTTCAGTAATTACTATTTAGACAAACTCATTTTTTTAGTTTCCAGTTAAATATTTAGAACACCAATCGGAGATTATTAGAGGAAAATAATTAATATCAAACAACTTGTAACATAATTAATCAAATGAGTGAATCGCAAATGATGGAAGAGTTCCACGTCTGTTGGTTATTGAGGTATGAATTTTTTAGTCAACATTGTATAATAACAAGTGACGAAATCTTACTGCGTATTTCAAAAAATTTAGTATCGACAAAGGAAAGTGAATAGAAAGTGTTATCAGAAAGTACATTGTGACGTTTCGCATCTAGGTCACCAGACGTAATTCAATAATAAGGTAATTGTTATTTATTGAGTTATATTTTGTATTTTTTTTGTCACTAATTTTATTTTATTTCTTTCCAAGGAAAATTCTTTCTTGACCAAAAAAATTTGTTTCTTAAATTATAAGTTGTTGGGATCAATAAGACGTAATCAATCCGGACGTCCGATGAATAAAGAGATTCATTAATGAATAATAAAAATATCGTTTTCGCTTTATTAACGTACAGTCGTAGAATATAAAACAAATTGAAACTTGCAAGTTGCTTCCTCGAGATTCCGCACGATGCTCAAAGTCCTCTCTATGTGAAACTATCTTTCTTATTTTTGGCTTCCTCACAGAGGAAGCTTTGAGCATCGTGCGGAATCTCGAGGAAGCAATTTGCAAGTTTCAATTTGCAGTTTGTTATCAAAATTTTCGAAAAAAAATCAAATTTGTCTAATATCCGAACGCTTTTACCGATTCTCTCCAAATTTTATACCAATTTTACTATAAGAATACTCTATTTAGAAAAAAAAAATCAGCACGATATCTTGAAACTTGCAAAAATTAGAGCGATTTCACGATTTTTCGAAAAATATGAAAATTCATCAAATCTGAACCCTTCGACCGATCTTCTCCAAATTCTATACCAACTTTTCTTTGATGATACTCTTTTCATATAAAAAGAATTAGCCGTAAATCTTTGAATCTGCGGAAATTAAAGCGACCACAGATATTTTTTTTTTATTTCAAAAAACCGTAAAATTTGTAATTTTTTCAAAATTTTGATAAAATTTTGAAAAAATTGCAGTCAATAAAGAGATTATGTAGATTAACCCTCCGAGGTCACACGTTCTGGAAATAAGGCGCCGGTCACAGGTGGTCGCAACGACCCCAGCTATGTTTAAACAATTGCCGCATTGCCGGTATCGTTCCGAACGACTCATAAAAATTCAAGATATTAGTTTGAACCTTTCAGAATGAGAATAACATGACAAAAAATTTTCAAATTTTCAAAATGGCGAAAAACAATCAGCAAGGAGTCAATGCGTAAAAAAAAACAATTTTTTAACAAAAAAAATCATAACTCTGGCAATTTAAAATATATTTTCATAAAATTTTAGGGTGATACTCTTGAGATATCATAGTTTACGGGAAAAAATAGCTCCATAGTGGGCGTTTCAAAAAAGGTATTTATTTTGATACCTAGAAGATCGCACGGTCTTCTAGGATCGACTGCCACGAAGGAACTGCTGTCGCGATTCGGCCGACCCTAGTCTCCTCTTATAAAGGGAACCCCAAAGCACCGTTAGAGGGGAGGCCAGTCCCCTCGGGCGCCAATAACTTATAGTAATTGTAGCGTAAAGTTGCGCTTGGGGTCATTTTGACCCCGGGTGACCGCGAAGGGTTAATATCTGTGCAAAGCGGGAGCACTGTAGCTTAAACCGTTCTCAAGTTATAAACGTTTCAATTTTACAGTGGCAGAACACACACACACACATCCGGATATTTTTTCTAATTATGATTTTTCGAAGTTTTGGGACATTTTGAACACGTTGACATTGAAAACTGGAAAAAACATTTTTTCACCGTCACAAAGCTCTATGAGAAAGCAAAAGTAACGAAAATTGAAAGTCTGCTCAACTAATAGAGAAAAAGGAAAATAATGAATCGGTCGGTAAAGACAATTATCTCCAACATGTGACGGCCCGGTTATTTTTATGTTCAATAAATAAATAAATAAATAAATAAATAAATAAATAAATAAAAGCAGTACTGACCGCTGTGTAATAGTGCCACAAAATCACTGTCACTATTATTATAATATTAACAAACTTATCAATTCTCCCCTCGATACGAAAATTACTAATGCTTATTGAACTGTTGATTGAACAATTTATACCGATTTTCTATTTTTCGTAGACCCGAGAGAAACAGCGTAGTTGCGTTGGAAATGTATAAACTTTATTATATTTGTTCGTCTTCGCGATTTTCTATACCAAAACTTGAAGAACAAGAAATATAAAAGGACTTCAAGCCAAAAAAAAACTGTTTCAGTAAAAAAATGTATTAATCTCTTCGCAATCAAGAATTTCAACGGACAAATGATGATGCTACTTAGCGCATACGGGCCAATTAAAAAAAGCTAGCATAATAGCGAGCATTCAATTAGGTATTACATTATTTGGAATTTTTAAGCATCGCGCAATAACTTGATCATCATTACTAATTGTCGTTGAATACTCGTCGAACATCTGAAATAGTGATAAATAAATTAAGTCCCTGTACAGTCGTACAACGTGCAGTTGTGCGGTATCGAGTTTTTCATTTCGACTTTTTTGCGTGTCAAGTTTTTGATGTCGGTATTTCGTCGTGTGCAACGTTCATAGTATACAATTTTTACTGTTGCACAGTCTTCGATTCAGAGTTATACTCAGTGTAGAGTTGTTTGCATGTATATCTTTTGCGTTAGACCTATCCCTGTGTACGGCTCAGCGATATACAGAATTATATTCGATAAAACAAAATTTGAGTAACGATGAAGTAAATAAAAAAAATAAAAAAAGATCTTCTAACGAACATTCTAACAAATAACGCGTATTTACTGCTACGTATTAACATCACAATGGCCAATGTGTTTAATTAAAAGTTTTCAAATAAGGCAATCGAGAAAATCTGAGATAAGCATAGCGAGGCCAAGAGAGTTTTGTCATATCGCTTATCTGTTTGTTCAAGTGATTCAAGAAATCAAAACTTCATCGTATTCTTAGTTATAGGTGAAAAATATTGGAATATATGTGCGCGTATATCATCAATAATGAAGAAACTCGGTTCATACAATGAGTTACATTAAAAAATACTGGGTTGCGATAAAATGAGTACAGCTATGTACTCAAATGCTGATAAATTGACTTAGCTATACATTTTTTTCAATTGAATTGCAATCGAATCGGCAGGTTTTCATATTACTCAAAAGAAAGATCCACTAATGTCATATTGATGAAAAGAATAACCACGAACTGACATATCCATAATCTCAAGTAAACACGACCCAAGGTTCGAATCCCATCAACAGAAAAGTATCGAAATACGTTTTATCGTAATTAGTTTGTACAGCTCGGCGCTATTAACAATGGCCAAGCTAGGCCGCTTCGTCGTGTCATTAATCTGTTTTTTCAAACGATTTCAGAATTCTTAACTACACTCACTATACTCTGAACAATGTACTTGATGATATGTCAATACTGTTGGAACCGTTGTGCGCGTTACATTTTAAAATGCCAAATTGATTCAGTTATACATTAACGCTTTGTCGTCATTTTTAATTTATCGGTCACACAATTCTCCCAAGTAGAAACGTCCCGAAGGCCGAAGTAGCAAAAAGAAGGATCCACGAAAAAATAACATATCGTGCGGGTATGTACTTCGTGCATGCTAGAAATACAAAAATGGTAACTGTCGAGTATCGAAAGAAATCATCGGCATCTCATATACTTACGACAAATAAATCCAAAACTCCCTGTTCAGATTCTATTTCTTCTAGTTGTGAGAGAAGGGAATTTTAAAATATGCGAAAGACCTTTTTCTTCTCGGAAACGCCCAAGTCGTAATTCAGAATTCAGTAAATATTTTAGGAAATAAATCAAAAGCCATGACAAATGCATAGGTCTTCGTAAGGGTCTGTTGGTATACGAAGAGTTTTAAAGTATGCGGAAGATTTAAAAAAAAAATTAGTAAATGTTTTAGTTGTAATACAGATAACAGTTGTTACATAAAAAAATTAATAAAAACCCAGCGGTAATCGCCTTACGGGGGGATCCTGCTTTAGTAGGTCGAAAAAATCGTTTTTTTATTGCCTAAATCGATGGATAAACTATCCAAGAATATATTCACAAAGTTACAGATGCCAATTCAAAGTATTTTCGGAGATACAAAGCCGAACGCAGATGGGCGTCGAGCAGTTGTGTGCGCGCTCGTCCAGGCTCGGCCCGTTTTCTCAAGTTTTCATTTTTTCGATTTTTCTGAATTGGCGGGCGTGATAGCAAAAAAACTAAACGACCTATCGACTCGAACCAAAGTTTGTTCTCTTCAATATTGAATTATCTTCTAGGTGAATCAACAAAATGGTTAAAAAAAAGTATTCTTAAACTAGCTGTCTTACCCGGCGTTGCCCGGGTACACAAACAAATAGATAAGACCTAAGCAAGGTCACTCGATATATCTCACACCTTAAAACCACCCTGACAAAATACCCTTTATCATACCACTAAAAATAATGTGGCTTTCAATAACATTTTTTAAATCCAATTTAGCTGTTATACACAAAGTAAAGTGTGGCGCTCATTTTGCAAATTATCAAATCGCTCAGCGCTCTTTGTTACGCTCTCTTCAATATAAACTCTCTTCACATGTATGAGAGTTTTCGAGTGTATTGAGCTGTTGGTTGAGTGAGATTATCATCAGAAGATAATTGCGAGCTCTGATTATAATTTATAGCTGATTTCCCGGCGCTGCCCGAGTGTCACATCATATGAGGAATAACAGCTCAATCGGTGTTTCAAAAAGTTGAAAAAAACCACATTACTTTCAGTGCGGGATAAAGATAATTTTCGTTGGGAGTGGTTATATGGGGTGAGATATATAGAGTGAGTGAGTTTCTATTTTGTTTGTGAAGCTTTGTTTAAATCGGTTAAGGCAGAAAAAATAACTACTTTTAGGGGATAAAGGTGCGATATTAAGGGGTGAGCTATATTTATACAGTGACCTTCCATTAGAACTTATCAAAATTTGTGTAAAGTTTGGTTGAAATCAGTCGAGGGGTGTGGATTTATATACTAAATCTTTTTTTATCGGTTTAAGTGGGTGGGTATGTATACAATACGACCTTTGTCGTACCCGTCTTAGACCCGCTATAATATTTGTGTAAGGTTTGGTTGCAATCAGTTGATTCGCGTGACTATTTTTAAAGAATCTTTTTTTAGGGGGTGAATAGGGTAGGGTTTAGGGGTGAGATATGTCCAGTGACCTTCCGTAGGCTCTAAGCAATATTTGTGCTTGGTTTGGTTGTAATCAGTAAAGGCGTGTGGATTTTATTGAGAATTTATTTTTAGGGTATGAAGGGGGTGGTTTTCAGGGGTGAGATATATACAGTCGCCTTCCTTTGGTCTTCAACAATATTTGTGTAAGGTTTGGTTGAAATCAGTTGATTCGCGTAAATATTTTTAAAGAATCTTTTTTTAGGGGGTGAAGAGGGTGGGGTTCAGGGTTGAGATGTATGTAGTGACCTTCCTTAGGCTCTTAACAATATTTGTGCTTGGTTTGTTTGTAATCAGTGAAGGCGAATATATAGAATATATAGAATTTTAAAAAACCGTTAAAACACTTTCGACAGTTTCTAACCCTTTTACACCCCCTTAGGGGTGAAATTTCTAAAAATCCTGGAATCGGTTTTTAGACATTTGTATGAGTAACATTTGCAAGCGAAAATCGAGGCGATATCTTATCGTGCCTAAGAGATATTGAGAAATACGTAAAAACATATTTCTCCCTTTTACACCCCCTTAAGGGTGGAATTTCTAAAAATCCTGAATTCAGGTTTTAAACATTTGTATGAGTAACATTTGCAAGCGAATACCAAGGCGATATCTCATCGTGCCTAAGAGATATTGAGAAATACGTAAAAACATATTGAACCCTTTTACACCCCCTTAAGGGTGGAATTTCTGAAAATCCTGGAATCGGGTTTCAAACATTTGTATGAGTAACATTTGCAAGCAAAAACCAAGGCGATATCTCATCGTGCCTAAGAGATATTGAGAAATACGTAAAAACATATTTAACTATTTACACCCCCTTAGGGGTGGAATTTTCGAAAATCCTGAAATTGGTTTTTGAACATTTGTATGAGTAACATTTGCAAGCGAATACCAAGGCGATATCTCATCGTGCCTAAGAGATATTGAGAAATACGTAAAAACATATTTAACCCTTTTACACCCCCTTAGGGGTGGAATTTTCGAAAATCCTGAAATTCGTTTTCAAACATTTGTATAAGTAACATTTGCAAGCAAAAACCAAAGTGATATCTCACTATGCCTAAGAGATATTGAGAAATACGTAAAATCATATTTAACCCTTTTACACCCCCTTAATGGTGGAATTTCCAAAAATCCTGGAATTGGTTTTTGAACATTTGTACGAGTAACATTTGCAAGCAAAAACCGAGGTGATGTCTCATCGTGCCTAAGAGATATTGAGAAATACGTAAAAAACATATTTAACCTTTTCACACCCCCTTAGGGGTGGAATTTCTAAAAATCTTAAAATCGGTTTCTGAACATTTGTATGAGTTACATTTGCAAGCGAAAACCAAGGCGATATCTCATCGTGCCTAAGAGATATTGAGAAATACGTAAAAACATATTTAACCCTTTAACACCCCCTTAGGAGTAGAATTTCTAAAAATCCTGAAATTTGTTTTTGAACATTTGTATGAGTAACATTTGCAAACAAAAACCAAGGCGATATCTCATCGTGCCTAAGAGATATGGAGAAATACGTAAAAACATATTTAACCCTTTTACACCCCCTTAGGGGTGGAATTTCTAAAAATCCAAAAATTAGTTTCTCAACATTTGTATGAGTAAAATTTGCAAGCAGAAACCAAGGCGATATCTCATCGTGCCTAAGAGATATTGAGAAATACGTAAAAACATATTTCACCCTTTTACACCCCCTTAGGGGTGAAATTTCGAAAATTCCCTTCTTAGTGAGCGTCTACGACACGAAGGGAATGTATCCCTAGAATTTCAAGTTTCTAGGCCCAGGGGTTTGGGCTGGGCGTTGATGAGTGAGTGAGTCAGTGAGTCAGTCAGTCAGTCAGGACTTTTCTTTTTATATATATAGAAGATATAGAATTTAAAAAAAACCGTCAAAACACTTTCGACAGTTTCTAACTCTTTTACACCCCCTTAGGAGTGGAATTTCTGAAAATCCTGAAATTGGTTTTTAGAAATTTGTATGAGTAACCCTTGCAAGCGAAAATCAAGGCGATATCTCATCGTGCCTAAGAGATATGGAGAAATACGTAAAAACATATTTTTCCCTTTTACACCCCCTTAAGGGTTGAATTTCTAAAAATCCTAAAATCAGTTTTTAAACATTTGTATGAGTAACATTTGCAAGTAATAACCAAGGCAAAATCTCATCGTGCCTAAGAGATATTGAGAAATACGTAAAAACATATTTAACCCTTTTACAGCCCCTTAGGGGTGGAATTTTCGGAAATCCTGAAATTCGTTTTTAATCATTTGTATGAGTAACATTTGCAAGCGAAAACCAAGGCGATATCTCATCGTGCCTAAGAGATATGGAGAAACACGTAAAAACAGATTTATCCCTTTTACACCCCCTTAGGGGTGGAATTTCTAAATATCCTAAAATTCGTTTCTAAACATTTGTATGAGTAACATTTGCAAGCGAAAACCAAGGCGATATCTCATCGTGCCTAAGAGAAATACGTAAAAATATATTTAACCCTTTTACACCCCCTTAATGGTGGAATTTCTAAAAATCCTGAAGTCGGGTTTTAAACATTTGTATGAGTAACATTTGCAAGCGAATACCAAGGCAATATCTCATCGTGCCTAAGAGATATTGAGAAATGAGTAAAAACATATTTAACCCTTTTACACCCCCTTAGGCGTGGAATTTCCGAAAATCCTGGAATTGATTTTTAAACATTTGTATGAGTAACATTTGCAAGTGAAAACCAAAGCGATATCTCATCCTGCCTAAAAGATATTGAGAAATACGTAAAAACATGATTAACCCTTTTACACCCGATTGAGGGTAGAATTTCTAAAAATCCTGAAATCGGGTTTTAAACATTTGTATGAGTAACATTTGCAAAAAATACCAAGGCGATATCTCATCGTGCCTAAGAGATATTGAGAAATAAGTAAAAACATATTTAACCCTTTTACACACCCTTAGGGGTAAAATTTCCGAAAATCCTGAGATTGATTTTTAAAGATTTGTATGAGTAACATTTGCAAGCAAAAACCAAAGCGATATCTCATCATGCCTAAGAGATATTGAGAAATACGTAAAAACATATTTAACCCTTTTACACCCCCTTAGGGGTGGAATTTCTAAAAATCCTGAAATTAGTTTTTAAACATTTGTATGAGTAACATTTGCAAGCGAATACCAAGGCGATATCTCATCGTGCCTAAGAGATATTGAGAAATACGTAAAAACATATTGAACCTTTTTACACCCCCTTAAGGGTGGAATTTCTAAAAATCCTAAAATCGGGTTTCAAACATTTGTATGAGTTACATTTGCAAGCGAAAACCAAGGCGATATCTCATCGTGCCTAAGAGATATGGAGAAACACGTAAAAACAGATTTATCCCTTTTACACCCCCTTAGGGGTGGAATTTCTAAAAATCCTAAAATCAGTTTCTAAACATTTGTATGAGTAACATTTGCAAGCAAAAACCAAGGCGATATCTCATCGTGCCTAAGAGAAATACGTAAAAACATATTTAACTCTTTTACACCCCCTTAGGGGTGGAATTTCTAAAAATCCTGAAATTAGTTTTTAAACATTTGTATGAGTAACATTTGCAAGCGAAAACCAAGGCGATATCTCATTGTGCCTAAGAGATATTGAGAAATACGTAAAAACATATTTAACCCTTTTACACCCCCTTAGGGGTAGAATTTCTAAAAATCCTGGAATTGGTTTTTGAACATTTGTATGAGTAACATTTGCAAACAAAAACCAAGGCGATATCTCATCGTGCCTAAGAGATATGGAGAAATACGTAAAAACATATTTAACCCTTTTACACCCCCTTAGGGGTGGAATTTCTAAAAATCCAAAAATTAGTTTCTCAACATTTGTATGAGTAAAATTTGCAAGCAGAAACCAAGGCGATATCTCATCGTGCCTAAGAGATATTGAGAAATACGTAAAAACATATTTCACCCTTTTACACCCCCTTAGGGGTGAAATTTCGAAAATTCCCTTCTTAGTGAGCGTCTACGACACGAAGGGAATGTATCCCTAGAATTTCAAGTTTCTAGGCCCAGGGGTTTGGGCTGGGCGTTGATGAGTGAGTGAGTCAGTGAGTCAGTCAGTCAGTCAGGACTTTTCTTTTTATATATATAGATTACTTTTACGGCACGTTAAAGTGATTTTTTTGTTGAAAAACCCCTCTTTTTTCAAACCTAAAAAAAAATGATTTCAACTTTTTCTTGGTTCACCTAGAAGAAAAATATATGATAATTGGAAATATTTTTCGTTTTTTTGTTTTGGACGAGAATTACGAACTGCATCTGTCCCTCCAATTGGTAACTATAGGGGCAAGGCGCTCACGGAAAGGGTTCATTGCTCTGCAGTTTATTATTGTATCTACTTATAAAAATATATTTTTGCACTTCAAATACATAAGAAAATATACTCCAAAGTTCGCTGGACTAAATTGTCTTTTTCGCTTCTAAACAAATCCTCGAAAAGAAAGCTATTTTTGGGTTTTCTAAAGCAGGATCACCCCTTAACGCTGTGGAAACTGACCGTTGAGACATCGTTCCTGAATCTGGGATTCTCAAGCTTCACCAGAATGTGCTAGCGTAGAAAAAAAAACGCGGTGGGCCTATTTGCCTAATTATTAGAGCCAAGGTTATAAAACTGTTTGCACTTGACGATATCTATCGTACGATACGATCCCCTCCCTTTGCTTCATTATTGCATTTATAACGATCGATTTTTCATCTAAAAAGTAGTCTATCTACGAGGTTCATCGTGAAATCAAATCAAATCGTCAATCACGGTTAAACGATCAGGTAAGGCTAAAAAAACGTTGGTTTCACGTGTTAATTATTAGAAGAAATTATCACCTAGGCCTTTTTCAACCGAAAGTAGATCTTATAAAGAAATATCTGAAGCTTCAATTATAATAATAGAATGGCATACAAGGTTTATGAGATATACATTTGTAAAGTTGAATCATTTATCATGGGTTATACGAGTACATGGTGACAAATGACAACTACTATTTGTTAAACCATAAAACAATATAATTACAGTTTTATTTTTGGGAAAACAGTTTGTTCTAGTGAAGTATATTGACAATTGATGTTTACAATAATCCTAGAGATTTGTTTTTGTACTTGATACGACTAAAAAACCATTTCAAATAATTTTATTTTTATTCCGAAATTTGTATTCTTTCGTGTGCTTGCATCCTTGTCGGGAAGCGTACGCATCGAATCAACAACTGAATTTCCTGATTAAGTAATCCCATTGATTACGATTAAATGGACAAAAAAACCACATTGGAACCGATTGGAATCGATTAGTTTTTAATATATATAATAAGTTAGAATATATAATAAGTTAGAATCAGTAAAAATACGCTTTCGATCATTCGGACCGAGGAACTTAGAATCATGATAAAAAAAAACGGAAATGTAGTTAAGGGTTAAGGGAACTGCTGAAAAGTATCCAAATTAATGTATTAAATTGGCACAATATCCCAAAGTGAACGAGTGAAAAATGTATCTTCGAAAAATTATAAAAGATAATTTCGAATAACAACATTTTTATTCTATTTGTTAAGTGCTTAAAATATTATTAATTAGAATATTTGTTTGTTTGGTACGAGTATTATAAGTCTTCTTGCGCTATAGTCCTAGGATATTTTATATACGAGAAAATTTATTATCATTTTTTGATGAAATATCATTTGTCAATTTGCAGTAACATTTGAAGATCGAAAACAATCTAAAAGATGATGGCACTCAACCCTATGATCGGTTATTTATTTTACATGAATTACATGTTCGATGTCAAGGAGCCAGCTCAACCACGGGTCAAGCTTGCCGCGAATGAAAATTGCAATATAACCATAAAGAATAATATTTTAATAAATATTCGGGTACAGGGAACACCGCCTGACGACTTGGACTTCTCGAATATGGGTCTGGCAGCTGTCGACGAAAACGTATTTACACATTGGATTAATCTCTGGACTCTGAATCTCGCTAACAACTCAATCAGGTTTCTTCCCGAATTTGTATTTATATATCTCGAGAATCTGAGAAAATTAAATCTGGCGAACAATGAGTTAGTTTCGTTAAACTTTTGTTACGGTCTTAGAAATCTCCAATTTCTAGATATCAGGAACAATTCGGTAAAGAAAATCTCGCGAGGTGATTTCTTCGTATTGCCTCCTACCGTCGTTATCCTCTTGAAAGGCAATCCCGTTCGCCTCCTTAGCGCGGGAATGTTTAAAGAAGTTGCACCTAGGATCGCTAATAATGGCAACATTGAGAAACAAATATCTTATAATTCGGGGAATTACAAGATAGAACGATTCACGAAAAAGAACATTTTTTACGTATATCGAAATAACTATGGTATAAAGGACGATGATTGCATCAAAAAATCATCGACGGAAAGCAATTACATATTTTTGAACGGAAACTCATTGACAAATATGACAGCTTGCAATTTCTCAAGGTTCACAGAATTGGTAGAGCTTGAGCTCTCATGGAACTTGATAGAAGTAAGTGATATTGACTGGCTAAGCGGTCCCTCGACACTGAAGGAACTTGACTTGTCAAACAATTTGTTGACGACGATCAGACCTGGCTTCTGTCGATACCTGCAGGATCTTGCGCTACTTCGACTCTGGAGCAATAAGATATCCCACCTCGAGATAGGGGCTTTCTCCGGTCTCAAGAATATCGAAGCTATTTGGTTAAATGAGAACGAGTTGACAGAAATACCGATAGGTTTGTTTTCCGAGCTGACTATGCTCACATTTCTTGACCTGTCAGTCAACAAAATACATACATTGAAAGCTGGAACGTTCGTAAATGTACCAAGTAAAGAGCTCTATTTGGATGAAAATCAGCTAAAGGAGATCGAACCAGATATGTTCAGGATCAAGGGCTTGAAAGTACTAAATTTGGAATATAATTTGTTGAAAACGATTCCGAGAAATTTTACTAGAGAAATGAATGACATTTTCGAACTGTCCTTGTCGGGTAATTCCATTCAGAAATTAAAGAACCATACTTTGCATGGCCTTCCGGATAACGCTACGATTCATCTGTCGGAATTTGAGATTATAGAAGGCGGAGTGTTCCTCCCTGAGTGACGAATATTCCACTGTATGGCATTTAGCGTTCTATATGTACAATATATATATATATATATATATATATATATATATATATATATATATATATCTATATTATTACTTCCCTGATATTCTCTATGCAGTAATATATATATATTATGCAATAAAAATAAGTAATACTCTTAATAAATGTATTCAATATATAATCGTATTATTTTATTTGATCATTTCATCTATTCCGGCCAATTGGAAATCCTCTCACGATCGTTAGGTGAATTCCTACCTCGATTCTCATATAAATTTCTACTGGACGATTATCTGAATTTATTTTAGAATACACATTTTCATATCATACATAAAAAAAATGTCAAGCTTTTATAACCCAAAACTTCAAAAAACTACAATAAAGGGGACTAAAACTTTTAAAAGTTTTCATATTAAAATAAATCCAAAAATAATAGAATAACTTGCGATGTCATTTTAGTTAATTTCATATTTAAATTTGAATAAATCTTCTTTTGCGTTAGAAAACGTCTATATCGTATATCATTGTTCTTTTCAATTAGAATCCAGACGCCATCGTGTTTCTTGATATGTAAAAGACGGCTGCAATATTCAGAAGATGTCCCCCGAAAACAAAAATAACACAACGGAAGGAGACACAGATTAGTATTTATAATAGTATCGGGACGTTTTGAATTCTGGAATCTGGACACCACAAGAACATCGGCAGAATCGCTGTGAAAAACCATGAATTCTATTTTTCGTCACCCGTTATGCGAACTTATGGAGCGACGTTGCCAGGACGTCTTAAAACTCATCGTCGGGGACATGGGCATTCAGCGGGTACCTCGCTCTATACCAGTTCGGCACCTTTTACCAAGATTTCAGGGTGCCTCCCCATGACAAGTAATTTGCGTACGCGTAACTTGCGGATGTTGGTTATACGGCGAAAAATCATTAGCAGATTACGCTATTATTTAGCCCCGAACCTTCGTAGCGCGTATTTCTAAAAAAGATTGCGTAAAGCGTATTTAGCGCAACTAATCGCAGATTGCCAAGCATATTGTTAGAAATATTCGATTTGTTCGGTTTAGACTTTGTTTCGCATTCTTTCGACGTCTTCCTCGATGTTACGTGTGTCAGGGCGTCTTCCGGTCGAAGGCGGGAAACTCACCGCCGTTGAGCTCGTGTATTCGATCCCCGGAGATAATGGTTGAGATATAAAGGAAAATGTGTGTATCGAAGGTAGTTTGCCGTGGTAACAAGGAAACTTTGGTATTTATTTGAAAAGATACTGGTTAGTTAAATGAATAATGAAATATAATGGGTAGATAACAATAAAATATGAAAAACTGGAAATAGAACTCGTAACGTGGCCACGTCGGCCCGCGTGGCGTCTCTTTTTGTTTCGTAGCGTGATCTCGTCGTGCGTCGTTAGCTCACGTCGCTCGTACCGCTTGACTCGAACTGCGTTGCCAGGCCACTGCCTGCGGGTGCGCGGGCTCGCGCCTGCGCCTTGCATCCTTCGGTGTTGCTCGCGTCGCCTCCCGCAGTTCGCTCGGTCGACGTCGTTCGAACTCGGGAAACGGCGTTTATAACAATATTTAGTACTAGAACGAAAACCGTAATCGGATTTATTATTGGATGTTGTACAGTAGCGTTGCGCTGAATTAATACGCGCCATGGGGAATAGGTACTTTTAGATGCGAGAGTGTGCAACAGAATATATGTGATATACACAAATAATTGGAGTTGATCGGAGTTAACACTTGTATTAATTAGTTATTCTATGAGCAGTCATTGTATTTACACGCATTGATAAGTATAAACGGTAAGAGAAATATCGTGTTTGATAAGTTTTTAATAAAGTGAATCCAGTGATGCAAAGCTGATGTAAACAATATAATCTATCATTTCGACTGTAATCCCTCAAAATAATACAGAATAAATATTTATTCAAGCCAGTTTATGAACAGTTTGTATTGAGACAGATCTGTATTGACGAGTTCAAATTTATTTACAATGAATTCTGATTTACAAACTTCATGAAAAGTGGAAGCTAAGAACTTATCAAATGCTTGAAAAGCTGGTCGACACCAGTTATTAAAACTATTTGCTCTGTATCAATTCATATGGCAGTGACTTTACGTATACGCGGCGTACGCAAGTTGCGTGCCATGGGGAGGCGCCCTGAGGCTACACTCGGTGCACGAAGACTATAGGCTAAAGACTAAAAGTCTTTTTCATGCCCGGTATTACGAACCGAAAACGCCATGAACTATGCTAATGACACCAAAAGAAACAGTGGCACCGGCAACACTGCACATCTGCACACCACTGAACACGTGTGCACCACTGCGTACTATAGAATGTAGATGACAGCGTGACAGTCAACGCCGGATCTGGAGACGCGGAAACTGACAGACACCGGTGTTTACCTGTTTATATCATCGATTGTCACATTTGATTACATTCTCCAAATCAGCACGTAGTATCCAGAATGTTCGGTAGTGTTGAACATATATTCCTCGCCTTGTGTTGCCTCAATCTTTCGAGACAACTTACAAAAAAAACCATTTGACAATTCTGACGAATTGAGGTTAGTCGAATCGCGAACTTTCTACTCGATAACCTGGAATTTCAATTTTATTCCTTGCGTACGAGATTTTGCAGCGAAATTTACGTTGAATCATGACCGACAAGATGAAATCGGCTATCTCAAGACCCAAGGTTCGTTTTTCGCAATCAGCCGACTCTCCGCATTCATCGGACGCTGCTCGAGATTTCTCAAAACCCAGGATAAGAAGCGTAGTTGACTTGAAAGGACCAAATATCAAGATTCTCAAAGCACCGACTGCTGATTTTGACAAAATCTCCTGTTCCGAGGAAGCCATGTTAAAACTCTCGGCAGGCGACGCTCCCAACGATCTTCATCTTTGTCCTTTGAAATCTAATGCCGGATCTGTTCCGTGCTTGACAGAGATTATTCTTACTCCTGAAAGTCGTGCTTTGAGGACCAAGAACGTCGTTGATACGAGAGAAACATCCAAAGCTGTCGTAGCTCGAATCGCCCCCTCGAAATCTTATCTAAAAGAAAGTGACGAAGCGAAAAAGCGTTCTTCGTACGACGATTTCTCTCGCCTTGAATCGTTCAAAGGAGAAAGAAAATCATGTAGCTCTCTTCCAGACGATAGCAAGCTGACGCGCAATATTCAAAACAGCGCAAGAAGCGTTTCGCAAACAAGAATCTCGACGTCTCGAGTTGGCAAAGAAAATGTTTGCATACTTCGAGAGTCAAAACAAAAGGTTTCTGTAGTTCCGGCGAATACTCCGAGAACTGGAAGCGATGCCGACTGCAAAAGGGGTGTCACGTGTCGAAAAGGAGCCACGCAAACTTTGTCCAAGACGAAAGAAGCCTCGGTGATAAAAATGTCAATTAAATCACGTACAGATCTGCCCCGGAAGGGCGTTAAAGAGATAGGTCTGATGCCTTGCATGAAAACTGCAAAAGGTCGTAGTAAAAGTACTCCTACGAAGAAAACAATTTTGCGAGATGTTTACTCTCGTCGTCCAAACGTCTATGTGGGGCCTGGAGTACCGAGACAGAGATCTCTCGCACCAGAAAATCGAACGACAACGAAAGCTCCGCAGTCTCGATCGGAAATCTTATCGGGTGACAAGCTTGCACGACCTGAGTACAATTCGATTGTTGGTACAATGAAAAAACTGCAAGATTTACGAGAAGTAAAAGTTATTAAAGATTTAGAGCACTTGCCAGCGATTTACAGGGGCCTCGTTAACGGAAAGGTGATTAATTGAAGAAAATCTTAATTTTCAAGATTATTTATTATTATTTTCATGTATGGTTTGAATACTGCAATGCTTTTTGTATTTCTACTGATACTCTAATGTTCATTTGTTGTTTTGGCATGTGGCTACATTCCGAACAACACCTTAATGGTTTTCTTATTTAATTTATGTAAAAAGATGTTATGGTTCGATCTTTATGCAGATGCTCAACAGACATAACATTTTTTATCTTAACGATAAAGTTAGATTAAATATCCAATTTCCATTTGAGATACATCTTAGTTTAATCCATTTATTTTGAGTTAACTGACATCTATCTCACATATAAATTGGATACTTAATCTATCTTTATCATTGGCAAAATGATTGGTCAATAATTTTTTTTATTTGGAAAAATGTGTACAGACGCATGCATCAAATTTTCTATTATTCCTCATATTTGACTTTCTATGAGTCATATATTCAATAAAGAATCAGACTATCAAACACTGATTCAGTTGGAATTATTGAAAATGGAAGAATTCGTTACTCTAATTTACTAAAAATGCGAGTGGCTTGGAAATCAGTGTGACGAAAATTTTATGTCGGTTGAGTGTCCGCATAAGAATCGAAATGTAACATCTTTGTTCATTAAAGTGTTGGTCTGAACGTAGCCGCATTCCAAAACAACAAATACTTCATCTTCGTTGGTCGCTTATCTTTCCTACAACTGTTATATTTATCAGCAGGGATGGGCAGTATTTGAATAATAATTTTCTGAATATACTTTTCAGTTTAAATGAGTTTTCAATTATATTAAGAATACAAAAAATGTATTCTTAATATTTTCTTGATGTCAGAAATCGTTTTAAAAAATGTTTTATTGATATTCGACAAGTTTTCAGTTCAATAAATAGACGTTTGCTCAAATAAAAAATATCGTGCCTTCATCATTTTTCGAAAAATACAAAATTTCATGAAATTTGAGCTGCTCTATGGATTCTTTCTATACTCGATTGTAAATATTTTAATAGTAGCTCGATTTGTGTACAAACTTTTAGCCCGATAGCTTGAAAATTGAGCAAGCAGCAACAAGCACAAATGGTTCAAAAAAAAAAATGTTGAAATACAAATGATCATAACTTTTGAATCCCATTCCCGATTCTGGCCAAACTTAATATCAAACGACCTTGGTGTTGACTCAACTTGTGTGCAACATGGCAGTCTGATCGCTCAAAGTTTGCGTAATTTATTGCCAAAAACGTCCTTTTGGATGTTTTGAAAAATTCCGAAGACGTTAATATGAAAATATAAAAAAAAAAAAAATGTATTCACGAATATAAATTTTTATATTCTCGATGAGGAAGCAAAAATAGCTTAACGATACCTTTCCTTCAGAGTAAAAATGGCAATCGAAAAGAAGATACATTATATAACAAATTAATAAATCGATATGTAATAGGAGGGTTGATCCGATACCCATAGATTCCTTAGCGATTATTTATAAATGGTTACAGCATAAGTCGTTATTTATTTTTACACAAATTTATTAGTCATATAAAAAATATTCACCCAGTTGCTTGAGCCCTTTCGAGTTTACGAATTTCCGTAGGTTTCGAGTGCACTGGATTTTGGGGCGAACGAAGCAATCTACCGAGATCTCGTGGATCTCAGCATCGACGAGAAACAATTGCCATCGAGGTTAACGCGTAGCAAAGATCCGGAACCTCGTCAAAGGGATCTGGTGCCGAAGCTCTCGGATTTTTTCGTACCCAGCAACGACGAGGAGTACAGAAAAGCTGTCCTCGCGAGACCCCCTAGCCCACGTGTCCTCGACGCCTGGAATCCATATAAAATAAGCGATCGAATATTTGCCTGGAAAGAGAATCTCGACCGCGATCTCTGAACAATCCAATATCTCCCACCGAAATAACACGTTCCCGAAGATCTCGCTATTTTATAATATATTTATTACTTGTAACACTTGCGACGCACAAGGTTTATTGATAATTAATTAAACTGTACATCAAATATTCTTTTCTCGATTATTTTTATAATATATATATATATATAGATAATAAAATAAAAAATAATTAAAGATGAGCATATAGTTGACGATATATTATTTACATTGGACTTGATGAAGTAATTAATTAATTCAAAGCCTGTAGCGATTAACTCGCAAAAGGATTTAGCTCTTCGTTGTAGTCGTTTTTGTTTTCATCGCCGAATGAATTCCGATCAACTTCTTTGGCTTCTTCGGCGAAGGGGTTCATCGAGTCATCGTACTCGAACGGATTGGCGACTACAATGGGAGTTTTCGGTGGAACGAAACTCTTGTTAGTCGGTGAAGATTTTGGACTAGGATTGTTCATTATTCTGGCTTCTCTTATCGGGACCGGAGAAGTTTTTCTCGAATTTGTTCGTGGTGTAGAGAGCCCACTTCCACCACGAGAGCCCGTCCCCGAAATATTAGCTTCGAGAGAGGATGAATATATATCGTGTTTTTTAAAAATGTTTGTCCGATCGTCAAGGATCGCGACGGATGCAGTTCCGAAATGTTCGTTTCCTGATTTTCTCCCTTCCGATTTAACTGAAAAAAATAATAAATGCTGGTTGATTATATATAAACGTTGCGGGTATCGTCGGCCTGCATGCACATCGGGATTACCGATCTCCGTATACGAATTTTAAGTTGAGCAGCCACATCTCTGATCAGAGTCAAGGGATTCCGTATACCTCTAGCAACGTTATTAATTATTTATTTATATTCCGATTGATCAAAGCGACGTCGGAAGAGTGGGGTTCACCGTGAGAATGTGGCATTGTGTGAGCCCTACAATTACGACATTTTTCTGAGCATCTGGGTCCATGAAGAATCAAATCTTTTCTACATTTGCAAGTTTAAATGGCGCCGCTTAGTCAATAATGAGCCCCCCCCCCATAAAAATTAATTAAACGAAGCCAAGAAAATAAAAGAATCTAAAGAATTGTTATGAAAAAAACTCACGCATTCAAGGAGAATTTTAAGCTACAATAATAATAATAATAATAATAAATAAAATAAGAATACGAAAGCAAACAATACATGTTTACAATCGTATCGATCAATCAATATAAATTATTCCGGAAGATGACATTCGCGACCTGTGACATCCATATGTTAGATTTCTATAAAATAGATTTTAACAACGGTTACCCATTTATTTACAAAGCTCATAACCGTTGATGGCATTGCTAGGGCCAGATCACGTGGTCTTAAAGGAGTCTCCATGAACAGAGATTAAAACTAGTGTTGATGCATGCCAATGAAAAAGCTTCATCCTTGAAATTCCTTCGAAGACTAATATTTTTAGCCAACAAACGGCGTCTCGGTCTATGAGCAGCGCGAATAGATATTCGATCTTTTAAACTCGCTATAGCATTAAAGACAACGTATATACCCAACTTTTTGGTATGTTCTTGTTCCAAGTTATTTGCTGCAATTTTATCGCACTCAATTTCTTCCATCTTGTCGCTCGGAGTTTCAATTCTCTGTCGTTCAATATTTCTCGCGAATGCCCACTTTTAGATATCGGAACTTTCTTTAAACATTTCATTAGATACCGAGTTAAGTATTTCACCTACCGATCACCTCGCCACTCAACCACTGCTGCATTCAGTTCTTTCTTTATTAACTTTCTTGCTACATGCAAATCTTTTTTTTTTTTCGATTCAGCTTACATTTCCAAAACTTCCGGACGAAATATTTTTCCTTCAATGCTACGTTATTGATTGTGTAATTCACTTGTATATGAATTATCAGGTAATCTCAAGGCGGACACGGTATTCCGTATACTCGGTACGCTAAAATCGCGATTTTTAACTTAAGATTTGTTGCTTAAATATTCGGTAAAGTACATTGAAACTTTACAGGTGCAATACATGGGGCTCAAGGATCAACATATTAAAAATTCATACGATTCTCTACTACGTCCATCAACGCAAGGGCTATCCTAACCGTCGTACTATTTATCTATGTTTTTTACACGGTTAAAGACAAAATAATAAAAAAAATACAGGTTTAACCCTTTGCGGTCGTTTGTCTACTCTCAGCCATCAAAGCTGCACTACGTTACATTAAATATGACCGCAAAAGGTTGATAACCGGTTTTGTTTTTATGAAAAGAAATGTTGTAATTACCGAGAGTGCTGTTGCGCCCTTCGGTCAGTCTTATCTTCGCCTCGGCTCCAGGACCGTAAGCGTCGTAATTCGGTTTTGGTTCTTGAAACTTTGCCACCGCAAGTTGTTGCGACGCAAGGACACCGGAGGCTCCCGTTGGTTGGCCAGGTTGTCGAACCGCTGACGAAATTGGCTTGTCCGCGTCCGTGATGACCGTCAATTTTTTAAATACTCCACGACCGAAATAATCGGCCACGAGAGAGAAAGGATCTTCCGCCCTATCGAGCAGACTGTGAAAAGTCTCGTGAAGATCTTTCGATTGTTCCTGAGCGCGTATTATGTCAAGAAGTTTTTTGTTGTTCGGTAAACAGGCAGGACACTCGTTCTCGTTCTCCGAGTAACTCTGGAAGCAACTTTATGGACGAACACGATTAATTATTTAATCTAATCGCCTAGACATATCAGGATACTTCTAAAAAAGTGAAGAACGAATGAAAAATTGGGTTACGGATGAAAATCCCTTGCCATCTATAACCGAGTACGATTGGTTGGAATTTATCGTTGTTTCTCTAAGAAAGGAGGCTCTAGCAATTCAGTTTAAGACTTTTCTTAATTAACTAGACACTCAATGCTCTGTACTAAATTGAAGTCCCCCATAAGGTGAAATTATAGATGCAAATACTATTTCTCTCGCTCGACAAGAAGCACTAATAACTAATTTTTTTAAACTACTAAAAATTCTTCTTCCTTATAACAATTTGTTATTCATTAAAAAAAAATGAAATAAATACCTAGATACAAAATAAAAAAGGCGTTTATTACAGATGTAAATGTCGGGCAAAGTTTTATCGTTATTTAAGTGGTACCTCGTGGGATGACGCTCTTTCACTTTGTCTTAATAACAGAATTACAGGATTTCTCGATATTAAAAATACAATCAGTTGTAAAGAACTCACTGTTGATGATAGGAATGTTGACACATAAAATGGACCGATGGAAGCTCGAGTTGATGATGACACGCGCTGCAACGAGATCCCTGAAAAATCATTGTGCTATTTTTTATGAAAGCTATTTTTTCCCGTAACTTCTGAGTGTCGGTGCGATATTTATCCGTTAGTTCAGCGTCCTGTCGCGTTTGCGCGTATTCATTTTCCAACACGCTGTTCAGATAAGATCTCACGTCACCGAGGCTGCACGTTAGCGACGTCGAGAGGGCGTCGATCACCATCAACGGTGACAAAAGTTTCTCGGTCGCTTTAAGGAACAGACAGAAATATTTTCTTTTAGAATTCCGCTCAAGTCCTTTCCCGGAACATCGACTCACCTATATGGGTGAGAATATCCGCGAGAAGCTTCGTCGAGGCATTTTTATTCCTTGCGATGCTCCACAGCGCTTGAACCCAGAGATTAGGATCCTGATGACCGAACCGTTTGCACGTCGAGAGTACCTGTTCGTTGTCGCTTTCCCGCAGGTGATACTGCAGAATCTCTTGATAACTGACAGAAGAGATAACTGAAAGTGCTTTCGAATTTTGACTTTCCCGTGGGCCAACTCTCCCATTAATTTTTTTATTCATACTATTTGTTTATTTGTCCCCTAAATTATATTATATTAATTATCTTTTCAAACGCCGGATTGACTAATGACAGTAAAATATTTCAGTAATTTGTAAGAACAATAAAAAAAGTACTTTCGTGCGAAAAATCATTTTTAAAAAGCCATGAAGATTAAATTGATATAGAAAATAACGGACCGCTACTTTTTCTTCACAGTATTTTTATGATGATTTTTCGTAGGCAAATCTAATTTTCAAGCTTGTTTGCGCCGAGGTGACTCACAGCTTACGCTCCTCGTAGAGAAACAAGAGTCCTCGCCGAAAGTTGTGCTGATGACAAAGGATTAAAATTTGATCTTTGTCACAACAGGCCTCGGAGCTCTGCAAGAGACGTATGACTTTCTGCTCGTACTGGAGTTTGGCTACTTCGTTGTCGAGTGCAGACCACACGTGAAGATAGTGCTCCACTAGAGTGTTGTACACCAGCGTACTCCACCTTTGACGAATAATTTACTTGGTAGCATTGAAAAATGATTTCTTATCTACATCTTATTAATTAAATTCGTAAAAAGAAATATCAAAAATTGACTCATTCGAGTTGTTTAGCGTAAAAGTGTATTGGTAATGTTTTACGGTACGATATACAGTAACCTTTTGCTAATTGGGCATCTACGGGACGCATACTTACCGAGTTACCACCACTCCCTAGGCAAGCGAGGCTTCGAGGTACTTGGTGGAAATTTTCAGCTTGGTGGAGCGAAATTCAGCTGGTTGATAAGAGCGCAACGGAGATAGAGCTATGCGTTTAGTGGTAACCAAGCCTTAAATACTACCTGCGACAGATCGAGGGGACATCGCCTAGGCACACACTTAGCGAGTGTGCATTTAGCGGGAGGCCACTGTATAAGGTATTTCGTACTATCCGGATCCTTTCTGGCAGATCGATATTTGGGGGTTCATTTAATTTACAAACGAGGAACCAACATTTGAAAATACGGCTACCTACAATGACGTTTGAGAGAGTATCATTATTAAAATTGTAATTATTAACTCTCAGTTACGAAATTAAACGAATCCCAGAATCCGGCTCGGCCAAAATGCTGCCTGGATCTTGTGGGATCTATCGTAAATAAATATGCTTGTCTCGAGACGCTAATAACGCGTTTCATAATACTTTTTTCTCTGCGAGAAAGACACTCACTTGCTCTCGCGTTTAATCAGATGCTCGAGAAATTCGACGAGACGTTCGGAATTGTTGAGAAACAGATGAATAAAGTCTTCGGGGTTGGCGCGTTCGATGTGCTCCTCCGAAGAGCCGTCCAGTACATTCTGGAAAAGACAAAAAGAAAATTATCAAATACTTGGCATTCTTTATAGAGACAGTCGAATCGTTTGAACATACCTGATCGATGAGCGGTCTATTCGCAGCCCGATAATTCGTGCATAGAGTTTTGAGAAATTGCGTCGCTTCGTTGGGTACGTTTTCAATAAGAATATTTCCATACTTTTTCATATTCGATTCTGCTTCGTCAAAGTCAAGAGTAGCCATGTACTCGAGGGCATTTTTGTATTCGGATTTGTCTTCTATCTGAATTTTTAAATACCACTCGTGTTTCCGATGCTTTCGCGCAAGAATAAGAGCATCTTCGGGCGAAGCCTGACGGCACACATTGATTGCTATCTCGACGTCGAAATCGACTTCGCGATTTTCAGTCATTATGAATTCTTTTAGTTTTTTCGTGTGATTGAGCTTAGTGTAGCAATTCAGAAGCAAGGTGGTATGATCGCCGCTCGCGTGGCCCTGTTTGTGAAGTGCCTGGAGATACGTCGTGAGATTGTCGATATGCTGAGAATCGAGAAACTTACTTATAACGTAAGACGGTTCGAGCTTTCCAATTGCCCTGATGTATTGCTCTATCGCACCGTTATAGTCGCTTTTTGAGTATAAATGATCGCCGTACTGTTGAATCATGTTGACCACACCTTCGGCGTCATAGTGCTGACTCTTCGCGATTCTGTTTTGACAGTAAATTTATTTGACTTGGATATATATAACATTTAAAACATAGGAAACAAATCACGCAGTGTCTAAAAATAATGTAAATGCTATACGCATCGTCTGTCCTTCTCAGATCGCTATTTACACCAATTATTCCAGTGCGAATGTCTCCGTTACGATTGATCTATAGGATAAAAGACGAGGCTTTTATCCAAAATATCGCTTTTATTCGGTACCGAACAACAACTTTAAAGAAAGTTAAATACAGTCGCGTTTACCGATCACGGAATAACACTTTCGTATATCATTGTAACGAAGGTAGGCAGGCAACGATTGTTAAATATATCCTTAACACAGTACATGATTTTTGCTTTTGGAAAATATTTCATTTATGCTTATAATTCATGAGATTTAATTGCCGTTTTTTTCTACTCTTTGTGATGACCGAACGGAGAATTTGCGGAAGTGTGTAGAATGGTAGTGAGACGAGAGCCTGCCGAAGTATAGAAGAGAGAAATTATATGGTGATCATCGAGGATCGAACCCGGATTGTTCAGGTGCCGAGTAAGTGCGCTAACCACTGCATTGATGTCACCTATATATTCCTCTCATTCGAATCGGCTACTTATATGGAAGATAGGCATCGTTACACTCTCATATATTGTTCGTAGTGAAATTTCCCACAAAGTAATCGTATACGAACCTTGTTTCATTCCTCGATTAGATGACAAATGTAGAAATACATTTTGTCTACTCCGTTATTTTTTCTAAATAAATTTTTCCAATTTTTCAACGATGATTATCAAAAAATGTAACTCAGTGACTTATGAGAATATTTCGCGACGAAAATTTTTTTTTAATCTTCAAAAAATTGACAAATGTAAATATTATACGATATTGGCATTAAATTATTAAATGATTAATATTTTTCTGTGTGAAGGACATATTCTTCTATTACCACCTATACTTTTTGGTATAATTTGATCGTTTAAATGATTTTGCGTATGTTTTGAACGCAACTATACCAACAGGATCTCCTTAATTTTCCAATACAGGATTGAGCGAGAAATTATTGAAATTACCTTATGGAAACATCGTAGAGATTTTTTTTGAAGAGTTGAGCGAGCTTGGATTGCAAATCTTTCTCATCGAGATGGTAAAGCTTGCTGTCTCGACTGAGAATGAATAAACCGCCCCACTCGGAGAGAATAGCTTGGATCAAGAGCATCTGTGTCGAGAAAACGATAATTTTATTCTGTATATCGAGAACCGTTATCATATGTTTGTCGACACCCGGTGGAATGGACTCGATGGTGCTTGGTTTCGCCGATATCGTTGTCGTAGTTCGTGGAAGATTGCCAGCTTCCTTGGCGATAATAACGAGATATCCGCGAAACCAATCGAGCATTATTTTCTGTCCTTCGACGGCGTAACAGGGTCCTCGACCGTCCAGGGTATAGCAGTAAACCGCCTAAAATAGAACGAAACGTCGTTAATAATTATATTAAATTATAATGTGACCTTAATATATATTTATATTTTTTTTAATCTGTGTTGTTGAGCGAGACAAACAATTAACAAATATTATCAACAAATTTTCGTTAGTTTCATATCGTTGAAAAATGGTTTAACAAAAAACTAAACACAACCGACTCCCCGAATTTTTTTTAGAGAAGATTCGGCCGATCTTGAAATAGATGATAAAAATATAAACAGTTTAAACAAAAATTTAAACCGCCCGTGCAATATTCTGAAGTTGATACGCTGGGTGTTATTAGTTTTCTCCAAAGAGTGTATCTCGTATACATTTTATTAATAAAAATTAATTAGGGTCAAGGTCGTGTTGAATTGAGCTGAACTTCTCCATAGACATTAACTTACATAAATATTGTAAACTAATTTATAAAACAATTAAAAGCTTTGAATAATAAATTACGAATATCTGAAGTTTGCCATTACACGTACATCGTGATGTCCGATCATGAAATGACTGTCCTGACTAGTCTCTGCTAGTACGCTGCATTTTGTCGCACAGCCCATATTACCCAGTAACGATTTAGTCTCCTTGTCCTTGACCGTGATATTGTAGAGATAAACACTGAGGATCGTTGCTACGAATAGATAATTTTCCTTGCCGGTACTTCGGATAGCGAGACCGGTGATAGCAGTGTTACCGTCCTTCAAGATCTTTATCTTGTTCTTTCGCTCGCGGCTAAGATCTCCCCTGCGAAGCAAACAAAACGGACCTCCCAGGATTCGAGTTTCGCTTATTTTCGACCTCGAAATTCGGAAGAACCGAACGAATCGTGTTCATTCTTAATTTTCACACCTGTAAAGCATTATTGAACCATCCGCGAAACCCACGGCCATCAGTGTCATGCTAGGATGCACGCAGATAGTAGTCGCAGCCACTGCACGAAAACTCGGTATTGCCCGGCTGATTCTCACGCACATTGGATTCTCCTGCTTATCGAGCTTCCCAAAGTTCCACACTTTTATCGTAGGGTTACAGCCTGGGTCGTCCTCCTTTAAGAATAATGAGTATTTAATGACAATTTTGGACTACAGCTTTCTCCTTGTCTACCAATATTTGTGATCACCTACTTTTGAATTTTCAATCTCAAATCATCACAAGGGGATTAAATAATAGAAGAAGACTGGTGTCGAATTGAAAGATCAAAATATTGTCCCGAATATAAGTAGCGAAAGGATACTCTGAGATCACCATATTACTGGGAACAAAAAGGAATGAAAACCATAGATAAAGAGCTGGGTCAGGATGAGATGCTGGAATGTGGGTAGAGATGGGAATAAAGATTTTCAAGAGGACACCGGCCGACTGTATGTGAAAAGAAGGGAACATTTAGAGCATATAATGGATTGTAAAGAATTTAAGAAGAAGGCAGTTAGCGGAGTAAGACCCGAGATACTTTTCGAAACTAGAGATTGGCACGAGGGTTGAAATAGACTGTTAAAAAGAGAAGTGAAACCAATAGCATGTGAGTACTGTTGAATCTATGAAAGAGCGTTGAAGGAAGAGAAGGGTGCATAAAAAATATTTTAAAAGGAATGAAGTTTGTATGAAAATGGGCGAGGTGTAAGAGAATTTAATGTAAAGTCGCGGTTACTTATCCAAAGAAACACTGTCTAATCAAAGAGAACGACTTGTACAGATCGATGCAAAACATATGTTGTATTCTAAAGCCTTCAACGGTAAAAATAAAAATGATAAGGCTAAATAAAAATACTTAAAAGGGAAAAAAATCCTCAGAATCATTCAATAAAATTATATTTCTACAAATGTTTTATTTTATTTTAATTTAATTGGAAAATTAATTTAAAAATTGGGAATCAATACCAGATTCTTTAATTCGTTTATCATGCAAAAAATAAATGAAATATTTAAGAAATAAAACGTCGATAAGTTATATTTAGAGAAAAATTCCGTGCGTGCGTGCACGTGTAATGAGCTTGCAAAGTTGAGATGGCCGTGTCTCGAGAACGCTCGCGATCCCCTTTAATTTGCTACAATTTTTGCCCAAATCGCTATTGGTTGTTTGAATTTTTGGAAAAAAGTGTGTGATCTCTCTGACATCCGGAAAATTTGAGCTATCGAGCTAAAATTTTCTACAAAAATAGGTCAGGGGATAACGTTTGTCGGTATTGAGTTTGACAAGAATCGATCAAGGCGTTCAGATTTTATAGAACTATGAGTTTTTGTAATCTTTCGAAGAAAATCTACTTTGTTCTACCTTTCGTAAATTTTCATCGATCAAACTGAAGCTTGGCATACAAATTGGCTAGGACACAAGGACGCTCGAAGGGTTTGAGCTGTATGAAATTTGCAATTTTACTAGATTTTTTATTCTATTGAAAATTTTAATACCAATTTCTTTATGAGAAAGCCATAATTGAGATAACCATTCCCCGTAGAGGAAAATCTGTGAGTGAGTAAGAAACATGAGAAAGCAATATGCAAAATTTGAATTGATACGCTTTCTTATTTTTATTTTTGGATCCTTGTTTCAAAATTGAACAACTACGTTAAGACAATTTTAAAAAAAAAATGGGTTTCAAAGTTTATTCGGTGCTTATTCGGATTTAAAGGAGAAAAATTGCAGATTATGGGTTTCACAATAATATTTAGTATGACGTGAAAGATTATAAAAGTATCGCTAAAGAGCAGTTTACAAGTATTTTTATCTTTCAGGATTTAAGTGCGTATCGAGTTATTAACACGAATGAATAAATTTTGTAAAACTCGAGACATATGTCACGATATTCAGCACTGCCTCGTAGATCTTGGTATTTGATATTCTGTCACGGTTCATCAGATGTCATTGATCTATGCGCTTGAAAAAAAATCAGCTGCGGAGCTCGAGAAACGTAGAAAAAAAATTGGTTTTGCCTCATTCATAAAAGCTATCTTGAAAAATTATTTAATATTCAAATATTTTATTGTTATTCGATTTCCTGATATTTTTTTACAAAATAAGTGTCCTCATAATCTGAAACCTGTTTAATATTTACCACTGAAAGCGCAGTATTCGTATGTTTTTTCTTTACACAATTGTAAATAAATATTTATTCGATGATGAAGTAGTATCATTGAGAACTCAAGATTTTTCGAGGACAATTAGTCAAAAACTACCGGTAAATCGAGAGGCAATGCAAAATGTCACGATAATACATTTAAAAGTTTTTTTAAAGATATTTTTTATAAATAATATATTTTTTTATTAATATGACACAGTACCTGTCTCAGTTGTTACGAGTATCAGGCATTGCATTACATTTTTCTAAGTAAAAAGGTCGAAAATGCCCCGTGAGCCATAGGACATCATAGGAATAAAAAAAAATATATAGATATTGCAGTTTATGAAATTTCTAGATCTGTAAGGCAGTAATGGACATCATTGTGCATTTCTCAAGTTTCAAACAACCCTTTTATTCATATTAAGAAAAGAAAACAACTCTTTAGTTAAATTTTTATAATATTTATGAAATCCACAGTCTTAACAAGAATCATTATTTTGCCACAATGTTTTCAAACAGGAAAGAGCAACTTATACGCTTCAGAGCGCGTTTCTTTTTCAACCCCTCCACTCCTACATTTTGCTAGTCTAAAATTTGTGCAATGAACCCATAGAACCATTTTCCCTCTACTAAGATAAAAATGAAAAAACCTTACTCCTATTGTGAACAGATAGGTGGAGTGCTGAACCTGTTCAGCCAGGGTGACGCTCATTTCGTAAGCTCTGAACGTAAAAACCTCATAAGTTCGTTTAACGACATGAATATAGCCAGTGTTGTCGCCCAGAATCAAATTTCCATTTCCACTAGTGGCTGCAGTCACCTGGGCACCCTGACAAATACAAAATGTAAAACAAAATTATCACAAAAGACTATCGGTCTCGATTATGATAATCATGGATGGATTTAACTTACATCGAGTGCTTCGGCGATCTTGCCACCATCGACCTCCTTCTTGAGATTGAAAAAGTTGAACCGACGCCACTGCAAAGAACTGAGTTAATAAAAAAAAACAAAATAGGGGAAAAATTATTTAAAAAAAAAATTAAACAGAAACAAAGGAAATTGAACATTGTTTTTTTTAGGTTATGTGAAAGCTGAGACTATCTTGAAGGTACGAGTGTCATATTCTGCGGGAATTGAATTTACAAACCTCCAAAAACGACATCGTTGTACGATGATTGTTCAATTCATTTAATTTCCCATCGGTGCACACCTGTCAATCTTGCGTACTGACAGTTATATCGAACGTTTCAGGGCTAGTTTGACAGATAAGTGACAGAACACGTAACACCCCTGTACTATCGCTGGTAGCTCTGGTACTAAATCTCGTTTGTTCTTCGTGTATCTTCGCCTGCATAAACCTCCCTTATGTTGAAATGATGATACGCATAAGGACTATCTCTCTCGCTCCTCAAGTAGCGCTAATGGTCGGTTCTCTGTCGCTCTTTCACGTGGGTAAGGTCAAAATTGCGTCTTTCAATTGGAGCAAGTTGCATAAAAATATGCAGCTTGCTCCAATTGAAAGACGCAATTAGTATTTTCTTAATAAAATTAATTTTATCTAAACCGATTAAAATAATGCGCGTCAACGCATTATAAATGTATGAAGCGAATAACACTTAACGTTTCCCATAATATAGCAAAAAATTTTACAGAATGATTAACTATCGATTCTTGCTGTAAAGGTAATATAAATATGATTATTTTTTTTTATAACATTTTGACGATCTTCAAGTGATTTTTTTTTAAGGTGATTGCTATAGTTATCATTTGTGGAATAAAGTCTTTAAGGGGATGTTGAAATCAAGTGACCTATTCACCTATTATGGTCCAAAAATTCTCAAATGCGAAGAAGTCAAAGTTAAACATTTTTAATACATTTTCCTCGGACCCAGATTCTTTTATAAATGTCGAATTTGTGGAGCTCGCTTCATACCTCTCTCGCATCGTCGTGTTCGCCAATTGTGCTATCTCATTCGAACACATAGCGGCTCAGTCGGTATAGCATGTCACCTTAAGATGATGCGAAACATTTATGGATATAAGAGACAGAACTGATTTTGGTGCGATCACGAATTTCTCGGCCACCGTACTGTCAAATAAAAAACGAGAATGTCGCTTTGCAGAATTGTTAGGTGGAAAGCAAATAAACGTTCTCGGTTTATATAAAATAGATCAATCGTGACAAAGAAATTCAGATTACTGTTTTTGTTACCGATCGAGAAGTTACACATTACCACCGACCTGAGCCACACGGGTGATAACTAATATCGAGACATTGGTTATCACCCGACACACACCCCCTGGCCTGTATCCCAGGCCCAGCCGGTATCAAACCTGCTTACGTATTTTTTTAAGGGTGCAGGGTATTTCTGGACAAAAGCTTATTAGGTTTATGTTCATAACGAATGGACGAAGATGTATCCATAATTTGCTTCAATCAAGAAATTCTCTGTAACCTTAAGAAAATAGGCAAACCGTTTTGATACCGATTGCGGTATGTCACAAAACTTTAAGACAATACCGATCTGAATCGTGAAACATTTTACTTTTTTACGTATTCTCGGCCACTGAGAAGCAGGATTTGACAGTCTCTTTGTTTTTACCGGCAGCTGTTACGTTTATGTTTTCTTATCAACCAACCACAGAACACGTCGGTCTACGTATTAAGGTCAGGTGACGTACCGCTGTCGGTATCAAAGACTGTTTACCTAGGGTAACACGAAAAGAGTCAGTTACCGAATATTTTGCTTTCTTAAAGAAAGTTATTTAAGTAATGGGTTCAATCGCATATGGCTTTTGTCGTATGCAACCCTATGCCACTGTCCTATAGACTTTGTCCTTCTATAGGATGGTCGTGGCCATCGTCTCTGAGTAGATTAGATTACAGTTTATTATACCGGCTGAGTCCGGGTGGAAGGGAGAGATCTCATCATTATTTTGTTGATAAAAGAAAACAAAATAAACCTTAAGATCAAACTCAAAATATTCGCGTATTGAGGTGAGACGAACCATGTACGACATGATACGTGAGTGCGACAGAGATAGCTGCTAATTTTCCAAGCCATGCCATTCAGAGACTATTAATATTTCGGAAAAACGCAAACTGTTACACACTGCACAGTACAACAGGCTATTATCTAAAACTCGTTTTTTTTTCTCGAAATGTCTACGGTATATAAAATCCAATGGTTTTACAGTATTTCTTACCGACTGCGTAAGTTTCGCCTCACCTTAAGTCCTGCATTGATCCACTCGATCAAGGGCCATGTATTAACGAATTGTAGAATTGTGAGTCGTAGTTCCTAGTTTTTATCTTTTATACCCGAATAATCAATCGTGGCGGAAAAAGTGTCAGAGACATTTTTTTTTTCACTTGAAAACAATATTTCATATTTTCTGAAATATATTCTCATTCTAAACGATTTAAAGTTTGTGCATCAATGTTGAATAATTGAACAAAGTGAATATAGCTTAATTTTATTCGAAATTTTGGAAAGAAAAAATTCAGTTTCATTACCGACTGAGCCCTCTCTTATGGATAATAGTAATGAGAAAAACTGTGAAACTTTTTTTACAAAATTTGGAAAATTTAAAGTGTCATTTACTATGTGCACTAGCCTTAACGTCATTTCCAAAGTTACATTCAATGTCGACAGGGTATCTTTAAGAGAAGTACCGATCGGAGAATCATTTCACGTATATCGAACAATCACTCGGTGCTGCCGCTAAAAATCAATCGAGACCTTCAAGACTTTGACTCGTCGAACCATTGATACTTACTCGTTACTTCCTTATGAATCCTTGGTTAATAAGAAAAACGCTTTTCAGCAGCTTTCGTTCTTGTCGACAGCTGCACATATTTATTTAATTATGAAGTAACCAGCTCGTCGTGTGTCTCTTATGTACTAATCGATTAGCCTCAACAACATAGCTACCGTTGTAGAGCTGCAAGATGGCGCTGTACATGTTGCTGCTGTCCTTCCGTTGCAAACATTGTTTCATACGTTTCATAAATTCAAGTTGATAACGATCTTCGTCCTTCTCAATGGCACGCACGGTTAAAAGTTCTTAAAGTATCCAAAAATGTATTCGCGTAACGAAAAATGAATATTAAGTGTATACAGACGAAAAATTGTTCGATTTATTATCAAAGCCGCGATAAAAAAAAAGAAATTCATTAACTCCAGTTCGCAAATTCTTAGGTCGCAACGTGATTTGTAACAATCACATCGAATAGCGGTAAATCTTCGATCGTAGCTGTTGCATTATCATCTCCATTTTTCTTTGTACCTGTCTCCAGTCTCAAGTTCCAGAATGTACTGAGGACCGACGATAACGCCAAGTAGCACCGGAGTGAGTATTTTTATTATTAATTATTAATTATAATGTTTATTAGTAGAGCTGTCAGCTGGGAAAGAAAAAGCAGCACGTTGCTTATAAAGATGGCGCTTCAAGCATAGCGAACAGCGAAAACGCGAAGGGTAATGCGTAGCAAGCTTGGGAATGAATATAGAAAAAAAACGCATTTTAGATTTAAGTTTTGTTATATTTCTTAAAAAGGACGAACAGTTAATGCCAACGACCAAGTTCTCGCCAGTTGGCATCGCTCGTGCTTGCGAAATTACGCGGGGCTCGGAGAATCATTTATTTTATCGTTATATCAATCAAATGGTAAACAGGACGATGGTGGGATTCAATGAAAAAATCGTATATCAACACATCCATACAGGATCACTTGTTTCGTCGAGTGAAAGAATAAATAAATTGTCTGTGGAATATCCGGCGAGGGTTAGGGAACGAAAGGATGAGTACTAAAACGACATTGAGAATTTCATTTAGGAATACCTATTACTTGGATTATTTTTTTAACCATAGATTTTTTACGATTAACGGGCCTGCGATCCTGCCAGCGTGTTTTTCAATCTGTCGTTATCGTTGTTGGAGTAAAACAAATTAAATTACGTGGGCTGAGTGTATCGTGAATACGTTGAAATAAAAAAGAAAAAATAATAAGGTTGCAGCTCTCAGGGCCGAATGTGAAATCATTAGTTTTAATAATATTTTTTTGTTCAACTTCAAGATTGAGTTTAAACTTATTTAAGGTCAAACTTGAGTTAAAATTGAATTTGTTGCTTGAGTTGAAACTAAAATTCAAATTTAAGCAAGAATTTAATGGCGCTTTCCACTGGTAAAATTCAGTGCACGTTTTAATATCCAAAGATATAGAAGATTCATGCTTTGTGCGTATACTTATCTCACTTGTTTGCATTCAGAAAACTAAACACGGTCCACACTCGGTGCACAAGCGGAAAGCGCTATAAGTTTCAATCTAAATTCGTACTTAACTTTTAAATAACTGATAAAATTCGGCCGTTGGTTTGAGTTTCTTTAGTTGTGTCAATAGTAAGGGATATTGTCCACATATATGATCAATTATTTCGCCACAAGATCGTATCGCCCGTTGAATAATTCTATATCTTATCTTTTCTCTACTTAATGTATTATAATGCCTAAGAATAGTAATTCCCGTGGTTCAATTATATCGCATTCGGATTCGTTTGTCATAATACAATAGAGCACCGAGCACTCGAAGCAGATGCACACACACAATCTCTCTCTCTCTCTCTCTGCATCAATTGATCCGACATCTTTCGTTATTTTTTATAATTCTCACTGAAAATATTCTTGCATTCACGTCGTTGTATTGCACGCGACGTTTCGTTTGGGCTTGTAGGTTTAAGGGATGAGGAAACTACCGAGGTTTTTCTTTTCTCCAAAACTACCTACTTGTATGCTTTTTAGTAGCGGGGCATCAGGATGCTCGACTCCCTTTCGCTCGCTTCTTCTTCTTATTTTCTTTTCTTTAAACTTACAAACTATGAGTTCTTTCGCCCTACGTGTTGGTTATTCACGTGTTAATTTTTTAAATCATTCATTGAATCGTTCGAATACGTCGCGATATCTTACGAAACATTTAGTAAATACCTTTTTATACAAACAGGAAACGATAAAAGACACCGAGCAGGCTGCGGGGCCATCCGAGTTTCGAGCATTTCTCTCGTGGACTGTAGAGTAAGTGATTAAGGGCGCGGGTTTTTTTAAAATATTATTACTTATCGTTATCATTTAGTGTTTTTGTTGTTGTTGTTCTTGATCCGCCCGACGATTAAAAGATACACGGATATAGAAACAATCGGGTAGCCCGGTTTCTAATATTCAACAGATAAAATTGGTCAATGCCAATGTAAAATACGGTTAATTTCTCGCTACGTTATTCCCCCTAAATTTTTTCATCATATTTTTGTTTCTCCGTCTCTCACGCTTTCTCTCTTTCTTTCTCCCCTTTTCCCTCACTTCGTAAGTTACACAGTAAAATATCACAGTTCTGTTCGTACCGCGCAATATGCTATATTATTTTCCTACAGTTGCTTTTTCGTCACTTTTTCATGTCATTCAATCTCTCTCTCTCTCTCTCTCGCTCTCGCGCGCAGACATTCCTGTCTTCTTCTTTGACCCAAGTTCTCGGCACGTGCAGATATTTATTTGTTTTCGCATTGCCTCGGGAAGAACAAATGTTCATGCAGGATCATGAGAATGGAAAGCAACAAATAATACAAAACGTGTTTTTGTTTTTTGTTTTTTTTTTTTCAATTGTTCCTTTTAACGGGATAGTTTATTAAACGAAATCATAATTATTATAATCAGAATCATTGAAACTAAGGATAGACAGAAAAAAATCACATATTAAAGCGCGAGGTCCCTGGTTTCCCCTTTCCCCTCGTACGGTTCAACAAAAATCGTGTCTTTCGATCGGCATGTACGTTTTTTGTCGTGTATAATATTATTGAAAGGTTTTTTTTTCTTCTTTTCAATCTTTAGCGTCTATTCATCCGGTTCATTCGTATCTTGCATTCAAAGAATTCAAATTCGCACGCTTTGAAACTCTCACACACTGCATGCCTCTCCGTCATTTACTCGAGCGCGACCGGGCGCAACAATTGTTTAGGAAACCCAAAGAGCGATGTGTGACGACTACAATATAATCCGTAATAATGGTATAATATCATACTTTCTTAATAACAAACTAATAGTAAACAATTTGAGCACAGTTGAAGCGAGCGATTGGCACGTCAGAGTTATCCGTGTTGAGGTTCTGCAACATTATATGTTCGTTTATTTTGTTTCTCTTTAGCGCTACAAAAACGAAAGTATAACAGTGCAATTTTCGTTAAATGCACAGAGGACAGATGAAACGATGATTTGCAAGTTGTCTCGCAGTAACTAGCTTAACGATTAAATGAGAAAGTCGAGAGATATAACTTATGAATGAATATTGAGCGCGATAAACAATGAATCCTCAGCCACGAATGAAATCTGTACGTTCCCATCGTTGCCGTAACAAGAAATTATCTACAGTGTTGTTTTCGATCCCTCAATATTCCCTAAACGCGCATCGTCGATTATAAACAGTTTACTTTTTGTTTTTTTTTTCTTTCTTTAATTCCAACTATAAATTTACTTTTCTCTTTTAATCTTCCTTTCGCGTCGGGCGAATTTAGGCTGACGACTCTGGCGAGTCTTTCTCCTTTAGAAAATTTCGTAAAACACATTGCCTGGAACACAAAGGAAATGAAAAAAATATTCACAATCATCGAAGACGGGAGAAACGTAATAAAAAAAATTTTTTTAAATAAAAAAAACGAAAATCAAATCAATAGTTGCCAATAAAATTAAAATATTTCGCAAAAGTCTCGCCAAAATCATCAAACCCTCTCGTAAACGCTCATAGAATTTGACATTTTCACCGATTAATCGGAATTTCTTTATTTTTTATTTATTATTATTATTATATTTTTTTTTAAGAAAACAAAAACGTCTGGACAGCGTCACCCATTTATCTCCCTCTTCATCCTTTTTTTTTCTCGTTTCAGACAAGGTACGTAGAATATTTTTTCCGTAAATCTATGTTCACCTTACACACCTACCAAATATTAATTAATAATAATTAATAATATTAATAATTAATAATATATAATATTGATCTATATATTTATATAATAGTTATGTACAGGAGGTTTTTCATACCACTCTGGCTCTCCCTCTCTCGTTCCCTTCGCCAGGCTTTGTTACGTCGACGTCGCGTGCCTTCCAGCGAATATATTTTCTCAACGTGGCATCGTCAACCTACTCTACTATTCGCTCAATCGCATTTTTCCTCATTTTCGACATTATTACTGATATTATACATTCTCCCGCGATTTGTGCCCCCAGCGAATGTATCTTTCGTCTACAAATTGCCAAATCGCTTATCCCCAAAACGTGTACACGAACGCCGAGCCAAAATTCCTTCAACTTTGCGTAACATAAAAACAATCCTAATTGAAGTTGGTTACATCTGGCTTGTCGAGTAAAAAAATTATTTAAGATCACGAGGATGTCTCGTAAGATCGAAATGTGCACGGCACATAGTGTCGCCAGCGTATTAGTTTCTACAGCACGAGTGTCTTCGACAATTTTCGCAACTTCCCGTTACATATTTCCGCGTATCGTATTTGACAAAGCACTCGTGTTGGTATCGCGAGTAAAAAATAACAACAGTCAGGGAACGTAACGATGTTCGTACGGACGTAGGGTATCGCAGGATTTAGTATCAATAACGGTGTTCCTCTGAAATTTCGTCTTATTACCTTCTCGTCTGACCGTCAGCGCGAGAAATTCGCATTCCTTTAGTTCCTAGAGTAATCCTATAGTTACTGTTTATCCTTGAGTCCGCCGAGAAGCGAGTGGCTCTCCATGCTAGCGCTCAGATTCCCGAGGTTGCTGAGATTCCCAAGATTTCCAAGATTCCCAAGATTCCCAAGATTTGGCTGATGCGCGTAGTTTCTTATCTGATGGAGGCTTATCAGTTGATTGGGGAAGGACGTTGAGTTCTGATTGCTCGTAGCGCCAGGCGTGATTCCGGCGGAGGAGGACGTTGGCGATGCTTTCTGCGAGTTAAAAGCCTCGTAGAGATAGGGCCTCGACGCTGGATGATGACTTCCCGGATAATGCAGATGATTGAGTGGATTCAGTGGATGTTGCATCGACGATATCGAATTTATCGATATCGAAGATATAGGCGTAAAGGCCGAACTGCTGTTTGGATGATTGCTGCCCGGCTGTGGTGTCTGTTGCCTCGAATCGTTCTCGATCGAGTCCCTGTTGTTGTTATTGTTGTTATTGTTGTTGTTGTTATTGCTGCTGGTGGTATTGTTGTTGTGGCCTAAACCACCGCCTGCCCCGTGAGGTGGCGGTAGCAACATCTCCGCCGTGTTCTGACTCTGATGATAATCGGTATGATGATGCGGTAGTCTCTCGTGAAGTTCGCTCATCATCGAGTCAGGACTGACTTTCGGCCAATAATGATCCTGATGATGGCCCATTGCGTGAATCGCCGGTCTCAGTCCCGTGCCGATAATCGGCGGTCTCTTGTCGGTTCTCTCCGCGTGTTTCTGCATGTGCTTGGCCAGATAAGTTTCCTGAGTGTAACTCTTGCCGCAATATTGACATATGTGCGTCTTGAGGTGCTTGGACTCTTTGTGCTTGGGTATGTGCTCGAGGAGACTCGGCTCGTCCGAGAAACACTTGTAACAAGAATTGCACTTGTAGGGCTTGTCGGTCTGGTGACATCGGGAGTGACTCTGGAGGTTGCTCAGCTGACTGAATGCCTTGGTGCAGCCCGGGTGACGACATTTGTAAGGCTTGTCGCCTGTGTGCGTGCGGATATGCTGCTGCAGATGACTTAGCTGCGTGAACTTCCTCTGGCATATCTCGCAGCGGTAAGGCTTTATCCCGAGATGGATCCTCGTGTGCTGCGACAGATAAGACGAATTCGCAAACGCCTTTGAGCATTGCGTGCACTTGTACGGTTTTGCTTCGCGCATATGGATCTGCGTATGCAGTTGCAGGTCGGCTTTGCTTCCGAAGATCTGGAAACAGACAAGACAAAATTGTGATTTAGTCAATTATTCGTTGGGTTACCTATTTTATTTTACTATCGATAATTATTAAGACTACGAATTTTTTCAAATTTTTAATACAATTATAAACAAACTTCTTTAACGAAGATAGCATTTTTTGTTGTCTAAGGCCCTCTGGTTATAATTGTGGAAATAATTTACCACTGCTTTTCGATCATCAATGACGTGTTTTTTCATCAAATCCATACCATTCGACATTTAGATCGAACGCAAATTCGACAAACTCGGAAATTGATAGATCGAGTACACGGAGAGCTCTGGGAATCATCATTCATGAATAAAAATTACTTGATAAAAGAAAAAACAAATAATCTCATCTGCCTCGCCCTCTCGTGTCATTGGAAATAATTTCTCATTGATTATTGCTAGAGTAGGACTTCTGTTTAAGGGAAGTTTCAATGCAGCGAAGATCATTAAATATTTAATTAAGTGAGATACCCTTGAACTCCTCGATCGCCAAGGCCATCGTGTATTGAGAAGCACCAATGAATAATTTCTAATGTTATTCAACGATCGGTAACCATAATTTAAAAATATTCCTTAACCCTTTAGAAACGTTGATTATTGTTTGCTGGAAACAAACAGTTCGGATCTGTTGTTTGTTTATAAAAACAATCACAATGCGCTCCACTGTGCTATAAATTTTTATTTACGGAATGAAGAAAAATATACTTTAAATGTCGCTCTTTGAATTAATTCGTTATTTTTTATAGTTTTTTTTCTTCCTCGGAGCTCAGCGCGTCATCCGTTTCCGAGGGTTTAAAACCATTTTGCATTGACTTTGAGAAACATCCTGATATAAATAAATAGGTCGAACAGTGTACCATCTATAAATGGGAAACGACAAGTACGGCAATGAGTGTTACAGAGAGCTTTGAGCATCGGTCGAGCTCGCCGGTCCACTGGTAGCAGCAAAACACACCGCTGCCACTTGGGAGAGGCTGACCTTGTCTATCATGTTGTAGCCTCGGGGTATAGCCGACTGACTGGCTAGCTGGCTCTCGCTGCTACTGCTACCGCATAGAAATCGGTAAGTAGACAAGAGTATCGTCTACCATTTCGTCTCTCAAATCGAATGAATGTACAGGTATATTTATTCGTTAATATAATTTGCCTCTTCTCGTCTACTTGTTCGATGTACACTGGCATGATGATTCTGGTTGGGATCGGTTGGTCCTACTCATTATTCTCCGCGCCATCGTCTTTCTACCTTCGATCATAAACCACACGGATACGAGTAATTCATCTCAGTCACGAGATTCTCAAATTCTCGGACATTAAGAGAATCGAGAAAGGCGGCTCGGCAGCGGCTCCGGGGCATTAAAAGGAACGAGCTATCCTCACGGTGAATTGCTCATTTGTGACTATGAAGGTGCGCTGGTTGGGTTTAGCAGCAGGTTCGAATTAGCAGCGAGACACGCGACAAGTCTGAGAATTTCTTGCTGTACACGTCTTTGAATATGTTAGTCTTATTCGGACAGGAGTCTCACCGCGATATCATCTTTCGACTCGACCACCAAGTCGATTTGAGTATCTATCGTCGCTCAATTGATATATGTATGTCGAAAAATATAACCGATTTATGCAACTTTTCATCGTTTTAAATATTACAAAGATATTCTTTCGATATAATAATATTCTTAAACTGAGTGTGATACACTGAGAGAAAATAAAATGATACTTCGTTTAAGCGGTAAGTCATTGACAGGAAAATTAAAAATAACGAGAACTCTCTAAAGAATCATTTGAGGAATCCTGCGTTTTTTTTCTCACTTTGGGTCCCCCGTTACCAAACGAAACTTTACATTCCAACCGTTCAAAAAGTGACCCAAATCACGCGGCCCCATTTAATTCTCTATGGACGTAAGTATCCGAGATACCTCATAGTAAATAAATATACGTTTCATCTATTGAAAATATATTTTTAACGAATATTTCTATATCATAAATATTTTTTAATAATATATATTTCTTTTATAATATATCCAATGTATTTTATCTATTTAATATATTTTTGAATATCATTTTATTTTCGAGTTAGCGTGCCCGATGCAAATGTTGTGTACCTAATTGTGTCGAGCTTTGCAGTAATCTCCGAAGAGGCGAGTATTCGATTATGATCGAGATACACAGGCGGAACTGTTGCTAATGCGTATTCATCTACACTGACGCAATGTCGAATATAATTCAACAGCTGACTCGGGACGTCCTTTAACGGCGCGACACAAAATATATATTTTCTTTTTTAAATTTATTTCCTCCTTTCGAACGGTGTCCTTGCGGGTGTCAAGTTCGCTCGAAGAGTTGCTGGTACGAGCCTTCTCCGCTACATCGAACACGGGGCTTTTAGCTTAGCTACTCTTTTCGGGCCACGTAATCACCACACACGGGACACGCGCGCCCACTCGTAACCAGGTATTTGGCTGGCTATACAACGATCTTAACATCTCATCGCGCGATCAGAGCAGCACCGTTCTCTCTGGGAGGGAAGAGAACGGACAATGTTTGACCCAGACGAGATACCAAATTGTTATTAGTCTTCCGGTATCGGAAATTATTATATAGATTATTAGGTAGGGAACCTCCAACTTCTTTGCACCAGAGGTTCTTGTATACCTGCTTGTCTTCTTTCTGGTTTGCCTCATTTACTTGGAAACTCTTATTTTGGCTACGTGTTTAACTACTGTACGATTTTAATCACGGTATAAGTTAATTTATTTTTATTTATTCGTTTCGATCGTATAGTTTGAAGGTTTTTAAATATGCTTTTCCTTTAGTTCCTTTCTATTAACTCAGAGGCCCCCTGAAGTGTTCTGAGTAGCCACTCTTTAATAATGGTGTAAAACGCATCTGCGCGAGGGCAAAATAAAATTGCGGGAAGCCCGCTGGTCGATGGAGCTGTAATTTTATTTTTAATGAATTTTTACTGTTTTAAAAGACACGAGAAACGCAAAAGAATTTCCTCAATCAATTTTAAGCGATCACCCATCTGACCTAACCTAATGGGTTGGTTCATTCCTCCCGTGGGGTCGATTCTAACCTCTGAACTTCGCCGTATCGAACCTCATGTAGGTTTCACTGCTCAATTTGTTTATAGTATACAAATGCTGAAAAAAAAAAAAACGATTTACTAGTTGGCGCCAACTAGTTAGCGCTAACTCAATAGAGTTCAACTTAATTTCGCTGTATTCAACCTTTCGTGAGGTTGAATGAACTCTATTCGATTAGCTAAACTAAAATTACTTCAAGCCAACTGCATTCAGTTGGCTGGAAATAAAGAATTTTTTGTCAGTGTAAAAATAGAAACCCAAAAACCGTCTTCCTAAGTTTCAAATAATTAAGGAGAAGCTCAACCACACTATGAGATTGAGCTAAACTAAGCTATTGATCCATCCTCGTCCTTAGGTTGCCAGTGATCTTTTTTTTTCCATAACATCAAAGAAATAATACTTTGAGGTAAGTGTGTCAGTTTTTATACAAATTCGTCTGATTTACGAATATTTTGTTAGTTTCTGGATGCATGATTCTCTGTGTTCCACTAATCACTAAACATGCTCCAAAAGAGAGAGAGGGAGAGAGATAAATGAATTACGACGATCCAAAGAAACTTGAGATTGGTGGGCAACGTGTAAGTACTAACAGCACACGCTATTGCCAAAAAAAAAACACAAGTAGGCATAGAGTCCCGTAAGGCCCAACGCCGCGTCGTCTCCATGGCCGCGGGCTAAATCTTGTATATTCAATTTAAATATGCGCCCAACTACGACGACCTTAATGACGTTCGTGTCTCGGATAGTCGCAGCCACTATGATCGAGTTTATTTTTATTTTCGGTTAATTTGAGATTATAATAAATACCCACGGAGCAGTCTGCTTTTGCTGATTCTCCTGTACCGATGATCTAGATTTGTATACCCCCCCCCCCCCCCCGCTTCCGCTGAAATTTGTCATAAATTGTTGTTTTATACGATATTTGTACCTAACTTCAACTTGATCAGCATGTACCAGAAAGACTGCTTAAACTTTTTAGACAACATTGAACTGATAAAAAGATTTGACAAAACTGCCTAAATTTTAGATTCATTGACGAGATTATTAATATTTTTTATAAATAAATTATCGATCGAGTCGACAAATATTTTCTTTATTTTACCAAATATCTGTTGATCCGATGAAATGTTCATTTAATTAGAAAATATTATTCAATTCGTCATTTGCAACTAAAATTTATTTTCTTTTTTCTTACTGTCGTATCAATAAGAATTTCATCAAAAAAAGAAAAAAAAATGAAATTCTAAATTGAATAATTAAACTTGAAAATCTTTCGTTGAACCAGAAGATTGATCCAAGCAAGGTTTTTTTTTCTTGCATGCAGCAGCAGACCGACAGCACTCAAAACTGTTTACGTCTGAGTGGATCAGGGATCGACTCTTGGGTTTCCGGTGGCTGTTGTGCTCAGTAAAGCTTCGCATAAAAGATCCCTAGTTTACTGAAGAATCAAAAAATTGCCGCATACAATTTCAACGGCAAAGTATCACAGAAACAGATTACCGGGATCCGAGGGTATTGACGAATTCGCTTGCTTACTACCCCGAGTCTTCGATGTTGAAAAAGCAGATACTTATACCTCCGCTTTGGGCCCTTTTCCTCCAATACCATTGCTCCTCATCTGTCATCGACTTGTAGGCTGTTAAAATTGGAAGAATGTTTTCCTTCTCTCCCTTCTTTCTGTAGAAGATGCAACGTAAGCCATGAAACACTTGGACAACACCGACAACTTCGATGTTTATTTTTTCTTTCTTTCTTTTTGCGATTTAAATTACTCCCATGGGAAAAAGTATTTGTTCTGTTGTATGATTTGTACAATAGCCCTTCGACAACATTTTTATTTCAGTGACTCAGAAATAATTCTTAATACAATTAATATTTTTACTCACACGTAATCGCTTTCGTGACTCGAGTATAAATCCTATATCTACATAAATTTTTCTGTAATGTTACCATAGCTGAGGTTCTCATTTATTACTCATAGTTGATGATGAAAAAAAGTATACGCGACATATATCAAAAATATATATGGGACATTAAATGGACTGCTTTCTGGCCGAGCTAAGATTTTGGCTTCGTTTAATTTCCAAACAGGAAATGAAAAATAAAAAAGGCGTCCAACCTTGAAATTTGCACATTGTTTTCTCGTGATTCTCGTTAACCCACGGAACCTTCTTTACGGGTAATGGTTATCTCAATTCTGGCTTCCTCATATGGAGCAAATGGTATTAATATTTTCAATAAAATTGAAAATGAAGTAAAATTGCAAATTTCATAAATAATAAACTTCTTAACCGATTTTTCCAAAAATTGAGACCAAGTATTCTCGTTCCCTAGCCAATTTGTATACCGAGTTTCAGTTTAATAGATGAAAATTTACGAAAGTTAAAGCAAAAATAGATTTTTTTTTTTCCGAAAAATAACAAAAATTCTATAAAATCTGAACGCCTTGATCGACTCTTGCAAAACTCGGTGTCAAACAACCTTGTCTTCTGGCCTATTTTTGTGGAAAATTGTAACACGATAGCTAAAAATTTACGAAAGTTTGAGAGCGTACATCCGTTTTTTCTTAAAATTCAAACAACAATAAAATGAGACACCCGTTAGCGATTGGGGCGAAAAATACAACAAACTGACGGGGGTTGCGACTCGACCCGTGTGCAAAGTTTCAGGATGATTGAGTAATTCGTTCTCGAGACATATCCATTGCAATTCAGCACGCTCGTCATCCACACACCCACGGCCATTTTGTCGAAATATTATTTATCAAAGTTTTGGGACTTTTTAAGTATTCCGATATCCAAATCTCGAGAACATTTTTGTTCTTTTTGAAAAGTTTAATACGTCGGATATATTATTGAATATATATTTGTCCTATGGAAGTACTCGGTGGGTGAAACTTTTGCTGGAATAATTGGCTCGAAGATGTATACCTCTCGGTTTCCTTCCATCTTTTTCCATGTTTTCGTGCAAAGTGGCATAGTCACGAGTACCAAAGGCTCACGAGCTATTCAGAAAAGTTGGGACCCCACGCAACGGTCGGGACCCGGTAACGTTGCCAACGGAAAAATGGGAAAAAGGGTCGCACGCGCTTCGATGAATAGAGAGCATCGTACTACCCGAATATAAATAGAGATTACCATTTGTGCGGTGACATTTTCTAGTTTACATCACTCGATGTGTACACAAAGAATAATTCACAGGTTCACTCTTTTTTTAATCTGTCGATTTTATCGGTAATGCTCTGCCTTGCATCGTAGTACAAATACTATCGTTAGTGATGCTGAGAGACTCTACAGGATTACCATCAGAATCAGAGAGGTCGATCGATGTGTTTTCAAGCTACGATCGATCGATCGATCGATCGAGTAAGTAATGATTTGTTCCAAAGTTCTTCTTTTTTTTTTTTTAACAAACAAATGTGTATGCGAATTAAATTGTCCTGTTGTCAATTAACAAAAATTATTCAACATAATATTATTTTTTATTTAAGATAAATAACGTTTATTTGACGTAAATAGCAAAAGTAATTATAAATTCATTAATCGTATTCATTTAATTTGATATTTTGTAGTGCGCCACGTACAACAGATTGTTAGAAGCGAAAAAAAATTCAATGGAACGACGATTAAAATAATTTCATTGTATCTATTTAATAAAAATAAATCATTTTCTTTTCTCGGTGTAGGGGTCCGAGCAAGCACCCACACAGGCTAACTAATTAGAAAAAGAAGTTATATTGTATAATTGATCAGATAAAGAATGAAGAAAATATTCCCAGGCACCTACCAGCTGCCGGGCTTCCAACAGCGGGATACGCCGTAGCACAGAACAAGGTGGCTCAGAAGCTGTTTATATTCGAGCAAAGAGCAGCAGGTAGGAAGAGAAGGCGATGCTTTTTCTTGCCGCCTATTCGTATTAGAATTAGTTCTTTTCTTAGGGAACAAATAATCATCATCCAGATGATCACCATTTGTCGAGTCACACACACACACACACACACGCACGTACGCACGCACACACACACGCACACACACACACACACACACACACACACACACACACGCACACACACACAGAGAGAGAGAGAGAGAGAGAGAGAGAGAGAGAGAGAGAGAGAGAGAGAGAGAGTTGCAACCCTCACAGTACTACCCACACGATTTATTTAATTGTTCCATAAATTATTATATATTAATAATATTATATAATTCTCTAGTCGGTTCGCCGTAAAAAATCTATACATTTTATTACAAATAAATAAAAGCATTTTCCGCGAAAATTTATTTGTAAAATTCATGAAAATAAAATGAACCGGAAAGTAACGAGACGTTGACGAGATTTTCCATTTATTTTAAATAAAATGTTAAAAATTTCAATGTCAATAGGTTCGAACATTCGATAGAAATAATTAATATTCAATATTTTATGAAATAAACAAATAGAGAGAGTTTGAAAATATGAGGCTCGTAACTTTGGTCGCAAACTCGATTTGTCTGTTTTTTTTTTTTTTTTTTTTTTTTTTTTTTTAATAATTCCAGGAAAATAATGTTTCTCTCTGGGTTCAGTGTCTGGAAAATCGCTCGGATTATCATTGATCATTCATAAATCGATGCGAATCTTGTAACCAGGATCTCAAAGCGAGAACGGGACACAAAACAGTGATAAAACAATATGTAGCCACGAGGAAAAACAGCGGAGTGTGAAGGTGCTGCCGATGCCGCTTTATACTTGGCGGGAAGGAAAGAGCTAGGCGGCGACGGGAGTCGATAGCAAAGAGCGTGCGTCGGCACAGCATCGCACAGAGTCCACCTTACTACCGACGAATATATATTTTCACCAAGTGTTTCCGTGGAATGACTCTCGATGCAGTTGCGGAATGCCTCTTCGACTGCAACAATTACCCGTCGTAAACGTAACAGCTCGCTCTCCTCGGTTCACCAAGATTGAAATATAAAACCGCACTTTTTCTAAGTTTTTTTTTCCTCTTTCTTTTTTTTTTTACGCTCTGCCCTTCACCTCCTTCCTCTTCGTTATCGTACTCCCGTCTCTGGCCGGCTGTATCTTGTTCGAGCCCCGAAGGGCACCGAACAGGAGGCCCTCGTTAGTTTTGTTGCTCTTTGCAGAAATTAAACATTATGGAGTGAAGCGGGGAAGCTTGAGGGAGACCTGGCCAATTGCACTTTCTCGAAAGGATATTCTCTGTTCTGTGCTCCGTTGGTTTGCCCCGCGGCGAATGGGCCTCCCCCTTCTCCCTGTTTTTTACTGGGAATGTTCACTCCTCCGACAGGACTAGAGTCCCAGTAGCCTAACAATCAAACAAGAGAGGCTCAAGAGGTACTTGTTTGAAAAAAAAATCTTTTTCCCCTCTGGTTCATGAAACTGTGGCAATACATGTAACTCGCGCCATTTCTCTTTACTCGTTGCACGGGTAAACTGGTGTTTGGAGCTTTGAGCAGCTTCCCTCTCTCAAAATTCAACGACGGAGGAAATTATCGCCTCTTTCCCAGCCTCTCAACCCTCTATCGGTTCTTCTTTACTCCAAAGTACATATTTTCTACTTGAAGGATGCAGCTTGGTGGTTCATGCGCCTGGAGGAGACCCCAATAGGGCGAAAAAAGTGGGAGCATAATTTTCACGACTCAAAATGAATCGCGTGGAAGACCTTTAACAAGTGTAAAATACATTGAGTCGAGCCTGACTCTGTCGTTATTGTTATTTCTTTGTTTCGTTGGACAAAGAAGACTTACAGATATTTCTCAAAATTTTCGTTGCAATGCTGGGCAAAAGACAGCAATTTTGGTAGAGAGAGGCCTGCACGAGTATATTGAGAAGGGCAGGTGAAAAAGAATGAAGCTCCGACGGAGGCTAAAGCACCGTAGCTTCTGCAAAAGTAGTGGAAGAATGCTTCGCTCCTGCCGGTGCTCCGCTGCCCATACCGCTGCTGATGAGGAGGACGAGGATGACGCTAACGATTCCTTAATGAAAGCTGGAACGACGGCAATGGCGGACCGAGAGCGTCCAGTGCATAGCACACTTTTTTCTATTTTATACTCCTACCTCGCTCTCTCTCTCTCTTAGCCCGATTCACTTTTTTAATTTTATAGCGCTGAGCGCACACCCGAGATACATGTGCCAGGCTTTTTCTTCATTCTTCGCAAATTCTGGATGCGAGAAGTGCAAGAGACTCAAAACGGTATACGGAAAGCTTGGAAAATTTTTATTCTTCGTAATTGACGTTCAAAGTTGAAATAAAAAAGTTGTTTGAAGGACACTTGACTACAACGGAGTACTTATATATTTATAATCAATGTAATCTAATTCGAAAATACTCCACAGTCAGAAACATCAATTTTTGTGTACTACTACAAGCGTATTTTTTAAAAAATCTCATTACTGTAGCTCTATGTATGCAGATTCTGATCTAATTTTTATTCCATATATGTTCTTGCTGTTTATATGCTCGGTTCTTCGCAGGGGATTCCTCCCGTGAACATGGATTGATACAGTGCTCGAAAAACAAAGAAACTAAAATACTTTTAGGTTCGATTAGCTAAGAGTAATTATTCTAGACCGAAAAAATTATGAATTTTGTCTTGAACGAAATAATTTTAGATAATTAATCTCTGAAAATTTAATTACAGTTCATTTTGAAGAATTATTCAGTTAGTGATTTTTAAAATTATTTAGAAAACGTTTTTATTTGAGAAATTACTCATCGTTATTGACGAGCGATAATATTAATTATTTTATCTTTAATGAAGTGATTTGACAATTAATTTAATTTAATGTAAAGTACAATATCCTTAACTCTTGTGAATAAATAAATGCATTTATATATTCTTAGGACATAGGTACTAAAACTTTTTTCAATGGCGTAACCCTCGATGTTCGTTTTTACCAAAAATAGATGCCATTTCCTCAAGTAATTTTTTTTTGTCACACTCTTCCCTATGTCGCGAGTTCATGGTGCTTTTTTATACGAACAAGAAATATGGTATCCTGTGCGGGGCACACCGTCTCGAAGTTGCCCGTCTCTTCTAGTATTATGAGAGAGAGAGAGAGAGAGAGAGAGAGAGAGAGAGAGAGAGAGAGAGAGAGAGAGAGAGAGAGAGAGAGCGCGCTTGTACGCTCCTCCGCTTCGTTGGAAGAAGTTACTACGCATCCGTCGCCCCCGAGACGCCGCTGCTCGACTTTTTCTCTTTCCTTCTTTTTTTTCTTTTCATTTCTTTATTTCAACGTTTTGTATATAATACGTGTACTCGGCACCAGCCCTCTAGTTCATTCGCTGCTGCTCTAGGAAAAGAAGACCCCGAGAAAGAAAGAGAGAGAAGCTGAGTGGAGTTTCAATTAGTCGCGTCGTTCCGGCTAAAAGACTTCCGCGCTAACCCGAGTTCCTAGTGGTTAATTCCTCACGAAGGAAGGAAGGAAGAAAGGAAGCAACGAAAGAACGAAAGAAAGAACTTGGCCTCTGCAAAATATTAAAACCAGACGAGACTATAATCTTTAATATTTCACATAGTATTGCCATTTTTTTTTGTTTTAAATCTCGATAATAGCGATGGAGATATTCATTTTCAAGCCTGAGGGAAAAAGCATTGGTGAACGTGCTCGTACAGCATTGTCCAAGATCTGGTGCAACGACGATAGATATTTTCTTCGGACGCACCGAGGGCGCCCTGCAAGGGAATCACAAAACACGTAAATTATTTAAGATTTTAGCGCAAAAATATATTTCAAATATCAATACTCTTTCTCTACATATAAAGAACATTTTTGTTTTATTAAATATAATTTCCATTTATCGATATTTTAATTAGACAATTTTTTGATTGACAATTTAATGAATATATAAAAAAAAAAAAAAGATTTATCTGTTAATTCGTTTGTGTCATCGTTAAGGTAGTTACGGGATTTTACAATAGTCAACTTAATGCTAAATTTCTTGAATTGTTTGCACAATTTTTTATGCATTAATTGACAGTAGTGGAGAGTGATGTGATTTAAATTAAAAAGTGATTTTTTAAATTTTATTAGATTAAAAAACTTGAAAAAATCATTTTTTAAAACGATTTTAATTCATTATGGCTCATTATATTTCTCAAAAATTGTTCTACGAATTTGTCACGTCGATTTTTTGTTGTATCGATTGATTAAAAATCACAGCTTGTTTCTTAACCGACGAAAAAAAAAAGTTTCATTAAGAAATTGCTCTTCGGCTAGAAAATTACATTTACGTTGACTCAAAAGAAAAAAAAATCCGTTTACATCTACCGATTTTAGTACACCATGGATAATTCTCTTTCTCACAAGTTTCTCTACGAATTTATGTAGATTATTGTAGCGTCGTCTGTTTAAAAAATACAACAGCTTGTTTATAAATAAATGTCTTCGTCAGTTAACGTGATTGTGATTTAAAAACGGTGAACATTACAAAAAATCTACGTTGTGACTTCGTACAGCAACATTCGAGAAACAGAATGAGCGACAACGAATAAAAATCGATAAAAAAATATCAATTATTCTTGGCAAAAACCGAGCGTAAATGTTATTCTATTGACTTTATTTGCATTCATCTATTAATGTTTTTGCTACTCGATCGCTATTAATTTTTCTCCAAGTTGAGAACATACATTGTAATACATATCGCCCTCGAGTATGCAGTCAATTAATGCATTAAGCTTTGCATAAATTTAACACTCGCTTGGCTAGTGAGAAACGCATTAACTACTTAACTGCCTCACGAATAAAGGAACGAAGGAAGAAGGGAAAGAAAGAAAGAAAGAAAGAAAGAAAGAAAGAAAGAAAGAAAGAAAGAAAGAACTTGGCATTTGACAAATATTAAACCGGAAAGACTCTAATTTAAAAAATATTTCACATAGTATGGCAATTTTTTCTTTCTTTTTTTTTCGTGTTAAATCTTGATAACTGCGATTGAGATACTCATCGAAGAGTCTGAAAGATGAAGGCATTGGCAAACGTGTCCCTATAGTATCGTCTCAGAGTTGTTGCAACGACGATAGATCTTTTCCTCAGGACACACGAGGCTGAAAGGACTTTTTAACAGGTCAAGTTTCAGAATCCTGTGACCGGACAAATGGAATTATCGAGGGCCAGTGTAGGGCACAATGCGCACGCCCACCCTACATACTACTTGGCTCTTCTCAAGCTCGAAGAACACGAGGACTGGCGCGTTTTTTTTTTTTCGTCGTCCCTTCTCCCGTGTCGCTCCTCAGCCTATTCGCCATCTCCTTATTCACGTCTTGTATTGACAAGCGTCGATTGTATCGTTTATTTCGCTACCGAACAAGGACTCGGCCGATTATTTTCTTTCTCTCCGTCGATAGTCGCACCTTCGCCCTCTACCCCTCGGCTATTTTATTGTGACAACGCGCGACGCTTTGTCGTCCACTCCTGGAAAATTGCGCGTTAAGAATGTTCCTCGTACCGTGCTGCTGTCCTATATTAGCACGCAGCGTCTTCTCACTATATTTTCTTCGACTGTATACTATATATATATATATAGCTCTCTTTACTCTGTATTCAGGAATGAATAGAATTATTCATGTTGGCTTATAGAGGTGGTGCGGTGGGTGAGAGTCCTCTCTTGACCCTTGGTCAACCCTCAAATTTGTTTCCCATAGTTTGCTCGTTAGTGTATCGGTCAAAGCTTCTTTTTGGGGAACGTCTTGATATTAAGAGCCGTCTCAATATTATATTGCATGCAATAATAGAAGATTATCGAATGAATATTGGACAACAATTATTGTCCCTTTTGGAGACTCAAAGATAGGTTTTATAACTATCAAATGACCAAGATATAAACTAAATCTTAATCTCAAGTAAACCGTTGAGTACATATTTGGGACAAAATCCTTCGGTAGCTAGCGATTAAAAAATATATATATATACATTTTGTTTGAGTCCAATCGACTCTCGCTAGGAGTATTGTGCAATAATAAAAACTCAAACGTAAATGTTATTAGTAACGAAATTATTTTTTTTTATCAAATAAAAATTATTTTCTAAAAAAAAAAAATTTAAAGTCATTATTACTATTTATGATTCTAACGTAATTACAATCTCCGGTTGATCGTTGAATAAATATTTAGAGCGAGAAATTCTCTTTTTATCTGTATACAGATCGCATTTAAGATTAAAAGACTTTCACTTCAAGTACTGTGCAATAATAAAAGGTTATTAAATAAATATTTTACGTTAATAATTGTCTTATGGTTTGATGACTCATAAAATAAAAATATTTTTTATTGAAATCAAAATGATATACACTACATTTAATAAAATACTATCAATGCCACTAATATAAACACAAAAATTCCTATTATTACCTAAATAAATAAATAAATAAATTTCACATAAAAAACAACGTTTTTGCAACTACAGTGCTGTAACGTAACAACTAGCACTACGGACTAAATATTCAGTGAGAAAAACCCATCAATAAATATTTAACGTTAATCGTTGCAATCTCTTTTGAATACTAAAGTATAATCTGTTTTCAATATAATAAAAATATTTCTTATTGAAATAAAAATGGTATTGTTAAAAAATCCAAGTATTTGTTATTATATTTCGCTTTAATTCGGCAACGATCTCGGGTGGACCACCTTCGTTAAGTCTTTAATAAATTTCTCATAAAAAAACAACATTTTTGCAACTACAATGCTGTGAACGTAACAACTAGCACCACAGATTAAATATTTAGTGAGAAAAATCCATCAATAAATATTTAACGTTAATCGTTACAATCTCTTTTGGATACTCAAGTATAAACTGTTTTCAGTATTATAAAAACATTTCTTATTAAAATAAAAATGGAATTAAAAAAAAAAAATCCAAGTATTTGTTATTATATTTCGCTTTAATTCGTTAACGATCTCGGGTGGACCACCTTCGTTAAGTCTTTAAGGCGAAATACCATTCGACAACGAGCGATTTTGTCTTTTTTTTTCCTCCAAATATTATAGACGCTGTTTCATTCTAAACTTTCGAGTTCCAGTATAAACTTTTATTATTGCCATTAAAACGATTAGAGAACCGTATTTATTGTCAAAAAAAATTAATTTTTTGTTACAAAAAAAAAAATGATTTTGTAAAAAAAAAATGAAAAAAATCAACTCGACCATATCGAGTGAACCACAGAATAAATATTTATATTCCTCAACAGCGACCAATATCTTTTTTTCATCCCCCCATATATTATATGTATATACATATATACTCTTGTTTTATTTACCTTCTCGTCCTCGTGGGGCGTGGGTGGAGTCGGAGGTGTATACATGCGGGGTGCGTACTCGCCGATCGAGGACGCACCACCGGTAGAGGAACCTTGACTCCTCGGTGGACTGAGGTCCGGTATCGCCGCATGATAATCCTGAAGACCGGTAACGATCCCCGTGGGGACCACCGGCCGATACTCCATCGCCCGTACCTCCATTTTCGAAACTACCGAATAGCCCCCCGAATAAACCAGCTTTAAGCCGTTATCAACACTTCTCTCACAACAAAAGTGTTCCTACAAACGTTTATAGCGTCTAGCCACGTGCAACAGATTTATCAGCCTCTCAGCAAAGTCACAGTCAATCTTAACGATAGTCCAACAATTTGATAACGTAAGAAAAAAAAACAGAGAACTGATAAATAGCACACGATAAATCACTGTCGGCGGTCTTCCAGATCTCGCAAAAGGCCAACTGAGAGACGACGTTGACGTGGAATTTTCTCTCTCTCTCTCTCTCTCTCTCTCTCTGTACGCCAACCCCTGGCGTTTCTTTTTAAGGGATATCCCTCGAGAAATAAATTCGTGTCTATATTCTTGTTCGGCAGGGCACCACGTTTTCACTCCCGCCTCCTCGCTACGATCGTCAGGTCCGCATGACTCTTCTCTTCACTCGAGACTCTTCGAATCGCGCACCTCGGTATGAATGAAATTAAAAAAAAAAAGTATTATTATAATATTATTATTATTTTTTGTTTGTTTTTTTTTTCTAATGGACGGAACTGCACAGCGATTACAGACGAAGAAGAGGGCTTCGATGATTACACTGTTTTCTTTTGAATATTTTAAGTTTTTGTTGTGGTTTTATTTGAATATATAGCACGATAAGAAAAGGAGAGTTCTAAGCCACAAAACGCACAGTGTACACACGGGATATATAGCGTTGGTGCTTTCTCGTGTGCCCTCTTTAGACCACGGGGTAATGCTTACCCCTTGGCTACTTTTTGCCGACTGAATGTTTTGCGCCGTAGCGGCCCTCGGAGTTGGAGCGCCGAACGCCGAGCGTGCGGCAAACCCCCCACTATCGGCACCTTCGGCAGCAGCGGTAGTTGCCGTCTATGCTGCGCACCGCTTCGTCCCGACTGTCCCACCACTGGAGTTCTCTCTGTTTCTCTCTCTCTCTCTCTCTCTCTCTCTCTCTCTCTCTCTCTCTCTCTTTCTCTCGTGATCGCTCCGGTGTCCCTCAGTAGCCGTGGATCGCTGGCTCTTTCACTCACGCTACTCGACGCAGTGGACGCGCCGCTTCTTCCCCCACCAGATCTCAACACACTTCTCTACACGCTGTCTCGTGAGTCCGCGCTCCACTCGCCCTAGACAAGCGAGCGAGACAGGCATAACCTCGACGTTCGAGTCGAGAGGAAGATGAGACAGCGTAAGGGAGAATGTACGAGTATAAGGCACATACGCGAGGAGATCGGAGGGATAATTAAGCGGGCATATCGTGCCGTCGTTGCGTCTCCTTTTTCCACGCTTCGCTATGCGTGTAATACTTGTATTCTCTCCTCGTCTGCCGCCTCTTCTTCGATGGCTCCCCCACCCTCGCACTCGTCACTGGATGAAAGGGCGAGAAAGGGAATGATCTCGCTTTTCCTACCCTCGAATCGACTCTTCGGTCTCCCTGTTTCGTAGCCTCCTACGGAATCATCTGCTTCCTCTTGTCCTAAGCGGCAACCGAAGAAGAAGAAGTATTTAGATATGCGTGACATTTTTTTTTGTCTTCGTACTTAGCCGATGTCTCGCTTCTTTCCGGTAATTTTTCAAAAATTATCCTCACTTGTATAAATCGTATTTTCTTCGATTCTTGGAACAGATTTTTTAAACATTTTTTTTTTATATGGGGTCCGTTTAGTTTTTTGACTATAGACCAAAAATTTATGTTTCTTTTTGTGAAAACCGACGTTTGGTGGGACTGCCTCGTCCAAAACGTACTCTAAAAGCGTTGCAATCCTATAAAAAATTTAGTTTAATTACCATAAGTGTCCTCAAAATGCGTTACGGTTCTATTGGAAGTTCATTGAAATGCCCAAAAGTCTCCTCAAAAGCGTAGAGGTCCTTATTTAACTAATGATCTATATTAATTATTTATCCTTTCAAATTTCTTATTTATATATCGCAAATGGATACAAATTAGTGTTTACCGTAGATTCTTCGAGTTCTGATACGTATTCATCCTCAACTTAAGCATCAAATTATATAAATGAGCCTGCAACGTTTCACAAAAATCGGTTGAATTGTTGTGCCATAATCGCGTTGCAAACAGAGACAATGAAATAGAGTCAATTATTTATAGTTTATTAGTACCAATTGACATAAAAATATGAAGATAAATATTAAAAATTGCCTTTAGTACAACGTTCAAAGTATAACATTCGATCGCAATAAAAAATATTTTTTAACTTATCTTCCCAGCAATTAAAAAATTATTTTTTATTTTTTTATTTATCATCAATTCGATAAATCGTTGAAAATTATTTGAAAAACCATTTAGACTAATTTTTAATTCATTATATTAAATATTTTTTTGTTGAACCAGCAATATTCGATAACTACATTTAAAAGATAAAAATATTTTCGTAACAAAGAATTATTTTAACCAATATTTTTTTAGAATTACCATCAATAAAACGAATGGTTAAAATTTTATGGAGAACCACCATTTGCGTTGCTAATTTAATGGAAGTGAGTCAGAGAAAACGATTTCTACACTATTCTATCACCAAATCTGTCCAACAGTCCTGGTGATCCCGATCGATTTGTAAAATGGTTGGATCATCGCGGTATTAGATCGTTTTACCACGATCTCGAGGCAGCAGCCGTGACTCTCGTTCTGTTACTTTTGCTTCTGTGTTGCTCTAACTTCTGATATAAAGCCAGAATGGCGGCTCGGGGTATCTCTACCTTGTAGGCCGATCGAATCGAAAACGCACCGTCACACCCGGATGCCTTCTGTTGCCCAACCGAGCGCGATCGGTTTGCCACCGCCGCCGAGACCTCGTTGCTTTACTTCGATCGTCTCTCACCACGAAAAATCATTTTCTAGCGATGCCAACATCCATCACGGTAAGGAGAGAAAATGACGCATCGATTTTCATAGAAAGAAAAAAGCGAAGACGCAACAGTCGATCTATCTCGTGTGTATCCAGCAGCGGGATTCCAAAATATAATCTCTCAGAAAGACCGCCACAGGGCAATCGTTGTGATTATTCTTTTTTATTTATTGTGTTCTCTATTATATTTCTGCCTATGGTAACAGTATGGGGGTGAGAATGCACTCTGAAGAAAATAAAGTGCCTGAAATTTGTCAAATGTCCACAGAGCCGTGTAACGTCTTCATAAAAGTCGTGTTTTTCCGACTGTTTTCTCTGTAGCACGCGCTGGATACCTTTTTTTCTCTCACCTTACTCCATTCACTACAGAGGAAGCAACCCCCTTGGAGGCAAAAGGAACCTCCGCATCTTCTCCTCTGCTTTTGTTACAATTTTTTTTTCTTCTTCGTTGTCAATTCTCACTCTCGATTTCCTCCCTCTTGAGCGAACGCGTTGCTGATACTCTGAGTCACGCGTTGAATACCGGTTTTTGCGTAGCGACTGCTGCGTTACCGCATCGGTGTAGAGTGGCAGTGTTGTCAAGAGCTGGAAGGAGAAGGGAACGAATGAACAGCGCGTGCTGATCTCGCCCAACTTCTCGGGTAGTTGTCGGGTGAGAATAAGGGGTGGGGGATAAAAAACGGGAAACTAGTATTTGGCGCCGGTTAGAAAAACTAAGCCAAAGGGCTAATTTTTTCCGTGCTCCCCAACAATGTTAGGAGAGTAGGAAGAATTGTTCAGGAGCACTTGACTCGTGTCTCCCTTTAGTGTGGGCTAACCGCCAAGGAATTTACTTTGGTTTCTTCATTTCCTTTTGCTTATCCCGACTATTGTGGTCGAAGAATGTTTTTTTTTTATCTTCTATTCCTCCTCATCCTTCCTTGTCCTTCGATCGTTTGACTATTGCGACCCAGGTGCGTTTGGCTTTTTGCATGTATGTGTACTACCGAGATCGTACCGCAGAGCAGAGCAAAGGTGTTTGTTTATACAGAGAACAAAAAAATAATAAACGCTCAAACAGATTTTCAAAGAACAAAATACAAATATGACTCTCGTAGGTTCAGCATCAATAATCCTTGAATTGGGTAGAGATCTCGATTTCGCTGAAATGAGACTAATCAAGGAGGTCCGTCTATTAGTTTAAAATAAAAAATGAAATTTTAGGTGGGCGCTGCGAAATGATCAGTCGTTACGACGCGACACCTCGTAAAATCAATCATTTTGCGACGCGACGATTTAAATTATCATCATTAATTAGATTATCAGATTCATATAGCGTTGAAAGGACACCGTAAAGTACATTTTTTCCATTTTATTTATATGATTTACTGCATTTAATTTGCCAATTGCGAGTTGGATCTCGACCCCGTAAACGCCATCTTAGAAATACGCTTCGAACACATCGTAAGTAGTTACTTAAGGTCAAAATCAACATCGCGGGGCCGCCAACTGGTTTCATAATAATAGTGTTGATTGTTCCGGTACACAATTTGATCTTAGTGTGAGCTACAGTTTTTCGTTACACTGAAAAAAAGCACGAGATTGAACCAATTACGGTGAGTTTGAGGCAACTAAATATCAGTTGGCTCAACCTAAATACACGGAAAAAAGAAATTAATTGCGTTTACCGATCATCGATCGGAGCTATCGTAATTTTGATAAATCCAATAAATTTATCAGTTGCGCGCTGGCTGATAGTTAGTAATCGCGATTGATCTTTTTTCTCCGTTCACCACGCGAATGTCGTTTTTTTTTTCTCAGCGTATTGAGCAATTATTCGAAATCGATAGAATCAGTAATTGTCCTTGAATAAATAAAAGTAATTTAATATAATTATTGTTTAAATATCTTATTATATCTCGTTTTTAAATAGATTTTTTTATTTATATATACCGCCCATTTCTGCGACGTATACGCAATACTGTCGAGATCCTTTCCCATGAAAATATCTTATTATTTCGGACAAATAATATTCAACAATGAAAATCAATCAAGATTGAAAACTAAAAATGTGTTTCAAAGTATTTTTCGCATTTGTTTGGCGGTCTCTGGCCACGAATATCTTCCGCCTCGAAAATTTTCACGCCCGGGATGTCGCTCGCTCTCACCTGGATCTCCTTCATACATAAAATCTCTTGTACCTTTTTCAACAATTCGCAAAAACGTGGAATAGTTGATTATCCAAAGCTATCGTTGCATCCTATCTTCCCGTAATATTCCAAAAGCATAGCCAGCACATTTCACCATCTCCTTCAGCTCCTTCGACAGAAGAATCCCGGCATAAAATTCAACAATAGATCTCATAGATAGTAAAGGATTTTACGGTCCTGCAGGTCGCGCAGTCGTTACATCGTCGTTCATCGACTCGTAAAGCGAGTAGCGAGTAAGGAAGCGTGCTAGCATTCTATCACCTCTAGCTTAATATCCGTCCGAGTCGGAAGGTGGTGTAGGATGAGCCTGTAGCGGGCTGATGGCGGTGTCATTGGCGTTGGCTTTGACGTTGGCTTTGGCGACGGAAGAGAAAAGAAGTGTCGGCGAAAAAAGGAAACCGAAATGGCGTAGAGTCGAGTGAAGTGTATATAGAGCTGCATACTCGCTCTGTCTTCCTCTCTCTCTCTCACTCTTTTTTCTCTCTTCCTCTCCCGCCCTCTGTCTCTATCTCTCTGTCAGGTCGCCGAGATAGAAATCGGCTTTGAGGTGTCCGGCGTACGGCAGACAGGCTCACTGGCGGCGTACGCAAGTGGACACCTTGGCACGTTTATTATGATTAGGAGCAACCAAGCGTGGCCAACACTAGGCTCTGCTCCTGAGCAGCTTCTGTTGTCGATGGTACGGCGCTGCCGTGGCTCTCGTACTCTCGCGCGCTCTCGTCCCGGTGGTCAGCAGAACTAGAACGAGCGAGCCAAGCATCGGAGCCACCCAGTTCCCTCGCACATTCAATACCAAAAGGCGCTCGAGCGTGGAAGCACCGCGAACGTTGTTTCTGCTGGTTTCGTGGCGGTGCAATAGTAGCACCTACCACCGGTAAGACGAGCGAAGCTATCCAAGAACATAGTGGGTACTTGGTACGACAAAAGCAGTAGGAACAGCCTCAAGAATTCAGCTCTTTTGTCTCCTGCAAATCGCAAGCGTACCACTCTTATATCGCTACCTATACTACGGATTGATAGAGTGCAATCGATTCGCTTTAATCGCTTGGCAATGGCCCACTCTTATCTTTTTATTGAGACGAGGTGAAACGTATTCCAAGTGTTTTTCTCTCACGCCCCCACGAGTGCTAGTTATAGCACTTGGCACTTATTAGTTATATATCTCTGGCACCTACTCATGTTTTTATCTCGCCTTAAAAGTCTTTTTAGCCTTATCGTACCAGCTATCGGTCAATGAAATAATATTATGATTTTTAATGCAACCCGGGAGTTTTATAGCATTGTGGTCGGTTTCTTGCTGTTTATGCTACAGTAATAATGACATCGACATTTATTGATGTTCTTGCTAATACAAAATTGAAGAAATTTTTTTTTAGCAACCTTTGCAACGCTTATTGACTAGATATATTGTATATAGTTGCTACAATGACTAAATATCGGTCAGTTTCATATGAAATTCATTGCCCTTCGCTTATTCGCATCCCCCAAATTGTCGTATCTTCACCCCTCGATTGATTTTTTACGTACGCTTCTTAAAAAAAACCGGATTTTCATGTACAAAGTCCGGCGCTCGAGAGACGAAAGACGACAGGGCGCTTTAGTTAGGGTAAGGTATAGCGTATACGACGCGCTCGGCGTAGTGACCCGCTCGAAATAAGCATCTGTGCCTGCCTAATCTGCATATGGTCCAGGTCGCACATCCCCCTGTAGTTCCGATCTTTTTTTGTTTAACTCTCGTTTTCGATGTGCTATTCTGTTGTGCTCTCCCCTTCTTGCCGTCCACAGAGACCGCGTAGTAACACATTGCGTCTGCGACGAACGACGGAACGGACGAACGGCGAACATTTATACCGACAACTTATATATACTTGGCTGCATAATTAATTTTTATAAGTTAACTAAAGGGTTATGAAAATATTAAAATATTAACTGCAATATGTTTCAAAATCTTTAATCGAAATGACGAAGCTTATTTACATACGCGGCCTAAATGTCGAAATATCTGGCATTGTATCCGCAATTTGGGTCACTTTTAATTAACTTGAGGCTCAATAAATACAGTTATCGCATGAGATTACTGTATACGAGAGAGAGAGAGAGAGAGGATGTAACTGTCATGATGACAATATATATACAATATATAAAAGGTTCCGTTGATCGCTGGGGTGTGTGCGAGGAATTTAAGTATATTGCGCAACGTCAAGTTACCAGTCACTGAACAGTTAAGGGTATTTTTTATGGGAATAAATTGTTTTAGAATGACTGCGGCAATTTTTTAAGCATTAACTCCTTTCGTATCTTCCAATTTTTACCACACTACCTCTATGAGAAAGTATGGTGATCGTTTTTGGCTTTCTCAGAAAGCAAGATTTTAACGAGGAAGCGCTTACCATATTTTGTTAGTAATTGATAAGGTTTGAATGATAAGGAAATTAAGAAATTGAAAAAGCTCTAAAGTCTCATTGTCTTAGATATATATTTCAACGAAAATTGTGGCGAATAACGACAATTTATTGTACAACTAGTGTGACAAATTTTAGAACGATTTTTCAAGCTATAGCAATCTTGAATTAAGAAATTAAATATTCTATCAAATTTGAACGCCTCCATTGAATTTACTTTCAAAGATCCCTTAACATTCTTGCATTTGTGTACAAAGTTTTAGCTCGATTTCTTAAACTTTTTCAAATGTATAGCAGTGACAAAATTCAAAATCTCCAAGATCTTTTCACCGATCTCGTCCAAACTCAATATCGAGCACCGTTGAATGTTACTTGACGTTTATAAAAAATTCAGTTAAATCGATGAATAAGTTTACGGAAAATGGAATGATGCCATTTGCCTTTTAAAAAATTTAAAATGTCCTAAAACCCAAAAACACTTTACAGATTCGACCTACATTCAACATTATTCGTCCTTAACCATAGCTTTATTAATAAATAACTGTTTAGTCAGATATCTAAAATGTTTGCGACAGCTAGTAACAAACATTTTTCAAACAACCGAAAATGTCATAAAATTTGAAACGTTGGACATATTGTTACAAAAATTATAGTAAACAAAGAGATCGTGCTGCTTTACACTGTGCACTTGGATGTCGAAAGATCAACAAGGCTGTGTGTTACTATAACTTGTATCTAAAATGTTGTCGCGGAAGATAACAATATTTTGCTCATTACTGTTTTGCAGAAGAAAAACGGACTGAAGAAAAATAATTATTGTTTCCTTTTAAATGTGATTTTCTCTAATAGACTCAGAAAAAAGATTTCATTGATTAAAATAAATCGGAACTTTTGAATGCTAATAATTTGTTATTTAAGGCAATGATACTTTTTATTTAACTTCATGAAAATATTTACGTGATTCCTATGTTGTGTTACATTTAAATGACGAAAAGAAAATGATAATATTTCATAAGTTAGTTTATTATTTTCGTGTAACCGCGCATTGTGCAATAACATTAAATAGTTATTAATATTAACTCAACCTAAAGTCCTTTCAGGTTAAATAAAGTAAGAAAATGTTGGTCGAAAGTAAACGCGCAAAATGTGGCACGTCGAGCAAAAACGATTGAACAATGTATTGAATTTGGTGATAATCGATCGAGAGATTAAAAATGTATCATTTGAACGACATACATCTTACTATCATTATGAGTATAAGCATCAAATAGAAGTTTTATTAAAGTAAATACATAAAAGGTTAGTTGGCTTAAATAATCTTGAAAGCGATCAATCAAATAAAATATATTAATAAGTCAAGTACATTTTCTCATTGACAGCAAATAAAAGTTCAATAGATTCCAACGAAATCTCATTGATTCAATGACATTTTTTTCTCTCAGTGTTGATATGATTTCAAAATTCAGTTTAATTATGTCGTTTTTATACTAGCGTTGAGCTAGAACACTCCTCACGACGACATTCTTTATAAACCTTTTGCAAATAAGTGTTACCCGCGTTACCTCCTCTTCGTCGGGTAGCCCGTTTTCTCCTAACTATATGCGTGGTCGAAGTATCAAGCAGGATCAACGATATATACTACAGGTACTACCGCTACTATCTGTAATGGCGTGCGGGACAGTAAGGACTTCTTCTTTCGTGCCCTAATTTCAACCGTCCGATTCTACTCACGTTTTAAATGACAATAAAAGAGTGAGAAAGAGAAGGTGACGGGTTTAGTCAGTGGCCTGGCTCAGGGACCTCGAGGAAGTGATGATTTTGACGTTTCTCCCTTTAGCGAATGTCTCTTGCAATGCTGATCGCAGCATCTCGCTCAAATGCGATGATCGATCAAATCTTCTGAGTTATAAAGGCACCGAAAGAGGTATGCGTTGGGAAAAATTGGCCGGAAAGAAAATTGCACCGAGGTGCAACCCGATATGTAAATATTTTTGCCTACTTAACGCAGTGAGATTAATGACTCAGCCGCAGTGGGTAATGTCGGAGAAAGAGATCATCGAGCAAACGGTATGGCTCCGCAAACTTTTCACGCTACGCTGTGATTTAATTCACAATTTTTCTTCATCCATGTCCGTGGGATTGTTACTAGCTTCCGGTATTTCTCCTCTTGCTTGCTGTACGGTGAATTCGATAAAAGCATTTGCAATATTATTTATGCGCGAATCTATTTAACTATCCAAGGTGGTGAAGTGAACGAATTTTAGATTTGATCAAGATTGTTAACGAATAGTAGTAACATTGAGAGAAAAATGTTATTTCGATTGAAAACATTTTACTTTACTCTGGGTCTGATGGTATTTTATTAGCTGCTAATTAAATGACATCTTGGTAACGTAATGTTATTTTATTAGTTACGCATTTGTTGATCTTCTCGTGATTTGATTTTAAAAACACTGGTTAACTTTGACTTTAATATAATTATATTGACGATAAATAAAATTTGAAAATTAAGAATTAAGATTAAAATGTTGTATAAGAAATTTCGTTTCAATCGCGGTCCAATAGAATTCCAATTGTTTATTTTATCGTATTTTGACTTTAATAAAACTTGTTGAGTTCGATTCTAATGCAATTTATTGAAAACTATGGAGGCTTCGACCCACTGCGGATTTCGCGCACCGACTCACCAATCGTTGTTTCTTCTCCCTCCCGATCATATATGCTGTATCCCCGTGATCATCGTTCATTCTATCCCGAACGTCCCTTGTGTTCCTCAGCGATCGTTTTCTATTTTCTTCGCAGTCGTATTTTATTGTCCACCGATCCTTATTTGTTTTTTACTAATCGTCTTTTATTTCCCCGATCTTTTGTTTCGCCCGTAATGCTTCCCCGTACTTCTTTCGTTTCCCTAGGGATCGTCTTTACCGTCCCCCTCCTCATTGTCTATTCTTCCCCGTTGCGATTGGCTTGTCCTATCCCGATTAAACCCCCCACCACGGGAGGATGGACATAATAATTCACCACCTCTAAAACTCTATTATGAACCACACCTGCCCAGGACTGTAACGATTCCGGGACAATCCGGGACATTAGCCACTCCGGCAATGTAGCCACTGCAGAATGTTAGCTTCTCCGTGACATTAGCTATACGTCGGGTCCTTTACCCTTCAAATTAAGAGTCACATACGGAGGGTTAAATATTTTTTTATTTAATCGTGCTTTGACTTAAGTAAAATTATATTAAAGATAAATAAAATTGAACATTTAAAAGTAATTAAGTCTTCTTAAATTATTCTAAATCTCGACATGAACTTTTTGACTATAGTATCGTGTTATTGAAATTAAAATTTTTTTTATTAAGCCTTCTCCAATCGTTTGTCTAAAAAAAAATTAGTTACACCTTTACAAGATATCAATCAATAACTATTGATTGTTCAATTATTAACAAAGTCTCAATACTCGATGTAGCTCATATACGACCATAATAAAAGTAACTTAAAAACTAGGGAATAATACAACGTGCATCCTGCACGCTCGACTGGATATACGCCACGTTATTTCAACTAGAAAACTGTGATTTTCATTCGTGCATGAAATACTACATGGTCACAGCTTGACACCCTCTCGAATGATGCGGAGAGTTTTGCTAGAACTCTTTTGCCACCAAAACAGAGCCACGAGACGCAGTCGAGAAAATATACTGTAAGCAGCAGACCCCAACGAAGGCGTTTCCTTTTTTTTTTTTCGACTGTACTCGTATCTTGCGAGACCTCGAGGCTCCGAATGAATTAGGAACGGGCGTCAAAGCGTGCAGGCTCTCACAGCTCCTTTCGTGATTCGTAACACCCCGTAACTGTAGTATATATCCCATCCGCCTATTTCTAAGTTTATTAGGAAATATATTTGAAGCTCTGTTGGTATTGCAAAGAGCTTGGATGTCGAAGTAACAACAACAACAACAAAAAAATAAGAAAAAAACTTGCCAAGGACCGGCGGTCGTTCGAAGGATTTCGATCGAGTCGTGGGCCCTGCGCAGAGAATGTCTCCATAGTGTTTGTAGCAAACGACTCTGTCGTTACTTACAAAAAAAAGGTCAAGCGCAAGTCCTGTCACAAAGTGCGTACAAATTTCCTGTGGAAAAAAAATTCCCGAAGCTGAAAAAAAAAAAAAAAATGAGCAAAGGACTGGGCATAAGAAGAGTTGAGAACGGGTTGTTGCTGTTTCGAAAGGATTAAAAAGAAAAGGGCGAGTTAGCGAGAGAAACCGCTATGCAATGGAAAGGGTTGAGCGCAGACTGTTTTATTGCCGAATTTCACTTTATAATACTCGCCAAGATGACGGAAAATACTTTTCCAGTTACTTTTTTTTTTATTTGTTTTTTTTTTTTTTTGCGTGCCTTTCCTCGGTACTCGTCTTATTTTAATCCTTTACCTCGGTACGGGGCCACGAAATAGCGAGGAAATTTGTTGCGAGTCGAGAAAGCTAGTCAAAGGATTAAACATAAGCTGGCATCCCAGCTGTAACTACGTAGTCGCTGGCCCTTTCGATGGAAAGAGGTACGCAACGGGGACCGCAGTTAAATTTTATTGGGCCCTATTCTTACTAGCGGTGAGGTCTAACGTAAGTACATTGTCGAATGGCGATATAATAATCTTGTAGCTGCTTCCAGACGACGAAATGTATGTGGTGGAACGCAATATATATATAAAAAAGTAATATTCTGATCGTTGGGGTACCTATGAGGATCTTAAGGATGCTAGACACTGTGAAATAACCTGTGAATTAATAGTTAAGTGCAGCGATTTCTTTATCATAGGTTTTCACGAAATTAAATGGTTTCAGACTGGCTGCAACCATTTTTTTCAACAAGCTATATAACGAAATACGTCGAATACATTTTTTTTTAAATTGTGTTTTAATTGCAAAGTAAATAGAAGAAATGATTTCCGTCGAAAAATTTCGAAACACCGGGCAATGAACGGTCCAATCTAACTTATGGGATAGTCCACCTTACCTGGGTCATTTAACTTCGGAAAGGGAACCAAAAAAAAAATAAGATGCTTCAAAACATTCTTTTTGGAAGCCTTTTTGTAAAGTGATTTTTGGTTCTCTTGTTTTAAAATTAAAAGAATCCCCATTTCGCTCGGCTGAAAAGGAATCCAGATAATGTGGAACACTCCCCACACTTCTAATCAAAATTCAGTTTCGGTGGTAAACTAAGCATCGTAAACTTAGATCTTTAATAACATTGGAATAGTTCTTATTTCTTTATCGCATTATTTATTTATTATTATTATTTTATAAATGTTACTTATGTGGTGTTCAACTTCATGTTTTAACTTTTAAGTTAGCCATATAAAAACTATTTTCGCGCTAAGTTAAAAAAAAATGGTAAGACTAAATGAGCAAATGTTACAATTGATAATTTAACTGTTAGCCGTTAGATTTCTTGTTAATCACTTAATTTGAGAACCGCTTGACCATCGGGCTGAAATTAGACACACCGGTGAAGCTGACATTCCTCTTTATTCGTGGTAATTTTGTTATATTTGATGTACCCATGACAATTTTGAGGTTATTCAAAAACGCCATATGATGTGAAGAAGCTAACTCGTGCAAATTTGAAGCTATCGAACTGAAATTTTCTACACAAGTGTAGCTACAACTAAGATTGCTCGATAGTGCATTTGGTGGTCAGTATCAATAAAAGGGTTTAAAAGTAATGACATTTTTTTTTAAATACCACAGTCGATTTAACCCTTACAACTCAAGAACTGTCAACGATATATCGAGTTGAAATATGGCACGCAAGTGTTACAGTTACCATCCGATCATCGCGGTGAGTTTAATTAAAATTAATTTAGCGAATTAAATGTTATCAGAGTTTGAATCGTTTTTAAAAAATGAGAAACAACGCAAATTCGCTAGCTAGTGTAAATTTCGAGCTATCAAATTGAAATTTTCTCCATAAGTGGTAATTATTACAAACTTTTAACAAAGTCACCTCTATGAGGATTAATGTAATTAGTCTCTATTGATAATAATCTACATTGTCACTATGTTATTAAAAATTCACCAACTTTAACTGCGAAACTAAATAGTCTAAGCAAAAAAAGCAATGTAACCTAATGAAAACTTATTATGATCTTGAATCAGGTGTTAAAGTTATCTGCGACTACAGTTAATATTTTCAACATTTATTTTTCGTGGAAAATTCAGTAAAATATCAACTTCTTTATTGCCGATTTCGGCAATTAAAAATAGCACAAAACTCGAATTTTCGTATAGATTTGTCGACAACCGTAATAATCAAAAAGAGGTTACGCCGAGTGCCAAATTGCTCTAACGGTTCTTAAGTTATAGACGACTAGATTTTCGAAACCTTGCATCCACCTATCAACGCACACGCACGCATAAACACACGCACTCAAGTGCGCGTGCGCATTTGATTGTGCGTTGTCTATGACGCTTTCTCTATCTATGAAGAAGCAAAATGAATGATCAAAGTGTTTGAAAATTCAGTTACATACGACATAGGTAATTTTTATAAAATAATAAATAAATTATCTGGGAAATAAATCAAAAGTGCGTACTTCGTAGTAAAAATGAATCTTTGATCGCAAATAGTTGGAAAATGGACAAACAGACAATGCTGATCAAAATGATCAGAAATTCTCACGAGCCCTACAAAAAAAAATCTTTTGTTCATTTATCGGTGACTTCATTCTAAAAAGAGCACGTGTGTACAAAAAAGTTCAACGTACGATAGACATTTCTTTCTTTTTTTCGATTTCTTCGGTAAATGAAGAAATCAGATCATTGAATGATACGTTGCGTGGAGGAACGAGGTCAGACCCAATCTTATGAGAGAGGTCACCAACGGTCAACGAGAGCAATAGCAGTAGCAGTAGCATCCATACAGTCAGATAAAAGAAGGCCTGTTACACTTTGTTTTTTTTTTTATATTGGAGATTCGGGACAAGAAGATGAAATTACTCGTACGCGTGCTGCTCTCGTTATAAGTATATGAATTTCAAGGCGATAACGAAAGCATTGTATGCGAAAAGTTTTTTAAAGTGAATTTTTGATGGAAGGACATTTTTTTGCTATATAAGAGGAGAAAGTACAAATTGACACTCTTATTGTACGACTGATCGTTCTCTCTCTCTCTCTCACACACAAACGAGAGGGTCGTAGAAGGGTCAGACGCCGGGTTACCAACGGTCAATCCGCTAAGGCTGCTGAGATTCCGCCGACTAACCGAAAATCTAAGTTTTTTTTTCAGCCTTCATTTCCGTCGAGGTAAAATCGTTGGGAGCACCCCTCCGCTCCTCCTCTCAATGCGATATAAAAACAAGCTTGCACTTTCTCATCGACTCTCATGTACATACAGCGACGCTAAACACGTGCGTATCGTGACCGAGAGAAAAAGTTGGCTTCCCGAAAAATAATCTCACAGTCGAGAAAGAAACGAGTAGAGAAAGAGAAAGAAAGATCTGCTTCTTCCGCTTTTGAACCCTTGAGGGGGCTTTCCAAATTTTCAGTCAATCTCCGTTTCTCTTATATGCAACGTGCAACGGACTCTCGCACTCGAAAGCATATGCATCGTGACCTCTGACCGAGATTGCCGCGAAAAATCGTGGACCCTCCTACCCAGGGACGACAAAGTGTACATACGGGGTCAGTCGAGGTCATGGGAACCCATGGGGGTCTCTCTCGGCTGAGATCACCGGCCTCTACCTCCCATGCCGAGTGCCTCGAGCTGGACCCCTTCGGATGATGTGCTGTTTTAGCTGTGACGTCAGCTGCCAGGTGGACCGAGCTCGCTACTCGGAGAAGCTGTAGCTACTGGCACCGATACTCCCGAGGGTATTCATTGACCGTGGGTTCCACTGGCCCTCTTGGGACCTGCCACTAATTTCTCTTAAATAATCCACCTTGAGCTCATTACTGTTCTTAAAGTTCATTGCGAAAACGATTCGCATAAAAAATTGTTTTTTACCTTCATGACGGAAGATTTGTTTTCGTGAAATATTTTTTCTTGTGTTTTTAATTTCACTTCTAAATGGTCTGAAGTATCCAGAAAATATAATAAAAAATAATGTCTTGATGGGTGGAAAATGCCATTACCCTTGAATAACTTAAGAACGACTGGAATAATCGGGATCAAGTCTCACACGGAAGTTGAATAGTCATTCCCCTTTATTCGTCATAATTCTCGTTAAAATTCATGAGTTCATCATACTTTTAGGTTTATTTTTTAAAAATACTAAATGTCTTAGGTACGCTAATTTGTATAAATTTAAATAATATTTATTGCTGTTGCTATTATGCAAGTTGCTCGCTATCAAACCAAGGTATAATAGTATTTAATTATTATTCTCGTAAATATTTCTCACCAAATTAATGAATCATGCACTTGAAAGCGATATTGCCGGAAATTAACATAAAATACAATTAACACACAACACGATTATATATACAGGACTTACGGAACTGAATCGTAATTCATCGAGTTAAAAAGCACAATAGCAAAGAGAGTCAAGTTGGTGTCTCGTGTTACGCCACGTCGATGAATAGCTAAAGAAATTCGAGAAGAGTCATCGATAATAGCTCTAGAAAATCAATAGATTTTGGGTCTTTCGACTGGCTTCTAACAACGGGACCGCTGATGCAATCCGTTAACCCATTCGTCGACAATGTGGCCACAATAGTACACTGGAGCCCGGTGAAATCGTTTCACCTGTTGTCGTATCGCTACCCCTTCAATGTTTTGATACCTCAATAGGATCGACAATGCCTATGCCGAGAAAAATTTGTAGTGGGGAGAACCGACCATTTTTCTTCCTCCTGCACCTCCTTCATCTTCGCTAACCCGTTCCAGGGCCCTTTCATCGCAGTTCAATACCCAAATTGGTTCGTCCACGAGGCAGCACAAAGCGTCCCGAATCTTATGGGCATTATTGGGCCTCACAGACATGCGCCCCGTGGTACAAAAGTCTCTCTGCATTGCCTCGTGAACCCTTTTGGTTCTCGTAGCCAAAGCAACGGCTCGTGTGCTGTTATCCATCGACATTTTGCAATCCGGTCTTCGGGTCTTGCCCATACATTCTCTCGGTCCCCTAATACTTACATCATCGGTCCCCGAGAACAAGGTGTTACAGATCGGGAAATGTCAAAGGATTTGCGTGAGTTTTCAAACGACTCGAAGCACATCGAAAGCCAGTTCCAATTCATCGGCGTGTTTTCTATCGACCAACCCATACCCCGAAAGCGCTCGTACGATGAATGTTAAAAAAAGAAGACAGCATGGAGTGAGAGAGTCAAAAGATAGTGAAGGGACCGAACTTACGGTTCGTGTTTCCCACTAGGTTCGGTGTTGTATTGTGTCGATTATGCCACGCGATTGGTTATTCCATTTTTTTTTTTCATTATCGATAACTCGTGCGAACTCGTGCGTTGTTTTTCTACTTGTTGTCACCCTAAAAACTACAATAGCAATACTTTTTTACCGCTCGTCTCTCGTTGTAGCAGGTATATTACGACGATGTTACAGACGGATTAGCGATGAAACTTCTTTTTTACCATTGACGTTTGGCTTCGATGTCGGCTTTTTTTTATCCATGCGATGACACTTTGTCTGTAGGTGCATCGACATAAATTTATATATAAATTATTTATAAAAAATTTATAAAAAATATATTAATTAACCACGTACGTGGTTGGCGCATATTTAACCGAGTCTTTGGTTGTACCACTCAGGCACTTTTTTTTTTAAATTAACTCTAGCCAAGCCCATATGAAGTAACAGCAAACCTAAAAGTGAGACTGAATCCTTTACACCACGCAGCTTCGACTCCCCGATTAGATTACCTCAGCATCGTATTGTAATTTAGCCAACCTCATCTTTGGGTTTAGCGTTTTTAAGTTTACGTGACATTAACTACACTATAATTTTATTTGGTCCTTTATCCACAATTGGAACCTTTTTACTTCATCATAGAAACAAAGATGTTGTATAAGATTAATAGATGCTCGGTAATCCTCAGCTTTTTTCCATATGCATTATCCCGCATGGAAAATTTATATTACGTTCTTATAATTTACCAGGTTTACAAATATAGGTCAGATAAAAATAAAGTTTGGGGGTATTGACCGTATTATAGTGCATTGGAAAGTGTTTTAGGTACACGTCCTTCGATCCTCGAGAGACTGATCCACTGTCCTCATTCTACGACTATCTTTGCGTCTTCGTTTCAACATATTTCTTTTTCTTTTTCTTCTTGACCCACCGACTCGTGTAGAGCAGCGTGTCGGATTCTCCAAACAAACAGGCAAACAAACAGAAGACTGCGGTGAAGAAAGAAGGGAGAAAAAATACATGGAACCCTCGGTTTTCAAGCAAGAGAGCTGCTTTAACCTGCCACCCCCTACGGACCTTAGCGATGACCGTACGGTCCCACATTTCGGGGCCGGTGGCTGCCTGTGACCAGACCCGACAAGTGCGCCCTCCCACGCTCTCTACATGGGTGTCCTACGAGGGTGGAGCAATGATCAAGAATCAATTAGATAAATGAGCTAAAACATTAATTAGTCTGTAGGGTAAATGTACTGGTTTTGACCACCTTTTAGATCCTCCAAACTATAAAAGTTTACGACTAGGTAAATCACTATTGATCCTTCAGAGGCGAAGAATTTTTTGCTAAAAACGAAAAGTTTCACCTGTTTTTTATTGTTTTTAATATTAATATGGCTGTATTTCATACATTTCTTTTTATACAATGAATGAAAACACATTTTAATTCGACTCGACGAATTATTTCGGAATTATTCGGCGGTGTTCAGCCGAATAATAAATAAAATATCTTCAATTTTATATAATCTTATTCGTAATAAAATATTATCTCAAATTCTCATAATTAAAATGCTTAAGTGTCTCGGAGAAAAAATTGAGTGAGTATCAATCCGTATATCTATCCTAGGTGAAAATAATGGCTGCCCTTCGGCAGTAGCGATATTTCAATTATTCGTACAATTTTTTAGTGTTGGCAATATTTGAAAAAAAAAAAAATTGTGCACCTTAAAGCATCGTTACTTTGATGGTAAAGCTAAAAATTAATCACCCCTGTCCATATTGTTGTTATCAATAATAATCGTCAAGGTTGTTCGTTGCTTACACAAAGTTCCCGATACTTGAGGGGTTAATGTGAAAGTTTAAAATGAAAAAGATCGACCAAGCAGCTTTCTTCAAGTCACCCTATCTTAGCTATTCACGGTATAAAATGAAAAAATTTTTGTAGTTATACGTTCCAAGGTGCTTTAACCGTGCGGTGCATCGATGTATTCAACAGTTTATAGACCACGTAAGGGCTCTAAGAGTGTGCATGTCCGTATGGATCTTTGACATTAGCCGTAAGGATTATTCATGCTCAGTGATGCGCCTGTCGTTCAAAATAGCGGGGGTGATTCGCTCGCTATGTAGCCATATAAACGTGGTATTACAATACAACAACTTCTCTTGCACACCTCTGCTTTGCTCTACAACGACGATTCAAAGTTACAATCGTCAGCGTCAAGAAATCTCTGTAAGCTATAAAAGTCGTCTTCGTATTCATAGTTTCGTTCATTGTTCATCTTCCTTCTACCCTCGAGGTGCATCGAGCGCAGAGAACCTCGAGGCACTGAGAAACATCTGTAATCCGTTTAGGTGTGCAAATTTTCCATTCAACTTTCTTGACGAGAAAGGAAAACGTCGGATATTCGACCATCAAAGCGAGACGAACCTACGAATTTTGGGCATCTCAACGTCACCGTTGACACACGTCGTATTTTTATTATTTTTTTTTTTCTACAATGAGCCAGAGAGGTAGAAATTATGAGAATACGGAAGCGTGCTGGCTTACCTAGACCGACTCGAAAGTCTTGCATCCCCGTGCATACACATCAACTATTGTACGAATGCGCAAACCGCACGGTCAATCGATTTACTCAAAAAGCAAATCCGCCAACCGTGTAAAAGCACCGTTTACAATATCGATTTTTCCCCCCGCATTGTTATTATCATTATTAATATTATTATCAATTCTTCTATTGCCATTATGTCCGTTTAGAATTTTTATATTTCTATTCAGTGATGAACGATATGCGAATTAAAATTGTATTTAAAATATTATTCAATTCGTACAACTGAAAGTAATTATCTAATGTTAAAAAATTTGAATAATAATGTATTTACAATACTTATTATAACAAATAACTAAAAAATAGAGATTTGCATCACACGTTGTTTTTAAATAGATTTACAATTTGCTTATTTATTTAATAATTTTGTTAATGTTAATTATTTTACAAAAAGAACGAAAGGGTGTGTATTTACCTTTTTTTTAAAAATCTTTTCGTTTATTATTTTTATATTCTATTGCTTCTAAATAATATTTAAAAATGAATATAACGAACAAAAATACTTTTTTACTCGATACTCGTTGCATATATTTTTAAAATACTTTTTCATTCAATTTAATACAAATATTGTAAAAGAATTTTTGTAATAAAAAGCTAACGCATGTACCTATAGGACAATTTTATAAAACAATTGATAATAAATCAACGTTGCAGTTAATAATTCTTGAATAAATCTGCAAAGTAAAATCATGCAAATTGCTTCCGTATTTTTTAACGATGACTTACTCATGGATGAAGCTTTGTAAAAAGTAAATTAGGAAGGAATTTACAGTCTTGTTTGTATGCAGCATACATCAGTTATGTTTAATAATTTCAAATTTATGAAAGTAAGACGAATCAGACATTCAAAAAATTCAAAACTTCATAAAACTTTTGTCGATACATTAATTAACAAAAAAAAAGTTCCATTGAATACGGAGGAGGAGTTGTTTGTTCAACATATAAATTTGTTATTAAATTAATAATTTGTCGGTTGCTTCGATCACCATTAAGTATTTTTCAAGTAAATAAAATTCCATAACATTCGAACTCCTTAAACGATTTGAAACAACTTTTTAGCCCGATAATTAAAAATTTGCACAAATTGTAGATATTACGGCATTATTTGAAATTTTTTAAATCCCTATAAAATCCCTATTACCGCATCAATTGTTAATAAATTTATAGCGAATATAGCGGAGTAACAACTTGAATTTCATACAAAATTTTAGGTCGATACGTCTAAAAGATTTTGAGTCTATGAGTCTGTTTAATATTTGTGAGAGAGAGTCTCAAGTTTTAGTTTTTTTCGAATGTCAGTCACACACACACACACACACACACACACACACACACACACACACACACACACACACACACACACACACACACACACACACACACACACGCGCACGCACGCACGCACGCACGCACGCACGCACGCACGCACGCACGCACGCACGCACGCACGCACGCACGCACGCACGCACGCACACACACACACACACACACACACACACACACACACACACACACACACACACATATCCTTCAACAAATATCGTTCTAAACAATTTTTTTTCGATGTTTTGAACCATGTCAAGTATTCTGACGTGAATATTTAGCTTTGTTTTTACACGAAAAAAAAAAAACGGAGACCAATGAAACCCATTTATAACTATTAAAGGGTTTTTAATGTTAATCACGTGAGATTACTTAATTCAAGAAAAAAATTATGATTGTATCGCTTTCGATTAATTATTTATGGTTAATCTAAAAATATTTTTGAAAAATTATTATTCAAATCTTGCCCATCCTGTTCGATTAAAAAATGTAAGGTTTACAAGCTCGTCGTAAAGGTCAGAAATAGGTATCTTTTGTTACTTTGAAATAGGCATTTTCAATTTTTTTACGTAAAAATTATTTGAATATTGATTATTTTATAAAATTGATTTACAGTGTCCGTGAATACATCTATTTATTTTTACTCCCGATTGTCCATAGAAAGAAAAAGAAGAAAGTATGCATTTCACTGGCATGGCGCGAATACGCTAGTTTGTCGTGTCCAAATGTTCTCCGAATCGGCTAAAGATACCTTAATCGAACTTGGTAAACAGATTCTGTGCATCATAACCTTCTTTTTTGTCCTAGATTGTATATTTTAGGTGAGATTTTAGTAAGATAAATGCGTTTAAGAAAAATCTATGAGAAGCACCGTTGTATATATACAAGATGGTCATCATTCCTACTATACTCGTTCATCCGTACCTTAATTCAGAGTGCTCACGTTGGAGTGAGAGAAAGAGTACGTGGGCCATTTAGTCAATATTTGTATAAATATTTTATTTCAACCGCATAAATTTTTTAATAAGTTTGTTGTACATGAGAGATATCGTTAACAACTAAAAATGCATAAAAACGCAACGCAATTTTCTAATTGCATTTGTTGATTTGATTCTAAATACAAGAGTGCAAAAATGATTGATCGATTAAATAAATTAGAGTTACTAAAAAGACTTTAGACATTTTAGTTAAAAAAAAAATAGTAACTATAAAAATAAATAGGAATTATAAATATTCTGTAGAAAGACACATTGTACTTTGTAGCTTTGATAAGTATGAAATACAAAAATTATAAATCTAAAAAATTACCGATTGCAAAAAAAGTATAACAAACAGGATTTTTACTTAAAAATATGTTTATAGAAAAATAAATTTAAAAAGGATGAAATAGCTTTCAACGTCACTTCAGTTAACTTCATATTTAAATGACATTAATTCATTTACCGCTGTCACTACAGTCGAGAGACGCCTCCCGAATATTGCAACCGTCTTTTATATATCAAGAAACATTCTCGCGTCTGGATTATAATTTAAAAGAAAAATTATATACGATATAAACGTTTCATTTAAATATGAAATTAATTTTAAATGACATCGAAAGCTATTTCATCCTTTATAGATTTATTTTCATGTGAACATTTTTTTAAGTCAAGTACCGTTTATTAAAGTTTTTTTGCAGTCGAGATTTTTGAAAATAAATCATTTTTTAAATGTTATATAAGATTTTTCATTCGACTGATATTCATGAAAAACATCAGACAAAAATCAACAAATTGAATTTAAATTTATTTCCGTTTGTTACATTAATTATTAATATTTTTTGCATTAAATATAAGAATAATAAAACAGACTATTGAAGTAAAAATTAATTCATATTTACGAATCCTGTAGATAAATTTGATAAAATAAATGATATTTAAAAAAAAATGTTTAGATACATAAACAAAGAATCTCTATTTCAAAGTAACAAACCGGTGTCCATCTTTGGTAGAGGTTGACCATGCGGTTCGCGAGGCGCTCAAGTATGAATTCGTTTCAACGTACAGACTGGCTGTATCAACGATATTCGGTTGCAACAGTTCGTCCGATCTCACAACACTTTTTTTTTATCCTTAATCCTATTCGTAGCAAAGCTCGCGACGTAATACAAAATATCGTGGGGTCCGCGTGCAACGGTTAGGCAAATTCTGAATGAGATCCATGCGTCGTTAGTTTTTTTTTTCTCTCCAGGGCCCGTTGGAGCCGGACGCGCGCTGGACACGGGGCGGGACCCCCCATCCTCCTTCCAGAAAGAACACCCGGTCCACAATGCGAGAAATCGGTGGCGAAAAAACTGCGAAAAAAACAACGCAGCTCGCGATCCGATCGACCATGTGGCGCGTGGTCGAGATAGACGAAGAGTATTCGAGGGAAATGGAAGCGGACGTTGGTAGGCCCTCAATTTTTTTTAATTTTTTTTTTTACCTACATATATATATATATCTATTATATATTTTTCTGGTATTTTTGGCCCCCTTCACTTTACCTCGAAGGGAGAGCTACATGCGGAAGAAGATCGAAGATGAATATAAAAAAAAAAAAGAAAAGCGTTGCAGCCCTCACTGCGAAGGCCGAGGGGATACTGAGCCCGGTACGTCCAGGAGCATCAGGGCCCGTTTTTTCCGCGTTTCCGAAAAATCCTGGCCCCGTTCAGCCTGCGTCACATAAATTTGCTTCGCTATTGACAAGCTAGATTTAAAAAAAATGTATATAAAAAAAAATTAAAAAAAACATAGACAGGGTGCGCTGCAGCCGTTGCGCGTGCGGTAGCAACCGATCAGGAAGGCTATAAGGGATAAATCGTTGTTGCTGCTTCTATTTTATTCCTCAAACTACATTACAGAAGATAGAGCGAAGAGGAAAACCAGAACCAAGACAGAGGCGTATGGTTTTTTTGGTTGTTTTTCTTAAAAATTCCGTAACCACCACAAAAATCACGGGCGATTGGGAAATAAAAAAGTCGGCGCATGCTCGAACGAATAAAAAAGAATATGAAAGAGAAGGGGTGCGGTGCGTGATGTCTGGCACGAGAGCTCTTTGAAAAAAAAAGTGTTAACGTGTGCCCCGAGTCATCACCCCAGTTCGACTTGTACTCTTGCCGCAAATATGCGAATAGCGAAGCTTGTGGATTATTAAATTGTTGCGGTTTTTGTTGTTGTTGTTGTTGTTGTTTTTTTTTCTTTTTAGATTCACCTGTGGCTTTTGGGCTCGCGTAAACATTAGAGAATGATAAACATCGGACGAAGGAGAAAAATTAGAGATCGGTACTAGTTGTTGCTATAAAATACGCGATTTTAGTTTATTTATACCATGATTTAATTATTATTAATTATTTCATAAAAGTTACCATTGTGGTAAATAATTAAATACTTGACGCCTTTGGACATACATTTTTAAATCATTTTTGCATTAAAATTCGTAGAAAATTTTTTTCACTTTTGTTTATAATTAATGAAAAATTAATCATGGGATAGAGAAACAAACAATTGCGTTTTTCAAAATAAATAGAGATGCCCATATGTGTTTCGATGCTTTATCGCAACGTCGAAAACTCGTTCATTCGTACAAAAAAATTATAATGTGAACATTGATACGCTCGGAGGGCCGGTTATAAAATGAGAAAACATTATTTAGATAAAGTTAACTTAACTTTGGTTGGCTCAAATTTTATTTAATTGAGCTAAGTGAATATAGTTGCACGTAACCTCAAGTGAGGTTGGATATGACAAAAAATTACGATGTACTTGAGGTAACCTGTATGTCTTGCAAGTTTAACGAAGCTGTATTGAGTGTCTTTAAATTAAATTTAAGGAGAGAGATTCATGTAAAAATCATTGATATTCATAATTCTTGCTTGTTAGGTTACTGATATTATTGGAAAAAAAATATATATTGTGTTGAACCCTAAAACAAAGAATTTTATTGTTATGTAACAAAATCATTTACCTTTTATAGTTAGCCTAAAATAAAATGATGAGTTTTTACATTCTGCACATTTTTAACAAGAGGCAGTCCGGCAGTTTAAATATTCCAAAAAAAATTCTATCGTGTGTAAAATGCATCTTTCAAAGATGAGTGAAACTTTTTTTTTTTTGAAATTTTGTCATGTTTAAATTAATATATGAGAAAATTATTTTGAAAATCATTATTCAAGTGTACGGCGTGTCACCGATTTTAAAAAGAGAAAATAAAAAACGTTACGTTCACTACGAAAAAATATATTTTACGCATAACTGAGAATTTTTTAAAAATATTTCGGCTACCGGTTGTCGTGTGCGCTATGTAACAATAGAAAATTTTGTTTTAGGCTAACTTACAAGAGCTAAATTATTTGTCACGTGACAAAAAATTCTTTGTTTCAATAGTCAAGGATATTTTTTTTTCTTCCTTACGGAGGATGCTATGTTTCAGGTTAACGCGCGATGAATGTTCTCAGTCATCCAAAAGATATATTTAGAAAAAAATGTTCTGAGGCGCGCGCGCTTGGTCGTGTGCGTTTTGTGTGTAATACATTGCAAAATTCGAACGTTTATAACTTGAGAATGGCTAAACTGCGGTGCTCATATTTCACATAAATAAATTATTGTAATTTTTGTAACAATTCATACAGCGTTACGAATTTTATAGCATTTAATATATTTCGAGAAAATGTCTGTTAACGATTTAGCAGTTTCAAATTTTGAGCAATCTGGCTAAATATTTCTTTATAATATAAAGTTATGGTCAAGGGAGGATGGTATTAAATTTGAGCCGAATCTGTAAAGAGGTTCAGATTTAATGGAATTTTGAATATTCGAAAAACAAATATGATCTTCGGTTTAAATAATTACTAGGAGAATGTTGTAGCTCATGTGTTTCCTTTTTAAGGAAGCCACATATACTTCTTCGATCAACATATACTTCTTCATATAGATTGTTAACGATTGTTAATTTGTTAACGATGTAAAATAATGAAGCAGTATCTAGCAAGGTTCTATTTTGGAGCTTTTTTCTTTTTTTCTACAATGATAAAAATTTATTTGAGATATATTCTTATTTTGTAGCGTAGAGTGCGAATCTGCAATAAAAAATTGGATTTCCTATTTAAGATTTCAAAGCCCCCCCTTTTTCTTTTGAAGGGGTCAGGGTGGTCTAATTTTAAGCACAAGTGCTAAAATCCCTATAAAAATATTAACTTTTCATCTAAGACATATTTTCGTACGATGCTTTTTTTTCGAAATATTTCGATGTCAAATTAGATATATTTTTTAAATTTATATAGATATAGCATCTATGCTCGGTCAGTATGATGGAATTTTTTGCGAAACACAACACAGGGTGGGAGTTACGTTATGTGATTCCAAGCACGGGAATGAGGGGCCTAATTCAAATTCCGCATTTGCGAATCATTGTAAATATCGGGTCTAATTGCTTGAACCAATTAAATAAAAATTGATTAAACAACCAGATTCATGATGTGCGCGATTGGTATGAACCAGGCTAGAATTCCAGGTTGTTCCCGGTTCAAACCCGGGTCGTGGCAGAATTTTTTTGACAGTTCCTTTGTTAAAGAATTGTCGCATCTGATTGCTTAATCAATTATAATTTTCTTCATTTTTTTCTTCGGAATTTGAATTAGGCATCTCAGTCCCGTGCTTATAATCGCGATCACGTATCTCGCGACCTGATTCGTGTTTCGTAAAAATATATCCATCCTAGCGACCGAACATAGACGTTATTTCTATATAGATGTTGAATTTAGACGGTCGCTTGCCTATAATTACAATGGGAAATTAGATAAATAAATATATTTTTTTAATTTAAAATTAATTAAGAGATAAATAGTCTTAATAAATATTATTGTTGCCGTTGTTTTAATAATGATTCACCGTTATTATATTTGAAAAATATTTTTAATACATTTTCATTCGATTATCCCTATTTTCCGGGATGCAAGAGTCCTTTAAAAAAAGTGCTCGAAGTCATCGCTCCACCTGGATTTGCCTTCTTGTAGCAAACATGTAAAAAAATTAAGGCAAGGGTAAAAAAAAATGTAATTGTCACAATTCGTTATTTCGTTCTTCCGAAATGTGTACACCTGTGACGTTTGAGTTTGAGATTCGTGATGAGAAAAATGGTAGATTGGTAAACGTGAAAAGAAGAACCGAGAAAATTATTGGAAAAGCAGATAAGGTCCGTAACGATGACTATCGTTACGCCGAAAGCTCGTTCATTCACGTGAGAAAATGAGAATATAAACTCTGGTATAAGCGCGGGCGGATATAACTTGAGAGCTGGCGCGAGGAGCCAGGGAAGGAAGTGAACCTCTCGAAATCTTTCCCACAGATCGTCCGAGAGTCTCTCGCTGTCTCTTTTTTTTTTTTTTTTTTTTTTCAACGGGCGCTAGGCACCGTCTGTGGCCCCAGCCGTAGCACATCGGGGCAACGTTCTCTTCTCACCCCCGCCACCCTGTCTTCTACTATATTTGATAAGGTGTTGGTAGATCGTTTTTTTCTTCCTCGTTTTTTTCCTCCCGTGAAAGAGAATCTGACCAGATGTCGAGGGCTCTGGCTAGACTGGGCTAGACCATCGTCTCGACCCTTCAGGTAAACTATACCCACGACCAACCACGCTGGCTCTCGTCCTCGATCCGTTGTACCGGTCTCTCTCGCTCTCCATCCCTTTTCTTCTGGCTCTCGATGTAATTTCGTGTAGTAGGAGAGATCGTGCGTCATTAGCTCGCTAAATCAATCTCGGGATCAGCCGGTTTGGTAACCCTCTCTCACCTGGCAACGTCTAACGGGGTGCGATCTCTGATGGTTTATCAAAAGTTAAGAATCGGAATTCGTACCGAAAACTTTTCCCTATTTTTACACCGATGTTAAATTTTTTTTTTCGGATTCGTTGGTTTTTAAAAGTAACGAAACCTAAAAATTAAAACATTCAAACTCTTATTCTTTAAAACGTCTTTTTTATTTTTAGCATTTCGTTTTTAAATTAAACTAACCTCAAATTTTCACACTGCCAAAAAGCGACCAAGATCATGCGAATCATCGTGGTATCCCAGTTATATATTCGATCTAATAATATATTTTATTTAATTAATCTTGACTCTAATTAAATGTTATTAATTAAATATTGTTAAATATCCATATGTCCCGATTAATTATCCTTCACTTAGCAATTTGGGACCAAATTGAAAAAAAATTCTGCCGTGTTCTATTTTATTTTTCAAATCATCTTAAGAATAATATAGAAAATATAATGTTGTCGATCGTGGATATGTAAAATAATTTCTTTCTCGAAAGCCTCTTGTTTTTCAGAACTGAAGTTGCACCCATTATCATCTCTCACTACATAAAATGAGAGATTTTGGAATGGCAAATAAATCAAAACTTCGGCGCAATTAAATATATTTAATAGATCCAAAAAATCTTTACAAATATCTATAATGAAAAATTATTATTATTCGGCGTTAGAATGTGTTACCATTCGTGATCTTCTGCATTGAGAATTACACGAAATTATATTCGATGTAATCTCATATAATTAGAGCGTCGTTGGCTCTCGCTAAATCAATCTCAGGATCAGTTGGTTTGGCAACCTGTTCTTATCGTGCAACATTAGACAGGGTGAGAGCTTTTTGCTACCAGCAGTGAAGCATCATAATGGGTTTCGAAAAATCGCAATTATATAATCAATCTAATATTAGGGGAGAACGACCATGTAGGTACCGGTCACCTAAGGGAGAACTCAAGTATTTTGAATAAAACGTGAGACTTTTACATTAAATTAGGACGAGTACAACATTTGAAGTACATACTCTAAAAATACGAACGGTATATACGATGATATGAACATATATTAACTGTTTTTAATGATTAGAACAATATCGGGTTGAATCGGTATTGCTCATATGATCATAATTATTACCGGTGTTTGCTCATCTCTGATACGATAAAAATCTTTCTAATACGTCTCGTACGTAATGTCTATTCTCTAACTATCCTTAATGACATAACAATAAATTTTTTCCAAATAACATTTCGGTTGACAAAACGATATGCAATACATATTTTTTTACAATTAAACTGTGGCAGGACAAAATACTATTTCATTCCTTGAACTATCAGGGGTACAAATTGAAAATGCGGGTTTGATAACAGATGGCGTTACTAACGCTATACGCATCAGGCAGTACTGTGACTATGTTCATGTCAAAGCTACGTCTTATAGCTTTAATTTTCAGTATGTGTCAATTTGTCGCAGTGTCAAATTCATAGTTTTTTTGAGCTCTCAATATGTCGAGTTTCGTGCCAACAAAACAGCATTTGCGGGAAGTTTTAATTTACTTCTTTAATTTGAAGAAAAGTGCTGCTGAAGCACATCGATTGGTCTCCGAGGCTTATCCGAGTCATGTTCCATCGGTTTCAACGTGCGAGAGATGGTTTGTGCGGTTTAGAAGTGGTGATTTTGACGTTGAGGACAAAGAGCGGCCGGGCCAAGTGAAAAAGTTTGAGAATGCTGAATTGGAGGCAATACTCAATGAAGACTCGTGTCAAACTCAACAAGAGCTCGCAGATTCATTGGGAGTGACACAACAAGCCATTTCCCATCGTATAAAAGCCCTCGGAATGATCCAAAAGCAAGGACATTGGGTGCCGTATGAGCTGAAGCCGAGAGACGTCGAGCGCCGTTTTTTTGCATGCGAACTGCTGCTCGAACGGCAAAAACGGAAGGGTTTTTTGCATCGCATTGTCACTGGTGATGAAAAGTGGATCCATTACGATAACCCGAAGCGCAAAAAATCATATGGTTACCCCGGCCATGCATCATCATCGACGGCCAAACCAAATATTCACGGCGCCAAGCTCATGCTCTGTATTTGGTGGGACCAGCTGGGTGTGGTGTATTATGAGCTATTGAAATCGAACGAAACCATCACAGGAGCACTATACCGAACTCAATTGATGCGTTTGAGCCGCGCACTCAAAGAAAAACGGCCACAATACGAGCAAAGACACGACAAAGTAATTTTGCAACATGACAACGCTCGGCCACATGTTGCAGCGCCGGTCAAAACATACCTACAAACGCTGAAATGGGAAGTCTTACCCCACCCGCCGTATAGCCCAGATATTGCTCCTTCCGATTACCACCTTTTCCGATCGATGACACATGGCCTAGCTGACCAGCGCTTCCATTCTTACGAAGAAGCCCAAAAATGGGTCGATGACTGGATAGCAGCCAAGCCGGCCGAATTTTTTCGCGACGGTATCCGTAAATTGCCAGAAAGATGGGAAAAAGTTGTGGCTAGCGATGGACAATACTTTGAATAATTCATTTGTTACCATTTTTTCAGAATAAACGTTCAAAAATAGAAAAAAATCCCGCATTTTCAATTTGTACTCCTGATATTTTGATGAGAAACTGTTAAATATTCACGTAACTCCGAATTGAAGAAGGTCTGTGGGATTGCTTCGTGATCTTCTGCATTGAGAATTACACGAAATTATATTCGATGTAAATTCATATAATTAGAGCGTCGTTGACTCTCGCTAAATCAATCTCAGGATCAGCAGGTTTGGCAATCTGTTCTCATCGTGCAACATTAGACAGGGTGAGAGCTTTTTGCTACCAGCAGTGAAGCATCATAATGGATTTCGAAAAATCGCAATTATATAATCAACCTAATATTAGGGGAGAATGGCCATGTAGGTACCGGTCACCTAAGGGAGAACTCAAGTATTTTGAATAAAACGTCAGACTTCTACATTAAATTAGGACGAGAATATTAACTGTTTTTAATGATTAGAACAATATCGAGTTGAATCGGTATTGCTCATATAATCATAATTATTACCGGTGTTTGCTCATCCCTGATACGATAAAAATCTTTCTAATACATCTCGTACGTAATATCTATTCTCTAACTATCCTTAATGATATAACAATACATTTTTCCCAAATAACATTTCGGTTGACAAAACGATATGCATTACATATTTTTTTACAATTAAATTGTGGCGCAAAAAAAAACTATTTCATTTCTCGAACTATTTTGATGATAAATTGTTAAATATTCACGTAATTCCGAATTGAAGAGGGTCTATGGGATTGTTACAAATTGGCCGATATTAGCCGTCGATAGATCCTGGCTAGTAAAACTGTAATAGAACTGGTTACGGAATCGTATTTTTCTTAGACTGGGCGGAATATAAGTGAAACCGATGTTATTTATTAATTATTCAATTCTCTTTCTCATTCTCTTCTATCTTTGATTTAATTAAGGTTGACTCTAATGAAATGTTATTAATTATAAATGATTAAATAAATCTAAAGACGATTGCAAATTGATCACGATGAAATTATTTAACGATAAAAAATAATTTTTTAAATATCTAAACCGTAGATATAATTTCACTTTGCCGGAAATCTGGCGGTGGAACGGGTTACCACCCGCTTGGACCCCTTTTTGACGAGGAACATACAGTGGGCTTGCAGAAGCAGCAGCAATAGGGTGTCATACAGGACTCTCCCGGGGAGATGCCGGGTCATTAGGGGACGACAAAAATAGTCAGTCTCCTGTTCTCATCTCCGCTCCATATGTCCCTAAATTATTTCCATCTCTACAGTCATACGTCGAAAGAACTCGTTCGTTCATCAATTATATATTTAATATATAAAGCTAATAACCCACCGAAACATGCATAATTTTCGAGGATCACCGAAAACGCGCCCTCGGAGCCCTTTTAATTATTTTATCAATCTCAATCGACGATCCCCGATAAATAATCGTCCAACGAAGATAATCATCTCAAAAGGACGTAATAGAAAGAGAGGAAGAGAAGCGAACGAGTCATGCGATAATGTAGGTGATCATCCGTTCGTTGTATTCCTCTCGTGTTTTACATGCAGGAAGACATTGATGGTTGGGTACATATTATATCGTCCATCTTCCCTTCTCTTTCCTTCCCATGGTCTCTTGAGGCTCAGGGACAGGTGGCAGACTGCCGGACCGCTCCTATGGATATAGTAGACGACGAAGAAGAGCATCGGAGAGGGGTTAAAGGGGCATGAATATGCGCTTGCCGTGTGGAAGCGTGACGAGGACGAGAGATTCACGGGGGCATGGGAACCTGACTTCAAGGCGGGCAGCATCCCTAGGAAGTAAAGGGCGAGGAGCTCGGGGGACCGAATCCCCTCCACTGCTCTCTGTGTCGTTCTCGCTCTTACATAAACTCTCTCTCTCTCTCTCTCTCTCTTTCTCTCGCTTTCTCTCTTTCGAGCGCGCGCGTACGTCTCTGGCCCAAAGTTCACCGGGCCATAGGCTCCGAAGAAATTAAATGAAAAGTGGGGCTGCTCCACTAGCCCCGGGAGCCACAATAGGAGGGGATGAGGCATCGCCCGGAGGACCGCTGCACTTGAGCACACATCACTGCTTTAGACTAACGCGGACATCGAGTACGTCGGATTTTTCTATCCCTCATACGAGATAGATGTATGTGAAAAAAATTGGAATCCTGAAAACTCATCAGGGCGTATGATACGCCGGGCAAACACAATTTTAAGCCACTGCTCTTCGGTCTCTCCACTCGTGCTCTTGCCTCTCATGTTCCTTTCTAAATGGGACCGGCATCGGCTTTCCTTTCGTTTTATACATTATCGGTAGAATCTTTTTTCTACAATTTTTCGTATACTTTAGATTACGATTTGTGCAGGGATTTCACTAGTGTTTGTGTCGAGATAACAGGTGCGAATGTCGATAAAAATCCAGAACGCTTTTCACAGAATTCACGAATTTTTCTATCATTTTCTATGATATTAATTTTTATTTTTAGGTACAGTCGTTATTTAAAATTTAAGAAACGAAGGATGTTATGAGGGCGAACATGTATTATGGTGGAATAAGCGGTGAGGACAGCTTCCAGCGTGTATAGGTTCCTTCGTACTGTTTTTTTTTTTTATTAAGGTTGCAAGTCGGAATGCGGATGAAAATTCAGAACTTCCGACACAGGGCAATTTTCGTAATATTTTTTTTTTATGTTACGGTTCAGTCGTTCTTTAGAATGAAAACAACGTAGGGAGCTATGGGGCCGAGCATACATCCTACAAGACCGAAGCTGTAAGGAGAGCGTCTAGGGTTGTAGTCTTCTTTCTGCTGTGTGCATTGAGGTAATAAGTCTGAATGTTGATTGATGAAAATTCAAAACGTTCTTCACAGGACTTAGAATTTTTGTATTTTTTTGGTGTTATGGTTAAGTTGTTTTTGAAGCGTCTAGAGCGTGAACGTTTTTATCTACTATTTTTCATTGAGGCAACATTCGAATGTTTATGGTAATTAAGAGCGTTCTCCAAAGAACAACTTTTGTATTATTTGTATTTCATTGAAAATTCAGTCGTTCTTTATAATTAAAGGAACGAAGAAAGCTATCGTGCGAGCGCATGTCTTTCAGGAAAAAAACGTCGAGAAGTGTATCTAGGGAATGTAGGGTCTTCTTTCTATTGACTGTATTGACGTAATCAATCGGAATATTGACGAAAATTCAAAACGTTCTTCACAGGACAATTGTTGTAACATCATTTTTTAGTCACGGTCCAGTCATTCTTTAGAACGAAAGGAAGTTATGGAGCCGAGAATATACAAGAGCGAAGCAGTGAAGAGAGCGAGGCGATAAAGCACGTCGGATAATTAATTTTATAGCTACTCAATTTCCAAGGGATTCGGCTACCGGAGGTGGGCCTGACTGGTGGGACTCATCGCTGAACTTTGAGTAGAGAAGGAGGTGGAGAAGAGGGGAGTTTCGGTTAGTCGCGCCAGCGGCTAAAAAAAGATGAAGAAAACGGAAAGAACAAGAAGAGGAAAGAGAGAGAGAGAGGTCTCTCCCCCGGTGCGTTGCTTCGCAGACTTGCACCGGCTAAATCAGAAGCTTGAGAGACCGCGAGATACAGGTTCTTTCGTCGACGACGAGAGTACGTTACCATAAGGACGATAGGAGGATGAGTTTGTCGAAGAGGTGAGAGGGGAACAAGAATATGAAGCAAAGTGGAGCTAGGAAGAGCAGAGAGTATTGCTGGGAAGAGGATGAATGAGGAGAAGAAGAAGAAGAAGAAGAAGAAGAAGAAGAAGAAGAAGAAGAAGAAGAAGAAGAAGATGAAGAAAGAAGAATATTTAGTTCGTGATGAGACCTTGCCACAGATTTACGACCGTCAGCCCAAGCTCCCCTGATTATTTACTTTTATTTTACTATGTCCTCTCGGCTTGTTCTCTTTTCAGAAGGACATGAGTATCCCCCATAGCCCGGGGATAATTTTTCGCGCAACTATCATCGCCACTACTGTACTCGTCTCGATTATTTCTTTTTAATTCCGACCATTTTTCACTTCTATCAACACGTGAAGAGACATTAACATAAGGAGGAGGCACTTGTGAAAACTACCACGCGACTATTTGTTGAGGTGCAATTGAATAAATAAAAATAATGTATGTTTACCCAAAAGGTGACGCGAAAAATTGTAGATTAAAGAGGAAGGAGCGATTTTTATCCAATTATCGAAAACTGATTCGAAAATGAATCAGTGAAGGAAGGCGATAGCGATACCGATATCTCTTATCGGCTACGTAATCGGCAGGATTTCTTCTCTCTTTTTGAATATGGAGCGATTGATATAATTTTCGAACTGCCTTTGTTGATGGCGCGAGAGATACAGTCAAACATGATTTGGAAGAATGAGCTGTGAATGAATAAAAGTCCTTTCAGGTTGTCAAGTGATCAAAGTAATGAACCCATTTTGTAAAGTTACTGCTTTTTGACTCGCGTCTCATTCTATCCTATCCACCGGTCGAAGCGATCAGCCGTAATTGCGACTGAATAACCGTTGTCGTCGCACCTGACTCTGATTTCTCTGACAAAATGAGCTCCACCCTTAACACCGTTTATGATCGAGCAGTTAGCTAATAAATCATGACATTCTAATGAACGAATGGTTTTCACTATTTTTGTTGTTGTTGTTAATTTTCATTCGTTACGATGTTCGTCGTGCATGTAGGAAAACATAATTTGGTAATTATATAACAATTTCAAATATAACTTGTGAATCGTATCACAAATTCAAACATAATTTGTAGATTACATTGCAGTAATTCTTTCGAGTCGGTGTTTATTTATATTATTGTAAGATAACATTTGTTTTTACACCGTCTCGTAAAGTCTCACGTATACCAATTCTTTCGCTCAAAATTCAAAGCAAATAATCTTCACTATCGAATCTCTTCTCGATCCAAAAAGACTTTTTTTTCTTCTTCGTCTTTTCCACCGTGCGCGGTACATGTAACAACACATGTGCACGACTAAAGCGTGAATGCCGTGTGTTCTCCATTCACGAAGACGAAGAAGAAGGGAGGGAGCGCACCTTTTCTGCGTGCTCGGACGGACGAACGGACGGACGGACAGTTACATAACTCTGACAGGCAGCATTGTGCGCGCTAGCTCGTTCGTTCGCCCTCGGAGTCCTACTCGCGTAGTGCGTTACTAGCGCGTCGAGTAATGGGGGGGGTGGAAGGGAGAGGGGGTCTTGGAAATTTCGTACATAGACGATAAATGGGGTATCATGTTCAGTCTCTAAGGCTTATGGACTTTTGTTTGGCGTGGGAGGCTGCGCAAGATTTGTGCTTTGGGCACCTGATCCGACCTAGCCTAACCCTCCCTTATACCCGGTGGGGCTCCATCCCTCCTCTTTCTCATTCCTCATCGGTGCCTTAAAATTTCTTTGGGAACATATACTCTCCGAGACACTGAGAATTTCCCGCGAAACCCTTAAAGGGGCCCGGTATAGGACATTCAGACTTGCTCGAACAAGTTCTGGGCCCCAAAATTGTGAACGCGCGAGGTAGCACGGATAGGGGAGAAGAGATATGAGCTTGTGCTTTCAAAGAGAATTTTCCTGTACGGGGCGATGATAACGGCTACCGCGTTGGGCATCAGGCCCTGCAAGCGATCGTTTTGTCTCTGTATTGATTATTTTTTCTTTCGCACTTATTTATTTATTCGCCCAGTGAGCGTTAGACGGTCGTATCGGGCTTGAATTAAAATTAGAACTAAGCCAATGTTTTTGGGACGGTAGCGGTCCCGTAGCACCTTTCGATTGATGCTCCGCGAGTGCTATTACGGAGTAAGGCACTACCGGACGCCGCCAGCAACGCACAGCAGTAGCAACAGACCGGTACACCGGTTGGCGTTGCTGCATAGCCGCAAATGGGTTAAGAACAAAAAACAAAAACATTGTGGAGAGTGGAAAAAATGACGGGCTTCTCGCTACCGTAATGCTGACCGGGCGCGTCATCGGGTGAACTGGCTCGCCACCGGACGGGCTCATAGTTGGGGGCCCTCTCTTTTCTCTCTTCTCTCTGGACCGTGCGCGCGTGATCGCCGCTTACAACCAACGCGCACTTGATTGTAGGTAGTGTACCTTGTGGAGCACTCCTGGATAAATTAGGGAGAGCTCTGGGACCGATATAAAAATTAAAAATGCCTTGGTCAATCTCTCCCAGAAACTACACCGAGAAAAAACAATTCAGACGGAATCAAGTGAATTTACTTGATATATAGTTGGCTGCATCTCACATATACGGAGAAAAATAATGATTAATAATTAAATCAATTGCTATCACGTTTTATGGGAATTCCTATTACTTATACGCCCTGTGATACAAACAACAAAATTCTTATTTTCAAATTTGTGAATCAATATTACCGTATGCACGAGGATTTTAATAATTTTTTAACGTCGTTCGAATAATATTCGCCCAACTCTGTTATATTAGTGTGATTGACGGTACACTGAGCGCATGCATATCCGCTATTTTGTTTTCATGGAAAATATAAATTTTATTCGTGTACCAATCATATTTAATGCTGGCGGTATTTTTTATTTACGTTTAAAAGTTTAATCGATGTTTGTCAAACGCTTGACCGAAGTGAACGCAATTATTACCCAAATAATATGTATCTCATTGATATATTTGACTCAAAACTTGAACCAAATGGAGTTGAACGGAGCTATATATCATTTGACACAAAGTAAATTTAAGGGAATATGGCATCTGCTGTTGTGTTATTTCATAACTGGAACATGTAATAATGAAAAATAGTGTATAAAAGCTAATCAAAATAACTATAATCTCCAGGTGCGTTGAAACGAAGTCTTGATCTGCTAAAAAGAACACAAAATATCACAGAATTTTCATTCAAAAATTTGTTTATTTATTCGTCTATATGATGAACAAGTTTTTGTGAGATAACTTATGCATCGACTCGACGCAAAAGAATAATTAATTTGGGGATAAAAAATGTTTGAAACGGTTATTCTATCGTATCAAGTATAAAACAATATCTCTAGGGTTCATAGAAAATAATTGATTATCAATATTTATGAAGATTTTTATTAAAATTCATACACAACCTCCGTATATGTGATAATTGATAGTAGCGCGTTTGTTGTATGTTTATTGCTACGAATATGTATTTCTAATTCGTAATATTTTCTAAAACGAATGGTCACTGTCATATTGTAATTTTATAAATTAATATTAATACATTAATATTCCAATACTGCACTAGAAATAATTTGTTTTTCAAATAGAAATTTTACAAGTTCTTTAGCCGTATGATCAAATTTTTTAAAATCGTTACCGAAGATCCAGATATTTTTTTGTAAGATCAAACAATTTTAATTTAAAAAGTAGGAAAACGCCTAGAGGACATATTTATTTAGCTAACGGAATATAGATTTGTTCAACTGATGCACGATATGATTCACGCAAGTGTAAATTTGATCTAACTATATATTCAGTTAACTCAATTAAATTTACTTCTTCACGCGAAAAATAAGTATTTGTATACGAGATGTAGAATTTTTTCGATAATAATATATTTATTATATATCTATGATAAAATTGGCAGATATATAAAAAATATATAGAGGAGAACTTGAGAACTTTATGCTGTTACATATCAATTATATGAATGATATATTCTCGAGTATACTTAATTTTCATGGGGGATTCAGTCAACTAAACTCGGATGGCTCAGTTATCTCAACGTACGAATCGATTTTTTGAATTTATTCGATACCTGCATAGCTACCAAACCCAAGAGTTTGCGTACCCACTTCAATTGTTTGCGCTTGACTATAGTGCTGCGGTTTTCAAGAGCAGGGGGGAATGAGAGTAGATCGATTGGCCCTGCGCGTTGCAGCTCGGTTCACGTTGTACCCGAGACCAAAGAGTAGCGCGAGGAGACGAATACGAGAGGTTCGTATCATGATGATACTGATGATAATGATGATGATGATGATGAAGACAAAGTACAAGGCGGAAGACCAGGAGCGAATGCGGAGAAGAGCTTCTCTCTCTCTCTCTCTCTCTCTCTCTCTCTCTCTCTCTCTCTCTCTCTCTCTCTCTCTCTCTCTCCCTCCTTCTGGAGTTTGCCGGGCCGTAGAACTCGCTGCATACTCGCCGTTCGTGTATGATTCCAGAGAGAGCGGTGATGATCGGTATATAGCGAGAAAGGAACGAGAGAAACGAGAGCGATAGCAAAGGGGGGTTAGGCCGAGCTTGCCGGGCGGCAAAGCCGCAGAGTCGCGAGACGACGAGGGGCAGGAGGAAGACAGGATGCTGTGCCGTCACGGTACACTAGCCTCCGGACTTGAATCTCAGCCCTCCGGCCAGCACCAAGACGTCTTCGTCATTCACTCGCTGCACTTCGCTCTCGTACCGCTTCGCCTCGTAATATTTTGTTCGTACGTACAAACTCGACTGTTGATTAATGCTCTCTAGGTTTTTATTGTACCTAGTTTCTACGCTGGTACGTATTTGGTATAGCAGTCGCCGCAGTAAATCGCCAGGCCATTTTTCTTTTCTCGCAGAAGCATCGTCTTTTCTTCCTCATTATAATAACGGCAAAAGAGCTGAGGGATTAAGACGAGAGGAAGAAGAAGAAGAAAAAAAGAGTGTAGTTTGTGGGTGAAAAAAAGGGTAAAGCCATCGTAAACGAGGAGATAGCCATCACCGCTAAGGGTAAAAATCGGCTGCCGCAACTCTTGGCTACCCTGCTATACCTGCTTCGAATACGAGCGAGAGAGACGCTGTCGAGTTTAAGCCAGTGACGCGAGGGGGCCAGAGTGAGAGAGCGGGTCGTTAGGCCACCCTGGTATATTACACGAACTAGAAGATAAAAGTGGTTGAGCAGTGAATGGGGAACCTTCCAATGATGTTTTACAACAGTCTATCGACACTTACGAAAATCCCTCGTGGCTTTGACATCCTCGATACTCTCTTGGCACTTTCTTCGATCGTTGCAACTACCGTAAAGGGTTGAATACTTGACGCAGAACGCATGTATGCACGCACCCACAGAGGTTATAAAAATCTCTGGGTAAACCGTATTATCGTTGTTGAGAGACCTCGAGGGACTCGCAGTTCGATATTGGGCGGAGTGTTCGTATGGTTAAAAAAAAGTGTCTTTACGAATAGAATAAAGAAGAAGCAATGTCTTGTTATTATTTACTGCGGGCTTACTGCCTTTCCAACCATTTGACTCTCTCGTACGGATTTAAGGTTTTTTGCACTCTTAATCCTTTACTTCAGCCGATGTCGTCTTTTTGTTGCTTTGAAGTAGACGTGTTGTCCTTAAAATTAACATTTTTTTTGCACAGGTGTACCAGTAGTGTAGATATAACTTTCTTACTTTCCAATTAGACGTTTTCGTATTAATACTTGACCTAGGATATCGCTAGATATTTCACTGCAGCTATAGGAAAAAAGTGTGCTTCAAGCTAATCAAAATTATCGTTTTGTATCTTTATTTTTCTTGCTTCAAAATAAAGGTCGTCGTATGTTTTTATCTTTTCTCCTGTGTATGTTTCAAAAAGAGATGTAGCTTCGATACTGTTCAAGCAATCTTTATAAAACTGAAACATACTTCAATTTCATCTGATTCTAATCGTAAAACGACTCGTGATAATTAGTTTCAGTTTCGTAATGATTACTTTGGTCATATGAAAGCTCTAGTTTTACAAAAAAATATCTGTTCGAGTTAAAAATGACGCTGCAACATGTATCATTCTCGTTAAGGCAATGTGCCTTAAGATCCCGCGCCTATTACAAGCTCAGTCGGTATCAAAAACTCTTTTTTTTTCAAAGGTGCTGGATGTTTCTGGACAAAAGCAAATTAGGCTAATGTACATAACGAATGAACGAAGAAATACCTAATTTTCCTTTTATCCTGAAACCCCTGAGACCCTTGAAAGAATAGATAAACTGTTTTTATTACCGACTGTTTTTATTATCGGTGGTATGTCACATAACCTTAAAGACAGATGAAACACTCACTCCACCGCATCTAATTTTCGAAACACAATTTCTCGTTCTGCACTGAAGAGAATTTAATGAAATTTGGTCAGTAGACTGTAAAAACGTGAACCTCCCGGGTAACAAGCGTAGAATCATAAAGTTGAGAAAAAAAATTACAGATTAATTATCCGCAGTTATCTGTAATTGAAAAATCACTTTTTACAATGTTTTTGGCAACAAAATGAAAGAACGACGTTTGTCACCCGGAAGCCAGCACAAAAATGCACACGGTACATCCATTTCGATTGCAATTTAGAAACGAAAAAGTACCTCAATCGTGCACGGAAACTATTGTTGATAAATCTAGAAAAATACATCCGCGAGACATGACCGATAGCTCACCTCTATGGGGAAGCGATATATCCATGAGTGCGAAAGAGATAGAAGTATTATAATTTCGCCTCAACTGAATTTCGCGAGAGGCGCTGATACTAATTCACATTATTGTCTCTCTCACACACCAGTAGAGTAAAATGCTATTGTTTACAGTTTTAGTTACCCACTGAGTAAGTTTCACCTCCCCTGAAGGCGAGGCTAGACAGTTGAAACTTTGGTAATTAATTTTATTGCAAGTTGCCAACGGTTTCTGATCGAAAGCATATTATTAAAATATGTAGAGATGTTACTTCGAGATTGTAATTATTTTCATTTGTTCAGAAATGTGAAACATTTTTTTATTTGAATTCATTAAAAATTGTTGTTATCATCAGAGGTGTTTTGTGTTCCCTTGAAGGGAACTCGATTATCGTTATACACATAGACATAAAAAGAATATAGAGAATATGTGTTGAAACTGACCTGAGGGCACATCTTGCACTGATACTTTCTCGGTGGATGAGAGTGCGGTCCTCCGAGATGAGGATTGAGGTGAGAGGGGTGCGATGGCTTGACGGTGAGAGGTTGCGGTACGACGAGTAAACTCGCTGGTGGACTTCCGCTGCTACTTCCACCGGCACCACGATACTGTTCCTCTCCTGTTATTAAAAAATGTTTTTTTTTTACAATCTTAACAATAATACAACTGAATAGAACTAAAATACCTTATTGAAAATGATAAAATCAATGTATAAAACAAGGATGCAAAGTAGAACCTCGCCCGTTGCTTCCTCATTCTTATGGTACCACGTCCACAAAGTCTCTTCCGCGAGGAAGTCCGTAAAACTTTATGGATGATTAACCAAAATAATGAGGAAGCAACGTGCAAAGTTTAATGCGTCCTTGTTTAACCGTTAGAATGCTACGCGGCGCAAAAGCGCTGCGATCGTTTGTATCGAAAATTGCGGCGCAGCGCAAAAGCGCTGCGAGTTTCAGTGTGTTTTCGGTGCTCCGCGGGAGTGCACGTACGCTAACCTCGCGCGTAATTTGTAATGAGAGTGCATTCTTTTTTCCTCTAAATTAATCAATATGTGTATAGCAATTTTCATTTATTTTTGCCAAAATTGCTTAGCACTAAAACGGTTAAAAAAAATTGTAGATAAACTGAGATTAAACGAATTTTTAGTGATAAAGTAATTGAACAATTTTAAATGCTCTAAAATCTCATTGCTTCAATATATTTTAATGAAAATTGTAGCCAATAATAAAAACATACTGCGTAACTGGTGTAATAAATTTTAGATCAATTTTTCAAGTAATTTACGACTTACAGGCCTATTGTGCTTGCTAACCTCGATATCGTCAATATAAATATTCAATCAGTTATAAAATTCGAAATCCTCATATAAAATAAAATCTAAACTTCTATTTCGAATTTAATCAAATTAAATACTAAACATCCTTGAATGTTACTTTATCAGTAATAACCGATTTCAGCACATTAAAAATGTGTTTCTTTTAAACATGATTACATTTTTTGAGTCATGCGCGCGTAAACACACACACACACACACACACACCCGATATTTTCCAAACCACTTTTCTCGACGTTTTGGCTAATTTTAAGTATCCTGACATAAAATTATTGAAAAAAAATGTTTATGAAAACGAAGATTTTTCTACGAGGAAGCAAATAAATGCAAAAATAACAAATATAGACTATTGAAGAAAATATTTTCTCCTTTTTTCTTAATTATTAAAGAACGTATTAAAGTTATCCTCGTTTTTTAATTAAGAAAATGCTTTAATCTATTTTAAATTTTATATAAGGTATTTAATAAGTTTCTTTTGTAAATCTTTTTCTTAAAAAATGTCACAATTCTATATAAAAAATGTGTAAATTAAATAACCGGAAAAAAAAAAAGATTTAATTAATAAAATGTATCGTTTCAAGTCGTATCGCAGGCTTGTTACGTTGATGTGGTTCCGATCAACTGTATATGTGGACTTGCGTTATAACAAGAATAAACCGATCATTAATTGAACCGAACGAGTGGGGGAACATAATGAGATCGAGATCGATAGTCATTTTCCTGGCTACCTTCGCAAGACGGTTGGTATCCACTCGGTAACCGTTCCGTGCGCGCACGGTCAACGGAATGCTCGATACTTAATGTACAACGCGATTGGCAGCAGGCGTAGTCGTCCTTGCAACCTGCCGCGAAAGATCCTTGCCCTTTGTACACATGCTGGGCGTTACGACGTCGCGAACGCGTTGTTGCGCTACTGTATGTATATTTATTGCATCAGGTTGTAATATCGACACGGGACGGTCCAATAAGTCGCACTCTCCGACGATGGATATGCTTCGTTCATGGATCTCTGCCTCGATTCACCTCTCCGCGCTTCACCTCGCTCGTCGCTCGTGTCTCGAGAGATCCATAACGGAGCGATCTTTACAATGCACTTGAACTCACTAATAATTATCATTTGCGTGTGTATAGATATATATATATATATATATATATATAAGTACGAACGCGAGTCTTGAGTACACGTCAATCGTCTTACTGGTCGGGTACTCTGTCTTATTTAAACAAGTTTTTTAGTTCTAGCTACAGTGTTGATTATTTATATTAGAATATAAATATTGAGTGATAAAAATAGTGAAGAGTTTTATCAGATATTTTAACAGGAACAGTGTTAGTTGGGATATTGATATAAATTATTTCTTAATTAGTAACTTTACTCGTAAAATAAGTAATTTGTCCAACAGGATATATACCGCACGATGAGAGTCACTTTTCGATGAAGCGACATTTGTAGATTTGTTCAATTTTCAAATGGAAATATCAAAAGAAAAGCAAAAAACAATTAAGTTCGCTGGAACGCCAAGCTTCGATCACCAAACAGACATTTTTTGTCATGTGGGAATAGCTCCAATGTTTTATTTGAAGTTACTCCATTTCAGAGACTCGTTCGTTCATTAAAAATAATTTTTTATCATACTCTTTCCTTCTTTCGTGATAACATTTTTTTTTTCTAATTCTCATACAATCGGATCGTAAAGACGTAACATCCTTTAAGGACTTAAGCATTTGTACGGGCGCGCGACAGACGAGACGCTAAACGGATACTTGACCGTGCACCCGACTCCCGATGCTATTGCTGCATACACAGCATCCACTCAATCACCACTACGATCCTCAATCTCCTGTACTCGTAGACCATTCGCGATTATATTAAAATACATGTTTTCTTGGACTTTGCATACATTCGACTTGGCTCCTGCCGTTGGAAGTCAAGAAAGAACATCCACCGCTATATACCAGTTGGCACTGTTCTCGAGGCTGCGCAACTATGTACACTCGCCGCAATATGGTCTGTTTGTTACGGAATCTCATACACGCTGCTGTAGCAGCATAACAGCCTCTCTCTTCTCTCCTCTAGGTTCTCCGCTCTACCAAAGACCGCGCGAAAGAGCTTTAATGACGGATGACGTCATACGCACGTTGACGCGACCATACTCACAGTTTCTTGTATTCTAGGTCTGGGATCGTAGTATATTTGTATTTTACATGCTGTCGAGTCTAATTTTATTTGTATATCGGTCGTAAAATTATGTGCAAAATAATATATTCTCACGTACAACCCATTTATTCGATTGATCATTATGGTCCCTGCATAAATTATGTTATTAGGAAGGCTACACTGCAAACTTTTACAGTGCGTTAACGTCCGAAGCGTACATAATTTTTTCAACGATACAAATCTTGTTGTTCGTCTCAGATTCAATTTTGAAAATGAGGCTCCGATCGGTGACTGTCTCCAAATGACAAATGTTCAACTTGACATTAATATTACGGCAGAACTCCGATTAACAAGTGTTAGGTTATACGGAAGTGGGTTAAATGTGCGCTTCCCTTTCTTGAATTTATGGGTTATTTTCTTCAGAAAGTGTAGTCCATTTTTATCTCAAATTTCTATAGCTTCGATACGTTTAATCTGTAAAGTTTGAATTATGATTTTGTAAAATAAAAAAATTGTGTATTTGAAAATTTTCACGTTTAAGTAATCGTAGAGTTTTTTTTACGCAAAATTTAATGACGTTTTCAAAAAGTAAATAAAGGCATTGAAAAAAAAAAAACGAAATGAAATTTAAAAGTTTATATTTTTGGTTAAAATTTGAATTTTGTACTCGATATCTTCAGCCGAATTTTGTATCCGATTTTTGTTAATAACTTATTTTAATAAATGAAAAAATGCACAATTTTCTGTTATCGCTATTATTGGTAACTTTTATCTTTTTTCCTGATTCCGATGATTCCGTTTAATCGGAGTTCTATTGTATTCGAAAGAAAAGACATAACGTGATTTAAAAAAATTAATTTTATGATGGTAATTGAATAAAATATTTACTTAACCAACATGACAGCAGAGCAGTAATCCTCTAATTACTTTCCAGTTCACTATATATATATTTATTTAAAACATCTCTCTATGAAAAATTTATTGAATAAAAGCCATGAAAATTAATTAAATGAAAAAAAACAATGAGTTGTTTTCACGTTAATCAGTAATAGAAAAGGTATTTTCTATTACTAGATTTTCTATTACTCTTTTCGATGAAAAAAAAAAGTATTTTTTATTACTGATTAATGTGAAAACATCTTGTGAAAACAACTCATTACTTTTTTCATTTATTTAATTTTAATGACTTTCATTTCTAGTACCTTAAGGATCATCCAGATCGAAAATACTTTTTCTATTACTGAAAATAGAAAATATTTTTAGTATTATTGATTAATGTGAAAACATCTTTGGCGGAACTTTCTCGCCAATGATAACGTCAAAAATCATTACATTCCTATTTTTAAAATGAGGAGAAAAATCTTGGCGGATCCTTAAGCTACTGGAAATGTTTTGACATAATAAATTGAGTAAGTTTCATTACTGGTTGGGTTTATTTTCTTTTTAATTTAACGTTTAGATATATTATTGCCTATGGGATTTGGCATTAAAAAAAAAAAATTATTATTCTATAACTTACATACAACACAGAGAATCAAGTGTGAACGTATTTCTTGGCACTATCTTAATTGACTTTGCTTTCTCGTTTAAAAATATTTTTCAAGCGATTTACATTTTTATAAATAGCAAAAAAAAACTTAAGCCCTTTGGCTCTCGCAAACGCAGTGACGCGTCTGTCCGGCTAACAAACTCGTCGCGCTTCCCTGATGGCCGTGGGAACTCGGCAATTATTTTCATTGTTTTGATGCACAGTAGTATCGCGGTGACATATAGTAGAATTATAGAATTGTTTGTCATGTGCGTCATTCTCGAGTGCCTAACGCGTTAGACAATGCTAGTATTATGGTTATATTAATACAACTGTAAAGTAAAATGCATGGAATCACAGGTCGAATGTTCGCGCGTGCAATATCGAACTCACGACATAATTATTTGCGAAACGAAAGTCGTTTCGTACGATGATCGACCTTCGATTTTATCTTTTTATTTTATGCGAGAGGGACTGAAAGAGAAAAGTAAATAATACATTTAATATCTTCAGGAAACACGGTCTTCTGATGATCTTCGACGAGTTAGGCAGACAACTTTGGCGTGCGCCTCGAGTAGTATGCTAAATTCGGTACCATTACCAAAAATACTCGTCAGAAGAACATCTAAAGAAAATAGGAAGAACGAGAGACGGTAATTCTCCGAGTCTCGGCGATTATTGCGTGATACAGCCTACCAAAGACGTCCTCATTTTTATTTCTTTATTATATTTTTATACGCATTTTCACGCTGCATTGAATTTATTGTATTAAACAAAATTCAGTTATGATTTATTTATGTATTTATTCGTTTATTTATTTATTTACTTATTTATTTACGGAACAAGCCATCTTACATAATTTATTTACTGGTGCAGAACTGGCTGGTGATGAGAGATACAAACACTCGTATTCGTCCAGGGCGTTGGGAAATCATCGAAAACCTACGCCAGGTGTAGGCGGCTAGGCCGATTCCCCGTCGGGATTCAATGTTAACACGAACAACGTAGCGCGACTTACACCTTGCTGTTGCGCACGAAAAATATTTTACACTCAGAGAGAATTGAATCCGAGCCTCCCAGTGACTATAACACGCTAGCCACTAAAACTCCAGTGGTGGTCTCAACAAAAAAATATTTGGATCAATCAAGTACATTAGATCGACAATATTGATTGTTGATTTAACAATATAATTCTTAGTTGGTTCCACTGATACTTCGGTTGCTTCAATTACCATCGAAATAGCCAGTTCCATTGGTTTATGTAATCAGTTTTATTTATCTATTATTTTATTTATTTATTTATTAAATCATGTTATGTTGGAGTAACTATTTCTTTTTACGTCTTCCAATCAATTAATTTTATTCTTGTATAAGGCAAAATTGAAATCATTATAATTTAAGAATGGTTTTGTCAATAAAAGTTAAATTTTTGACGCAATTAAATCAGTTACACTCATTTGCCTTTTATAGTTTTTAATAAATGAAACATTTTTTCATGCAGATTTTCTTAAATTGTGAATTATTGTAAAAATGCGTGTTTGCGTTCCAACTCGCGCAAATTTCGAACCATCGGGCTAATAATTTTTACAAAAGTAGACTAACATTAAACAATATTTGCTACAGAATTTAGCTAACATCGGTCAAGGGACTTAGATTTCGTGACGATTTTAATTTTACAAAATTTAATTCACCTTAGTATCAAGATAATTTTCAACGCCGAATGCCACAATTAATTCTACCACCTTGTTCGGTGTCCTTTCTAATTTATTAACATCTCGAACTCAAGGTTACACAAAATATCGAAGAACTGGTCCCTTCGAAAGTTAAAAAAAAATTGTGTAAAATAACGTTGCAAATTGCTTCTCAATTTTTTAAAATTCACAGTACACAAAGATTCCTCTACGTCCGCTCTGACTTCCATAAATTATTAGCATTCGCGTTTAATCTATTTTCATAAATGAAGTAACATTTAAAGATTTTTCGTATTTCATTTAGGCGGAATCTTCAATAATGGTAGAATTTTCCGAGATGTTGAATTTGTCAGTTATCCTCTGCTTCTACTTTCGAAATATTTGACGAAACGAGCTAAAACTTGAAACAATTATGTAATAACGATCAGAGTTACTTGGTAATAAGTTTGATAAAAATCGACAGATTCGTTTGAATTTTATGGAACATGTTACATATTAAAAAAAAATATAATATTTGATAAATTATTTTTTTTAATTGTTACACGACTTGATGAGCGGTAATGAGTTACGAGTTATAATTGCCATTGAAATTTATCGTAGCAATGATATTTTATAACACTCTTAATTAATACTTTTTTTAACAATTAAAATTTCGTTAAACATTTGTCTTTACATTTTTTTGCTAAAAGGACAATGCTCAGTAGAAAGTTGCAAATTGCTTTCCCGATTATTTTCCATCTTCCGTAAAGCTTACTCCAACATACTTCCTCATACAGATGGCGTTGCGGAAGGTGTAAAATAATCAGGAATCAATTTGCCGCGAGTTACATCCCTTCGATTTAGGTACAGTCCTCGGTAACAGCCTTGTCTCAACTTTTATATCTCAAATATTCCAAGGTCATCCTCGTGCTCGATCCTCCCGGCACTCCGACCAAAGGAGAGCAAAATCGAGAGACACGTATTGTGTGAATTATGCAAATATAACTCCTTCGGAAATGTCAGTGGTTGCGTCTTGTGGTCGGTTCATCGATTACCGCTACCACCGGCACCAACTCTCTGGCTCCGAAGCAGCAGCAACGCAACAACGATAGAGATAACTATAAGCGTGATATTCAACCCCCGGTCCCTTCCATCTCTACGTTGCTTCGCTAATAAGAAATAAAAGTGAAAAAAATAAAAATACAAAAAAAACCGTGACATCTCAAAGTCGTCTAGACGATCGCCAGACTCCATTGACTATTTAATCGAATTCGTATACCACATTTCACCGTGCGTATTAGAAATGCGTAGCTTCTCTCTCTCTCTCTCTCTCTCTCTCTCTCTCTCTTTCTTTCTCTCTCTTTCAGTCTCTCCGCGCTTAGTTCCTACCGTTGGTTGACTCTATGAGTCGATCGGGAGTGAGGAGACCTGTCGCGGGGGGGCCCGGGGACTCGGCATCATCGGGGAACCGCTCGCGCGCGCGCACCGACCATTTTAATTGGCAGTAAACTTTGCCGTTGACGCAAAAACATGAAATACTGCTATAGGAACGAGAGAGTGACTCTCGCGGAGACTGAACTGGCCGAACGATCTCAACGCACGACTCTCCTTGTGTTCTTGTTGGCGCAAAGTCCACTACCAACCCTTTTCATTGCGTTGCACTCTTGTGTTGCGTGCATGTGTGAATTTTCAATTTTTTTATCTCCTCTTCTCCCTTCTTCGTGGATCCCAACAGCCCTCAGTGTTACCCGCGTACAACAGGTGCATGACTTTAATGCGCGCGTCCATCATCGTAGAACTGTGATGGAGAAAGGAGCGGTGTCCCTTTGACCAGCAGTTCAAGTGTACGCTGTATGTTCGAATAAGTTATACGAGGACCATATTTACCTTGAAATTACCCCACAAACGTTTCCATTTTTTTTTTAATGTTGAAATCTAGGACTCGTGCTTAAACCTTTCACGAGACATTCTTTATGGATCCATTTTATGTCGCTGAGTGATCTTGGATCCATAAATGCTGTATGATCCAGTATTCTTAACATTTTTGACCATTCTCAGTAAACTGATACCGAATTCATAAACATTTTGTTCTTCTTTTGGTGTGAGAACATCTTCACCGAATTTTTCGCCACAGCAAAAGTATCATAAAAAAAATGTATTGTTCTGATTTCGGATAGGATAAAATGGCCCAAAATGTCATCAAAAACATATACGGTCCCAATTTCGGGGTAGGGTTAGATAATGAAAACTGAACTCGAAACGCGTCGGTCTTGCCTAAATAGGGTTTTATAAATTTAACGATACTCTGGGCCGGTCCTGGCTGCTAAGCCTTGCAGCAAGATTCATGATCAACATTTGTACAACGTTTGTACCGATGCGAGATGGTTTTAATTCCTGCTACTGAATTCGTCGTCATTAATATTGTATCCAAGGCCGTGATTCTGTGATGGGAAACAAGCCAGGGACGTTGAACCATCGTTGGTCAATTGAGTCAATCATTCCTAACAACGATATTGACAAACAGAGCATGTTAGCAAACAGAAGGTCGATACAGTTCGGGGTTGCTGTTGGTGCGAAAAATTTTTGCAACATCGTATAAAGAATTTCGCCCTACGTTGGTAATATTTATCGGTCGCACTTGGCTCATTTTGACATTTCGAGTATCGATACCCAGCGTGGCACCGTTGTTTGTGGCCGATGTTTCCGCATCTGTTGAACCCCACCTGGATCGTTCCAGAATACAGTAAAATAGTTAAAAGTCTATTGTCTCTTCTCTAAATAATTGTGAATCAAAATGAAAACTACCGGACGTTTCTAAAACATCTCTAAAAGATTATTTCCCATAAAATTGTTCAGTGAGTCCTCTCAATTGACATACTACTTGTTTTATTTTATAAAAACAAAGTTTCGTCTACGAGGAAGCAAAATCTGTGGTACATAATCATCGCCCTGAAATCATACTGTCTGATGTCTGGTTGATTGTCAAGAGATATCTAAAAGTGGGACGAAGAGGCAGGTGGAAAAAGGTACGTGGTAGATTGATGATCATAAAGAAGCTGTCTCTGTACGAGAGCTACATTCGGATATCACAAAATACCGTAATCACCGACGCCTCTCTATCTTTGTCGAATAAAATTCAACACTTTATATCAGAGTTGTCGACGAAACAACGAAGCCGAAGGAGCTCTTGCGGTATCTCGCGAGTATAGAGTGGCGCTCGTGGGCTAAGTGGCCGCTATACGACGTTTGGGTTTCGACTAGACGAGACCTTGGGAGGCTTCTCGTTCGCTCACTCGGCTGGATTTGGGCATCATGCGATCCGTGCATTAACGAATGAAGCGAAAGGGACAGAGACGATCCGACGATATGGAGTATGAAGTCTGATCAAGATGGAGAGATGGACTTACGTAATCCTCAATGCGAACTCTTGCCTCTCTCTCTCTCTCTCTCTCTCTCTCTCTCTCTCTTGCTCTCTCTCTTTCTTTTCCTGCTCATCAACTCTTGCAGGTCATCCGACGGTGAAGGGGAGACGATGAGAAGCCTGGACGAAGACATGCATGCCCTAGGCGTTCTATCATCAGGATGAATAGTTAAATCCTTTGCATTCATTTCTCCAAGATGCTGCACACTAAAAGTCTCGTTGTTAAAGTTTTAAGAGAGCAAAAGAATACGACAACTTCGGGAAGAAGTTGAATGCGCGTGCCAGCACCAAGTGGACTTCCCGTATGGTGTAGCAGGAGCAGAACGAGAAGCAGCGGCAGCAGAAACAGCGGCAGCATTGGTAGTGAAAAGGCGTTTATGGAAACGTGCTTCACCTTTTACGAGCCTGAGTGGTTAAGCGTAGCACGCCACACGAGACGATTACTCAATTTCTTTGAGCCTGCATACCCGTCGAGACTTAATATACGACTGTTTCTGCGAATGGCAAACCAAAGGTCACTGTCGATAGAGAGTTCGTTGTACGATCCCAGATCACTCTCACCTTCTTTACTTATCTTGTTGTCAAGTAAGAAAGATTCTTCTTTATTCAATCGATTGCAGGTTCATCAAATTGTAACCTTTTAGCTTTGGGGAAAACTGCGGACTCCCCGAATAGCCTTGAAAGTACGTTACTCGAATCAACGAAAACACCTCATAACACCATTCCAGATCATTCAAGGGTTAGCGAAAGACTCGTACTACGTTATCGGTGCGTAAGAGAGACAGCCCAATACGGATTGCGTTAGTGGGAGAAAAAATTCAGCAGGTGTCACGTGGTACAGCGTGGGATGAGTTTTTCGCCTCACCTTAAGCCTAAATGCTATTTATTTCAATAACAAATTGTCAACAGTTTAATGACGAAATTTACAAAGTTGTAATTAGTCTAAATAACGGAATTCGTGATTGCGCTTTCGTGAACCGAGGCACGACCATCCCATTACCTTTCAACTCGATCTATTTATTTCTTCCACAAGTTTTTAATTAGTCGCGAAAAAATGATTAATATTAAATTACGATGTTATCTTTATTTTTTTAATTCTGTTTTTCTGCTTTTCTGTTTCACATTAGTGCCAGACATTTGAAAAGATATTCGATATAAAATAATTGATAGAATAAATAAGCAAATAGACTGAGATAAATAGTGATGGAAAGGTTGTAGATCTGTCTAGGATTGATAAATCATTTAGATTTTGATACTTAATTGAAATCTCAGCAGGAATTGGGACATTTATTATGAAGAAACAAGTTGTATCGTCTCTGATTCTTGGATGATTCGTCTTTGATCCTAGTATCAACTTTCATCTGATCTTCAAGGGCCTCGACGATGCTCCGAGATAAATAAGTGAACCGAGAGGTCTCTCCCCAACATAACATGTCCATGGTCCGTCTTTCTCTTTGCTTCGAATCATGTATTCATGTTCACACGAGTTTTTTGTTAGTCTCCTTCGCGCCTAATCGGTGATCTTACGTCAGTACGGATGCAAAATTACAACCGGTTCTCGACAGTGGGACTGAGATGCTGATGCCCGATGCTTGTGTGTGTTTACATTATTCTCGAACTCATTCTGGCTCTTGGACTCTATCTCTCGTTTCGTTCCTACATGTATTCGGTAACTTATCACTACACAACCATCTTTTGCCACGCGAACCAAGGTTGTGTCACTTGTCTGCGTAACGATTTCAGCTTCTATCGAAGAAGAAGAAAAAAAAAGAAGACGAAGAAGAAGAAGAAGACCAAGAAGAACAAAAATAAGAAAAAAATATATTTAAAACGTTTCCTGGTTATTTGCAGTGTCGCTGTTTCTCACTATCGACTAACAATCAAGTTGTCTTTTTGATGGTGGAATTCGAAGCAGCAAGGCCGCATTGAGTAATAGCTGCACTCATGAAATCTTGTAGCAGTAAAAGACACGATGACGAAGAATCCTCTCTAAAGGACCCATCACTACGAAGCTTTGCAATTTCTTAACCGTACACAGTTAGATTGGAACAGATTTGCGGCCCTTCCATTACTTTTCAACTAACTGTATTTACTTAGAAGATCTAGATGTAAAAATGTATAATTCACTGGACAACATTATGTACGTAACATAATTGTTACGTACAAAAATTAATTGGCCCGTTATCATCTATGTCGAAATTATTCATCAACTTTCAAAGTCGCTAACAGAACAACTGGGCCGACGTGGGCCAATAATTATCCGATTACGAATTTTGTTTGACTCTCTTTTTATTAACTTGTTCTATAAATTATTTTATAATAATTCTTTTTTTTTACAAGTGCTTATCTTATTGGTAATAGAATATTTTTACATTTTATTGAAAATAAAAACAAACGATTTTTTATGAAAATTCATTACAACACGACGACAGAAAAGTAATGAAAAAATTAATGATTGCTTTCTTCATTCATTTCATTTTCGTGGCTTTTTTAAAATTGATGTACGCAAATAATATTTTATTTATTTTTTAACGACGCCTTTAGGAATTCACAATTAGGCTAATTCTGGACCAGTACCGGCGTTCAATATCAATGCATAGTTCCTTCGCAAAGTATCCTACACGGCCCACTGATCACAACGAGACAATATTGGCACAATCATTATTTATAAAAATTAATTTGACAATGGTGTCGCACGTCGGTCTTCACCAACACCAGCAGATTATTTGAGAATTTTAGGTAATCGCGTAACCAATTGATTTATAAGTAGGGAATCTGTCAGTACGAATATCGAACCATATGTGTAGCCCCTTTATATTTCTTGTCAAATCTTACTTCCTGTTCGGCTACCACGAAATAAACATCTCTCATATATTATATTTCTGCGCAACTTAATTCAAATACTCAATCAATGCCTGACGTAATTTGAAGCAAAATGGATAAGTATTTTTTATTCTTAAGATACTTCCGCACTACCGATGATTACGCGTGTGTTTTTAACTCGGTGTATAGGCCATATATTATTGTCATTATTTCCAATGATTTCAATCTATCGAGATTGTCATGATTCAACAAATATTTTAACTTCATCATCTGTATGTACAATCCTTGTACTTTTGTAAATTTATAAATGTTCAAATCTTATATGTTTCTGTTTCTTGTTAAATTATTGTGATGGAAAATACTTGCTTTTTTTATATATATATAGTTGATTAAAACGTATTCGCACATCGTCTGACATGATTATTGCTGACAATATACGATTTCCATAAATTATATTTTTTATTTGGGTTAAGTATGTTGAATCCTCTTTGATCTCTAATTTTTATTTATTATTCTGGTTATTAACAATGACTGAAATTTTAATCCTCGATTCTGTTTTAGTTGTGATTTTCTTGCTCTTCAGTTAAATTTTTTAACTAAAACATACTATTACGTATGAGTCTCCTATTTATGTTAAAATCAACACATAATAGATATCACAAGACCAATAATTATTCGATCGCGAACTGGATTTGGTCCACTCGTACAACATGAACGTCGCTTATAATAAATAGCATGACACTCAGTTTAAATGATTAACCGTTCATCAGGATAAGTAATTAAAAAAGATAATTAATATAAAATAATTTATGGAACGAATATTCCAATAAAGTAAGTTGAAAAGTAATTCAACGTTGTTGCGTTTTCCACGCATCTTTTGTCATCAATTGAGTATTTTATCTTACAAACCTTTTTGCAACTGTCCATGGTCCGCGTTCATCTTGGCCTGCAACAGAAAATGCTGGGATTTACAAAGTAGGACCTTGTAACATTCGTCTATGGTTTGGTATAATTTTTTCGAATAATTTTCAGAATCGTTCTACTCACTTCGTAGCCCTGTTTTGCACCTCTTCCCGTGCCCCAGTAATCCGCATCTTTCTCATGGGGGTTGCATTGCTGTAACATTGAAAAAAAAAAAAAAAATCAAAATTATTGTTATTTTTAAAATAATTTTCTTCATATAATTTTTTTTCGTTGAAACAAATTTTTATAATTTTATCACTTTCGAATAATTACATACAGTTATCAGAAGAGTATTTTAAGTTGATTTTTATTGGAATATTACTGATTCCTGATCCCCTCATTACCTGTCTAGCAAGAATTTTGTTCACTATTTTCTGTTCCCTCATTTTCGGCAACTTTGCGCCACCAATCTCATTGTCATTATGTTATCACAGTATAGTTATAATAAGTTAATATAAAACGTCGTTATCCACCTCCTGACAGTCAGGTAATGAATTATTTATCAGTCACTTACGGGTGGAAAAGTTGTCCCATGAAATAAATAAATTGTGCGCAATTTGGAAGTTTTTTTCACTTCATATCTAGAAGTGATGAGAAATAAAATAATAACAAGGTGAAAATACTTGAGCTCGCAATAGTCAATAGGAAATAGTTTTTAGGATTTTCTATTCAAGCGAACCCAACGAAAATGATTCCTTTCGTTTATAATGAGATTATGTGATACAAATTAATGATTTTGACATTAACTGTACCTTGAATTTTAATTGTATAAAAAGTGATTCAAATATAATATTCTACAAAGGGTTAAAAAAATTGGTCACGAAAAGTGTTCCGTGCGGATATTTTTGTTCTCGATGAAAGAAAATCTATTGAAAATATTTTTAAAATAGCTGCTGTGATTCTGAAAAATAAAGAGGAGACAAGATTTTTAAGCATTAATTTTCTCCATTTTTGTCTTTCTCGTTTAAGAAATATTTCGGATTTTCAATAAAAATAATTATTTTGCATAACTCTTGTTTATTCAGAAAGTAATGTTTTGTCAATTTAAACGCATCATTGAAATGATGCTGTATAAGGAGTTGTACAAATGATTCACAAGGATTTTAAACGTTGGATGTGAGTAACATATGTAGCTTCTGTATGTATTTTGTAAATTTATTACGGACTCGCAGTTGGTGTAAAATTTTGTTAGTTTCGTAGTCTCGTGCGCCTTATTAGAGAGCGTGCTGCTTTCCGAGAACCGATGTGAGGTAGACAGCGGACGAAGAGGGTGCATTATGCGCGGGGGATGATAAAAGAGATGTCGGGGGAATAATTGGCGAATGTTACGCGAGCTAGGGTAGGTGAGACCACAGTAGCACCAGCACCGAGGATTCTGTGATGGTGTGTTACGCACGAAAGAATGAGGGTGAGGGTTGAGGAGGAGAAAAGGGTGGTGAAAGGGCGCGGTGAGGTATATGTGCTGCTGTTGACGACTGGGGGTGACGAGGGATGAGGGAGCCGCTTGTGACGGCATCAGACGATGGTGGTCGTGGTCTAGACACAACACAGACGGGAATGACTCGAGCGACGTGGTTCGAGGTGGTTGGGGGTGGTTGGGGGTGGCGGGTGCCTCCTCTATGACCTTGGGCATCAGTCTTCAACGTTCCTATGGAGAGAAGTAAGCTTCTAATTTCATCAAAATTATCTATCTGCCTCCATTGATATTTCATCTATTTATCACAAAAATCACTAAAGTCCACTTAAATCCAAAACCATCGTAATTTACTTTCAGTATTTTATAATATTAGTTATTATATATCCAAAGTAATATTCCATAAGATAGGGGTCGCTCTTTCACCGAGGTAAATTAATTCGACCGTGTAATTTCGAGAAGTGACAACTGAAAATGAATGTAGAAAAATAAGTTTATGTTTTTTCTTTTACTCTTTTACTCTTTAATTCCAGCCACGATTGTTCCGCTTTAAAAAAAAACTAACTCGAGCTCTTTAATAATTTATATGTACGAATTAGAAACTTTTTTTTTCGCAATAACTATTGCTTAATTGTTTTATATTTCGATGTTTGCGATACCACCGTTCTCATTTAGGATTATTTTCTTTATTTACCTCAATCTAAAGTCATTCAACATTAACTTGAATATTTCATGTATCGCTCGTTCATCTTAAGATGGGATTTTGTGAAGCAAAATTCAGTATGGAAGTACATGATAGTTAGATTCTCAAAGCGCGGGAACGATTGGCCCAATTCGAATTCTCGCGAGTACGAATCCTTAAAAATATCGCAATAGTCTTCTTAATCGTTCAATAAAATCAGTAAGAACCTAAACTGTAAACGTTTTTTCACAGTTTATTGAAGCTAAAAATTCGTCGATTCCGATTGATTGATCAATTTAATGAAATAATTCATTAGAGTAAATATTTGTAAATATTCCAACTGGGAAGAATTTCAATTCGGTTCTCGCTCTTTGAAAATCTAACGATCACGTTTGCTCGCATATACCAAGTTGCGCTTGGCGCAGATTTCATCTTGAAATTGATCAGTGACAGATGCTATATTCGTATTAATATTAAGAATATAGAAATCACAGTCTACAAAGTAATTTAAAGTAAGAATAAAATAAAAGAATTTCCCCCGAGTTAAGCAGTATTTTTCGCTACCAATAATCGGATAGGTGATCGCTTAGTCATGCACCTACTGGCGCACCAATCAGTTAGTGAGGCGCCAGCTTTTCTTAGACCTCGGTGTCTCTACTTAAGTAAGTTACTTTCATGTATACACCGGGGAATCAGATAAATATATGGTCGGCTGTACCGCCGGCACGTGTTTACCGCAGTTTTCTCGTGCCCACGTTGAATGCGGCAGTATAACTGAGTCGGCTCCTGACATGTCGGTAGTAAGGTTAGCTTAGCGAAGTGTTTAGCGAAGGAGTTAGGGAGGGCTAGGACCTCCTAGCACTCCCTACTCCAATTACAATTTGGATGGGTTATATGTAAAAACTCGCAAAGGTATACGCTGGAACACAAGAAGAATAAGTAAGATGAAGCGTTTAATGTTAAGGCGATAACAATATATTGCACACCAGGCATTACAGGGCTTTACAGAGCTTGGATAAAATTATCCAAAGTTCATATGGAGATAATCGAGCTTTTCTTTTCGACCAAATGAATAATCTTACTCCATTAAAGTTTCATGTACTTTTCACGAAAATCACAAAAGTCCAATTGAATTAACAGTATTTCATAACTTTTCCAAAATGGTATTCCACATGATTTATGTCACTTTTTGTCCAAACTAAAGTTGAGTGTCCGTGTAATTTTTAGACGAAGATTTAGAAATAAAAATAAAACAATCAGTTTCTAAAACGTCATTTTAGGAAGTCTCTCTTTCTTCTTATTCTCTTTGGGATCCGTGTTTCGATATTTGATAGATTTCCACATTTTGCTTGACCAAAAAGCCGGTTGGATCATGTGAAATATCCCCAAAGTCATTTAGTGAATATATAAATGTAATTTGTGAATACTTTGACGATTAAGATCGTTCGTTAAAAGTACTTAGAGCCACAACCAGTGAAATAGTAGACTTCGTACACATTCGATCTTTTATCTAAACACCTTTAGAATTTTTATTGTGGAAATTATGTTCTACGAGGAGACAATATTTCAATAATTATTTTTCTCTAAACCTTTAAAGTTTGGAAAAGCTAAAGGGTGACTAGAGCTGGTACATGTACCTTACTCAACCTCTCGAAGAAATTATTAAATTGAGGAGTTCCGTTGAGGGGAATGAAAAACGTATGAGGTCATTGTTTTCATAGATCTTCCAAAAACTTTGAGGACACTCAACGAGGCAAGGGTTGATCGATCATTTGACGCATGTTCCACTTTTATTTTTGTGTTAGATCGCTGGACAGCGGAGGAGGCTACGAGGTTAGACCAACCGTGTGATGAATGGAAAAGAAGCGAATGAGAGAATCAAGAGCGTGACCACACACGCTACCTCGGTTATATATTTTCGATGTGACCCTTGAGATACGAGAAGCTGTAGGTCGTTCGGTTTGCGTTACGTGAGAGAAGGACGAGACGAAACCAACGAGGGGAACCGAAAAAAGATCCTCACCCTGCGACATGGCTTGCTACTCTCCTTCGCCAAGGGTCCTGAGAAGGGAAACGAGGTCATCCCTTAATATCTTTTCCCCCCTCGTAACGTCGGCTATTCGCGCCCATAGTACCGTTCTTGTCTTAAGCTCTAGTTTAGATCTATTTGAGAACGAACCTTCGACCCCTTACTTCGCGTACTCTGCTTGCAAGTGTACGTGCATACACTTTAGTATCTTTCGGCAATATTCACAACGCTGTGAATTATACCTCCCACTACTTTTTAACTAATCGTATTTGCGTAATTTTTTTCATATATTATTTTATATTCATTATATCTAATAGATAATATGCATAATGTAATAATAATAACAATAATATTTAAACATTTGATTGACAAAAAAAAATTAAACTGCAAAAGTGCGTTAAATACGGGGCAAATGGCGTCATCGCATTTCCTTGATTTTATCATCACATTTGGATCGATGTGACGTTTTTATTTTGAAATTTCTGCGGTAATGTTACAAACGATATAGACACAAATAATTTTCAATATCGTAGAATAATTATCATCTACGTTGTCACGTTTGTTGAACGCTACGTCACATAATACGAGACGGAGCGTGATACTACGAAAAATGCTCAAAAGATGGCGTTGCGTAAAATGAGCTTTAGTTAACGGCCTGTCTCTCATACTTGAACCTTATTATTGGCTTCATGCCGAATAGCTGCTTCGATAGTTTGACAAGGCGGCTTTATTTCTCGGTACTTTTCATATTAAAATTATCGAAAGTTATGGTGCGTAGATTCCTTGGTCACAGCTGGATAAGATGTTTTGAAATACGGTCACGAACTATTTTTATCGCATGCTGTGACAGCGATAAAGATTACAGTGACTAAAGTATTTATGTGTTTATAATAATAACGTACATCAACGTGTAATATATATTCTGTTTACGTACTTTTTAAAGTTTAACATTCGGTATTAATAATTATCGGTATGTTCCTCATTGAAAATCGCTTAAGGTAGTACAAACACGTAATTAATTATTAAATACGTTGCTGATATTGTTATATGCTACATATAGTATGCTATTCAAAGGTTACCGATTATTTACACTAAATAAATATATGCAAACGCGACAGAATTAGAATATTTGCTTATGGGAAAGGTGTTACGCTTGCCTTTTTGTTCAATTTTATTTGTATTTCACAATTAAATGTATATTAGATGTATATCAACACCGGTGGTGTAGTGGCTATCGTGCTAGTACAATACAGCTTGCGACTGGGAGATTCGGGTTCGATTCTCGCTGAGTGTAAAATGTTTTTCGTGAGCAGTAGCGCGCTATAGATATAAGTCGTGCCACGTTGTTTGTGTAAACATTGAATCTCGGTTGGGAATCGGCATAGTCGGTTACATTCGGTGTAGATTTTCGGTCGTTTCTCTGTGCTCTAGGCGAATGCGGATATTTTTATCTCTCATCACCAGCCAGTTCCGCACTAGTTAATATTTTTTAATTATGCAAAAGAGCTTGTCCGTAGAATAAATAAAAATAAATAAAATAAATATAGAAACAAAAAGCGTAATTCTTTATGGAGATTTCAAGGATAAAAATGTTTTTAAAAAATCGTTTTATCAAATGTTTCACTAAGAATTGTGTATTTAATGTCACCGATAAGCCAGCAAGCATAGAAGTCACTGGATACCAATTAGGCAATCGCTATTAATTTGGAACCACTCATTTATAAGCAATGATATAAGCAATATTTCATATGTAATGAGAAAAAAAAACCATGAGAATTAAATTCACGGAGAAATGAACGGGTTTTTCCATTACGTGTTATTCATTACTTTCAGTGCTTCTTTCATGACATTTTTCGACTAACAATGAATAATTTATGGAAAAAATAAGTAAATGGAATGAATTGGAAAAAAAGGATGCAAAGTAGAACTTTGCACTTTACTCCCTCGTTCTTTTGGCTCCTCGTCCACACAGCTTCTGTATGGATGTCCGACAATTAATGTTGACTTTCTCATAGAGGATTCTTTGTGGATGATGGATCAAGAGAATTAGAAAGCAACATGCAATATTCTACATTCTTGTTTGAAAGAATTGTAAAAATTCAAGTTTAACAAATTTTCAGCGATAAAGTAATTAAAAAATGCAAAGTGTCGTAAAATCTCATTGCTTGAATATATTTTTATAGAAAAACTACTGCTTAGTTGTTGTGAGAAATTTTAGATCATTTGCTCAAGTAATTTACGAGTTACAGGGCCGGTTGGCTTATTATGGTTGCAAGACTTCGTAATCTTGTTATAGGCGATAAAGTGTGAGCTCCAGAATAAACGGAGTTTGAGTAAAATCTACCTACTTAGAGCATAAAAATAATATATAGTTGACGAAAGGAAAACTCAAATGAACAGCATACGAAAATTAGAATACGATTTACCGCACCGTTTTTGCGCGAATTGCAGTTAAAGTTCGACTTTTGTTCTCTTCTGTCTCTCTTGCGCTCAGTGGCTCTCCTAATAGATTCACTTTTTGAAATACCAACGTAAATCTATGCTAATTGTGGAAGTGCTGCAGTGAACAATTAATAAAAATTCATGAAATTTGCACGTTAGGAACCTTCTGCTATGGTCAAATACGCTGTAATATAGATTTTCATGCTTCTTGTAAAGTGTATCGTCGAGTATTTTCTATGAAGAGATTGGTATTCGCTGAAAAATCATCAAGTGCAGTACTATTAATCTTTTTCAACAAACAAATAATATTTTTATGATATTATAATCGGTAGTAAACAAGTGTAATTAAAATGAGTGTTTACTATGTCTGCTAAGAATTGATCACATTATTTGCCAGATTATACTTGGACTGATTTCAAGAAAACTTACTGCGTCTTAAACAGATTATGGATGAAACGGACGTATCCAGGCTTTACATTTTGGTAGCTCTTGAAAAAAAAAAAAAAAAAAGAATTATAGAGGGAAGGGAGTTGGATGTTGAATTATAGCAGATCCGCTACTACAAAGTGCAAGATAGCCGGGGGAGACTCGGGCATAAGGGCCAGCAAGTCGAGAAGAGAGATCGAGAAAGGGAGGAATCTCTCTCGTTCCCTCTTTTACCGTTTACCTCGGCTGGCCCTGCGCTACAGGTGGCACCCGCACGGCGAGTAAACGACGGCGAGACGAAGAGCGAATGATACGGGAGAGAAGGAGATAGAGAGAGAGAGAGAGAGAGAGGGAGGGAAAGAGGGAGAGAGAAACACGCGAGAGACCAAGGGGAGATGAGAGTTATTGTGAGAAAATGTTCATCTCAGTCCAGATGCAGTTCCTTCTTGTAGGAAGTTACGCATTTACGCAGGGCTTCGCCGAGGGTGGCAGTGGATATAAGTGGAGGACTCGATGGTGTAGGCTGCTGGACAGTGGAAGGAGCTCATCCTGAATGGGGGATCGAGAAACACCCTGCGATGTAAAGACGTTCAGATTTTTCCCTCAATATTAAGGAGGAAGTGAGGGAAAGAAAGAAAGAGAAAAAAATGAAGGAGCCTGTGAATGCGAGATAGGCGATAGACGAAGTCTTCCGGCCATTGCCGGAAATCGCGTCGCAGACATATATCTCTTACCCACGTACGCTACCCAGCAGCATCCCGACGCGTATGTATTCTATTTCGAGAGGCGACGTGAAGTTTTACACAGGGAGAAGGCTAGGTGGAAGGAGGGAGGCGAATGGAGAAAATTCTTCAATCGTCTGCAGGACGCAGATCCCCAGCGCGTTTCCACTCACTGCACGATACACCTAATACGTAGAAAACGAGTATAGAGAGAAGAAAAAAGGAATCATGTGAAAGAAGAATAAAGAATAGGGGCGGAGGTGGAAAAAAGAAGAAATTAGCGAGTTCCCTTTGGAGTTAACGGTGGGAGGGGGGATTCGTCAGTCGGGAAAGCGAAGCCCGAGCTGTATGCTTCTTTGCGATAGTGTGCACTCGTGGATACTGTCGAAGGGATTGAAAGAGAGGCCGGGTTATAGAGGAGGCCAGGTAGAAGATGCGAAAGTATGGACTATATAGCTCCCTCGAAAGGTATTAGTATTGATATCGATGGGAGTGTGTGCGTTCTCGAGTCCGCAGTCGGCTATCTCGCTCTTTTCGCTCGGAACTTGTATGTCGTACGTGGAGCGGTGGTGGGCTCCGACGTGTGTATACGGGAGGGTGGGTGGTTTAGGGTGGTTATGTACGATAGAGAGAACGGCGGCCCCGATAGCAAAAGGACACCGACGCCCAGTAGCGTCGGCGGTGGCTAGAGCACGTAGCGCGGATAGACAGAGCCAGCGGCAGCGGGAGGGAGCGGGGCAAAGGGGTGAGATAAAAAGCAAGGAGGAGAAAGAGGCGAAAAGGGTGGTCGGTGGGTGGCTCGAGGGTGGCCAGGGAGTGGAAGGGTGAAAAGAAAAAAGAAGAAAAGAAAGGAGGATGTGGAGAGATCGAAAAAGAAGAGAAAGAAACGATGGAAGAAGAAGAAGCAGCGGAGAGGGAGAGAAAGAGCCGTATCGTACTGCCTCCCGCCTCCTCCTCCAGCCTCCGACGCTCAACCGACGAGATAGAAAAAGCACAAGATAGAAGCCTCTCTACCCACCTGAAGAACACGAGTGTGAGGAAGGAGAGTGTATGTGAGAACGAACTTCGGTCAGGAGGGTGGAGGTGGCTCGGTCGAGGTGAGGCGGTGGGCGCTGCACAGGGTGGCTTGGAAAAAAGCGTAAAAAATGCACGAACGGAGGGAACGGTGCGGGGTAAAAGAAGGAAAAAAATCGGGCAGTCTAGCAGGAAAGGAAGAGAAGAGGAGGAGGCGGAGGAGGAGGGGAATGTAGCAGGGAGAGCCAGAGGAACCAGCGCTCCCCTCTCTCCCCCTCGAGTACACCCCGTGCACATGCGTGACCGTCCGCGTACGAGGCGGCGGCGTATTGATCAGCCAAAGAGCGCCACGACGCCGGGCGTCCTTTCTGCGAGCCTTGCTTTTTTCGGCACGGAATAGCCGAGCAGCCACCAGCGCGCCCGAGAAGAGAACGATAGAGGGAGAGAAAAAGAGTACTTGAAAACGACGGCGAGGCTCAGAGGGAAAGGGGCATCGCGTACACGAGCCCCGCTCACTCCCGAGTCGTTGGGGTGGCTCGCTGGTGGCTGCTGGTGGGACGCCGCTGGATAGCTTCTCTCCTGGCTCTCTCGCTTCATTCCCGCGTTCCCTTTTGCCGGTTCTGTGGTCTGGCTCGAGAACGCGAACCACGCAAGAAGAGGGTGGTTCGATGCTGTGGATGCTGTTTCCGAGATGCCACGACCTAGCCCAAAACGGACGCCATGACGTCACACGGAGATTCCGACTCTGGCTTCGCCCGAGAGTTTCGTATTATTCGAAAAGGATACCGCGGAAGAACTCTGCTGCTGTGACACAGTAATCGCGAGGGGTAGTTTCTTAGACAAAAACAGTTGCGGAGCGGCGAACGCGCAACGTGCTAAGGAACCCTTCGACCAGCGGGAGGGACAGAGGAGGAGAGACCGTTAAAACTTTTCCTTCAAATTCTCCGCCTCTTTTTCTCGATTTTTATCTAGGTAATATTCCTTGTCCCTTTGTTTCATTTTACAACAATTAGAAGATCTTCCAGTCGCCTTGATGTTGATGTTCGATTATCGATTCTTTCACGATTTCCGTGCAACGTTGGTGAGAAGTGATTCGAAGGCATAGTCAATATTGGGTGGACGTACTATAGAGCGGCGTGAGGAAGAGAGGCGGGGAAGCCCGTGACGTCGATCGATACCGGAGGCCCTCTTACACGTACGTCCATGGCCAGAGGAGAAGGAAAGGATAGAGGGAAGAAAAAACAACAAAAACGAATGAAAGAGAACCAGAGTATAAAAACAAAAGTATCTGGTAGAAAATTTAGCCTGGGCGCTTGGTGTCAACCCGAGAGCAAGATGAGCTAACAGGGCTCCAATGTCGAGAAAGAATGAGAGACGCGTGGGTCAGTAACCCACGTTGTAAACCTTGGACCGCCCTAGGTCCAAATATTTCGTAAGCGAGTTTTGACAAATTGAAAGCAGCTGGCCAAGCAAAGCCGGCTAAAGGGTTACACTGCGTTTCGAGGCAAAGTGCCTAATTTTCTGTAATCTCGATGTGGCGCATAAACATGTTCTACATGTTACAAAGGTGACTGCGAAGGGATCTCCCGCGCTTGTGGAAAGTCGTCAAGGTAGATCATTCGATGAATCTTCATCGCTAAGAATATGTATTACGAGTATATCCATAAAGTTGAAGGTCCTAATGACGTTCGAATTTTAGAAATGTCCTCCGCAAAACTCATCATGTTATTATATCACAATTTTAGTTATAATATTCCGTGTAATAATTCCGTGGACCAATTTCACGCTGCTGTGTCGACGTATCTATGTAATCGGTTTTAATATCGATATGATTTGTAGTACTATACCAAACAGCGATTTTCTGTAACACTGCACATGTGCATCAGTATCAATACCATTACCAAGAGCAGCGTCTCCATCGCGATACCATCGCTTTGGAGAATACGGCAAACCGTATTTCTCCTAATCCCAACACTTGTGAATAATATCGTTACTGAATGTACGCATACTGGCATGTGCTACGGTTAGACAAATCCGTGGCGGCTCCTCTCCGCGTTTAATAGGCGATTTCATCAGATTCCGAGTAGGTTAAATAGGTGAGGTCCAACCGTAATTAGTCTTTTCGCAGTTTTTTTTGCTTCCCTTCGTTTCACGAAATATTTTTTCTCTAGATATTTATGTCAGTATACTCAAAACGGTCTAAACCGTCGAGAGAATTGATTTAGAAAAAATGTCAGTGTCCGTGTCCGTGTTCGCGCGCACGTGCGTGTAATAAGACCTCGAAAAATTCAAACCTACAATTTGTAACATAAGTAAAACAGATAAGGCACCAATTTGTTTTTGGTATAACGTATGCAACAATAGATACACCGGTTTGAATATTATGACAATTTTAACTTTTTTTAATTTTTAATTTTTCGGCAAAATGTACGTCTCTGTGACTCGTGTCAACTTTGCTCAGTTAAATTCAAATTTTCTACACAATCAAACTGAGATTATGTGATGCTGAATGTTCAATTTGGCTAAATCGGTAGAAAGTTTATGATTTTATAGCATTTTTTTTTTTTACAATTTTTTACTTGATATCTATAGAATACTGCATTTTTGGATTCACGATTGTTGACGGCTTGCAAAAACAAATGGCCAGTAATTCGTAAACGATTTGAGCAATTGATTTAATATTTTAAATACGAGTTACGCAGTAAATTCTCATTATTGACGATAATTTTCGTAAAAATAGATTGATGAAGAGCGGTTTAAAAGCATTTAAAAAATTCTTTTATTTCTTATTTATTCAAATTTCATCAAACTAAAGTTTTTACAAATTTTTTAAACTAGGATGCCACTATTGACGATTGATAATAAGTATCAGAAGTTATGAAATTGAGCATTTTGCTTCCTCGTCGAAGAATCTATGTGTTCCGCGAAAAAAAAATGTCATCGAGATTTTTATGTCAGAGTACTTAAAAAGTTCCAAAACGTCGAAAAATCATATTTAAACAAAACGTTCGTACGTGTGCGCGTGTGTGTGCGCTTTGCATACAGATCGGGTTGAAATTCCCGTCAGTTTGCTACAATTTTCGCAGCTTAAAGAAACCTACATTAGTAGAACCTTGTACACAGCTTCCTCGTTATTTACCATTTTTCACACAGTTTACTCGATGAGAAAGCGAAAATTGAAAAACGTACTTCCTCATAGTGATGGCTTTGTAAAAAATGGTAATTAATGAGAAAGCAATGTGCAAGGTTCCACTTAGAATCCTATTTTTATGTCATGTATCGTCAGCAATTAGCTTTAACATGCATTTTTTATATTTTTTTTTCCTTTTACAGCTTCCATTGGTTCTAGGACTCATTTGTCCTAGATCCCAATACTAAATCGGATATTTCACATGATATATGCCACGTTCTGTCTTTTCAATCTCAAAACGTAGAGACAACAATAAATATAAATAAATAAATCGCAAAAACGTCATTTTAGAAATCTTTTAATATTTTTATTTTAGGTCCCTCGTTTTCAAATTAATCAAAAGTTCAAATTTCTCTTGAGAAAAAAGGGATCCAGTTTATGTTCTGTAACTCAAATGCAATAATAATAATATTAATCCTAAAAAATGTTTGCATCTTAGCTTCAAAGGCATAATTTTATCTAAACATTATCAGTCGAAATAAAAGACACATGTGACTTCTCAACAAGTTTGAGAAAGGCGTTAAAGAGACACGAAGAAAATATTGTAGTCACTGGGAAAGTGGACCGACACAGCAGCTTCATATCATTTCCATGATTTCACACTCGCTCTTCGTCTCACTATCGTTTTTTTTTCCTTGCGAGATCTTTTAGAGCCTAAAGTCAAAAGTCACTGACTGGAGGGCTGCCTTCGTTGAGTCGTTGGAGGGTGCACAGCTCACAGAACCCGGAGAAACCGAAAGCAAGAGCAAAGCCAAACGGCAGATGAACACATGTGGCCTATCTCGCGTGTGACTTGTCTCGCTTCCCAAACGAGAAACGACGTAGGCAACGACGCCGACATATGCGCGCGGTAGTGAGCGAGGAAGAGAGAAAAGAGAGAGAGTGAGAGAGAGAGGGTGATAAAACTCAACAGTTGGCCCCGAATCCGTGACTCCTATATCGCTTTCCTTCCCGCCTTCTTGTCGGTCGAGATTCTCGAGGTTTGATAACAGAAGCCACCAAAAGAAAACCCAACGATATCCATAAACATAAAAATATTAATTGCTCGCGAAGAAATTCCGACATCTCGTGTAAAGTCACCAGTGAATAACCAGTTAAGCGCAATCTTCTTTCTCTATATTCAATATTTCATGTCCTAAGTAAGTTAAAGAATCTAAAGAAGCCAAATAAGCTAAAAGATCCAAAAACCTAAGGAGATTAAAGAAACAGGCAGAGGGTCACCCGTGAAGTACGTAGGGAAACATAATGGAACAGGATAACCCCAAAGAGTAAAATGGACCAATCCTGGAATAAAATGGTTCGCTTCTGAAACGAAATGAAACACATCTGTATAATAAAAGTATGTCCCCGCGTGAAATGTATATTATCCCAATTAACCTGTAAATTTACCAGAATTTACCGGATGTACTTGCTATACCTGATTCGTTGGATATTGATTGCTTTATTTTATTGAAACACTGGAATTTGTGTGTAAAATAAAATTCAATGAATAATCAAGGATTTTTTTTATCCGAAAATGTTCTAAATGGGATCGAGAATTCTTCGAAAATACATTTTCGATAAAAGTTCATAACTCAAAGTATTACACGAACTCTGATAGTAAAAAAAAATTACGAATGAAAAAGTAATTACAATCCAGAAATTTCTCATCATTATTGTTACTAGCGTTAAGCTACTTGGTGTTAAGAACTGAGCGAAGCAAAGCTGAAAAGCAAGTATATGGCTTAAAGCCCCGTATATAAGGCCACTCCGTAGTTTCGATAAATGTGGCAGAAGCGGGAATGCGAACTCACCACCTAGTGGAGTAGTGGATAAATAAAGACCCTGAGTAAGTTTCGCCGCGAATCATCTCGTGGAGTGGAAGCTCCGATCTAGCGAAGTAGAGGTGCAAGTACTGACTCATTGTCAGAGACCGGATGTCGCGCGTACAGTTGGGGTGTGCTTATTATTTCACAATTGTCATTTTTCAATATATATAGGTGCACTGCGGTATACATTTAACTTTTGCGAAGCGAATTACTAAATAAATATATCATAATAAAATGTATTAGCATTAAGAATGTTTTGGTGATTGCGTAAATATAATTGTAACGTGTAGAACAAGTGTTTGAGATTATATCTCGAGGTGAAAATCTCTAGGTGTAATCTTTTAACAGTTTTACGATTTTATAATAAAATTGAATCTTTGTGTGCATTTTTATTCTTCCAGAGAAAGATATGGCGGTGATGTTTAAACTGGGAAGTATAAATGCTCTTGGAACGGATGCGCAACGTAGATTATACATTTCACCGCATAACTTGTGCATAGTACACAGTAAAAAAAATCGATTGTGTATTTTTATTTCATTTGAGTGACGGTATAAGGTAACGAAGGCACCGATTTCTTGAATCATTTAGTATCGAATGGCTTTGCGCGTTTATGTCGGTTTGTACGTCGAAGAATAAAGCATAATAATAATCCTCAGCTTTTTGGAAAATATATTGTGTTCCCGAATAGCACATCGAGACAGATAGACAGTAACGAGTGAATGCTTTTTTTTTTATAATCTCGGATACTCAAAACATGTCCACCGTACACCATAATATGACAATCGATTTATTATTTTTGGATCACAACACTTAATCTTTTTACATATTTCGTGTGGTATCAGGGATAGCAACAAACCCGCAAAGTAGAACCTAACAATTTGGTTTTGCCTTATTCGACACTGTTCGCGAAGTAATATTTATGAGAAAGTATGTTTGTAAATTTTAGCTTCTTCATGAAGAAAGCAAAAAATTCGCTCATTCGGCTCTGTGAATGGTGTAAAATAATTAAGAAACAATACACAAGTTTGAATATTTTGTTGCTGGTTTTTTTATGTTCTGTATACACCAGCTATGCTCAATAATCTCAAATTTACGACAGTAAGAAGAATCAGACATCAAAAAAACCTTGGTGATAACTTTTGACTTGTGTATAGAGTTTCAGCTCAATCGATCAAAATTTACGTGAATTACAAGGAAATAAGAAATTCTATAAAATGTGCTTCTTCGATTCCGCCTAAGCTTGATGTCAATATCCTTGGTACTCAAAGCTTATGCCAAGTATTTTCAAACATTAATTTATCAATGATTCAATCAATGATTGGTATTGGTTCAAGATGAACATAATTTCAAATCATTATACATTTTGCGAAAAATTTTTTATTTCCGTTCGATACATCACGTTTTAATTCGATAGATAGACGTTCGCTAAAGTTGAAGCTACTTTAGTCATTTAAAAAAAAATCAATGTTAATATTTCATAAAATTTACGCCACTTATCGACTTTTACCAAAACGAATGCAAAATATCCTCGATCGCTCATAATTTACGACAGTTATCGTCTGAACGATTTTTTTTGTCGCGCACACGTACACGCGCACATGTACACTCACTCACTCCCCCCACCCCTATTTATGTACGTAGACCAATAAAACCCATTTTTAACCATTACTAAGAGTTTTAAATGTTAATAACACAAGATTACTTGATTCAAGAAAAAATTCATAATTTTATTACTCTCGATTAGTTATTTATGGTTAATCGAAAAGTATTTTTTTTAAATTATTATTCAAGTCTTGGCAATCCTATCTGATGAAAAAAATGTAAAGTTTACAATCTCGTAGCAGAGGTCAGAAATGATGCACACAAAAGTGCACGCGATTGTCGGTGATTTCTCCTAAATGTGATATTTGGTTGTTTTGTACCAAAACACGTTGCCATGAAAATTTCGAAAAGAAAAATGTTTTCACGAAAACAAAACTTATTCTACCAGAAAGCAAAACATTTGCTAAATATATCGAGGACAAAATTAACGTGTTTAATCCTTGTGTCAATACCGAGAATGTACGACCGATGCCAATGTAGGGTCAGGTGGGCACTCGGTTACCTGGGTCTTGACATAAGAGTTCATTGTGCTTTTGTATGTAAACACAATTTAGTATTATGTCCAAAAATTCATCTGAGGCCATATAAACTGTTTACGGAGACTAATTAATTATTCAGCTATTTATATAACGTATCGAAGCGTATCGATCGGAATCCTATAAATTTCATATCACATAAGACAGTGTCTACGAAGGAGTAGTTGGAACACAATCCTTTGTAAACGTATATATTTCGTAAGTTGTAGCAATAGTCGATCGAGACTTTCATTATTCGGTATTATTGATGCTTGCTCTTATGATATCGCAGAATATTTAAATCGGACAAAGTTAAAAATGTGAAAACATGAAGAAGGACGCGGCACCGAATATGAATGAAGAGTTATTGCGAAAAAAGAGGCAAAAACGTACGGCACAGAAATTATTACGGAGGAACGAATACAAATGAAAAGGAATAAGAATACCATCGAAAACATTATACGTAGATGGAACACTTAAAAAAAAAAGAGGAAAGGACATGACGAAGAATACGTACAAAGATCATACAATAAAATAAAAAAGAGGAAAGAACTTGGCAAGGAATGTGGACGAAGATCGTTCAAAATACGAATCTTGACAAGAGCGCTTGTGGCAACCGCAAAAAGTTGCACGCAGTGAGCCTGTCATGCTGACGTCTGACGAATATCAACCCCTGGGGGCTTTACAAGTTTTTTTAGCTTAATTATACAATTTGGCGAAAAAAGTATTGAACAAGGGGAACGTTACGCGTGACGAGACATTCTTAATAACACGTTACGATTTTTATAATACGTTTACTTTGTGGAAGAATTTAAGCATAAGTCGGTGGGATGGCGCGCGAAGAGGAGTGAATCCCCTTTAATAATATAATTATTTTACGCTATATACCATTCCGTAATATACGACACCTCACGTGTTATCGATAACTGACCCAAATGCAAGCGAGCGAGAAGCGGGGGAAGTAGCCTTTTTGACCCAGACGCTTTTTTGTACCATACAAACGTGGCGACGTAGGGGTAACGCGGAGGAGATCGTGGAAATTCCCATTTTTCCCGGCCATAACATCGCGAAGGGGTACACCGGTAGCTGGATGCTTGTGCCGGTGGCGGCGAGTCTGCAGACAATTCGCAGTAAAATTTTTACAACCTCCCGCCGGCACGGTTGGGGCAGTAGCAGGAGAACTATGAGCACCAGCAGCAGCCGCCCACCAGACGCGCGACGGGATAGTCCTGCTCGCGGAACACATAAACCTTTACGTCTGCCCCTCGTCTCGCGTACGAGCTACCTCCAATCTTACGGCAGAATCACTCTACCCTCCAGCTTTTCCACACCCTCCTGCCCCCTTCCCACCTACCAAAAGCTGTTATTCGAAACGAGAAAATGCATTTTAGTAAGAGGAGTAGCCGGGTTAAAATCGACTCACCCGATCCACCCTCCGAATTCTATCTCACCCTATCTTGATAATTTCTTTAATTTGTCAATCTTCTGATACTTGACAATTATTTTTATTTAACTAGTGACATTTATCGAGGTTACGAGACGTCTGGTACCTATTATGATTATTGGCGACTGGTAGCAATGATATTTTCAGCATACTTTAATAATAAATAGGACATAAATAAAGAGTAAAATTTCCATCGACAGTCGTTAGGCCAACTCAGAGACGTTGAACTCTCGGGTCCATTGTAAGAAATAGGCACTGTCGAGAGTTGGGGAAGGAAAAAGATGGTATATTTTATAAAAATCGATTGATCACGTGAGATTTATTATTTTTAGAAGCTGCTGTGCGGACTTCATTTATAGTTTCTCTGACGTTACGATACTTCGACTGCGGACTCGTTTTCCTTGGTTGCAATATTTTATCGACTTTTGCGCGTGCTTGCGGGCTCTTGACCACAGAGATCACTGCATTTCGTTACTCTCAAGCAAATATTTATTGATTATTTATCTCTCGATTTGTTCAATATCAATAATTTTTTTAAGGGAAGAAACAAGCAGCTGCACGTGTTAACATCTTTCAAAAGATTTATTTTTCTTTAATCTCTTTTATATTGTTCTTCATCAAGGAAATATTCGGAAATAAATGTGACGAAGATCATTAACGATCGTTACATTTTCCGTTACTCGATGCTCGTTATATTTACTTATCGTTGCTATTCAATGTTATTGTGTATCACTTTAATCAAGTAAATAAAAATAAATAAATTATGGGATAATCATAGAAAGTAAGCAGTCTATTGAAAAGTCATTAGAGGGGTGTCCATCGTGTGCTACTGCCATATTATTATTTTCTCTTTTGTCTTGGCAGAAATTATGAGCGTAAAGATATTACACGAGGATTCAAAAAACGACGATGGACAGTGAAATGGAACTATGCATTTTGTCCAGCTCGTTTTCACAGTTCTCAAATTCTCGTGGATATAGAAGATACTCTCATTACGTTGAAACTCACTTTATTTTTTAATCTTATTCACAAATGATTTCACACTAATCATCTCTTTTATTGTCCTGCCCTATTGGCTGTAAAATATCTCAACATTTTATTTATTAAATTTGAAAGGAAGCATTTATTGAGAAAATACATTTTTTTAAACCATGAAAATTAAACCAATGAAGAAAGTAAATGGTCGTTATACGGTTTCCATTACTCATTATCTATTACTTTTTAAAAAATGTTATTTTGTCATTAAGTTTTGTGACAAAACCGTTTGTTTTTGTTTTGTTTTCAATGTAATATTTAGATATTTTACTGGCAATGGCATACGACATTTGAAAAAAAAAAAAAAAAAACTCATATTAAATAATTAAATAGAATGAGTTGAAAAGTAACGAGAGGGTCGGAACTCTGTCAGGCAACACGTGGTGCAGAGATGGTGGTGTTGCTGTCCAACGGATACAGACTTTCAGCCTCTGCCGCCGAGTCAAGTGTTTCGAACAGGCGGCTAGGCAGCCAGGCAGGTTTGTGGGTGAGTAAAAGATAGATGTATACCGAGCAATGTCGACAGCTGAGGCATTTGGCCAAACCATATACGATCACATACGGCACAGTGATACGATACAAGACGAACAAGACGTTCCAGGACTCTCCCGTAGCCATCCATTACCAGTTGAAGTTCTGTCCCAGTCTCTCGACACTTTGCGAGTGGAACCACATGCTTCTATATCTCTCGCTTATAAATATCTATCTAAAAATGTACGAGAAACTGATGTGGATGTATAGAGCAAGTTGTCCAGAAACCGTTCGTCACAGGCTGAGGTTAATATGAAAAATTGTTTCACGGCGTTAAGGTAGTGACATTGAAATGTAGGAAAATAACTATTCCAACGGTTTCGAACACGTACATACAAAAATATATCTAAGATTCAGAACTCTTTGTATTTTTTATATCAAAAATATCTTTTAAATAAACGTTGCGTATTAGATCTAAAATATACACAATATTTATAAAACGGTAGTGCGAATTTCTCTAAACCCTTTAATTTAGTATACGTCGAATACTCGATATAGCTGATGTTTTTATCATCGAAATGATGCGGCGGTGTGGATAAACTGTACGTCAACACCTTCATATTGCAATGCCACCTACCGACGTAACCAGGGGTTGTTAATTGGGGTGAAAAAAGGATGCGATTTACACGAGGACATACGAGAGTACAAGAGGAAAAGGGATTCGTGAATTCAGGTATAACGAAGCAGCACGACTACTCTAGTTTCGCAGCTCGCCAAATGAAAATATTTATTTTCTAAAGGGTCGAAAGGGTTGCCACGAGGATTTCCTTCCATCCCTTTTCCTCGTGCATATATCTAAACCGTTTCTCAAATGGGGCAACCCTTTGCCCTTTGCCCTAGTTTTCCCTGTTCCACGTCTCGCTCTACCGCGAACGCACGCGCAGGTTTGAGTTGATGCTGAGGACTGGTCTGCGACTCGAGTTCAACAGAAGTGAGATGCTGAAAGCAAGTCCCGATTCTGGAGAGTGAGAGAGAGAGAGAGATGAGGTTTTCGCTAGCGAGATGGGGATGCGAGTAGTGGCAGCTAAAGGGAAGGGAATGAAAGCATCGGAGGGCGGAAAGGGGGGTACAGAGAGAGGGGGTGGACAGGCGCCCGAGCGACGGAGCGCGACAAGGGGGATGGGGGTGAGTAGGTCAAACTTTACGGCCGTGGCGTCTAGACGTCGTTGCGCGCCCCGTGTGCAGGGCAGTAAAACCGTTTTAAGGGGCTGTTTTACCAGCGCACTCGGTAACTGCGGCGGCATTGGGGGCTCTCGCGTTGCCGCGAGACACGGGGAGGGAGAAGAACCAGATACGCGGCTCTTCCTTACTCCGAGAAGGTGCAACCAGCGGGAGAAAATGCACTTGCAAAAAGGGTAAACGACCGATTTCGTCCTGGAATCTCCGGATCAAGTTTTATGTTCGTAACTACGTCTCGACAGTAAATTCTGCCAATTCTCTATTCTCGTTGTTGTTGATAAAAAGAGAATAAGAGCGGGAATTCCGAACCTGGAAGACAGCCCGAAATGAACGTTATTTCGCGTTGAATTTACTTTACAGACGGGCATCTTTCGTTTTTTTATTTGTTGCTATTTTATACTTATTTATTTAATAATTTCTTTAACATTAATCATTAACATTTTTTTAATTAACACCGCGTCAACTGAAACAAAGTATCATTCAATCAATATGTTGTATTTTTAAATCTACTTATAATTCTTACAATTTCATGTGAGATCGTAATAATAATTTATTCTCTTAAAAATTATTCTTTCTGTTTTTAGTTATTGTTTCAATCTCATATTTAATTTTTAGATATAGATGTTGAGTTAAAAATACAACGTATATTGTTATTGAATCAATGACATTTGGTTTACAGTGTGACTGAGTAGGAATTTCTTCTTTTTCTTTTTAAATACTTTTGTTATGCACTTCGGTAAATATATTGTAAACCAAAATTGGATTGTGTATAAAAATTAATTGTTTGTGCTCCTAGAGCATTTGATGTTAAAAAAAAGCAACGTAGCTCAAGATGTAGAGGTGGCTCAAACGATTGTTGTATTTTTCATTCAATTAACATGTGAAAAGTATGTATACCTCAAGTTCAAATAATTCAGGGAGAATATATTGTAAAAGTACTTTCGAATTATTCCGAGTAATATACATTTGTAGCATAATTATCTTTCGACTAGAAATTACGTTTTGCGTCCTGTAATTCGTACCATTTACATGTCATGAAATGTTCACGATTTAGCTTGTTTACGTAGTTTCGAATTAAAAAATAATCTTAACGTTTTCATGGGCCGCGTCAATTTTAACGAAAATTAGTACGAATAAAGGGGAATGTTATTTCACTATAGCGTAATAAATATAAGTGAGATAGTTGGAGCCGTTCTTAAGTTATAAGAGATTAAAGGGTGAAGCTCTGGGCTTACACAACTACCGAAAATTTTTTCTATACCACTCCTCCAGACATTTTAGACAATTTTACCAAAAAAAAAAAAACAATGCTTTCTCTACGAGAAAGTAATAATTGCACGACGTACTTATTCATAGACGAAGCTATGTGTACTATGCGCACCAAACAAAAAATTAAGAAGCAATGGCTTCTTGCAACCTTGCAACTTTTTTCACGGATAAATGAATTGAAAAATACAAAAATCGTTTGAATCCCATAGAAAATATATCCAAAAATATATCTCACATTGAGAACGTTTCGTATGTTTACATAACACAAATACATTTTAAATATATCTTTTATACATGTCAGATATATTTTTCTGTTGCATGTATTTCATGAAAATCTTATTTATCTTTTATATACTTTACTTCCGGAGAGGTGGGGGGGGGGGGGGGGCACATTAAAATTTTTATCTACGCTACTCATCTTTTAGAAAGAATCCATTATACGTCAAACCGTAAAGTTTAATGTCCATGGAACACGAAAATAAAAACAAAACAAATTTTCAATTCTCACACTAAGCTGGATACCGTCACTTTTGGTCACTTGTATAAAATAATTAATAATAAATGAATTACGTCATAACTTAAGGATAAAAATTCATTTCTGATTTATGTAAAATGATCTCATTCTTGTCATATTATATCTCTCGTCGCGTACGAGTGAGCTGAGCATCGTCGCTCGTCGGCTTATGCTCTTGCGCGGATGGCCCACTCAAGATCGTTGGGCTTCTTCGTAAGAGCAGTTTACAACACGATAAAAATCTTAGGCTCTGTACTCAGCCATACAGAGTTGTAGCACTATTGAGGGATCTCTAACGACGTGTTTGCGAGCTATTACAACAAACAGAGAAATACATCCTGCAGTCGCTATATATCATACTTGAAGAGGCGAACCACTTGTTCGCGTAGCACTGAAAAAAACTTGACAACGCTATCACGAGTTTTGAAAAATATATAACGGAATCGCGACATTCAAAAACAACAATCCCAATACTTTTACTCTATTTGTTTATTTGTTTCATAAGTTATTTTACATTAAGTATTTTTGCAAATGCTCTATCTTAATTAATGACATAGCAGAAAATTTTATTGATAAGAGAAAAAAGTTTTTTCTGTAAATCTTAAATAAAAAAATGTTATTGACGAAAAAAGTAATACGTCATTAGTTTTTCCATTATTCGTTGTCTATTACTTATCTTTCGTGACATTTATTTTCATGAATTATCGTGTAAAATCATTTGTTATTTTTTTTTTTTAATAAAATGTTTAGATGTTTTGCTTACCAGCGGGCATTTGGAAATAAAAATTAATAATAAATTATTTATGAAAGAAATAAATCGAGTCAGCTTAAAAGTAATTGAAGGTTTGGAACTCTGATTAAAAACTGGGATGATCAATATTGAAATACAACATTTACTTGAAACAATTTTCGAGCAACTGCGAGCAATTGTTCGAGAGCGTTAAAATGGTTTTTTTTTCTTCTACCAGAAACATTAATTTGAGACAATTAATATTCACTAAAATATTATTATTGCTCGTTTTATAAAAATGATTTACAGTTATTCGATGTGATAAGTATTTTGAATACATTTTTATTCGTATACCGCACTGAAAAATAATAATATTTCCGGATAGCATTTCGACAGTTAACTGTCAAGTACAATTGTTGGATAGGCCATAATAAATATTTGTATTGTAAATTTAATTATATTGGATTGTCCCTGTTATGTACAATACAATATATTTACCATTGCAATAATTGTACTTACCAATGACAACAATTACACTTGTTACCATATGAATTATCCAGATGCTATTCAGCAATACGCATTTTTTCAGTGCGTGCATCTCTGATTGTAAAAATCTTTGGAGAAAATAAAATGATAGTTTCGACAAAATGTGAAAGATTTTTAAAAAGACCACATTTCTGTGGACATGACGGACAGGTGTCCGCACCTGTTTCTCCTGTAGATCAAACGAGAGAACACAAACCAGGGAAGAGTGGTACCTGTTACAGATGAGCTCGCGATCGATTGCAATGTGAACGAAGGTTGGGCCCCTGCCCAGGGTACCTTCTGCATTTTGCGGACTAGAGCCTGTCAAACGAGGAGAGCAAGAGAGGGAGAAAAAGAGAGAACCGAGCAATTTCTGGTTGTACTGAATTTTCGTGAAGAGAAAGGGAGCGTTGACCGGGTGCCGAGCGGTCGGTTTCTATGAAATGCGGTCAGCCAGAATTATCCGTCCAGGGGGGCGGGGAGGGGCCTCGTGTCAGCCAGGGGTATCGGGCAATGCAAATTGTCCTTTAGTCAGTCGGAAAAGCAAGACAGACTCGAGGGAGCTCAAAACAGTTTGGAAATTAATTTCTACCTGTGAAGAGACATTCAGGAGACGTATGACCCTTTTTTTTTTGCTACCTTGATGATTCAATCTTCCTATAGACGAAATGACTAGCGGAGCATGGTATATACGATCGATATTAATAGATAGGTCGAACGAGACAGGGTGGAAATGGATAAAAAATTGTGGTTGGTAAAGAACCCGCGAAAAAAGCGCAACGAAAACCTCAGGTATAGATTCTACGGTGTTGGAAATACACGAGGAGACGATCTATATCCCTTTACGAGCTCTTCGTGACTACCTGTTTAGAATAAAAGTATCGCAGCTAGGCCCCTTGTCCCGTTAGCTATTAGTCGATTATCATTGTTATGATATTCCGAACTAGAGATCGATCACGCCTGGTTAAACGCGAGGTGATTATTTGTCACGAGTTTAACGTCCTTGTTATACTCGACCCCGGAGGAATACGGTTTACCGACATAATATGCGGCTGCAAAATAACACCGAAAAAAATATTCTGCGACAGAAATATCTCATACAAAAAAAAACTGGCTACAAAAACAAAAAGGTTAACCACCAACAATATAACAAAAATAACACACGGTAATAAAACTAATTTAATAACGCTTCGAATTTGTTCGTTTGTTCCACGATATTCGTGAAATTACAAAAAACAACAAAAATCATCAGCCATTAAACATAATCGCAATAATCACCGTTCCCACAATCCAATCGAATAATAATATAGTTCTGTTGCAATGAAATTACATAATGTAGCGCAATTGTAATTTGTCGTTCAACTCAATATTGTACAAAAAGAATTAAATTTAAATTAATAAAACGATTGTCGGCGACGTGCAATTAAATAATATAAATTACGTCTTACGCTTTCATCTTAAACGACTTAGTTATCTTAACTTTACTCGTGAAGGATAAGTTGTGCGTGACCCCCTGCAGGTACTCAAAGTGTCACGATTATTACAATCGTTAATTACGTTATTAAAAATATAATTATTAATTGATAATATTTAACTCAAAGGATTCATTCTGTCACTTTGCAGATATTTTTCCGCTGTACATTTTTTCGCAGGTTTTTCTTCCAACGGATATTTTATGGCTTTGCCGACGGTATTTCGGCGCAGACATTTTTACAAGTGATAATGTGACGGGGCCCCGATGAATATAAAAAGAAATGACTGGCTCGGAAGAGGCGAGCAAAATTTGTACCTGATATCAAAATTGCGACTATCTCATTCGTTTTCGACTCAAATTATTTATTTCATCTTAATAATTTTTTTTTTTTTTTTAAACCTATTTCACTGGCAGTAGAATAATTATCTAAACTTCTCATTAAAACCAAAAGATCCTGCGAAGAAGAAATTTGCAAATTGCTTTTTTATTATTTTACACCGCAACGTTCAATACAACGCAACGACGCCAAGTTGTGACCGATTTTATTTTGTAAAGAAAGATTTGTGAACGATGAAAGTAAAAATAATCAAACATTTAAAAGAATTAGCAATTCCATGGAGGATGCAAGGTTCTTCTATGAAACTTTTTAAAAAAAATATTTCAAGAAATATAAGCGATTTTTAACTTTAACTTTGTCTTGATAGAAATTTTTATTATATTACAAAAAAAAAAAAAAAGAAAGTTGCTTCTCATAAAATTTGTGCCACTCGTGTGATTTTTATTAAAATTCTGCAACGATGATTGTTTAATTAATTTGTGTATAAAAATGTCTGCCCGATATCTCGAGATTTGCAACAGTCAAGTGCTCAGAAGCATTTTCTTTTATTGAAAATGTCAAAAATTTTAACCGCTTCACCGACTCACACGAAAGTTAATACCAAATGTTGTTTAATGATAGTCCGCTTGTGAATTATATTTGAGTTTGATATCTAAAAAATTGCGAGAGCTAGAATCTTAACAACATAAATTGCGCACACACACACGCACATACGCAAACACACGGACGCACGCGCGTTCATCCAAACATTTTTTTTCTAAACTACTTTTCTTCGCATTTTATACGAATTTTATTCATAAAAACAAAGCTTCCTCTACAAGGAAGCAAAGCAAACGGTTTCACCCGAAAATTCATTTTAAAAATGCCCCGAAAGAAAAGTCGTGCATAACGACTAATGATAAAAGTAATGGTTCATTGCTTTGTCGATTGATTTAATTTTCATAGCTCTTTAAAATGATTCTAAGCAGGAAATATATATTTTTTTGTTTTTAATTATATATACAAATACTTAACTGGTATTACAATCATTTGAAAAGCTAATTAATACAAAATAAATTATGAAAAAGCTCTGCTCAATATTTATTGTTTCTCCACGACCCAGTGACTGAGCGAGAATCCTAGGTTCAATGACTTTTCGAATAAAAAACCGCCAGGTTATTCAATTTTTTTTTCTCCAAGGTTCATTATGGTAGTTCGCCCTTGCGGACAGTCTTTCCAACGATACGAACATTTTTACCGACAAAATATAGAGACACGTTTTCTGTCAAGTTCCACTCAAAGAGAGAATCTACGAAACTACTGTCTCGCTGTCTCTCTCCCTCCGTCCCTCCCTCCCTCTCCCCCTCTCTCCTTTTCTCAATCTCAATCTCAATCTCTCAATCTCTCTCTTCCGACACGCCAGCAACTGAAAAATCCGGAGGGACAGAGATAAAAGAGTGTCGCAAGATGTTTCGATTGAGAAAACTAGGGTGCACAACGTGACATCGTCGTGCGAGCTGTGGCGTTGTAGCCTCGAGAATCGTATTGCCGCGGTTCTGCTTCTCGTCACGTTGGAAACACGTGGTCGTTAACGAAAACACTGCCTACACTGTTTCGCGCGCTGTAGCTTTCACTCGTTCATCTTCTCCTATGTCTATGCAATAGCTACAGTTCAAATGAGAAGGTTCACTCGTTTCAATTATTCTCCAACACTGTAAGAACGTGAAATACTCGACGTTTGTTTATTAAAAGTAGAAAATAAGTTTTTTCGCTATTAATTTCGACGACGATGAAACTGTATTTTACGTTAAACTGTAATTTCTGTTATTTTTCTAAATCATTCATCTATAAATTATTATCCATGATACGAAAGTACAAAGAAAATTAATTCAAAAAGTTCACATTGAATTCTTGAGTACAACTTTTATTACCCGTTTAGTAATAATACGCCTCTCATTATTTTTTTCTGACCCTTTAATCGAATGAAAATAAAATGTTCGGTGATAATTCAACATCAACGGCTGACACCTTTTGCCCTTATGAATACCCGAAATCTGGTAAGAGTATTTATTCGTCATATATTTGTTAATATGCGTACCAAGCTTCAGCCTAATTTGACGAGTAGTGTAGTGAGCCAACGCTTTTAAAAATATTTTTTACCAAGCTCGGAAGCATGTGGGATTTATGGACATTAAAGATATTATATTTAATTTTGATGAGATTGTACTAAGATCTCTTATAGCGACAAAATATTTCGAGAATATTATAAAACAATTATTTTTAATTATGACAATATTGCGTGAAAATAACAAAAATCTATTAACCTAAATATCGTTGAAGTATTTCCGCGATCTTGGAATATTCGCTCGAAACATAGCATGTTTAATATTCTAACCAAATTATAGAATAACATTGCAATAATATAATTGAAAAATATTGTTAAAACTTTAAAAACCAATAGACAGTATTTTTGTCATAAAACTTTATTAAACAATCCGATTTGCACTAAAATTTGTATCCGTACATTTTTGAGATCGCTTATTTACGAACTAAAGTCAAAGTAACAATATTCAAAACAGCGTATGCAATACAGCGGACTCAAAATACTTAAACAACGGCCCGATATGCACAAAAATTAGTATCCGAGTGCTTTTGAGATAACGGATTTTTAATTTAATGAAATGTTGACATTTATTTTAATGCACCTAAATTTTAGTGATAATGTTATTTGGTTTTTGAACTTTTAAGGTGTCAAAGATTGATCTGTTATTTTTGTTTTCAACGCTATTAGAATCAACATCTTTTAGAACCAACTCAGTTAATTTCAAACTTAAGTTATTAAACTGACAAGTTATGTACCAACCTATATATATATACACGATATACAGGTAATAAAAACAACGAATATATAGAAAAACAACGAATATATATAAAAACAACGAATATGTATAAAAACAACGAATATATATAAAAACAACGAATATATATTATATATATTCGTTGTTTTTATTTTCCGATCTTCGGATAATTATAAAAAAAGCAAAAAAAATAATAATATTTCATCGATACACTTTTTGAGTTACTTTGATTAAAAATGCAGTTTCCGTTTAAAGTTACTTTTCAAATGAAATTAAGCACGCGGTAAGAAATGATTTACTTAATCAAATGTTGAAATTAGATTTAAGTATCACTCGAAGTTTGATGTTGTTTTTATTTTCAGAACTACCGATGATTATAAAAAATTAAAAAAAAAAGATATATCTCATCGTTACATTTTTTAAATTACGTTAGATAAAAATGCAGTTTCCCTTTAAAGTTATTTTTCAAATGTTATTTCGTAAGAAATCATTGAACATATTAAACAAGAATCATTGATAGGTAATGTTTTCAATGATTATTAAATATTTTCGAAAATTCAATTTCTAAATTTGCGTTTAAGCGTTTTGCAATACTCGATCACAATGTTGCGAGAGTATTCCAATTGTAATGAAAAATTGGAAACATTTTTGCAATATTCTGTGCCATGTGGCATTGGCTAAACATACTTGCGGAGAGATTATCAATAACCATGTACATTGTTGGGATAAGATTAATAATAAATCCTTTGAAAAATGTACAATTTCAAGATAAAATCTACTATAGTCGCCCCATAACAATATTTTTAATTATTAAGATCTTTACTAATTAACTTAAATATTTGTGCGAATGCGAAGGTAGATTATCCATATTCTCGGTTGACGGAGCCGAATTAATGCTCATACAGCAAAGATTGTCATGAATTTGATAAAACTATTAAACATTATCGATATGAATATAAACTCGAAAAATTGTCGTGTCAAGAAGTATAGGTACGATAAAGTCCGAAGTTGTCCAGGAGGGTAGAGTACTAACTTGACAGTTCGGTGACGTTCCGTCAGGCGGATAATTATGATCGATGACAAGGAGCACACAAGTAACTCGTCAGTTTCTCTTTTCCGGATTTTCATCTAAGCGCAACGAGGAGGACACCCGTCACGTACACCAGACAACTAAATTCTCCTCTGTAAAGTTCCTCCGTTTCTCGAAGCTGGCTGGAGAGCCGAACAAGAGAGTGCGTTCCCATATCACTGATTCAAAAATTCAAATTCGTCGTCATTAATAAAAATTAAAGAGACATCACTGGGCCGGTGGCTGGGGTGACCCTTTCTTTAGGTCCTCCGTATCGCCCTTAGTCTCTATCGTAGGGTGCGTGCTGCAGGATAGCACGGAGGGCTGTGGGCCTTAACGCGGCCCACAGGACACGAAGCCAGCCACCCGAGGGCGAGTAGCGAACGCGTCGTCTCTCCTATATACGGCAAAAGGGTTCCGTTTGCTTATATACGTAGGTACAGGGCAGACGCGCACCTTTATCTTACCTGGAGCTCTACAATAGCGTGAGACTATGGGCCCTTTATACTCTATTTTTACGACAATCTGCATACGCACCCAACCACCACGACTATCATCATCACCGACTGTAGAAACAACCAGCATCGTCATCGCACCCGTACATTCAAAAAAACTTGAATTTTCCTCACCCCTGAGACACCGAAGGCGTTTACTATCTCTCTCGACTCGTCTCACATCCGCATTTCCACTGACAAAGCTTTTTTACATTTTCTTTTTACGCATCAAAATATGTCGTAACTTCATCTTTTCTTCGTCAGTACTTTCGCCGATTCATACAATAAAAACTTTGTAAGAGTGACATTTTTTTTTCTCGTCGTTCTTGGTATCAATTTCCTCAACCCTTGTACGTACGCAATAAAAATGTTCAGCTTTTTTGTCGGTACATTTATAACTTCATCATTCATTTCTTTATACATTAACATTTCTAGCGTAATACAAAAATACAAGTTTACATCTCTACCACGGAACAACTTACCGGTGGTGCAAGATAGAAGTAAAGCGTTCACGAGTAAAACAGGCTTTTGTTCCCTCTTGTTTTCCCCGGAGTACCAACAGCGCTATCTCCCTTGTGATCCCTGTTTTATCCCGGAACACAATACATCAGTTTTAGAACACCGGAGACATGTTCCTTGGTAGATACGTAAACTGGCAGACTTGTAATTCGTAGAGTTTTTATTACGGTAGAGATAGTTTTCGGAATGAAATCGTCGCTGAGTTGTTTATCTATCCGATAAATTAATATTAGAGTTACAAATGTACATTATATTGTAATTAATATTAGAGTTACAATATTTCATACTGGATTGCATTGATATCGCAGTTTTTTTATTGTTTTAAAATAAATTATTACAATCAATTTTTATTTCTATTATATCACTGATTGCCATAAATACAATATGTATTGTAATTTAAACTCTACTTCTAATTCTTACGACAATACGTGAAATTGAAACAATAAATTTGAAAAATTCCCAAGAGAACATGTTATTGTTTCAGTTTCACATGGAATTGGAAGTTTAGAAGCTCAATTACAATTACAATATACGTCGGTATGAAATTATTATTGAAATAATATCTCAATATTTCTAGCAAATTTAGTTGATTGCGTAAATGATCCAGATGGTTGGCTCAAGTAATCGATTGTCTGTCCAAACTAATCAATTGGTTAGGCCGAACAGTTGGTCGATTGACAACCAATAAAATTGATTGGGACATATGTAACTATATGCAGTCGGTTGTGGAAAATGATAATTTATATTCGTGTTTACTTTTATTTGCATTGCTAATAATCACAGAATGCGATAGGCACTCGTATAATTTGATCTACCTTCAAAATTCATGGAGAAAAATGGCGAGTCGCGACAACCAATCAAATGGTTACATATGCTCCAGCAAAGTTACGTACTTGTGTCAACTACTTGGTTAGCCCAAAGCCCGTGGTAACTAATCGATTCACTAACGGAATTAATCTTTGACAGCTGCAGTTGTAGCACCTAACTGTTTCTTATCATTTTCATTTGAATTTGTATTGATAATATCACAGTAACTTCGAAATAGTCGGTAGTTATCGTTACGAGTAACTCACTAGATTTTTATGTTAATCTTTGTCAACTCTATCTGCGGTGAGGAGAAGAGTTGTACAACTAGTCGTGGTCCCTGGATGGAATGAAGAAGAGAGCGATAAAATTGTTTCCGGGCGAATGGACGCGTACCCACTGCGGTATCGTTGTGTCCCTGATCCCCAGTGCGTTTGGGACAGGCGTGGTGTGTCAGAGGCCCGAGAAGCATCGAAGGGTTGCAAAATCGGAGGAGACCCTTTGGTTGGCTCAGCGGTAAAGGGCAAAGTGAGTGGTGACGACGCGGTTGCTACGAAATGCGGCAAACGAGAGCCATAACTTTTGACGGGTCCAAATGTTGTGACAAGTAACCCCATAGCTCTGCGATGCCTTCTGTCGACCTTTTCCTATACATCTCTGTACAATACTTTTTTCTTTTCGACTCTGTGTGACTCGATAAGTCGAATAGAACAAAACAATACTGAGCAGAGAAGTAAGAGAAAAATCGTCACTGCGGGGGGTTCTGTCGTTTCATCAGTTCCTTCACACTCGGTGACAATGTTGAAATATATTTCGGTATCGCGGTGAACCAACGATGTAAACGAAATAGTAGTTTTGCCTTGTAATCCTTAGTTTTGTTTCGTGACGTTTCAATAAATTCGTCTTTCATTGTATCTGGATGAACGTGTGTGAGCTGAGTCGATGGGAAAGAGATAGCTCTTGGCTCCATAGAGACAACGAACATGCGTAAAAATGTCTAATTTTATGCCCCAAAAAAATATTTTAAGTACATTTCACGCATATACAGCATATATATGAGATATATTTAAATATATCGTTCATTTGTACAATTTTTTGCCAGTATGCGTTACATACGAAAAATATATTTACGAATGTATTTCGAATAGAATTGTTTTTTACAAAGTTGACAACTTGTGCGAAGATTTATATTTTTTGACCGGAAATCACTATTTTTATTTATTATCCATATTTTGTTTAATATATATTGTGACCCACTTGTTGCTCAATTATTCCACATGAAGAATTGAATATTTGACAATTTATATTTGATAAGTTTATAATTTCCGCTACGATACATATCTTCTAAAGTATCAGAAAGGAAGATTTACTTTAATCTGCCCCACAATCAGCTGTGGGGCCACAGTAAATCGCAGCAATTTGTTGTCAAGTTCCTGATCGTTAATGAAAGAATAAAAAAACAGTGATACATCGTCGATTATATAATCTAAAAATCTTTCTACAAACTTTATGGAAATGTTATTGATAATAAAATTAAAATGTAATCCAACATGTTTTATTATATTTGTTTTTCTGTCGTTAATTGTTATTTACTTTAACCGTAGAAATGTTTACTCTTACACAGAGTTTATAATGTTGTTAAATAGTTATGGAGGTTTAAATATGCATAGAAATTTATGCAATTGTTTAAGTTTCATGATAATTATTGTCAGTGTACTGTGGGGCACAATGAGCCCCATCGACGGATGTCGCTTAATTCAATGTCAAGAATATTTTTCGTCTTATAATATTCAGAAATCATTGACACTGACTTTCAATAATAATTAATGTTAAATGTTTGCAGTGTTATTTAACTTGTACTTCTATTTAAAAAAAACGTCGACATTTTCATTCGCATTCTTTATATTATGTCCGAAATGGAACACACGATAAATTTGCTTTTTTCTTTCACAGTCACCTCAACATACAGAGTGAATTGTACTGTTGGCATTTTTTTTGTATTGATTCACTCGTCACTGCGTAAAAAAAAAAATTCGTAACATTTCGGATCGCTATATCAATTAACAGCTGAATGGTGATAATTTATCGATAAATAATGAACTCAAACATCTATGTCATGAGCTTACTAGATCGCGTCGATACCGAAAATTATTTTTATTTTCCTTCAAATTAAAACTAATAGAATGGCTTATTGCACCCGATTCTCTCCTACAGGATAAAGCATTGTTTCGATTTATTATCTTAGAATATTTCGGTCATATATCATTGTAGTATCGCAAAAAAAAAAGGAAAAAAAAAAACGTTTGAAGGAGATATGTCAGACTTTAGTTGATTTTAGATTATTCGATAATATCCCAGGGCTCCTCACGGACAGCTGTCACACCGCAATTCAGAATACAGACTCGGTTGATACAATTTCTTTTGCCATCACAAAGCAAAAATGGCTCGGGGAGTGATGCGACTATATTTTCTCGATCTCTTTCGTCCTTTCCTATTGTTTTACGAAGTCACTGCAACCCGGAGGGATGACGTACATTATGCAGGCTCCGTTTCAACGCTCAGACAAAAATTCATTAGCTATTCCACCAGGATATCGCTCCTAGTGCTTCACTCCTGGCCAACAGTTTTTTTTTTTTTTTTTTTTTTTTTCCAAACAATGACATCTTTTTTATCTGCTCTGCCGTTTGGTTAAGAGAAGACAAAAATGCCGTTGGTTGATTTGCATGGTGGCAGGGAGGCAGTCGAAAGGCGCGAAAAAAAATTGATCGTGGAAAAAAAAAGTCCAAGGGACGCGGGCAACCCTTCCAGCACGTCGTCCAGGGGCCATTATTTTAATTTTCAGTTGGCGAGAGGGGCGCGCCGTGGTGCGTAGAGCGTAGAATGATTCTGCTCGGTGGACCAGTCGCGAAGGGTAGTATGGAGGGGAGAAAAGAGCCTAAAGGAGTTACTCTTTTACATAATCTTTCGAGGGTTATAGTTCTTCGAGCTAAGAACTCTCACACTAGAAAAGTGCAAGCTTCGTCGACGCTACGACGAAGCATTTTGCATTTTCTCGCTGGCTCCGTACTGCTCGTTTGTGTACGGGATGGTTAACCAGAGACGCCCGAAGGGATGATTCACCATCCGACCCAATAGTAGCCTAGTAGCATCTAGGCAGTCTCATTGCAAAAATTTATTCCAAACCAGAGCAGTGCCTAAGCGTTTTAAGAGATTATGTCCTTGGATGCGTAAAAAAGCCGAAAAGGGGTTGACCACCCGCTGGGCAAACTCTCGTATCTCCGCAGGGCACGCAACAACACTGAAAGAAAGATAGAGAGATAGAGAGAGAGAGAGAGCGAGAGTGCGAGTGAAAAGAGAAAAAGATAAAAAGATATTTCCCCTCGACAAACCGACAGATTACAACCTTTTCCTGATGTTTACGGGGATAGAGAGGTTTTCTTCATCTACGAGCCGCCAGTCTCATCCCTAAATAGGAGAGCAACCCTTTTTCAAGACACATCAATAGATCGCGACTACGGCATAGCATCTTTCGGTGCGTAATCACCCGGAAGATGCGCATATAATTATGCTAAATTGCGAGCGTCGGTGCGAAAATCGTTTTCGATTAGACGGCATTTGTATACTTGGAATATTGTCCATTATTTATATTAATTTTATTACGCAAGAAAACTTGAGTGTTATTCATTGCTCGCTATACTTCATCATTTTTATTTATTTAACGGAATTTTAAATGATGAAAGTACTGTGATACAAAATTTATTTTACGAAATTTGGGAATTCGTTTTATTTTTAAACGGAGGCCGAAAATAAATTTAAAAAGTGCAAAACAAAGTTTTAGAGAGCCGTATTTATTTTTAAAATATTTTTAATCGCCAGTTTTTAAATTTAGGAGGGTGGTCATTCTGGTAGGGAAGTGCACGGAAAGGTCGTTGACACCCTGGATGCCGGGGGCGGGCAGCGTCTAAGAGAGAAAGAGAGAGAGGAGCGTATGGCGAGATGCCCAGTGTACATTGTTGTATAAAATTCAAGTTGTTTTACTTTTATAATGTATAACTATGTGGACAAAAAACTCCTTCCCAAAGTTGTAAACAATTATTTCCATTTACTTTCATTGAATTCTTAACATTTTCCTTTCGTATACAGAAAGCTTTGCTTTCGTGGAAAAATATTTTTAGACAATTTTCATAACGGAACATTGTAAATTATCTAAAAATGGCCTAGGAAAGTGACATTAAACAAAACGTATATTAAAAAGTGATATAAGGAAAAATAAAATTTGCGACTTCTTGTACTTTCGAAACATCTGACGAATCGAGTTACATTACTTTACTGAATTATTTTATTATTTTACATCTTTGACAATGTTTTCTCAATAGGGAAGCAAAAATCGATCAAAATACTTTTTTATAGAGGCGACTTCGTTAAAGGTGGAAAATAATGAGGAAGCAACGTACAAACTTCTACTTGGTATCTATTTTATTTAAGATTTTTTCTGCCCGTGTTGCAAGACTGCAAATGCAATAATTAATTATCGTATCACTTATCGACAAAAAATTTTGGAAAAAAGGTTGCTTCCCATATACAAATATCTTTTATAAATTTGAATTGATGCGTTAACATTTTGAGTTGAATCAGCGATTCTCCTTAAACGGGCTTCCGAATTTAGTTCGGAACTGTCTCGATCTTTTGAAATCTTTTTGATTTATCAGACACTTGATATCCAATTGAAAAATATATTAAAAAATACCCTTTTGTAAGTATAGTTCATTGATTAATTTAGTTACGTTAAATTTGTCAACGAAAGCACCATTTTTAAATTGCACTTCTACCTGCTTAGGTGTATCTCACGTCGCTCAATGCGAACACTGCCTATTTAATATGCAGGATCTTCGGAGCACCCCGTTAGAGAGTGAGGGGTGAGGAAACCCTGGTTATAGTTCTGTATAGCTTCTCTAGTCTCGGTTCTATAGACAAATGCAGATTGGTCGATTGTCTTGTGGTCTCTGCTCGCAGTAGGTACTACTGGCGTGGATTCATTCGCAGCGTCCCTCATCTCAACTCGACAATAAACCCGCACGCCGACTCTTCTACCGCCAACGACACAGGACACGATCAACGAAGGAAGAACAAGTACCGGGGTACTCGGGGGGCCTTCCGACGCACCCTGGCTCGCGTGAGAATCTCACGGTGTACGTTATTTGCATACTGCGGATTATTTAAATCATTTTTTATTGTCGTCCTCGCCTTGTTTTTGACGCTTGCCTGCGGCTGGGAGACAGAGACATCGAGAACTCACCAGAGATATAGATTTATGTTCATGTGTATGTGTGTAAAAGTTCCGCTCTCGAGAGGATAACGTCCTGACCCACTGGCATGCACGACGTACACATCAAAGTAGTCAAGATGCCCCGACGGGAGTCGCTCCATTCACATTTAAATTCTTCCTATAGTCCTAAAGAGGAGAGAGAGAGAGAGAGAGAGAGAGAGAGAGTGTGTATTTATTTATGCCCTAGTAACCTTTGGGGCAAACATGTACAAAAGTAAAAAAATTATATAATAAGTCTTAATAAAAAAAAAAAAGAAAGAGAAATGAAAATGAGGGAAAACACAAGTAAGAAAGTTTTATAAACAAATCGTGTCATTATTTAAAATTATTTAAAAATAGCGCATCGAAACAAAAGCAAAATTTAACTGCGGTACATACACGATATTAAGTACTTTGTATTACAACGTATAGGCACACAAGACGTGCTCCTTCTTTGTTTCGTTAGCGCAAAATGAACGAATGAATTAGTAAGAAATGAAAAAAAATGTTGAAAATGATAGAGATGAATCAGTGTTGTTGCATACGCATCTATACTACAAATGAAAATAAAATATAAAAATAACGCAATGCAATGACAATATACAAATATTTAAAAAAAAAACATAAACTAAAAGTATTGTTGATGCATACAAGATAATATCCGTACTAACACTATCATAGGCTGGAATAAGGCTGAAATAAATAGAAATAATAATAAAAACTAAAAGTACATAAGAGAATTAAAATACAGAGAAAAAAATCGATAACGACAGTGAAAAATCAATCATCGCTACCCATAGATAATAACTTTGTGCTTGTACCGTCATTAATTAATATCACGCGTTTACAGAAGATCATTTAAGAATAAGCTGCTCAAAAGTTTAATCAAAAGAAAGAGAGTAAGAGAGAAAAGTGACACACGAATGCTCATAATTTCCTTGTCGAGCAAACGTTCTCTTCGCATCGCTTAACTCGTTAGCTCGGTAAAAGCAGCCACCGATTCCAACTGGTACGCGGTATCCGTCACGAACTTTTCTTTCGTTAACGACGATGAAGAATCCTATACCCACATGCCCGCAATATACATCTGCCTCCTTGTACATAAATTAAGGATGGAATTCATGATTGAAATTAAAGAACGAGAGGACAAGGAGCAGCGGCAGATCAGGAAGAAAAAAAAACAACGGCAGTGTGGACCGGAACTAAAATCTCAGGGGTTCAGTAAAAAAAAAAAGGGTCGCTCAGGGCGAAGATGAGCAAAAAAAAAAGAACAGTTGTAGAAAAAAAAACATATATATGTATAGAATATTCAAATATCGAGGGTAAAAAAAAGACAAACAAGTAAGACGCTCGTGACCAGGTTTAAGAATTATTTGAATCGCATGTGCACCTTTTGAAATATATTATTTAAGATAGTACATAATATTTTATTTCTGTAACTATTAACCGCTTCTCAAAGAGATCCGAGTCAATTTAAAACTGTCGAAAAAGTCATTTCTGCTCGTCCATAAAGTTAACTACAACTCGACTAGAATTCAACCGTAACGATCAAAAGTTAATCATAAATTTGAATAATCGAGGAGTGTTCGAGTCTACGAATAAAGCAATATACGATAAGAAATGTATTCAAAATACTTTTCGATTCGAGTAATTATGATTAATTGGTCGAAAATTATCGAATAATTAATATTTTCTTGAATAAAGATAAATAACTTGTGATATTTAAAAATCGTATTGAACAATTATTCACGGTTGATTGATCTGAAAAGTGTTTTCAATAAATTGGCGTTTAATTCATGTTCCATATCTTTGTTTATTCGCGTTCAAGTACTGATCGGTTAATCGGTAAAAATTAAAAAATTTGCAAAAAAATTAATGAAATATGCTTAAAGTTAATTAAAACACAAGTTAAAATTTAACAATTGTATGCTCGTAGTTATCGTTGTCGTTTTATTATTATAATTTTTGTTAGAAGCGGGTTAACCCTGTATTTTACATATTTTTTTTTTTCTCGAATATTGCTCAATCTTGCTCGTTACGTATACCAAGATGCAATTCGGTTGGATCCGCATTCGAATGTAAAGAGAGACTTAGACAGACGCTCGAATGAAATCCCCTTGAGCGGCGTGTACGTCGTATCTATCTATTCAAATTAGCAACAGCCATCTCCTCTGCTTGTGTATTTTTTTTGCCTCTTTCCCCTGATTTTTTTTTCATCCCTCATGTACATTCTCACCCCACACGTTTCTACTGTTCCTTCTTCTCTCGCGTTTCCGTTTGTTTGTCCGTACTTTCCACTGTCTTTTTTTTGTCTCCCGTCGCACTTGGGTCTCCGCGCTATGCAAAGCGAGCTCGCAACCCTTTCGCGCCCTGTGTCCCTTTTTTTTTTTTTTACTTCTCTCGCTTTAGGTACAACGCGTCACCCATACAGAAGAGACAAGCTAGATTCTAGGCCCGCTTCCTCTCTCCGGACTCTCTAATCCCACAAGGGCCTAAGCTCAAATTATGCAGGTTCCACACGACGCGAAGCTTTATGACCCTACGAAAGGGAGCATAGCGTAGCAGGAAGAACAAAAAAAAAACTAAAATCAAAATAGCGGACAACCAGTTTCTTTCCGCATTTCGTTTTTTTTTTTGTTGCTATTTATTCTTCTCGCTCTCTTCTTCTATCGGTCCAACGGTACTAGCAGCGCTACTTCTCGTCTCACTGTACCTACCCCGAAGACGAACGTTTTATTTTAATCAATTTTTTGTCGCTTCTCGCGAAGACGAACGTTTTATTATTATTCATTTTTTTTTCGCTTCTCGAGAAGACGAACGTTTCATTTTAATCATTTTTTTGTCGTTTCTCGTGACTATGCCCGCTTTTTTTAATAAAAATTATTGATTATATTCTCATTAGTTCCAGAGTTACAACCCTCCCATTACTTTTTAACTCCAGCCAATTGCTTATTTGTTTATTTGATTGTTTTATATGAATTATATTTTCAAATTTTTTACGTTATCCACAAAATATTTGAATATTTTATTGAAAATTAGAAAAAAAAAGTTTTTTCCGCGAGAGTTAATTTTAACAAACTTGAAAATTAAACTCATTAACATTAATTTAATAAATCTTTACCCTTAACTCATTATCCATTGCTTTTATTTCGTGGGATTTATGATTTTTCGTGAAAAACCATTTGTTGTTGTTGTTGTTGTTGTCAATAAAACGTTTAGATAATTAACAAATGGGATACAATATTTTAAAAAAGTATAATTAATATTCAATAACTCATGGAACAAAAAAATAAATAAAAGGTAATGAAAAGTAATCTGAGGGCTTAGAGTCTGTTTGATTTTTTCCCAGGGACAACACAGTCAAAAAAATATATTTGCTACGATACTCACATCACTGGACAGACCGTTGTTCCAAGGATACGGTGGTTGAGGCGGTGATTGTTGCTGATGGTGAACATTACCGACACCTCCTGCCGTATGAGGGTTGTGAATATGTTCCGCCATGACGCTGACCCAATGGGCCAGTCCGCCACCTCCACCGGAAGCTGCACCGTTACCGCCACCACTTCCAGTCCCACCGGAACCAGGTCCACCGTTTCCTCCACCACCCCCACCTTCCTCGCCTCCTTCGGACCACGCGAAGGAAGCCTTCTGAAAGTATACATTGCCAGGATACTGTATTAATTGTTATGTCTGTAAATATTCCTATTTCTTCTTATACATAATTATGTTGACAACATAGATTGGTACCTGGATGTGCTATGAAAATACGCACTTTCTGTTTATTTATTCCATGATTTATTAATTATTTTATTTAAAAAAAAATACCGATGTCGTATATTATTGAATTTTTTGAAACATTTTGTTTATTCTTTTTTACATAATTTTTTCACGTATTTTAATAAAGAAAACAAAAAAAATTATAAAAAGTAAATGCGAGTAACGAGTATCGATGAAAGTATCAATTGTTAACTTTGTTGTTTACTCTTGTCGTTTACCATTTATTACTTCTTCATAGAGGAAGCATTATTATCATGAAATTTCCATTATACTTAATGCAAATATAATTTTTAAATGACCAACCAAAAAGTTGCACCTTTCAGCTACATCACCACGTAACTTAATTTTATAAATAATAAATAATAAATGAGTAATCGGATAAACAAATAAAAAATATGACGATTAAAGTAACTAGATGTAACCATAATTGATTGTAATATAAAAAAAAGTTTTTCATTTGGATATTAATCAAGATTAAGAGACGCAATTTAATTATCAATGGAGAGTCATTCGCGATGTTGTACGAGAGGCAGAGTCGTGGGAACGATCGTTAATCGGACTGCGCGCTGTTGGGTTATGCTTATATGTATATGTATGCTTGATACAAGGAGTCTCGACGACGCCGAATGTTCAACCCTCTCGGCTAGCAGGGGTGCTCGCTTTTCGAGGGTCCGATCTCGCCGGGGGGATGAGATACGTTAATTATCGCCGAGAGTCAATGTTCTGCAATTATCGTGACGGGAGGGCGCGTGAATTGTCGTCAATAATTATCGAAGTAGCAAGCAACAGCTGTAAAACACGGAAGTAGCTGCGTCGATGAAAGTCTTCTGTCGCTAACGCATTGAGAAAAAATGTTAATTGACAGAGGTAGTTAACTACGTAAGTACCTGTTAACTCTCCGGATTGAAAAAACTAATTGAACGTGTTATCAAGCTTATTTATGGTTAATTCATTGTGTCAATCAATTAATTTTTTAGTCCAAAGAATTATTTATATATAGAAAAATTTTTGATATTCGACTATCGACCTTGAAAGGAAATATTAAGAATGAAATAATTTTTTAAACAAATTATAACTAGAGTACAACTCCTTGATTGGCATTTCAACTGATACATATTTTTCTCTGTTGTAACCGAAGTAATATCATTTTCGGTACTAAGGTTTACTAATAAATTTTATCATTGAAATTGTCTATCTATCATAAGTAAAAGAAATTGTATTAAGGGGAAGCAAAACACTTGCAACGCAACATCGAATTTTTTGAGATTCTTTCCTTGTAGCGCACTGAACAGAGTTGAATGAAATTTGGACAGTTAACTGCACATACGTGAATCTCTGTTGTAATTATAGTAAAATTGTCAAAATCCAATAAAAAATAATGACATATTGATTATCGACAGTCATGGATGAATGGAAAAACAAATATTTATAATTATACCGCGCAAATAATAATAAATGTATAGCAACCACATGGTTAGCACAAAAACACATATGGTACGTCCACTCCGATTGCAATTCAAATACGATCAACTGATAAATCCTTCTCGGTAAAAACAGTTTTTATTCTCGACGAAACATCCACGAGACATGGCCGAAAGCTCTGTTATGTACGAATGCCGCGAGAGAGCGCTGATGGAGTTCCGTTCTATTACCAGGAGTTTCGGACCCGACTAACCGTAGAAGTAAACGTACTTTTTGACTATTTTATTGGCATTACAACAGAGATTCACGTATAGGCTTTTCACTGTTCAAATTTTATTCAATTCTGTTCAGTGTGCCACAAGAAAAGAATCTCAAAAATTTCGAAGTGATGATGCGAGTCGGTGTGAGTGTTTCGCCTACAAGTATGAAGGTGTCGCCTACCCTTAAGTTCCAGTTGTATCTCAGCCAACAATTTCTTTTGGAGAATATCCGGAATAATTTCAACTCCAGTACACATCCGAAATATCCAGTTTTATCATAAAATTCGTAATAATCTAATGTAACATATAAGAAAAAAACTGTGTATAAAGTTCCGCAAGTACTTAATACTTATAGCGGAACTTTAGTCAGGGCAGATTATAACGATAAATTAGTTGGAACAACTCAACAAATTAATTACACCAACGGTTCCACTAATTACTAAGCTCGTGTCTCAACTAATTTTTTTTTTCGGTTTATATTCAGAATAACATTAATTCTAAACTGTATTATTATTGAATTTTATTACTAACCTGTACTAACCATTTTATCATAAAAATCTTAATAATTTTCTCAAACTAAACAAAAAAAAAGTTTTACGTACAACTTTACCGGAAGTAAAAAAAAATTATTATTACGATTACAAAGACGAAATTTAGCATTGAGTTTTAAAAACAAATATATTAATAATTACATTAGTAATATCCACTATGACCGACACATAACAAAATTACCAATGCATTGTTTACTCTTCTTAGAATCTGATAATCGAGACGCTTTTTGGGAAGACACATTTATACTTATCAGTTGTGACAATGTATATACACGATATAGCTGTTTGTTAGTATAGACGAAGATGTCCTGCAAAGAGGCTCCTTCGATTGTACACCGTTCAAACTTTCATCCGTTCGTAATAACAGAATAGGACTTTAGATAGACGACAAAAAAATAACAAAATTATCGCAACACTGTTAAGTTATTCACCGAATAAATGTAGGATAGCGGATTTCTTGACAGTTAAAAATGTGTACACAGACGTTTCACTGCATCTAAAAATCTTGATACATTCAAAGTAAACCTATTATGAAAGTAACAGGCACTGGTTAAAAGTAATGACGTTATAAAGTAACACGACAAACGTAGAACAGACTTTCAAACTTTTACGCGAACAAATTTACACTGGGTGGAAGGAAGTGAACACATTGAAACGTGCGCCTGATGAGAACTGCTGGCGTAGTGACTACTTCCTTCCGTTCAGTGTAAAACTACTTTAAAGTACTTTTGAACAGGTTCGAACGTCTGTTCTATAGTTTATGTGTTACTTTTTAAAAATTGTTACTTCCATCGACTGTTAAATATAAATTTCTGTTACTTTCAAAATACGTTTACTGTCCAATTTTTTAACATTTTGACGTGTAGTAAAATGTTAGTTTATCAGATATTATTCTGAAATCTGATGTTATATGCTGTAAATGTACATGTGTACGTTTGAACTGTGTACGATTGAAGACGCCTCGAATATGGCTCGTGTACAATTGAGATTTTAGCGGAGATGCGGCGTATAAACTGAGAGAAATATTTGTTATATTTGATTAAATATATTTAATTATTTAATTGTTTTGTTGTTTCAATCATTTATATTCAGAAGGAGAACAATGAAGTTTGTAGCAATAAAATGGGCTTTCGTTTTAATAATAATATTTAACCAAACTGTGGTTTGATAAACATTAGACAGATACAATTAAATGGATATACTTCCGATTGAAACAATAATTTCAAACGAAAAATTGGATCATTTGAACCAAAAAAATTATATCAACATAAAATAATAAATATTGGTAAATATCTATGAAATAACCAATTTCTTGGTTTTAGGAATACAATTTTTAATCACCCGCCACGTGATTAATTTTTTAAAAGTAATGGTTGAATCGAATGTAACTTAATAACAATTAACAATAATTTTTATTAAAACCTCATATGAATCAGATTTTTTTATAAGTACATTTCGTCCAGTGGATAGCGTGGACGTCGTTAGCTAGATTGATCCTATTATTGAATTCCCGAAATAGGGAAAAAGTTTTTTCGTGAACTTGTGATGGCGGAAGATTCACGACAATCAAATATCATTGAAAAATATTTTTAAGTACGACATATAGATTATTAATAACTTAATTTTGTTAATATTATTAATCCAATATTTTATTCAATGAAATTAATAGTAATTAATTAAATATAATAATTATTTCTCTGTGTGTGCAATATTTAATGCTTAAAGATAGCGGTAGTATGCCGTTAATTTTTTTTTCGTTGCATCGCCTTGGTCCTGTGTCAAGTTTTGTCCGTGTTTGAGTCTTACTGTGTAAAATTTCGTCGGTGCAGTACCGCTGTTTAAAGTTTTTGTGTGTCGAATTCGTTATCGTAAGACTTTCCTCGTGTTGAGGTTGACTGTGTACAGTTTCCTCGTGTTGAGTACGTCCTTCGTGCGGTTTCATAGTTCTGAATTGTACATGTGGAGTAAAAATCTGTGTACAATCGTTCGTAAGATCAACTTTGTATAAACCAACTTCTGTTACTCCAAAGTATGTACATCTTTATAGATTAGCTATACGTCGTTTCTGTTGGCACAGGTACGAAAAGCTGTGGCGAGGACTACGAGCCAAAAGATGATACTAATCTCTCGAGTGCCAAGGACACTCGTCACGTGTCATCCGGTAAGGGTGAGAAATACTTGTGTAGAGAGTTCATCGATAGTCAGGTATCAAATGTCACAATCGACTAAATAAAAAAAAAACTCGTTGTAATCGAATGAATTTCATATTATAGTCAAAGCTACCTCGTCAATGTCCTCTCGATGTAGAGCCAAGTTTCGTGGAAATGCTGGCACACTGCTGACAGTCAAACCCTTCAAATCCTTCAGATCCTTAAGTGCACCGAGGGCACTAAGGTTGTCTTTTAAATTAGCCAAATTTTCTTTGAAGTTGAGATTACGATTTAACACCGTTTTACCGAGTACAGCACTGGCCAACAAACTCTTGTACAAATCATTTGGCAGGATAAATTTTTGCTCTCTACCACCACTGTCATCACCACCGCCACCACCACCACCACCACAACCACCACCACCAGCACCTCCACCACTGATATCACCACAACAACCACCACCACTGACACCACCGTCTTCTTTGCTCGAGGATACGTCGTTCGAGGACTCGCTGTCGACCTCGACCGACGAGTTCGACACGGCACTCACCGTAGACATGATTAAATTTTTCTCGTTCTTCTTTTAACCTTTTTTTATTTTTTAAATTTTCATTTTACATACTACTTCTACATCCAACGACCATGGTTTCTCAGCGAGGTATATGTGTATATTATGTCGTATAATAATATAATTAAAAATAAATGTAGTATACAACTCACTGGGATTAAGGGGCCAGTGTGTACGCGGCGTACATTAATATAGATTTATATACGTGTGTACGTGTGTGTGTATATATATATATATATATATATAATCGTTTTATTAATATATTTGTTAAAATAAAAATCGTCGGATAATTATTAATAAACTTATAGTTAAAAATTTATGTATAAATATTAAGATATATATCTCTTTATTGTTAAACTTCGTTTCACGAAAAGATTGTTCACGATTTATTTAGGATTATTATTCGTCGTTTTTTAATTATTCGTTCATTCTCAATATTTTCGTGTCTACTATCACTATGATTGTTAGGAGACTAGTATAATCATTTTAGCTTGATCATTGGACAGGTTATATTCATTCTTTCTCTCTATCTGCACTTGTCCTCGATTTACATTTATTTTTTAATTTAAGTGAGCTATTTGGATTTATTTTTTATCATCTATCTCTAAGTAATATTAAAAGTTAATACTTTTAAATTCTTTTCTTTCTTATCTTGTTTATTTATTTGTTTAATAAACAATCATCATCGGTGTGTTTACTTTAGGAACTTTTCGCGCGCAGCTCATTACGCTGGGCTGTTTCTAATTGGCTGGGTAATTAACGCGGGAGCTCGCCACGAGGTTTTCACTGTTTGTTTTCAATCGAGATTTTTTTCTTTCTTTCGTATTCGTTCTTGCGAGCCCTGTGCTTGACTCCCTCGTGTCTTTACCTCCAATTATTCTATATACATGTGCTATTTGTGAAAAATAGGAACTTTGGTTTATCGTTTCTTATCGCCCCCTTCTTATCGACTCGTCATACGATCGTCTTCCACCCCATTTTCATTTTTCGCTCATTTTTCTTCTTCGTTTTATTAAAATTCACGTTAACGCTTGACGAAGCCAACGCGATGACGAGGACGACGATGACGACGAGGACGAGGTCGTTCTTTCTGCACTCACTCTCGTATACCTTATTGATTCCTCGCCATAAAATTCGCTCATCTCGAGGCACCTCTTCAACTCGAGAAAAATCGAATTTATTTATATCTTATTTTTCGATTATAAAAAAAACTCCTTCTGTCTCCTCGGGATAATCGATCTCTTCATCTTCTCATCTCGATCCTGATGATCCCAGTAAAAAAATCCCAAGGATCCATCCACCGCGTATTTCCGAATCCGCCAAACTTTCAGACTCTCGTCGATGCTCTTCATCTCGATGATTATTACAGATGCATAGCCAAGCTTGCGGTGCCGTTTATCTTTACATTGTTGTCACTTGTGTCCGACGATTCGTGTTTCGTTGGAGAATGAGATCAACCGCCAAAAGTGCATGCGTCATGCGCTTTCAGGAGGAAGAATCACTCAAGGGTGGTTGTTTTGCTTTTTCAATAGGAGCTTAGGAACAATTATTCGAAAAACAACGACATTTCTTGAGGATATTTAAGGGTAGACGTTCGATCGTTGTTTTATTAATTGTGTCAATAATTCGAAAGTGTACGATGAATAATTAGCGAGACACGAGAACTTCCTCGAGCCTTGGTTCTTGGATAGCTCAGTCTGTTTCTTATATGAGCGCGACCGGGGGCGAACCGCGCGACTGGTTGATGCAGTCCGCGGCAGAGCATAAGGAAGCGGAAGCCGGCGGCGCGGGCTCGTTCTCCTTTTCGTTTTCTCCTCGCGTTCGCCTACTTTCTCTCTCTCTTCCTCTCTCCGTCTCTCCTTAACTGCGAGAGCTGCCAAGGAAAGGCGCGCACGCTTCGCCGCGGCCGTCGTCGTCGTCGTCTTTCTTCTCGTCCTCGTCGTCTTATTCTTCTTATTCCTTTTCTTTTCCTTCGTCGAGGAAAACGGAGCGCGAGGCGAATAGATCGAAGCAAGGAAGAAGCGAGAGCGTTGTAGGTGCTTGGCGAAAGGAGGAATGGAAAATAAGAGAAAAAAGTTCGCGGGAGACTCGGGAAAGGCGAATGAGTGCGAGGGAGTCGACGAAACGCCGAAAGAGCGAAGACGTCCAAGAGGGGAAAGAAGCGAGTAAGAAAAATCGAAAACGAAGCGAGAGAGCGAGAGGAACGACGCTGCGCTCCTACCGCCGCCGCGAAGAAACAGATAAATATAGATATTTTTGTCGAGGCGAGCGAGGAAGAAAAAGGGTGGTTCCAGGGGGTAGTGCACCCCCGTTGGAACTCTCCCTCTTTCTCTTCCTCTCCATCTCGCTCGTTTAGCTACCGACGTCGTGTAGGAATTGGAAAAATGGAAATAATAAGAGTTTCTAGGGGTGCAGGGGGTACAAGAGGGTGAGCGTCGACTCTACGCTCGTACACGGCTGCGGCTTCTCTCGGGGGCTGAAGAGGTGGAGGGAATCTCTCTCTTGCTTCTCCTCTTTTCCTCGCGGCCGTTGCGGAGCCGATGGTGGCACACTATTTCTCTAAGGAAAGAAGGGATGCCGCGCTCCGAGCGGGTTGCGCAGTGCAGCATGCGCGAAATATCAACCCCGTGAGAGGGACGTCGAGGATCTATCCTTTCGGGTTCTCCTTTTCCTTCTTTCCTCGACTGCTGCTTCTACTACTGAATTGAGTAATGGGCAAGCAAAAGGTGGGGCAATATCGCAAACCCTCGATTATTGTTTAACGAGAGATTACGTTAAAAAGTACTTTAAGTACTCTCATCAAATATTATTGGGAATCCTTATTACTTAAAATCATCGCTCGAAGTATCAACAACTTTTATCAGCTGACAGTACGATACTTTATTTGTATCATTTTTCTTTTGTGTGTGACATTCAGACTCGAAATTTATCGTCCTAACATAGCGTTTAGTTATGGTGCCATTTTTATCGACAATGGACAATCAAAATAATGTTTGTAACTTCCAGTAGCTACACATCCAAGTTGCGCTGATATCGCTTCTCTGCGACTCTACAGTTTTAACATGCGTCAGCAGTATCACGCTGACCATCGGGATCTGCTACCTTTTAATGTATCATTGCGCGGTGCCCTGAGCACCGCTTTATTCTCATCATTTCTTTAGTCTACTTCCGTGCATCGACCATAATGGTCCGCGCACTTTAAGAGCAACCATGTGTGTTAATTTATATATCATTGCGAACGAGGAACCATTCCATTTGCGCGTACTTAACGCGAGTAAAGTGGAATCCTAACTCGATTCACAACGGTCTCTATAACTGAGTGAATATTATTATAAATTATTCACTGGAATTTGCATAGTCATCATTTCGAGGATATGAATTGTTTATTTCGACGAACAAGTCGAATCCAAACCAGACTCAAGACGAGAACCGCAACTAAGTGTTTGTTATTGTAAATTATTCACTAAATGTAAAATAAGAATAACAAATAAATTTAATGAAAATTATCTCGATTAAATCCTTTTGTTTTTTTTTTCATAGAGGAAGCTTCGTTTTCATGAAAAAAAATTCAATATTCTTGTTTCAGTGCGTTCAAAATGTTCCAAACAGTCGGAAAATCATGCTTGGAAAAAAAAATGTCGATGGAAATTTATGTTTGTGTGTCAGACATGTACAATTGAATTTTCAATAATTCAAGAATGTTTTGTTCTATCGAGATGAATGTTCACAACTATGCAGAGGGATAATGGCCCCGAAAATTTCCCCTCATTTTCATTCAATCGCAGTAAGTGATAAAAGAATTTTGTTAAAAAATGTTTGTTATCGTTCCGGCACGTGTAACTTTTGAAATATTAGGCTAATTATCTTTACGCAAACAAGATCGATCGATAAACAGTATTGAAATTGGCAAAAATCGATCGAACCGATGAAATTTTAATGTGATTACAAATGTTTCGAATTTTGCGAATTTCACGGCAAATTATAGGACAACTAAAATTAAAGGAAAACTATTATCGAATACAGTGACAAATTGGTGTTAAAACCGTTAAAAAATATACGAGATTTAGCATTTTTTTAATTATGCAAAAACAATTTGGTGTATTAAGTATTTAAACGAATTGCGCATTGTTTTCATCGTTACTTTCCATCTGTCACAGATAAGCTTCCTTTACGAGGAAGTCAAAATCGATAAATATAATTCCTGGTATTAAATATAAAATCGTTATTGTTTTAACCTGTTTGTTTCTATTGGAAAACTATGATTATGGGTATCACCCATCACCAGGCCGGCTCTGAATTCACAGTCGGCTTATTCTGACTTAGAATTGGAGGAAAATATGAATATTAAATCATGCATTACGTTCAATTTCATTATGCACAAAATCGCAAATGTATTACAATATTACATATTTTTTATTCAAATAATTATATGCACAGTTACATATATCCCAAAGAATATACCAAATGCTGGGATTAGCCTAACAAACCGGTTTGTTGAGCCAACTTAACAATCAGTTGTGCAATTGATATACATAACTAGGAAAATTCGGTTTAACCATTATTTTCTGTGTCGCGTGTACATATTTCAAATTGAAATATCACACGTAATAGTGACTAACAAGAAATTTATAATAACACTAAAATTAAGAAAACATTAACAAAGAATAATATTCGTATAATATCTAGTAATTGGACTTCCAATCATCGTTAACATCCTTTTATTCGTACCGTCACCCTGCCCGTCCTCACCCTTTTGCTCTTGAAAGTCGAATGAACCCATCGAGCCAGACACATCTCGTAATATTGGCACTTTGAATGTGCGCGAGTCTCACTAACACATACATGGGTCTCTCTCCTTCCCCCTTTTTCGCATCGCAAAGCCAACTGAGTTGAGTTGACTCAAACTAAATAGTTTTTTCTCAATGACGACCAGGAAGATTGTATAAAAAAAGCAACTGCAAAAGAAGTCGCCTCTACGAGAGCGAATGCTGGGCCATTATAGCTGCACGTGCATCGACGTAGCAAGCAAGAGAATAATCGAGCGAGTGCGCCGGATTGGTTAAGGGTAAAACTGGAAAGGCAACTCAGAGCAGCCAATCGAACATGGCTACTCAAACCTTGGCAACATTACACCTTTTCGATAAATTCACCTTTCGCCCACGTATGATACCAGCTATCAATCATGTGTACATTTATCCAGAGTATAACAAGCAAACTCACACGACAAAAGCACCCACGTGCTATCGTCCCTCCACAGAAATAAAGCTCAGTAGCCTGTCTGTAAGTGCACGCTTTTTTGCGTGCACCTAGCTGAGTTTTTACAATAATTAAATATGCGTCAATATCAATATAACTGTACTCAAGGAGTTAGCAAGAGTAGGTAGACATTTGGTGATGCAAATTCATCCTCATTAATCTCATATTCTTACAAACAATGGAGTAAAAAGCTCCGTGCGCACGTAAAAAAGCTCGAATTTACGCATAGGTCACTGTGTATGCAAGATATATTAACAATATATTCGATATATATCGATAAAAAGTTTTATACGTCGGATATATTCCTTTTCCATGGGAGTTCAACGTGACGTACGCTATGCCAAAACCATATACCTATCGCATCGTGCCACCCCCCACCCCCATCCCCATACGAATAAAGTGTCCTTACTTGTATCGAGATATATTCTCGATATAAATATATGAAGAATAAATTCTGTACACATGTACATACATAAATAATGTTTATACTACAACTTCCTTTTATATTCGAAAGTATATGCATATTGCATTATTATTGATTAATATATAAACACCTGTTTATATAATTTTATCCAAAGTTCGATTATTTATCCATTAGCGATGGTCAAAAGGCTGATTTTTGACGACTCTTTAGTCTGCCAATGTTGTTTATGGAATCGAGCTAAAGCAATATCATTTCTCCTCAATCGCTATGGTGAATTCTACGTGTATTAAGATGATTTGCTACCTCTCAGTCGCTAACAAAAAGTGTAACATACATTTCTTTGCCACGATTGATCTTTCGCATGAAAGAGAAGAACGATGAATTGCGTCTGACAATTCTAAAGTTAAAAGTTATCGTCTTTTATCCGTAAGATCAATCGCTGAGAAGAAATTCGCAATGGAAAAATTCTACTGTCTCTCTTACACGTGTGGCGATCAAAGAGAAACAGACGAAATGTAGCACATCGTCTTAAGGCAAACAAAGATATTGGGATTTTTTTCATTCGGAATTCTAGATGTTTTTTAAAAAATGCGGATCAAGGGTTATACGGCTTTTTCGCTCTTACCTCACGTTTTCCTCTGAATAAAGTCAATACATACGCATACACACTCACGCATACACACAAAGCCGCAAAAGATATGCGCAACACCTCGATACATATATAGAACACGATAAACTATATTGGAATGAACCCCGTCACGCTTCTGTCTCAATTGTAATAGAATCACGAGCGTCGAGAAGTTAGCATTGTCTTAAAATAATTCAAAATGCTATAAAAATGTTATCTTATGATCGATTCACGCCAAATTCAATCCTAATCCTTGTTTAATTATCGCTCAGTTGTTAAACAAATTTATGCGTATTGCATAAAAAAAATTGCGAGAACCAGATCCCCCAAAAATTATTTTCGTTTCTAGTTGCGACAATTTGCTAATTGCGTGGCCAAAAAATAGTGCATCAGTGGCCATTAATTGTGAAAACAGCTGTTGAATAATTATCATATGTTACCCCGATCAATTACGGTCGGAATAAATTCCAATTAAAAATCATTTAACTACCTATAACTTTAGGATGATATCGATCAGCTTTCGATCTTTTAATGTGATTACTTAAAACTTATATTTAAATGAATAATACGATAATACTTGAAGTTACCACAAATTGTACATCAACACTAGATCTATTTTTGTCAATGTTTAAGCATGAAGTACCCAGCTATACTCGCTCAAGTCGAGATACTGGGACGTTTACCTTGGCACTCTCGTCAATAAAATCAATAATTTTCCCTATCCTTTACCTTCCATCGACTCCCTTTGCTCCACAATTGTCAAAGGGCCTTTGGAAACCATCGATATTCCGTAGAGCGCTAATCGTAGGCGGCTCTACCATCATTCACGTCTATACAGGTAACACGGGTTATCCATCTTGGTCAAGCTAAATATTCTACAACCACTTTGTTCGTGCAACATGACTTCGACGCGTACCATAATTGTTGACATTTATTCTATCGAGCTGATCTTCACATATGAGATCACCTGACACCTTAGACTCGCTTGCCTTCGCGTTCCTCTGTACTCCGTTTGGCCCACAGAGATAAGAATTATGTATGCCTCGTTGGCTTTGTACCCATAGAACGTATTACCCATGAAAATGTGGTGCTGGCGAAACAGGTAGCCAAGTAGGAAGAGGAAGTATAGGAAAGAGTACAAAGGCGCCACCTAAGCTTTTTGACCCACGTGGTGAGTGAGAACCGTACGAACAGTGTACCCTTTTGCCTAGTTCTCTAGCACCTTGTAAACCCTTCTTCACGATTAATCCAACATCCTGAGGACCCCGCACACGTGGATTTAAACGCGTAAACGTGACTCCTCTCGTGGTCTGGAGATATTCTTCAGGATGTGTGCGTTATGTTGAAGAGTTACGTTAGTTGGATTCGATGGAAACAGTGATTGGCACTCCACTGGGTGAATGGCATGTGAAATATTTTCACCAAAAACTATGACGAAAATTCTACTGGCAAATTATCGAATTGAATGCTACAAACTATTTGTTATAATCGGTGCATATAAATGGCTTTTTGGTGCATCTAGGATACATAAAAAATTATTATATTATGTAAAACATATGATTGGCATTTATAATTGAAAGCCGAGTGAACGATTCTTAGTTAAATTAGTCATTTATTATACTTTTTTGGGTAATGGTCTATTAACCCTTTGCACTCCGAGTGTTTTGTTACTCAACAGCAGATGGCGCAATAGCGGCGCCTACGGAGTGCAAAGGGTTAAAATCTTATTGATAATCAATAAAAATAAATGGAAAACTATTGAGAAAAACAACATTTGGAATTATTTACTTTGCAAAGGGTATATGTGTTGCTACTGATTATAGTAAACTGTACAGCCAGTGGTCCATCCAGGGAATGCTACTTCGAGTGAAACATTTTCTTCGATATTAAAATTATTTTCATTTATCCATAAATAATAAATTTTGTTCATGAAAATAAAAATCATTTCAAAATATCCGTTTACAGAATATAAATAATTTTCGTTCTATGTTCATTTGACAGAAGATTATTTTGTGTAATTTATTCAAAGCTGCACTAAACATGAGACATTGTACGTAAAGAAAAATGTAATTAATTACACTAAATATAATTATACAATATATAAAAATAATTACTCAACCTCTCCGTGTATCAAAGTACGTTGATCAATTTGAACTTTCTTACAGAGAAAGTTTTGTATTTACCGGTTTAAATAAATCAAAAACTTGGTGTTCAAGGTTCTACTTTACAACTTGTATTTTCAGCATTTCAAGAAATTCGAAAATTTTGTCACACTAATTGTTTTTATATCAATTGTTATTGATATTCGAAAATTATTAATTCTCAAAAAATTTCAACGTCTCAATGGATTCACACCAAATTCGATTCTAAACATTGTTCAAAGATAGTCGACTTATGAATCAAATTTGAGTCCGATAACTGAATAATGGTGAGACACACACACACACGCACGCACACACATACGCGTGCGTGCGCGCGCAGCAGATATCTCGATGTATTGAACCATTTTGAATATCCTGTCATAATTATCATGAAACTGTTTTTTTTTTCTTTTTTTCATTACAACAAAGTTTCTTCTATCTGGAAGAAACAAAATCAAAATACCAGTCATTAACGCAACTATAATAAAATTTATTCCTACAATTGGCATTCAAGTCTCTACATCTATCCAATGCATGTCATTGGCCAATCACTGACGACCTATAATAGCTGGTATTTTTCCTATAGACCCTAATAACGGTGCATCCTCCATTACCATTATCCCATTGACATGCATATGGCTTCACACTGTGTAAGGTTATCCACTCTGCCACGTATCCGTGCCACTACCGTGCTACGGTATTCTTATTTATTTATTTTTTGCCTCTGTACCCTAAGCAGCCCTATCGAAACTACCGGTGGCTGCCACGATGCCAGCACGAGCATTATTCTTCTTCTTCTATTTCCACTCTCCGCTATACCATTCTGCACCTATAGGGCATAATGTTCTTATTTATTCTTTCTCATGGATAGTAGACGGCTCTCGCACCCTCTTGCACTCTATACTAAACTGAACTGTGCTTCACTATTGCGGTGAGTACACACAATATTTTATTTGTGTTTTGGTTTTTCGGGGCGGCACCCGGAAGAACCTTCGTCGTCATATATATTCAATTGGCCGCATATACAATCAAGAACTCGAGAACCTTCGCCTCCTACCTCCTCTAATTTCGTTTTTAAAGTTTCAACAGCCCTGGAATGCTTAATTCGTATCCATTTCTTTTTGGAGATAGCACAGTTATTTATTTATTTTTTTTTTCGCAACGAAACGAACCATTGAAATATTAAATCGTAAAATTATTCGACAATGTATTTTTTTTTTATGTCTGTTGCAGTTGGCAGGTAAAGGACTCGTTAGTCTGTCCTCACTGGCGATTCATCGCGTGTTTCGTCGCTGAGCTCGCGTGAGAAGCAACCCCTCGCGTAGTATGCTTCTTAAAAAAGCTTGTCTCCTTCTTTTCTGCCCTTTCGGCAGGCCAAATACAAGAGTTCGGGCAGTACGATCCACGGTATCGTACGGCTAGTACTATAATTTTCTTATGCTGCCACCAGGAAAGGCTACTTAAGATTGAAGCGGGGTGAAAGTCTCTTTGAAGCCTGGAAACGGTTTGCATGTGTTTGGTCGATAAATTTTGGAGGAAACTTGAGTTGCTACTTGTATCAAGAATTTTGTAGTATGGGACGAGGTGACGAAGAGCCTGATCAGTGCAATCCTAAAATAAGCTAATGGTCACCATCATTGTGCCAATAACAAAAAAAAAAAAGAGAACAATCTTCATATATTTGTCGATTATTAATTATTATAATTCAGAGTCTTGCAGTATCGATTAAATGTCTTTCATTTATTTATTTTTTAATAATTTGTTTTATTACTTTTGTTACTACGTTACCTAAGACATTTTTTTAACTAATGCAGCGAACGTTATATAATAAATTTAAATGAGTAATTATCTCTGTACGTGTGAACTTATTCACTAGATTTGTAACTCATTCGTTACGTTTCAATTCGCTTTGTTTATTTATTTAAGTTCTGGAAGGTAGCGGCAATGGTAACTACCATTGTCTAAAAATTACTATCTTTATTAATAACATATCTTAGATCGCTCATATCCTCATTAATTGTCGGTGTTTTTATTCTATCAATTATTTTATACTAATAATCGTTTTAAGTTAATTAACTTTATTGGCATATCAAAATGTCATCAAATATAAATGAAAAACAGAATTTTCTCCAAAAGTTTATTAAAAAGATTTATGAAAATTCAATTAATAGGAAAAATAATGTGCCATTACTTTTTTCAATTAATGAATATCCATTGTTTTCTTTTCACGGAATATGTTCATAAATTTTTGTAGAGCGCCAATTAAAAAAAAAATATATTCAATAAGTTATAAAGATATTTTATTGCCAATAGGTCGGAGAATATAGAAGAAATTGTTATTTTAAACAGTTCGTAAGACGTTATCTTGCAATTATCGAACCCCATTGTCCCTGTTTTATCCGTGTTCTGATTGGTTGAGGTCAGACACTAAGACCGGGAGTGGTTATAACAAAAGTCGTTGTAAACGGGTTCGGTTTAGTGTAAAATCTGACATAAAAAGGTGGGTTTTGCAGCGCCCGTAACCTTGTAACTATATACAAGATCGCAGCAGTGCAAACGGCTCATCGGGCACGTGTGTTGCCTAGTTAACATTAAATAATTTATGGAATGAATAAATAGTGTGAGTCGAAGCGTAATGGGAGTGTCGCAACTCTGGTCTGCTATTGATAAGTAAAGTCAAACATACACCTTTCTATGCTGTTTCATAAAAGTAAGACAACTTGAACAAGACGCTGAGTGGCGTAACGTGGTAAAAGGGACTTAAGCTTGTAGTACGGAGGTGACTTCGAAGGGATAAAAGTCGGGTATGACGAGAACGCGAATAGTTACGACGAGATGAGAGCAAGACCGTTGAAGGTGAGATGGGGCGGGGGGAGGTCGAGAGTGAAAATTAAAGAAGCACTAAGCCAGGCGCTAAACTGAAGAACCACTTGTTGAACCAGTTGAGGCTTCTCTCGCGGTGCTAGTGGTGCGGGTGGTGAGTACGCTATGCGATGCGAGAACGCGCACGGCTATGCTGATGAGGGGAACCCCCTGTGTAACTAACTTCTAACTTTCACCGTAACGGACGGTGGCCCTCCTCCCGGTGCCGAGCTCCATCTAAGAGAGAGGATGATAATGGGATGGGGTGTGAGGGCTGCAGCAACACCGTGGCCACCTGAAAATTAAATCCAATCCCCTCGAGACGAAACATTACACGCCTCTCGCACCTCACGTGGAATACAGCTTTCCTTTAGATGGGTCAATTTTATTTTTAATAAGTTTTCCATTAATAATATCATTGAATAGATAAATTTCTCAGTGAAGCATATTGCAATATCAATATGTTATATTGATATATTGCTTTAAATTGTTAAATACATGCGTAAGAAACTTAATGATTATTATTTTTTTAATTCACGATATTCGTGTTCTGATAAAATATAAACCGCTCTATCAATTAACCATTTACTATTAACAACAAGTTCTATTTTATAACAACAACAAACATCAAGTAATCTATAGAGATAAAATATATTTTTTTTTAAGTACGAACAATATTTCTTTGAGGATATTGTTTCTTTCTTGTCCTCGGTGCAGCGGGCAGTGCAGACTATTTTTTCCAATTCACCCGTTCTCATCCCTTCGCTTTTTTTCAATCCTCTCCTCCTCTTCGTAAAGCCCGGGAAGAGCTCCTTTAAACCGAAGAAAAGGATGCCTGGCGCCGGGACTTTGGCGACGACGAGTCTCGACCCAGATATCTCCCGCGTCTCGTTGTCGTCTCTCTCTTCCTTCTTACGCTATCTGCCTATCTTCCTCTATTTTCTTATTTCTTTTACTCTCGCACTGCGAGCAATGCAGTTACCACGAGAGACCGGTATATCCTTCCTTCTCATTCAACTTTTATCCTTGGGGTAGGTTCATACACACACTCGCGCAAGATATATACGTGTGTACCGAATAGTCAATGTCTTTAGCACTAAAAAATTGTTTTACGATTTATCGACAACAGTTGAGTATTTATGTTGCACGAAATCTTTTTGAACTAAGGCTGAATTACAATTTTTTAATGCACCTCTGAGTGGATTAATTTAACCCATAGAGTTATTAAACGTTGTTTCTTTTTTTTTGCATCATCCATACTTTTTTTTATCGTGCATCGTGTCTCCCCCGCGCTGTAACATAATAAATTAGGTCTAAGGAACGATAGAATCTTGAAGGGCCGTTATTGGCTAGCAGCCTCGACGGGACCCTCAGGCCCCCGTTTTATATACGTGAAAAGGTTTATCGCAAAATGCGAATCTACAGCGTGGCGGGCGTCTCTCGTTCATACATTCTGCACGAGAAAGAGGGAGCCGCTACCGTCGTGCACATGCACCATGTGCATCAACGGCAAATGTAGTAGCGACCATTTTGAATACATACGTCATGTATGCCCCCCCCCCTCGACATTTACTGTATATGTATATTTTTATGTATGCGTCAAGTATATATGGAGCATGTGTGTATCAGACGAAGGGAGGGAACGAGAATTCACAAATGCGCTACGGGGCGTGTACAGAACGATGTTACCCACAGCAGCATAAAAAGAAGAAAGAAAAAGTCACTGCAGAGAATTATTACAATTGCAATATCCAAGAAAACAATAGTTTGTTCGTGTGACTACGAGATCTTAATGAATTTAATGATTTGTGGACGTAAATATTTTTTTTATACCACGTATACCAAGCTTGAGGCTGTATATTTTTTATTTCTGCGTATTACGTACATGGAAATACATAAAAATATTAAATTTATGAACGGAATGCATAACATTTGCCATTTGTTCTGGAAAGATATATTTATGTGTATGTTCGTGTGCGTAACAAACACACTCGTAGATGGACGGAATACGCTAAATTTGTCATTCTTGTTGTAATTCTACATTCTTATGTGCGGTCGTCTGTAATATACAAAAATATACAAGAATGTAAAATTAATGCACGGAATAGTTAAAATTACATCTGTTTTTTACTAACAGGCGGCTTAAAAAAAAGTTCTCTTGCTAATTTTGAGAATAATTTGTATTAACGGGAGATTTCTGTCATTTTTCGATACTCCATACGCTTATGCCCGATACATCCACGCCTTGAATATTTGTTTTCTACTTCTAACAACTAGTAAATAACATAAGAAAACAATTATTTAGTGGCGGTGAGGATCGTAGACACGCAACAGCACTCGGTGTCACTTAAGGTAATTCTACGCACAGGGTTATCGTCACACAGGCTCTAGGTTTTTTCTGTACACTTATACTCCTTGAAGCAACGAAAAATCCCGAAATGATAAATAAATTATGATAATATAAAAAGAAATGTTATAAAAAATTTACGTTTCGAGTAACAGCTCTAAAATTTGTTTCCTCTGGGTAGTTTAGTGTATAGAAAAAAAACTGAGGCCTGTGCGACGAGAACGCAGAGCGTAGGGAACTATTTTAAGTCAACCTGAGAGCTATTGCGTGTTTGCGGTCATTACCACCGCTAAATAATTGTTTCAACATGATTTTTACCATTTTTTCAAAGTAGAAAATAAATCGCCAAAACATGGATGTACCAGGTATAACTGAATCATCGATATCGCACCTCCGATGTCTCAACTTCATAGATGGCTCTCCTTAATAAGTTATATAGTTATTCATAAATGTTGGTGCTATCCAGCTTCTGAAAGGAGCGCCGCGAAGAATCGCAATCTACTATGAATGAGCAGAAAGTACGGATTGACGTAATTTCGCGTTTTGTTAAAGCGTTCAAAGGCACGACGGAATGAGAGGTGCGTGGGCCGAATGTGGTTGGAACGCGGGATCTCCTAAGCTAAGGTAAAAGGTTGTCTGGGGCGGCGTCTAGCCGTGTCTATCGATTATCTTGTAGCTTTGTCCGTTCCGCGCGCACGATGATCTTATCGCACGTACCTACACCCCCCCCCCCAGTAGCCCTTTCCACCGGTACTTTCAGCTTTTCTGGTGTACGCGAGCCACCCAGTTCGTCTCCCAGTTACCTCCGAGTTTACCAGCATCGTCACCACCACCACCACCCTTCGACTCAAACTTTTTCTCCCATGTACCCATCTCCCTCTTCTCCTGACGCTCCTGACCTGTCGCAAACCTCTGCACCCACGCACTACAGAGCTCCTCCCGCAGTATAGTTCCGGAAAATGGTTTCAACTGTAAAGGAGAATAAACTATCTGGTCTCTCGGCTTCGATTCTTCTTATAAATTTGTGTATACAGCTCTAACAGCACCCTATTAAGAAAATTTGTAATTATCTATATATATCTATAGATACCTCGATATAGATATACCAAGATGTGTATATATATCTAGATAATTATGTATCTATGGATATATCTATAGATAGTTAGGTAAATAGAATTATAGATACATAATTGAACATTTCGTCCATCACTCATGAAACTTATGAAATTTACTATATGCGTGTATATCGTATTTACAAACTCGATAAAGTAATCAACCATTAATTTTATTATGCGTACAGTGTATTTAATATATACGTCTTTGATTATTAAAAGATGGTTAAATAATTTTTTTCAACAGTTATTATACCAACATATTTTATGACTAAAAATAACATCATTTATCTATAACATGACTGAACAAGTGTATAAGAAAATTCATGTGTATATTACTATTCGATGATTTAACTTTCAATATATCAGTTGCATATTCAACGACGTGTTTAAAATTTTATAAAACGCTTCTGCAAAAAGCTTCCTGCGTATTTCTAGTAAGTTTAACACAGATATTTGTTTGCTTGTCCCGAGACCAAAAGTACGTAAAGAATCTAAAGAATTAGAGCCGAAGTCATACTTAAACAACCTAAGGGCATTTGATGAATCTGAATTGTAATATTTTCTTATAGGATCAGAAAAAAAAACCATCAATGGATATAATAATAGAAAATTGGCATTAAAATTTTTACGTAAGCGTTTAATCTGAGCCCTTCAATAGTTCCAGGTTTGATCGAACAAATGGCAAGGCGCCAGAGAACTTTTAAACTGTCCTTCGTACTTACATATCTCAGCAAATAATGTGCGAATGGTTTTAAACGATAAAACGTTTTTGTTCTTGTTTCAAAGAAAAATACACCGCAATGATGGTGAAATTTGTTCTTAGAGAGTTAAAATTGCGACATAGTCTCTCCTTACGTTTATTTTTCGATTACTTTCACGTGTGCAGATGATTCTCCGTTATAGCCCTTTACTACTATAGCACTATTCCTACAACATTTTATAACAGATTAAACTTTGTACGCCAATTTTTCGCAATGAACAACAATAAATGTTTCTGACACAATGTTTCTTATTATTAGCAAATGGAGTAGCTTCCTTGAGGACAATTTAAGTAGCAGATTGCACGACTTTCGCAACAACAACAACAAAATGTTTACGGTAACGGCAGGATCCCGAAAATATTCCCATCTATCTTTTATTTTATGCATCATAAATTCTACAAATAAGATTAAGAGCTGTCCAGCACTTACAGGTACTCTATTCATGTCTCGCGACAACTTATGCTCCCAAAACTTATCAAAAAAATCATTCGTGGCCTTAATGATAACATTGCCCTTCATCCTAATTCCTTCCACTATTTTTGTTATCGCTTAACTTCATTAATCATGAGAGTAATAGAGAAAAAAAATGTTATCACGACTATCATTTGTTTTACGATGATTGACAAGATGATTTAGTTCATATTTTTCTACGCCAATCACGTCCTCAAGAAAGAAAATCCTTGAATTTCGTGGTTGTATTTCAAAGCTACAGCGAACGCGAGCGCCACAATTACCTGCTAGTCGTCCAAAAATTACTGTCAGCTTGTACAAAAGTACAACATTTGGCTCAGATCTAGCGAAAAATATGGGCTCTATGCGATTACGTACAAAAAAGGACTCTCGTGTACAGCATTCATACATAACTTTTTCACTTTTTCTCTGAATATATTACGAAAGATATAAATAATGTACACACGGTTATCGTATACTTTTGTAAAAATAATTGTTAAATAATTACGCATTCTGATTAATGTGGAAAGACGTTTTTTTATATAATAAAAACGTTGAGTCTGTCGATATCTTTGTTGAATAAGATTCACGTGTGACAAGACATTTTCGATATTACTGATAACTTTTTTTAACACTCGAAAATTTGATAAATTTTGGAAAAAATATATTTCACATTCTGATTTTTTTTGTTCCAAATCAACAAAGTTGACATTATTCTTTGTTATTGTCCAATGAAGATTTAAATGATCAGACATAGCTATGTAAAAGTTACAATACGTGTGAACATGAAATATGTTGTATAAAAAAAAATAGGAAGCTACAGAGATTGAATTTATTTATCTTTATTGCGAACATTATTTTTTTAAACGTATTCTTTGATTTTCTTTCTCGATTCAGCGATCGGCACGTACGATTAATAAGTAACGAAAACGTGCTACAAGCACTTGAGAGTTAGATAATATTCTTTAAAATAAATGTTTTACACTCTTTATGAGCTTTTTCTTTCTGAATGAAGAAAAGTTGCAAATACTCTTACATTGCGCGATAAGTATTGAGATAATTTGGCACAATCCTCTAAGAATAGAAAGTAACATTTGATTTTGTGCAACGGACTATTAATTAGTGACAACAAATTTTTTAGCACTCGGAGATTTGATTAATATTCCTGAAATGATTTTTCAACATTTTTTTCCTGTTTTTCTCAAACAAACAATTTTTTTTCTATTTTTCAATGAAACAATTTGGGTGACAACTCCGTAGAAGCGTAAAGCTACGAGTTTCAGTTGATTCGCATAAGTTGACGCATCAAATACGTTACAGAAACAAAGTTGCAGAGTGAAACTTGGTAAATTGCTTCCTCATTATTTTATATCTTTTCCAAAACTATGAGGAAATTTTTATTGATCAATTTTGGGTTTCTTCATAGTGTAAACTTTGTTGTCGGCTTCTCTCCGACAGATCAATCGTGTCAAAAATAAAAGGAGAAGCCTCGAAGCTTGAGATGAAAGAAATCTTACAGAACATGCCCACCTCACTGCGATCTTTAAAGATTCACGGGTGGTAAGATTAATATTGTCACCCTACGATTGAATCGATACAATTCACACGGTCACGTGTGTATTATTAAAAATACGGAATATGAAATACCAACGATACGTAAAAAAAAAGACACTAATTGTATAAAAGTTTTTCATATTGTGGAGCATCAAAGTGAAAAAAAAAATTACGATTCACAATGATACACACATTCGAAATAATCGTGGCATTAATGTTGCAAATTTTCATACTGCAACTCGATTAGGCGAGTGAGGATTACCGAAAATTATTATAAACAAAGGATTTCGTTGAAAAATGTGAAGGAGAACATGAATAAAGTTTAAACGTAACAAGTATTGCATTGTACGTATAATACAAATATTTAATTAATTTCAATGAGTAACTTTCAAATTTAACACTAAACTCGTGGTTACAAGAACTTCAGAAACTTAAAAAAAATTAGAAACACTTAAGTTTAACAAAAATGTAATGCTCTTAGAATTTAAAAGTAAAAAAAAAAATACTTAAAAATTTTATTGATTCAATGTATTTTAACGAAAATTGTAGTTAATAACAAGAATTTCAAGTGCATCTGGTGCGAGAAATTTTAGCTCAATTGCTCAAGTTATTTACGAGTTAAAGGACTTTTATCTTTGAAATTGTTGGTTAACGTTGATATAAAAATTCAATGTTCAATAAAAATAATAAAAATGTGTCATGTTTCACCAAATTTATTATAAAAATATTCTTAAGCGGGTGTTTGAAATTTTTTAAAATATTTTGAAAATAGCAGACTTAAATTGAAAAATTTTTATTGAAAAATGCAAACACTTGTACCGACATTCGGCAAATTGAATATCGAGAACCACTTAATATTAGATAGCAGTTCCTGTAGAAAATTTGAGGTTAACTCGTAACAATTAACACGAGTTAAAAGGGAAACGTACATTTTTCGAAAAACTTTTAATCCTGTAAAATCCAAACTCCTTTCCAGACTCGGCTCAACTTCAATTTCAATCGATCTTCAATTATTACTTTATTTATAAACAAAAGTATTTACCTCGACAGCTAAATATTTTTGCGACTTGGAGCGTGAACAAACTTTTATCAAAAAATTCAAAATTTGATAAAATATGAACAGGTGCATCAGTTGTTACGTAAATTGTAACAATTCAGCCCATTTGTTACAGCTGTTCTTAAGTTATAGATGTTTTCATTTTGCAAACGTAACGCACACACACACACATACGCGCGCGCGCGCACACACATTTTTTTCTAAACCACTTTCTCCACAATTTCAAGTATCCTGATATGACAATCTCGAATTTTTTTTTTTCATGGAAACTAACGAAATTGTATAAAATTTAAATAAATAAAAAATAGGAACAATAATTGATTTCTAAAGGTAAACGGTTCAATTACCGATCTTATATGAATAATCTTTTACTCTTACCGCGTAAATTCATAGAGATAAATAAAGATGTAAATGTTCACCAAATACTGAGAAGGTAAATCATTGATTTTTCATCGAATAGTGGGAGAAGGTAATCGTGGTAAAAGTATTTCTATACGTAGCAATAATTGGTACACAGTCACTAACCGAGTCGCATATCTTTATAACGTTTGTTTCGTGTATTTATTGCAGCTAATAGCTTTTTTAGCAAGCGAGAGTATTATAAATATACCCGAAATGATTTTTAGTAAGTCATTTGTTTTTTTAATAACGTCCGATAAGTATCGAGACAGTTTAGCACAATTACATAGGAGACACATAAAATACGTTTTATACAACAAAAAATGACGAAGCTACGGAGATTGAATAAATTTTTTTATATCCGAACAATATTTCATTGAGCGTAATATTTGTATCGCGTCCTTGGTGCTGCGCATGTAGCGTTTTTAGCATACGGGAGTTTTATCATTTTCCGCTAAATAATTTGTCACAATGCGCTCTCTTTATTATATAAAAAAAAAAGTTAAAAATCTTTTCAGATACCGTCGGATAAGAATTGAGAGAATTTGATACAGCTTCGGAAGAATGAAAAAGTACGAGTTCCAGCTGATTCGGGAGACGCATGAAATACGTATATCGCGCACAACCTACGCAGTGAGAGAGATAGAACAAGCGAGGACAAAAGAGGAAGGGAGAAGAAGAATGGTGGTAGGACGGGGCCGTATAGAGGCTGATGTGACGTGGACGGGTCGTGACCTAGGCCGTCTTGAAGGGCAGACATTTTTTAATCGATAACCCTCGTTCCCTCCTCCCGCGCCATTCTTGGGCCGTTGGTATTGCCACGTCGGTACGTTCTGGTCCTCCCACACGTTTCTTTCCGTAGGTGGCGGAGGACGAGCCCGCCACTGTGTACGATGAGGGTCGTGACTAGAGGGCGGTTAGGGTACGAAAGGAGAAAGTGAGAAAGAAACGGTGAAAATTTTGAGAGAAGAAAAAAGAGAGGACATCAGACGCGACTGTATTCTCGGCTGGATCGCGCGCCTCTCCTCAAACCACGTCAGCCTAAATAAAGGCCCGTCCCTTAAAGCGGATACCCTCGAAAACATTGTTAAAGGGGATATGCGCTCATACTTTCTCCAACTCCCATTGGATAAAATAAAAATTTGTTGGGCATACAAAATGTCCAGCTTCATCGATGACCGAAGGTGCGTTGAAGGAATCGCCGAAGAAGCGGAGAAGACGATAGAACGAGAGGGTTGAAAAAATGGATGAAAAATCCTCGGACGTAGCAGGAGGTAACCAGGAGAGAGGATAAAAAAAAATATTATTTTTCCATTCTTCCAGCAGTAGACTATATGATAAAGAGACGCAGGGAGAGGAGCGAACGGAGGACAGCGGAGGATGATGGTCGAGATGGGCGAACACCGCACGGTATTTTCTGAAAAAATAACGTCACTGCGTCTGTGGGAGTGACATTGGTGGTCCCTAGCTCGTATTCCTCCTCTTGCCCTGATAGTCTCTACATTTTTTTTGTATCTTTTCGTCTTTTTTCTCGTTTTCGTTTCATTTTATTCCTCGGTACCTTCTTTTTCGAGAGGCCGTTGGGTATAATTTCGAAAGATAAACATCCTCCCTCGACCGGAAAGACAAACAGGTCGTGCGTCCAATATCAAAAGCGCCAGTACAACTATCTATATAATTCAAAATTCTTTATAATTTTCTTTCTTTATAGTTGAGCTATACGAGGTATGTTGTATTAGTCCGATTATCTCGGTTTTTCCTTAATGCGTTGTTGGTGAACCTGTCTGAAAAGTTGCTGTACCGTGTTAGCCATATTGGATATTCAGTCTATTGTCAGTTATAAAAAAGGTCACATGCGTTTTGGTAGGATCGGCGATTTTGAAAATGGATCAGAGAATTTTAATTAAATTTTGCTATAACAATGGAATAAAGTGCAACAAAGTATTAGAAATGTTAAATATTGCTTTTGGTGAGTCTGATATGAGTAAAACAAGGGTTTACGAGTGGTACAAGAGTTTCCAAGATGGCCGTGAAGACGTTCAAGATGACGAGAGTCCTGGATGCTCCAGCACATCACAAACCGATGGAAACGTGGAAAAAGTGAAAGAAATTATTATGAATGATCGCCGAATCACAATCAGAGAAGTAGCTGATGATGTTGACATATCAATTGGCTCATTTCATGATATTTTTTCGGAAGTTTTGGGTATGAAACGTGTGGCAGCAAAATTTCGAACAAAAACAGCTGGATCGCCAAGACCGAAAAAAGCACCACGAGTTCTTGCCACAAGGTCAAACGGTCAATAAGAAGAACTATTTACAAGTTCAACGTCGTTTGCGTGAAGCAATCCGAAAAAAAACGCCCGGATTTGTGGCGAAACAATTCATGGATTTTACACCAAGATAATGCACCTGCTCACACTTCATTGCTTGTTCGTGATTTTTTGGCCAAAAACAACACTGCAATGATACCCCAGCCTCCATATTCGCCAGACATGGCTCCGTGTGACTTTTTTCTGTTCCCAAAAATAAGGAGAACCTTAAAGGGCCGTCGTTTTCCAAGCATAGATGAGATTAAAAACGCATCGCTGAGAGACCTAAAAGCTATCTCAAAGAACGAGTTCCAGAAGTGTTTCGGAGATTGGAAAACGCGCTGGCATGAGTGTATTATACCTAATGGGGACTATTTTTAAGGGGATAATATTGTTGTAGACGAATTAATAAAATTCTTTCCAAAAAACGAAAATTCCCGTTATTTTTTTAACACATCTCGTACGTTTAAGAGTTATGGTTCTGACGGATGGCATCTGACTCGCTTAGATAAACAGCCACTTTGATATATTGATGAGAAAAAAAAATTGCCGAAACAATGCTAATAATACCACGTGCTTTGTGTTATCGTAATTATAATTATGAGAGGGAAAAAATCATCTTTACTCGTTTTTATCAATCGTCTAACAGAGGTCTGCCCTCGATTCACGTTCATCTAGAGTAAGATATTCCGAGCTCGACGTCGTTACTTTTTGTCTGGCCTCGTATCGTATACGTCTGAATATCGATCCAAGTACGCAAGCTACGAGTAATTTACATTTTTTAAAATGTTCCTTTGAAATATTTTCTTAGATGGAATAGTAAAAAGGCTTTTTTTCTTCTTAAATATGACTTATTTATACTTTTCTTTCAATTAAATTCTGAGAAAGTATGTTCCAAAGTATAATTTCTAGAGTCCTCAGAAGTATTTTAAAGCAGTGATTAACAATTCCCCGATAAGTTAGCGAATAAAATAAATTATTTAGGATTTTGAAATATAGCACGTTTCATTATTGCTTTACTTAACATTTTTAACCATAACCATAACCAACAAAAAAGCACGTGGATGGTAAAGTTCACGACAACTTTATATCTATCGCCATTAAATGTCTATCACTTTAATGACGAGTAATTGCGACGTTTCATCAAGACAATTTGATATATTTTATCACTTTTCAAATATTCTTTTGAATAAAAAAATTGTCAATTATTTAAACATAAATAAAACTTTCATTTACTTTTTTTTTTTAATATATATATATTATTTGTGTGTTTAAAGATAAACACACAAATAAACTGTATTTAGCTGTTTGAAAAATGAATAAAAAAATTATTTTCAATCAACGCTACATTTTTTATCATCATGTATGACGAAGGATAACGAAGTAAATCCTCTGAAAATTGTTATGCCCGAGCATGCTACTATTTCTCTTACTTACTCGTTCTCCCGCGATCCACATTCGTAACTGCGCAAATCATGTAAAGATTGCTTACTCGTGGTGGCGAACGAAAGTACAGCATCCTGCGACCCTCGATAACCAGTGTATTATGTACCGACGAGGGTTCTACGGTATAATGCTAGAAGTAGCTCTGGACGATAGGTTAATCGATACCATCCAACCCTTCGAAGCAACCCCATAGTCACCCTCGTAGTTACCTGCTTTATCGACGAGGGATAAAGGATTCTTCCGGGGTTTTCGTGGCTCGACAATAGTCAGCTGGGTATCCTGTGAATCCTGCGGGTTTTGTTCTCTATTGAGTTCCTCCAAACCACGCGGTGGTAATCCTGGATCTCGACTAACCGACAAGCTCTTGCACTACGTAACTCATATGAGCCGCGGATCATTTAAATAAATTATATGCGCCGCCGATTCATTAAAAAAATTTGATAGATTTTTATTCAAAGAGCTCCTCAATGACAACAACAACAACAACAACAACAACAACAACAACAACAACAACAACAACAACAACAACAACAATAATAATAATATAGTTTTCTACACCAACCTCTGCTTTCGTTCAATTTTTAATAGTAATAATAATAATAATAATTAATAACGATATTGATATATTAATATGAATATACATCGATCTAATGGTATTAGTAGTAGTTGTAATGGATTTTAATTTGTTCAACAGGTTTTTAACAACAAATAAATATAATCTAATGGAATTATTATTATTATGTTTATTATAATGATAATTATCATTACTGACAACTTTTTTATATGAAATTCGTAATTTTTTTAAGTATAGTCGGGCTGTAGAGGTGGAATTAAAATCGTAAGCCTTTAAAGTTGCCCAGAACGTATGTCTAAGTAACAACTGGTCGTCGGTTAATAGATAAATATTTAAAAATTATTTATACAACAATAATGACATCAACTGGTATTATTGTTATTAATAATTAATATGATTTTCGTTGTTATTGTTGTATAATTAACAAAAAAATATTTATCCTCACATTATGAGGAGCAGCGCACCTACAATCACGTAAAAATTCATCTGAGACTCAGGATAATCCGACGCATCCCCGGCCCCGAGTAAAATAAAAATCGATTGACGTACTTCTCTTACCTCTTTACCGGACAAACATAATTACGAAAGCCTCTGTATACGAAGAAAGAATCTGCATAGTAAATAGGAGACTGGCCGCATCGGCGGTGTGATCCCTGGGCCAGGGATTGAGGGTGCAAGGACTACTTGACTATATCTCGAAAGCATTATCGACATCAGGAATTAACGGTTATAGCGGCACGAGAGAATCGTTCGAGATATCAAAGATTCATTTGCAAGTCGATTGACGTGGACACGGAGGGCACGAACGCCAAGTAACACAGAGACGAACTATCGATGAAACTAACGCGTGTTCAAGCTATTGGCATAACTGACCCTCGTCGTGTACCTTTCCCATTTACATATCTAACCAATATAGCGATTGCTCGCTCGTAATCTACGATGCAAACTAAGGTTAGAAGTTACCTATCAATCACTGGTTTGGCATTGAACCGGCGCGTAACCCTGCCTTGCGAGATCTGTTCGTTGGCTTGCTTGTACCGCGGTTTTAAGTAGATACAGCATCCACGGTTGCGACGCATTCACACACGCACAGGTCCATAAAGTTTCTACGCAGCTATCTTCGCTGTATCAATGGTATTTCTCGATGTTATTCTTGATAATATTTTTCGCTTAAATATCTGTTTATTCTTGAAGACACATTTTTATAAATTATTATGTCATTCTTCCTTTTTACATCGATTCGTACGTTAAATAAATTGAATAAATGCTACACCGCGAAAAATTATTTATTGGAGTTTAATAAATACGTTTCATTCAAATGATTTTTATTTCAATCAAAAGAATTATTTAATTCAACTAAATATTTTATTTAAAGACCTGCTGTAAGGTTGTTATCGCTAGATAGCATTTTATTGACATTTTTTAAAAAGATTTCATACACCATTTTTATTTCTTATCTTGTTTGAACGCTTGTGACATTTCAGAGAGATTTATAATTCCAAACTTAAGATAATTACTATTGCAATCAGCACTTTTTATCTGATATCATCTATACCAGATGTATGCAAATGTCCTGTTTTGTCTAGCTGATCTTGAACGATGGAGATACTCGGACATAAAGTAAACATTTTAGAATTATCTACCATCCACTTTTTAAGATATCGCAAGTGAAAAATCTATCAGCTAGCCCATCATCAACAGTCTTAATGTCAAACTCGATTCATATGTTTCACACTGACCGCACACGACCGCGTTTGCGTTTCCATTGACTCCCCGTGATCGGTTAATTACCTTAATTCGCATTTATTTAGAATAAATAAAATACTTTTCAAGTTTTTAGTTAATTAAAGTATTACAATATCAAAGTAATTTAAATGAAAAATACGTGTTTAAGTTATTATTCGATTAAAATACAAAAAGTCTTTTAGAACGAAATTCAAATAGAATTTCTTTCATGAAAATAAATATTTTTTTCTTGCGTATACGTAATATTTTTATGGTATCGTAGCCCTGAGATTTTTTGTGTACCAAGCACGCGTTGCCACTTCCTTTGCTCTATGCACGCTTTGACCCTTTAAGCAAAAAATGTAAAGCGACGAGAGAGAGAGAGAGAGAGAGAGAGAGGCACAATAAACATACACGCTGTGCAACACAATCTTTGCCAATGTTTTATTACATTCTCGTCAATGTGCAACTCACTGTCTACTCGTGCGTGAGCTTGTTGTGCTGAAAGACATGTTGCGAAATAATTTACTGAAAGTCGCTAAGGTAAATGTCCTAATTTCTAGTCAGGTTTCAACTATTGATCAAAATCTACATTATTTTATTCTGGGGCGTTATATATGCGTTTAAATATTATGTAAATATTGAAGGTTATTGAAAATAGATATTTGACTCTTCGTGTATCGTTACGTATCAAGAATTTGGCAGTTTTTCGATGAAAATGTATTAAAAATATACACTTAAAAACTTTCAAAATTTTCAGGATCATAAAAACGAATAACAATAAGCATTTTTAAAGGATAATTGTACCAAATTACTGTTCGTTATTTAAAAAAAAAAACCATTTTGTATAATTAATATTTTGAATTATTATTACTATTAATTTTTTAATATTTATTCCCAATTATTCGATCTGGAAGATATTTGGAATAAATTCTTATCAAATATCTGGTCCATTTCCGTTATTGTCATTCAGTGATCCTTGAGCTATTCATTCAGTGAGAAAAATCAGGTCGATAGAATTATTTAAAAACTTGATAGAGTCTGTTTACTTAGTTTGATAATGCAAAAGAAAATTTTCCAGTCGTTACTCAAATTTTATGTAACTCTTGTTGTATTTTGTAATTGTAACAAAAACAAGTTTACGCTCTTGAATACCCATCAAAGGAATCCCGCAGGTGATTAGTAAAATTCATCACAACTTTATAACTCTAATCATAACATTTGTATGACTTGTTATTATTCAGGTAATTCGTAATTGGGTTTAATCCTATATGGTCGGAGTTCCTTTGCATAATCATTATAAATAGTCTGGGACCATGGACTACTCCACATTGATCTTAGCGTACTTTTCATTATCCGCTGCAATAAAATCATCGAAAATCTTATAAATATTATCGTTAAGTAATACGGAAATAAATCAAGTCTATACAACACCGTTTGAATGTATTAAAGTTGGTAAGAAATCGGTCCCCTTCTATAGACCATGCACCACTAATTTACACGAGAAAACTGGCATCAGGCCGATTACAAATAGATTAGAACACCTCACCCGGCAATTTGTAAACCGTCATTAAGAACACATAGAACCATAATATGTAACATCTAGGCACAAATTTCGAACACACTGCCATACACTAAACCATAGATAGTATGTAAGATAAAAACCCATTATCAAAATTCTCTCTACGTTGAGCATATTTCCATCTTTCCACACAAATTACAGCAGCATATCTAGACAAAATAAAATACCGAGCTGAAGGACTTTGGTCGTCGGCTAGTTGACAATTTATGTTATTATAAGTTTGTGTTATCCAATATGACGCTCGCAATATATTTAAAATGACGCTATTTCTAACTATTTGTGTAAACGTTATTTACAAAACGCTTGCATAAAATAAAACATTCATTCGCTTAACAAGTTTCGCTAGGGTCATTAATTATTTTACTCCAACCATACGTAGGGCTATCGAGTAAGAGGAATAATTCTGCTTAGATGTATTGCATTGCTTACGAAAAATAGAGAATTCAATCGATTCAAAAAGATTCGTTGGTATCGATAATTACTCCACTCTAATCGCGTAAGATTGATATGCAACTGGAACAATTCCGCTCAAGTTTATCAATGCTTGTAAACAATTGTTGTAAACGATACGGTATTGACGAAAAATGAAAGAATCTAATCGATTTACATATTCCTTCCGGTTTGTCAATTACCCCACTTTGACAGCGTAGGGATAAGTGACGAGTAACTGGGACATTTACCCTACACAGAATTTTTTAGTGGTCGAGATTGGACGATTGGATTAATTTCAGAGATACGAGCGTTGACTTCAAGCTCAAGGAACCTCCATACGTTTACGCTCGTATTTTAGGTTTGCATAACTGATGTGACGACGTCGCCACCGCTGGTGAATACCAAAAACGCGCGTCTGCCAGTCGCGCCCGGTTCCGGTTTCCGGAAAACATTTTTTTCTTCACCAATCGCACTCTTTCCCTCGGTTTTCCTTTCGGTCCCGCAAGAACTCTCGACAGGATCTATCTACCAAGAACGCGCGAAACCCTTGGATACACCCCTGGCGACGTATCCATCGAAAGATTTAGGGTGAGTCTCCTCATACGGCGATTAATGGTCCCTGCGTGGAGGCTGCGGCATAAACGCCGCTACTTTATTTATCTCATTTCGTTTGCGAAACGAAAGATACAGAGTCGAAGCGTTTCCGCGAGGATGAGATAAACCGTAAACCTTGCTTCACTTTGGAAATTCGATTTGATCCACATTAGGAGCCAATCGGCATTCGGACCTTAGAACGCTTTCAGACTCAGGACGTTGGATTGGAAAAATATTTTCGCTTTTTACGAAGCGGCAGCCGCGATCAATTCAAGGAAAAAGACAGAAGCAGTACGGAAAGGTAAGCGTAGCGGTAAGAGACGAAGAAACGAAAGGGAGGAACGATGAAGGAGGCGAATATCCGACAGAGGTGAAGCCGACGCTCAAAATTCCGGGCGGTGCCTTTTGTCGTGACTGTGCAGAAGGAAGGAAGAACAGTTACAGACACAAGGACGCGCAGGGAAGACAACACAGGGAAGGTATATATCGAGCACCGAAGTATCAACTACATCCACGTGCACTGCGACCAGCAAACGTTCAGCACGTTGTTGCTTCTTCTTATTCTTCTTCCACTTCTTCGCCTGCTTCTTCTTCGTCTTCTTCTTCTTCGTTATCTTCTTTCTTTTCTTTGTTTTGAGTCGTCGGTTAGCAAGGAAGCCGCGCGGCCTATCCCTTTCTTCTTCGTCTCCTGCCGCCTTGGAGAATCTCCACTCGATCTCTCTCGCTCTCTCTCTCTCTTTCTCTCTTTTTCTTTCTTTCTTTCTTTCTATGTCTCTTTCTCCCTCTTTCTCTTCTTTCCGTTTCTAATTCTCTTCTCTCATCTCTCTATCGCTCTTTCAACGGTATAGCTCCCTCTCCCTTTGTCGCGTCTGTCGCGCACATAACAAGAACGCTTGACAATCCACGAGCGGGCTATCGGCATCGGAGCCAGAATCGCGGGCATCAATCTCTCGTCAAACCTCGAATAGTTCGGCGCGTAGAAATGCCAATCCTTGAGGAACCTCTCATTCTCCTTTTCTTTCTTATTCTTTCTCCTCGTCTGAGCACCAGTAGCATCGTATTCTACTCTCGTCGAGACTGCAAAATCCTCCTCCCGCTAAATGCTCTCCTCACCGTGCTCTGGAATTTTTCCATTTTTTTCCAACTCAAGAATTTGGTATTTCTTCGGCACAACTTTGTCTGGTAGCTTTTGTGACGGGTATAAAACAGTCGATGAAATACAAAATTTAAGTATTTCCAACTGAGTCCTTTAAATTCTGCAAAATGTGTATTTTTTCCCTCAAATTTATTTTCTATTATTTTAATCAAGTATGTGTATATTCCTTCGACACAACTTTGTCAACTACTTTTTGTGATGGTTATGAAAGAGTCGATGAAATACAAAATGAAAATATCGGCAACCAAGTCCTTAAAATATGACAAAATAGTTATTTTTGACTCTATACATTTTTTATTATCATAATGAAGTATTTGTATTCCTGGGGCACAATTTTGTTTATTTTTTTTCGTTACGATTATGACACAGTCGATGAAATACAAAATTTATGTATTTGCAATTAAGTCATAAAAATGTATAAAAATAGGTATTTTTTTGGATCCAATAAATAATTATTTTACTATTTAAAATGGAATATATTTATTTTTCAAATATATTAACATTTCAAAGTGTTTGTAATTCTATTGACTTTCCTGCTTTTAAATGTTATTCATCGCTCGATAAATTTGCGACTGTTCAACTTATCGAGAAGTCTATTTGTGTTGCACACCAACTATTTCCTGGAATAATAACAAAGCCGATACAAGGTGTGCGTTTGTGTGTGTATGACAATCAAGAGGAAAATTACACGACTGCGATGACTATACATAGTTATCGCAATGATTTCCGAGTTCGGGTGATCATCCTCCGGTCAGTAAACGACGAGACAAAAGTGATGTATCGAATCGTCCGAGTGGGACAGTTGTCACAAATTAAAAAAAAAACAAACAAATACAAAGCTTTGCAAAGAGTCAAAAGAGTAACCGGAATTTGCTTTACAGGGTCGATTAAAATATTTTTCCTGCCGAAATTATGAATAGTCGAGACATCCTGTACTTCCTCTCGGACCCTCGATCCTTCTCTATCTCATCGAAAAAAATAATTATCACGAGAATGCGGCGGCGAGTCCGAGCCAACGAGGCGTATCGTACTGGTACGATTTAGGATGTAATTCACGTGGAAAAAGAATGAGGGGAAACAATGCCGAGACCGAATCATTGTTTTCCCCCACCGGCTCCTGTACCCAGCTCTTTAATTCTCTCTTTTTTTTTTTAAGCAACTCACCATAATAACACGTTTGCGAATTTAAATGTCTGGATGAAAATTCTTTAAATAACACTTGATCTTCTATAAAGTATAAGGAGCCTAGATAAAAATATTTTCTTCAATTTGTATCACCACTTTGTGTTTATCGTTAGCCATATTCACGAGTTTATGATGTTTGAACCAACATTAAATTATGCAAATTTGCAATACCTTCATTACTTTGAAACTATTTTTTTATTTCGTTCGTACATTTTATGCTGAATATTTACCCGAATGCATTGTCCTGTTGGCAGTAAAATAATCTAAACATTTTTTATAAAAAAATAAATAAAATAAAATACTTAGATATTTTACTGCACATTGGGTGAGGGCATTCGAAAATAAATAAATAAATCATTTATGGAGTAATTAAATACATTTTTTTTAATTTACATCGCCATTATAAATTTTAAGCCAATATACATACAAAAAGAATGGTCCTTTACCCTATTTACCATAGTATAGTAGACTCGGTTTATTCAGGTATTGTAGAGTGTATTCCTACATCAAGAGAACAAGTTTCATTGTATCGAAGAGATTTCATTGAAATCTTGGCCTATGGCACTTTTGTTTGTCGTAAATTAAAAAATATATTTAAGTTAACACTATCAATGAAAATTGTATTGAAGAAGTCTACTAATCGCTTTTATTTACTTCAATAAAACTTTTATTTGTTGCTTAGTCTCATAACGATAGTGGGATGCATTTCGTTTAAATCCTACATTTTAAATCTCTCGAGCGAATCTCATCAAGTTCTGTAGGGCCTGGGGTGCCATATCGAGCACATTAACAGTTAAGGTTAAGGTGTAGTAACTGAAACATTACAATGAACAAATTGTTATTGCAAAAAAAACGGTGTTTTGGTTTGGAATTTGCGCGCGTGATGCGTGCGACGCACGCACGCACGCACACATGCACACACACACACACAAAGCTTTAACAACAAATACTATAATGGTACTTTGGCTTTGGAATTATATTGCAACACTTTTTTTTATAAATATGTCTATAAATAGGTGACAATGCTCATCTATGATTACATTATAGGTTATGTATTATTTTTGCACGCTAGCCGTACTAACCGAAAAAACGTTCGAGGATCCGTTTAATGTTTATTTATTATTATATATCTTCGAATGTAGCAACGTACGAGTATTCGCGGATATCGCGGTAGTCGCTCCGACTTTTTTTTATTGTAGCTGTTCCCAGAAAATCGTTTCCGTGCGTTGAATGTATGTAAGACGAATTGTTCCGTATATCGTCGAGATGCTCTTGAGTAAGATTATCCTTAGCTCGATTGATCCCTCCCTTTTGCCATTGCAACTGTGTATCTTTACGAGTTTCGTGTAAAGAGTCATTCGCGTTAGTGTAGGTTGATATGAGAATCGTGTATATAGCGGTGGAAGCGACGTGCGAGAGACCCTCGTCGTGTAACGCTCCGAGCTAATGATGATGACACTCTTATTTCTCAGAGGGAGAAGGAGCTCGGGTCATTTTTCAAAAGGACCAACTCGTCCGAACGCGATAGACGGAGAGGAGTAAAACGTAGCTGCGGAGAGTTGTTATACCATACAGGGCGATATAAGCGCCGAGCGAAGGTCCGGCTACGACGACCAAATGGAAAGATGTATCTATGTAGCACATACAGCATATACCGAAGCTTAGAAGGTGCAGAAGAATAAGAGTGAAAGACTACATTGGAAAAGAGCGAGAAGAAGTTCTTTTCCGTGCACGCAGAAGCTAATGTCCGGAACGACTCCTGGTAAATCATTAGAGCGAAACGAGAAACGCGAAGGAGGAAGAGGCGATAACGCGACAGAGTCAGAGAGAGAGAGAGAGAGAGAGAGAGAGAGCGAGAGAGAATGAGGGAATGAGGGAATGAGGGAAATATTATATTCTCCCTCTTCTATCTTCTCCATCCTTTTATACTTTTCACTTCTTTAGGGTTCTTCCAGTTTCATAATTATTCTCTCTTCTATATTTTCCAACTTTCTCACTTCGCCACACACGTTTTAATTCAAATGTATGAAATTTATATCTGATTTGTCTCTGATAAAGTCATATTATTTCCGTGTATTCAGATTGCATAACTTTAAACCCCTAACAGGCAAAAAATGCGCGTCAAAACATTTTCAAACGATCGGGTGACGCGCTGGTGTACGTCATAAAAATATCGTCAGGTAATTCGAAAACAATTGTGAGAGACACTTTAAATTCTATTTTCCTTAATTATGCAAAAGGAAATTTATCACACGAGGACGCATTGTTGTTACAAACAGAAAACAATGATAAAACTAAAACGATGTACACGAATGAAACAACGTTCAACGATCTTTGTATTTGGCGAGTTAAATTAAGAGATTAAACATTTATGGGGATTTTGATTTTTCCTGCATGAGAAATCCAATATTGATTGACATACTCATGAGGTATACTACATATTTTTTCTCGCTTTTTATTCAATGAAAATTTAGTGGTCCGTTTAATTTACAAACGGGGATTCAATAATTAAAATGAATAATGAGACTCTCTAAAATCTCATTTTACAAACCGCTTTATTCTGTCTTTTTTTTCTTGGATTTTTTGTTTTGAAGTGAAACGAATCCCCAAATTTCGCTTGAATATTACTTATTGTTAGATGTACGATTAAAAAAAAAATTGTTCATACTTATGAGGTATCGCACATAATTTGGATCACTTTTTAGCTGAGTAAAATTTGAGAGTTTTACTTCATTTCAAAACGGGGACTCAACTATTAAAATAAATAATAAGGCTCTCTAAAATGTCATTTTGCAAACCACTTTCTTTTGTCTTTTTTTTTCTTTGGTTTCTCGTTTTCAAATTAAACGAATCCCTCATAGATTGAAAAAATGAGGAATCAATATGGCAATGCATTATCACTGGGGGACGTCGTCTAAAATGTGATTTCAGGAATCGTTTTCTTGTTTCTTTTTTTGTAATTTGCTATTAAATGGACCCCCAAATTTTGTTCATTGAAATATCGAACCCCCTGGGTCCCCTATTATATTCCTTACAGAGAAATAATTGTGAAAATGAGGAATCGATGGGATAATGCAATTTACAGGATTTAAAAAAAATTGTACCTTAAACACACTTTATTAGAGTTCGTTGAAAGGGGAAAGAACGTTGATCCCTCAACTTTGCAAAGGGTCTCGAAAATAGTGAGGGAACCCAACCCCGAGTCGATTACCCCTTTGGCCCGTTGAGTATAAGTAAGTAACCGGTGAACTCGTCGTTCTCGACGGCAGAAGCGTACTCATTAATTATTCCACATACGTAGTGATTCAATTTGATTTCTCGATAACGAGCTACCGCGAATTTCTAATTAATTTAATTCGCTCACTGTGTCTAATCACCCTGTAAACATTGTCAATTATTTAAATAACTAGGGTGTGCAATCTCGGTTTTTATCTCGAAATTTCTGTTATATCTTTAGTGCATCTGTATGTATGTACGGAAGCAGCTTAAGAACTGTTTCTTAAGCTGCTTCTGCCGGATCCGTGGCCAAATTTTCTCTCAGAGATTTTTCTCGTGGTTGCTTCACAGGGCAAATTCATCCCTAGTAGCATCTCTGTTCTTCTTTCACTGTAGGATTCTCGTGAGGCGGAAGTGCACGACTAAGTTCGGGCCCCGACAAGATAGATGTGCGTCACTTCCGGCCGCGACAGTGGCTGGCGTCTGCGGGGCGCCCTTACTCACCCTTCCTTCGCTTGACAACCCTGTCCACTCCCTCCTCCTCCTCCTTCTCCTCGCCCTATTCTCTCTATCCTTCTTCACTACGTTACCTAAATATAATTATGATTCTTCTTTTGCTTTCTGGGTGATTGCAAAATATTTATCTCCTCGTTACTATATAATTGCTCTGTTCTTAGCGGAACGCACATCTGTCACTTATGTCGATGAATTTTACATTCTACTTTTAAAATATTCAGTCATAAAATTTTTAACTAATTGTACATAAAGGGTGATTTTTTAAGAGCTTGAGAACTTTTTTTAAAAAAAAAACGCATAAAATTTGCAAAATCTCATCGGTTCTTTATTTGAAACGTTAGATTGGTCCATGACATTTACTTTTTGAAGATAATTTCATTTAAATGTTGACCGCGGCTGCGTCTTAGGTGGTCCATTCGGAAAGTCCAATTTTGGGCAACTTTTTCGAGCATTTGGCCCGGAATAGCCCGAATTTCTTCGGAAATGTTGTCTTCCAAAACTGGAATAGTTGCTGGCTTATTTCTGTAGACTTTAGACTTGACGTAGCCCCACAAAAAATAGTCTAATGGCGTCAAATCGCATGATCTTGGTGGCCAACTTACCGGGCCATTTCTTGAGATGAATTGTTCTCCGAAGTTTTCGCTCAAAATGGCCATAGAATCGCGAGCTGTGTGGCATGTAGCGCCATCTTGTTGAAACCACATGTCAACTAAGTTCAGTTCTTCCATTTTTGGCAACAAAAAGTTTGTTAGCATCGAACGATAGCGATCGCCATTCACCGTAACGTTGCGTCCAACAGCATCTTTGAAAAAATACGGTCCAATGATTCCACCAGCGTACAAACCACACCAAACAGTGCATTTTTCGGGATGCATGGGCAGTTCTTGAACGGCTTCTGGTTGCTCTTCACTCCAAATGCGGCAATTTTGCTTATTTACGTAGCCATTCAACCAGAAATGAGCCTCATCGCTGAACAAAATTTGTCGATAAAAAAGCGGATTTTCTGCCAACTTTTCTAGGGCCCATTCACTGAAAATTCGACGTTGTGGCAGATCGTTCGGCTTCAGTTGTTGCAGGAGCTGTATTTTATACGGTTTTACACCAAGATCTTTGCGTAAAATCTTCCATGTCGTCGAATAACACAAACCCAATTGCTGCGAACGGCGACGAATCGACATTTCACGGTCTTCAGCAACACTCTCAGAAACAGACGCAATATTCTCTTCTGTACGCACTGTACGCATTCGTGTGGTTGGTTTAATGTCCAATAAAGTAAACTGAGTGCGAAACTTGGTCACAATCGCATTAATTGTTTGCTCACTTGGTCGATTATGTAGACCATAAATCGGACGTAAATCGCGAAACACTTTTCGAACCGAACACTGATTTTTGTAATAAAATTCAATTATTTGCAAGCGTTGCTCGTTAGTAAGTCTATTCATTATGAAATGTCAAAGCATACTGAGCATCTTTCTCTTTGACACCTTGTCTGAAATCCCGCGTGATCTGTCAAATACTAATGCATGAAAATCCTAACCTCAAAAAAATCACCCTTTACTAAAAGTAAATCGGATATGGTTTAAGAAAATAAATTCTCCTAACATATTGATATCACCGATTCAACAAAAATATAAATCAAATGCTTTTGTTATATATCAAATGAACGATTTAGTTATAACTGAATTGTTCATTGTATTATAACTTCAGTTATAACTAACAATTCAGAATTGAATTGTTGATTGTGATTTTAAGTTTTTGTTATAACCATTTGTAGAATGCTTTGGATTGTGCAATGTCGGAAAAATAATTTTATTGAATAAAAAAAAATTATATCGTATTACTTGGCATCGTCATCGCTACAAAAATCTAAGAAAATCTGTTACAAACGAATTGTTTTGTCTGGTTATAATCTTTTTTTAATCGTCAAACTTTTTAACTTAAAAACAAATGGAATTTGGCATCACCGATGCAACTAAAAAGCAAGAATTCTTTTTAAAGATAACCGAATTGTTTTTGCTTCCTCGTAAAAGAATTTATCACACTAGTTGAACCGTAAATTCACGTTATAAGCTACAATTGTCGTAAAAATATATTTGAGCAATGATATTTTAGAGCACTTTGACCTTTCAATTTTTTAACCATTAAAAATTCGTTAAACTTCGGTATCTGCATTTTTTTTAACAAGGATACAAAGTATATTCTTACAGATTGTTTCCTCATTATTTTCCACCTTCCACAACGTTTTTTTTTTTTTCATGAGGAAGCAAATATTGATCAACAGACTTCCTCATAGAAAAATTATTGTGGAAGGTGAAAAATAATGAGGCAGCAACTTGCAAAGTTTTATTTTACATTCATTTTCTACTTGTGAACACTTGTTTTTGTCAAAATCATGAGAATTAACGGCGCGTAAATTATTTAATTGCGTGAAACAAATTGAAATATATTTTTTTATATCAACAACGCGACAAAAATAATTTTGTTGCGTAAAAAAAAATGTTATCATATTATTTGACATCATGAACGTAATAAAACCGTGAAAAAAAATCTTTTCATCATAACCGAATCGCTTCGTTTTTCTAATTGTAAGTTTTTATTGTCATTACTCGCTCTTATCTCGAGATTTATATTTTGTGGGGAGGAAAGGACGTAGAAGCCGGAGAGGTTTCTCCAAGCTTCTCCACAGGTTAATTGGAGGTGAGGACAATCTGAATACGAAATTTAAAAAAAAACTACGAGCGTACGAAGGCGAGTGTCGCGTGTTCCTCTCTCTCTCTCTCTCTCTCTCTCTCTCTCTCTCTCTTTCTTCCTTCTTATGCCTTCCTAGTAAACTCGACATATCCACATCAGAACAAACGTACTGGAAGCTCCGTCATTGCATCGATACGTAGAATTCTCGTTTACTATTTGTCATATATAAAACGATTTAATGTTGTGCAGAATAGCTGTCTTGCGTAAAATAATTATCGAAGCTATATCGTTCACGCAACTCGGCAGTGATAATAATCATTCGCGCCATCTCCGCAATATCTACCGATTACTGATTATAATTATGATAAATCAATGGCGATATTAACTCTCTCTCTCTCTCTCTCTCTCTCTCTCTCTCTCTCTCTCTCTCTCTCTCTCTCTCTCTCTCTCTCTCTCTCTCTCTCTGCTCTCTCTCCTCTCTCTCTCTCTCTCCTCTCTCTCTCTCTCTCTCTCTCTCTCTCTCTCTCTCTCTCTCTCTCTCTCTGCCCCTCTCTCTCTTTCACAACTCTCGTGTAATCGTTCCTACGTCCTATCGTCACGCAGGGCAATTATGTAATCTCGCGGTAACTCTGGTTCTAGTTCGTTATTATTATAATAATCGTTTGGCACGCGGCACTCGATATATCGCCATGTACACTGTACGATTGTTGGGATATCCACAGCTTTGCGGGTATGAGAAAGGCAACCACAGGCGCGAGGCTCGACGATCGTTTATCGAATGAATGAAATAATTGAAAACACACACGTGTGCACTTCCGGAAGATCTCGGTGACATATGTCAAGCGTCTTGTTTCGGGACGTTGAAAAATATACAGAATAAAATACAAAAAGTAGGTTTCGCGAGCGGTCGCCGTTCTTTGAATCGTGCAGCTGCAGATGACTGGAGGACTTTCATTGGCTCGTTATGCTGGTGAGCAAGCTCTAACCGCAAAACGATCAGATAATGATGGTTCCTTGATATATTTGCGACATTGTCCCCGTATCCTCTGCACAAAGAACACATTGACGATGTAATATACGTACCAATCAGGCTTACGAAAAAACTTATATGTGAAATAAATTTTTTAATATATCTTTTCTTTTATTTAGTTTCACATATTCTAAGGTACACGAGCTATAACCAAAATATATGTTTGCGGTCAAAAATAATATATTTTTTTCGATGTTACAGACATCGTCATTATTTTTGTTGCGACCGAATATTAGACTAAGGTATAGGGGTTTGGATTCCGCACACTTAAAGATCGAATTGTGATGCTAAACCTTCTGAAACGATTTGATAGAAATCAATCGAAATTGACAAAAACTATGCACATCGACGTAGAATCCTATTTGGATCTATGCGGTTTTTGTACATTTCTATCAGCTTCTATCAAATCTTATCATACAGGGCAGAATAATATTAAAACATGTTAATGGCAAATTTGAAATAATTAACATATTCATGTACATTTTAGTATTAGCACCGAATCAAAATATAGCTGCGAAAGTGATGTACGAAATTCGTACGTAATTTTGCACAACTACGAACCTCATCGTTTAATTATGCAAAATCAACGCTAAGTGAAATCGTGGTAAGCATTACAACAAATAAAACTCAACTATTAATTGCTAAAAACTTTTTCCATTGTTACCATAATTACCTTGGGTTACGATTACAATGGAAAAAATTTATGTAAGCATAAAAATAGTCTCATTATACTAACAATTGTAACAGCTGCTAGGCATGTCACGATATGCCTGATTGCAGTGATAAGAAGCTTTTCAATTACCATGACTCTAACTATATCATTCTTAAATATTGAAATATCATTAAATTAAATCTATACTTTTATTTATTTATTTAAAGGTATACTTTTACTTTGAAATTAATATAAAAAAAAAAAATTAAAATGTCTGCACCAAGATGCATTTGAGGGTTATGACATATTTCATATGCAAAATAATAAAAAATAACACTCATCGTCCTTGTATATAACTATTAAATTATTTATTTATTTATTTATCACTCATGTATATTTTATGGAAGGTACTGTCTTTAATTATAAATTTGTTCACAGGCGATATCCTCGAATTCTTTTCTGGCCGATTATACAATATAATTACGAGGGAGCTAGGGCAAGCTAGGTTCTATAATCGAGGTGATGGAAGATATTATTAGTTTGGTATGATGAGGAGGAAAACATTAAATGAATTTAATGCGTGTAAGAGGCTGGTATTCGAAGAGTATGGTGTGGATAGTTAAAGCTAGTATGTAGTGGCTCGAATGTACGAGTAAGTAGATATATGTATAGCGTATCATGAGCAAGCAGCTTCCTACAACACCAAGGTCTCTTTCTCTCTGTATATCTCTCGCGCGTTCCCTGCTCCTCTCGTATCCACGTTTGTGCGGACCGATCCGATTATCTCTCCTCGGCACGGCGTGTCGGTGAGATTTTCTCGGTAACGGCCAAGTCCTTGGACCTCGGAGTCGCCTTAGGGTTCGAAACCCGCCCAGAGCGTGCACGCAATCCTACTGCACGTCCAAAAGACATTAGGCGCCATCAGGCTCCGATCCAACGCTCGTTGACCCCCCCTCCCCACTGCCCCTCGGTCATACCGATCCTCATCTCGATCAATCGCCTTACTTACTTACTTTCACAAATCATTTATTGGTATTTTATATTTCCTTTAAATAAGAAATAGAATTTCGCTAATTATCCCATTTAAAAAAAAAATAAGTTAACGTCATACAGTCGATGTCCTCACATTTTTACTCCTCGAGACCGAACGCGCAACCACAACTGTACGTCTCTTTCAATCCCTACTCCAAGCCACTCGTAGCCTGTATAAAACTACTGCGCATGCTAAGTTTGTTGCGCAGACGCAATGCAAGTGATAGACTGCTAAGTAGGGGAAATAAAATTATGGAAACCAATAACCATGGCAAACAGTCAAAAAGTAATGATTTCAAATGTGGCGATGTTGACTGTATCATAGATTTGCATGATTTTCAAAAATATTTAATTCTCATCTTTCCCGCGGGGGGGGGGGGGGGGGTGTTTTTGAATGAATAATACAACACACTTTTATTAAATGAACATATGTCTGCAAATAAAAATTGAATATCTTATTGGTTTTCGGGTTAGCGGAATCAACGAAAACTTAAATAAATAAGACTGTTGAATAATCGCAACAGGAATTATAAATTACAATCTATTATACGTATTTATTGCTCCTAGAGAAAACTTCGATTTCATGAAAAATAATTTAAGGTTTTCATGTCAACAAAAGTGGTTTAGAATAAAATCTGAATGAATAGGTGTGTGTGTGTGTAGTAGTAGTCGTAGTAGTAGCAGCAGCAGCAGGTTTGTAAAATTCAAACCTCTGCAATTAACAAACGAATTTATCAATTGAACTAAAATTAATCATCCGAGTAGAACAATTACGCTCAATCGTTCGTTATTATTTACGGAATAATTGAAACGTCTATTAAAATTCAATTAGATTTTGATTGTTTGAAAAAAGTGTATTCGCGCTCTGGCTCGCGTAAATTTCGAAATGTCGACTTAAAAATTTCTATAGAAATGGATTACAATAAATGAATTTTCGATATTGAATTTTTTGACGATTTGAATTTTTCGATTTTCCATTATTATCGGCGCTCAATGACACATTTGATTCTGTTACCTTATTCAGTGTCCGCTTTCATTTCTTAAGATTTCAAACGTTGTGAAAGTTGTAGAAAATACGAAAAAACTGTCGCTTCGAATTTAAAAAAAAAAATTGCACAGTAGAACGTTGCGCATTGTTTCCTCATTTTATTGGTCGGTGGCACACTAATTTTTCTGTAGGGAAAAGGCAAAATTGAGCAACATGGTTTCGCATAGATGAGGTTTGTACGTACTGCGGACGAGCAAAAATTGTGGAAGCAACGTGCAAGGTTCTGCGTTGCAATTTTTTTTTCTGTGCCAATCATATTTGAGAGAACAGATACATGTAGATATCAAATTGAATAGTCACAAGGATGCAGCGACTATTTGTACCACGTGTACAAGCAGTTATCGGGCTTAGGTGCAATAACTAGTGCGCGTTTACAAGATTGATAATTAAGACGATGTTGGGACGATGTTGAAAAACTTAGCATACATTGATTATGCATAGTTGCGGCGACAACCGCGGAGCGAGTAGATGCCCCTAATTGCGCCACCCGACCTACCACTTGTGTTCTCTCTCCCGGAGCGCAAAATAAATGCTACTTTTTCTCTCTCTCTCTCTCTATCTCTTCTTTATTATCATCTCGATGCTTTTATTACCTTGCACCCGTTGAATAAACATACGAGAAGCAGCAGTCACTCGGAAAATATTATTAATTGAGATATCGTCGGCAATAAACCTAGCGCATTAAAAATAGTTAGATACTTCTGGTATAAATATAAGGTCACAATGAAGTTTTCTTTTCTGTTTAAGATAGAGAAGATGTTAAATGCTAAATTGAAATTATTATAGACACGAACGTTTCTTCGCTTCTCGTATGGTGCGTAGGCACGTGATATACTCCAATTTAATTTGTGAGTCCATTTAATTTTCAAGGCAAACATTGAAATAAATTAAGTTTCTCCGAAACATCATTTTCGAAAGCATTTTAGGGATTACAGGAAGTCCAAAAAAAAAAAAAAACGATCGTCCTTATGTCAAATATATTATATACACTGTAAAAATGATATTTCCAAAAATTATATTGATCGGTGAATTCATATAAATTTATAAATATTATCTAAACCTTTCTTATGAAACAATGTTATTAATTACATAGAATTTTTATTTTAACTAAAATTGCACAATAAAATTGACTTTCGTATCGCCTTAAAGTTGTTTTCTGATATTTATATGAGATCACACAGACTTTTATGATTCTGTGTAAGGCAGAGAAGATTCTTACATTCGAATGATAATTAATCTTCGAAATCTGCCCAATTATTTTCTGCATAAAAACAAAAAACATACAAAGAATTCGATAAAACAAGAAAAAAATGTTTGTTGCAATAACAATTGTGGTAGGACCATTGTCATTTAGTAATGTTTTCTTTATTGAACCATTTACTTTAACTTAAAGTCATTTAAGATAAGAATGAGCATCGTAAGTGAACGTGTCAAATATGGGACACCAGACAGTAAAGGGCACGAGCGTTTTTTCACTGCCCAAAAAGGGTTTAATATAATTTCATGTCGCAAAGAAAATGTAATTAATTAATAACAAATCATTTTTATAACGCTTGTCCAATAAACAAAAGTAAAGACTTCTGTTAGATTCATAGGTCTTTCAAGTTCGAGGCAACCGTAAAAAAGTTTCTTAATTGAAATTACACAACAGTATCGAGAAATTGAGCGCAAAGAACACTTTGGCAACGCGCGTTCGTAGTTAACATTTTTTTTTGTCTCCATCATCTTTTGACTCGGCTCTCACCGCAACGCCACTAAATCGTATATTAGAAAACTTATATTTTTATTTTACGTGTCCGTAAGAGGAGAGAGATTAGACCTCGCGTACCGGAAGTCTCTAACGCATGGCCCTAAATTAACTAAAAATTCTTCAACTTTCATGACTTTAGCTGTACTCTGGGAGTGCTGTTGTGTCTATAGTTATTTTAAAAAATCGTTTATCTCTCTAATTCTGCTTTTCACGTGCGTCACGAAGATGAGACATTATATCAGGATGTATGCGATAAGATGGTTATAGAAGCGCGCTTATTACTTTACCGATCGCAGCCGATGCAGCTTCTCGACGTCGTCACAGATCCTTGAACCTTCGATATTATTAATCCTCTCTCGAATGTGTTGCTTTCTCGAACGACGAGAAATATTTTCCAATTCATTTTTCCGAAGAGTACCAACTTTATTGTCAATACTAGTCAACGCTCTTGCGAAATCAAGTAACGAGAGCACTGATTTTACAATTCCAACGAGTTAGATCGAGAGCCCAATTAATATCGTCCATTAAATATAACACTTTTTTTTTTTTTTTAAAGATCTCAGTGAATGATGGAGATTTTTTTTATAATGTGAAAATAAGTTTTTAATCGGTATAACAATAAATAAATGAAGCAGAGTCATGAAATAATTAAGAGTAATAGTACTTGTTCAACTGTCAATTATTCGAGGAAGAACTTTTGTTTAACTTAAGTTAAGTTGATAAATTTTAAGCTATACACTGAGCGTGAATAAAAACGTTGCTTAAAAAACTCACGGTTCAAGTTTTTTTTTTTGCCTCGGCCCGTAGCGCGGTAACGTTGCATCCGTGTGAATTTTAAGCGCGCGCGCGCGTGTCGTGATCGGTCGTTCGATCTCTGAATATTGACGAGGCTGTGGACGAAGCATGAGATCATTTCAAGCGATAAGCTTCACTGTCGCTATCAGGGAACAGTTCGAAAGATAATGAACTGATTTTTTTTTGTATCTATCGACTCTTGCTGTTTAGCAATTTTTTAAAGCGTTCATGATCAAATAACGCTAGTTTGTCATTTTTTAAAATACAAATTTTCAGTAAAATTATAGACAAATTGTTACTAAAATTTTTAAAAAACTGCAAACAATCGAGAATTCAATTAAGGGGATATCTAAATTTATCTTAATTCCTTGACACATTGGATCTTAATGAATTGTACATTTCATTTGATACTAATTAAAATTTATGCCATTTTCAAAGCCATAATTCATTTGCTGATATATGTTATGTACGAAGAAATAAATTTCAAAAAAACTATAGCGCACTGTCACTTGGTCGATCGAACTGAAACTATCGATATCCTTCGACCTCCGTGATTAAGTAATTATTTTTACAGCATTTTTGTAATATCAAGCCTGTAACAAATTTTTTTTACCCTTTAGTGAGACGAAAAAAAAGTTTGTTTAACGATTTAACTTCAACCGCAGACAACTTTTGCACCTTGTCAAATATCAGAAATCTGGTAAAAGACTTTGTTCTTAATAAGTTTGTGAGTAAGCGTATCGACTTTTAGCTTGATTCATCGAACGGAGTGCACCAAATATTTTTCTAAAATTTATCGCAGAAGCGATCAAGTTACAGTGATTAAAAATATTCTATGATTATGATCGATTTTTTCTCTTCGTTATTATTATTATGAAAAGGTTACTTTTTAAATAACATATTTATCGATTACATGACAAATGTCGATTTCACTCTCCGTATTGTTATTGATATAAACATTTAATTTCTATTTCAATAAAACGTTTATCGATTCCACGATTATCCTTGATCTTCACATTTTTATTGATACAAAATGTTTTTTTTTTTCGTATGAAACCTTATTAATTCTCCGATAATTATATCGATTTTGTAGAGCAAGATAAGAGTAACTTGGTAAATTTCCATTTTTTCTATTCTTCTTGACGTGTCTCGCTCTAGTGACCAAGTCAGATACAGCGTGTCCGAGTAAATTAGGAGAGAGACAGGAGAAAAAGAGTCGAAAGGCATCGGAAAGATAATGATAGCTCTGGTTCTCTTGGATACTATGGTGGCTTCTGGATGAAAGAAGCAAAGAGAAAAGGACGGCTCGTCACCTGCACCGCATCCAAGTAGCCATTATTATGGGTGCACTGGCCCCTTGAGACTCTTTGTTCTGCTCTCTCGATGCACCTATACTCGCAGGTTCCTCCTGCACCTTTTCTTTGCCTCCTGCCTTCAGAAATGTCGTCAACTCATCGACTCGTCTCGCTGTCCATCTATCTCGACGAATGGTAACGACTCGTGAATTTATTGAAAAGCAAAATGCTCACTTATCTTTCGCACAATTGTTTTACCGAATATTATTATTACTAATTACTAATTACTAATTACGGAAAGACAGTCACGAATCTGAGTCTTAGTTTCAAAAATTAATCTTTAGTCAAAAAATATCTTTAATCCGTTGAAAATAGACGATGTCAGTCCGTTGAAACTCACTCTTCAACGTCAGAGTCACTCTTCAACTTCAACTGTTAACGAAATGAACTCCGCAACGTCTTAATTTACTTCGTACGATGTATAGTTTCGTTCGAGTGTAAATTTTTTCGATATTCAAATAAGGCGAAGAATAGTACATTTTTTCAAGTATAATAAAATATAATTTGTTAAAATTATACTGATTAGCCTAATTATTAAACTGTGTAGAAACATGTAGGAACGCGTGCATATATTTGTGTTTTTTTTTATCTTATATTGTTTTTGTTATTAAAAACAAAATAGGTTCTTTCTTATTTCAAATTCTTTAGGTTCTTTGGATTCTTCGGATTCTTTAGATTGTGCGTTCTTCGTTTTGTTCGTATTGTCAAAAAATTGAATAAAATAAATTGTTACACTGGAAAGAAAGTAACGATTTTCCTTTCTGTATTGACATAAAAATTCTTTTTTTTTTTAATTCAAGATTTATTCATTCTGCGGATTGAGACTGCGAAAAATTTATCAAAATGTACATTGACTGACATGACTGTTAATAATCAATTAATTAGAAATTTGCAGTCTACGGTAAAATACATTATAATGTCGCCGGTACATGTCATAACATGTAAAGTAAAATCTTGCAAAACCAAATTGGTTGAGAGTCGAGGGTGGAACCCTGCGGTTAGATTTAATATTGTCATTATGGCTCCTGCGTTAAAATATGTTTCGCAGAAAATCTCCATTGCCGAATATTTATGTCCATGACCATCCAAGCGATGTTGATTTTTTTTTGTCAACAATAAAATTATATGTGCTTTCATAAGATAAAATTTTATAAATGAGGCACCGATTGTCTTTCCTTAAGGGGACACTGTAATGTATTTTGCCGTAGACTGCAATGTTTAATTAATTGATTATTAACGGTAATGGCAGCAAACGTACATGTTGATCGATTACTCGCAGTCTCAATCAGCAGAATCAATAAATCTTGAATTACAAAAAAATAAGAGAATTTTTATGTCAATGCAGAGAGGAAAATCGACCTGAGACTCACGGATCTAAGATACTCGCAGCAGAGCAGACAGATAAGAAAAGGTTTTTGGGGGATGTAGTTCGAAGGTCAGTTGTCGATAAGTCTCGAAAAACGTCTCGTTCCTCTGTAACAGGAGTCTGATAGGCCCGCGATACATTACTTCGTTCGGAAACGAAAGCGATAACGGGATAACGCACGAGACAATCCAAGAAGTGAGTCACACGAGAGTTGCGATTAAATTTAAGACAGAGACTAATGCACCACGAGCTCGTATTGAAATCTCAACTCGTTTCTGTCTGGTCAAACACTGCCACTCGAACCTCTATTTATATATCACTTTTTTTTTTCTCGTACCGGAGCGATTATAACTCATTATCATGGCTATGCTTTATCACCCCTTATTTCTTCTTTCCTTATTATAATTAAAAAAAACGTTTTTTTTTTTTATGATATCGTAAGCAATAAATAATCGCTGCTGAACGTTACAGTCATTTGTCGTGTTCGTTTCTATCGCTGTGGAGTAACCTGTCTGGTTGAGATAGCAGTGACTCCTGGTTTATAGTAAACTGTAAGTGTAAAGGAACACTGACGGCAAAACAGGTGCGTGCGTGCGGTCTTGCCATCTGAAAACGGTTGCTGTGCTGTGCCTCGAGATAGTAAGTAACCCGTGGCAAGTTTCGTTGAGCCGACGGCGGGCCGCATCGACGACGATTATTCGCAAAGACCGCAGAGCAGCGTCCCGCGTATTCGTCGAGCCGGAAGTTTTGTTACAAAGTATGATTGCCAGAGATCCTGTTAAATTGTGTAACGGAGGATAGAGCTCGAAAGGATCAGTAGAAGAGGCGGTAAAACGGAGAGCTGCATGCGACCGTACTTTCCGAGAAATGGTACATTTGTACATTGGCTGTTCTGGATCTTCTATTGTGATCTTTCCGAGACTCGGACGGGTTCGGCGACTGTTTCCGGGGAGAGGAGGATGAAGAGCACTGTCGAGCTTACTTCAGGAGCATTAAGGTAGTCATATAAGCTCAAAATGATAAATGAAATTTAAATCGAACTCAAAAACATGAATCAGATTGTCATGCTAGACATTGCGAATTTTTTTAGCTTTGAATTAAAAAAAAAAAATAACTTGACTCGAAGTAAGGTTTAGTTTGAATGTCTGCATGATACAAATGACGCTAATAATGCTTTATCCACACCTACGAGAACGAGTCTCAAAGAGACTGAAGTATTCGAGTAGTAAGTACGGTGAAAGGAAAAGTCTAGACGGTAATATGTTCAATTTTACGATTCCACGCAAGATTCCACCTGTACTGCAGATGTGCATCTCTTGTTAGTTAGACTTATTTAACAATTTTTTTTTTAGACGATAATATAATATAATATAATAATAAAACAAATGATTTTGTAGCAAAGTTCGCACATGCATCTATACACTCTGTCGGTTTATTTTACAAAATAATTAATGTTGAACATAAAAGCATGAAAGTTAATATAAAATTTTGCTATAAATAAGCAAACTCTGATGGCAAAACAATTGCGACCCCTTCGATTTTGAATAATTACTATTATCAATAGTGATGAAAAAAAGTATTGATCTTCCATTAAGAAAGAATACCTATTTGAAAATAACGAGAAGTACCTATCTTTATTTTCCACCAATGAGCGAAATGGAGGACGAAAGGTGACTCAACCCTCTCGATACACAAGTCCCAAGCCCATAATAACCCAATAACGTTATATCTACACCTGTGAGAACGAGAGTCTCAAAGCACGAAGCATTCGAGTGGCAAAGACGAAGAACCGAGAAGAAAAAAATATATAGAGAATGAAGAGAGAAAAGAGTGAAGTGGAGAGTAGGAGGGACTCCATTCACCGCTGGTAATGAGGTCCTCGCCACCAGCACTGGGAGCAGAGCATGAATGAACGATCTCTCGAAGCGGAGCAGAAAGAGAAGAAGAACCAGAAGAAGAAGAAGAAGAAGACGAAGAAGATGAAGAAGAAGGAGAGTACCAGCGAGATGAATCTTCTCTCCGCAGGATATTGGAAATACTTGGTGGCTGTTGAACACGCTACCGGCTCCCCTGGCTCTATTTAGGGCTTGTATTATAATCGAGCCTCCTGCTTTTGCTGCTCAAGCCAATGTGCTTTCCGAAACAACAAAAATAACATTAAACCAGGGTCCTCTCTCATCGCTTCCGTTCGCCACGCAATTTTGAAACCGTACATCATTAACCTGTACATAAGATGAGCGCAAACTTTGGATCTAAATGGCTATTTAGTTCATCAATTATTATCATTATTATTTTATAATAAAATTTGTATCTCGCTACTCGTTCTATACATGAGATCCACAGCCGCCGGCTAGTCTGGCTACTATTTTTTCTCGTCATTTCTCGACGTCATCGGCAGTGTAGCACGGGACTCGTGTCACACGCCAAAAGAGATTTTCGTTTCTGAGCTCCTTCTGGCTTTGGTCCCATTCGAGTTTTCTCACCCTCGTCTCGTTTCTCGGTTTCTCCTGCAATAGTAGAGGCCGGTATTTATCTCCTTCTTTCCTTTCCTCTTTCAAGACCCTTCATCTCTGGCGAAGCTTCGCAGAGCTTGAATCTAGCAACACACCAATACACCATCCCGGACAAACGTATCGCACTCTGCGACGTGTGACAGTGAAACGTCCTCGGCTTGATTAATACAATCCTTAATGCTCCCTCGTACTCTCATCATCCCCCCTACCTTCTACACATGAATCTTACGCGATCGAGCAAACTAGAATTTTATATATCATAAGAGACGCTTGAACAATACGTCTTAACGTTCCACTGAGGCTGAACGAAGCAGAGAATTATCGTTAAATGCGAAACAATTGTAAATATATCCAAACCGAAAAATTTCCAAGAAAAATATATTTTGTAAATATTGTAATTTCAAAGAATTCATCAATAAAACAAAGTAAATATTACAAATTCTGGTGGTTTTAGCCTTAGTTTACTTAAAATCAATTAATATTTGTATGCAACGAAGTTTTCTTTTAATGTAATCAAGAAATAAGTAGTAATGATAATAATAATAATAATAATAATGTCGATGAAGATTTGGATAATTACCATAGATTTTTATTTAGTAAATAATAAAAATCATGTATAAGGAGAGAGCTTTTTTTCTATCAAAAAAAATGTAATTAACGGTAGAAAAAGTTCAGCGAATTATTTCTAAAAAAATTCGAAATATCTTTTATCTAAATCGCGAATCTCCGGGTCAATGTATCGATGAGATTATTATTTAATCTAATACTAAAGTGATGAAATATAATTTACGTATAGTTTTCTTTAGAAAATCATTGAAATAATGCGTCGAGAACGATATGTAATTTCGATAAAATAAAATATATTTATTTTCAATTAGACAACATATTTAATTACTTATATCATATATTCATATTATATATTATATAAATTTTTTTTATTTCAATAAATATATACGCAGTTCACTGTGCGAAAAGGTGATGCAAAAAAGCTTTCAATTCGAAACGTCTTTTACCTAAATCACGATACTCTGGATCAATGGATCAATGATACTATTGTTTGATCTAATAATAAAGTGATAAAACAAAAGCTAGTTAAACAGATTAAGGTTTATCAAAATTGCTTGCAAGATAAAAGAGGGACGTAAGACAAAATAAGAAGAGAAAACAAATGACATTTTAGAGAAAGAGTGGTGGGAAGGGAGGGAGGAGTAGGAGGGCGAGGGAGGAGGGGGAGAGAATGGTATACAAACATTTCGTACGAGTTATTGTTATTAGTGAAAATGAGAAGTCGATAGCCCGGGCCGCGAAGAGCAAAGGACTGTGACGGGCCGAAAGAGGGAGAAGGAGAAAAGCATGAACCGAGATAGTTCCTCGTGCCGCTCGCGGCAAATGCTCTCAATCAAACGACTCGCCGATTATCATGTTGGTAGACAGCCTCTGACCACGTGCCCGGGGTCTCGGATCTCTCTCTTATCAGAGGCGCTACATTGCAAACGATCATTCGAGTCCCCGCACTTTCGGCGATACCCCAAAGTGTTTTGGTATTCGACCATAGTTCTGTCCATAACAGTTGGAATTCCACAATCATCCAATTCACAATAGATGACAGAAACAAAGTTACAACTCTTTTTGTTTCCTCGTAGAGGAACCTTCGTTTTTATGATGTTTTCTTTTACCTCGAGATTTCAATGTAAGGGTAGTCAAAACGATTTATTATTATTAGATTAAAAACAGTAATTCCACTTTATTCGTTCTTATTTTGGATATAATGACAATTTTTTTTCGAAAAGAAGTCTGCGTTCCCTCTAACTTCTATAAATGATAAGCAATCGCAATTAATCGATCTTCATAAATGTAGTAATATTCAAGGATGTTTTGTATTTGAGTCAGAATTTGCAAAGTGGTTGAAAATTTATCAAAAAATGATGAATTTTTTTTTTTATTTGTAAGTTTTGTTGTAATTTGTAAAATGATTTGAATTTCATTAAACATTAAAAAATTTTATCACTCGCGTACGTTCCAACTTTCAAAAATTAAAAGGCAAACAATTAAATATGTGTACACTCAACTGATAAGGGTTTACGGATATTTGCTTTAACATTTGACCAATTTCAATGAAAAATTTTAAACGTTATGGCAGATTATTTTTTATTTCGATATCGCTCTTAAGGCGAGGCGAATCCTCCACACTTACACAGATGTGCTGCTTCTCTTTCACTCCGTCGTAAGCGCCATACTATTTAGTTCTACCTCTTTCGCACTCATGAATGTTTCGCCTTCCCTTAAGGGACGGCTCGATACCGATAATTCGTCACAAAATTTTCGACACATTTTATTTCTAACGCAGTTTTTTGTTGTGACGTCGGTAGAGTGGGATTCGGTATCGGGCACGCAATCAAAGCCACAATTCCGTCACTTTTCAGATTATTTGGAACTGAGGAAAATGTTTTACAAATATTTACTTCTGTATCTCTTGTACTTGTGGGTCTGAATGACGGTGCTCAGTCGGCAATGGCTGTTTCCCTTAATTGCAAAAATAAAATATCTCTAGATTGAGATTCAGTTTCAACGTTGGAGTTAAAATTTGACTGGTAAGTAAAGCTGTAGCTCTTTATTTATTATAATTGTCGTTGAAATCAATACGAACGATCAGATTGTATATGATTATCAATTATTTTGCCAGATAACAATCAAATTTCCTAAAATATTGGATTGACATTTTTTCCCCTAAATAAATAGAGAAGAGTGTATAGAAATATTTTTAAAAAGTTGCTAAGTAAAACGTTTCACGCTGCAGATTCATTATATTGATACGTTGTCCACACAGCTTCATCCGTGAGGGATTTCACTGATTAATTTTCGTTTTCTCATAGAGAAAACTTTGTGGATGATGGACCAAAGGTTTAAGGAAGCAACGTGTGATTTCTTAACTTACAAAAAAAAGAAAATTTACTGCGGAATGACATTTTAACACAAATTTGATTTCCAAAAAAGTGTATGAGAAACATGACTTAAAAATCAACGAATGTGTCTGAATAATTTTTCGTTTCTTTAATAGAACCGGGAGTTTCGTTCCCGAAACCTTGAGAAACGCAGAGAATTCCTCGTGAGTTGTCTACACGGTGGTAGGTGCTGCGGTAGAATCTTTTGGAAAAGGACATTCCGTCAAATAACGAGTGAGCGCTATTTGAGCCGTGAGTCCCTGGCGTTCCGTCGGCGGACTCGGCAGCTCCAAAGGATCTTCAACATTGAGGTAAGGAAGAGGAGCAGCAGCAGCAGCAGCAGCGAGGAATCGAGTAAGAGGGAAGGGGGAGGCTATCACATTATGGGACAAGGGGGGGTCCATGGCATTAGTATAGCACGCCGGAATAATTGGGTACAGTCCGAGAGAGCGGCTACCGTACGGTCGGCTCCTTTCAAGAGTAGAATCGAGCGAGGAGGAACATCAGAAGTAAAAGATAGAAGGAGCGGGGCATCATCAGAAGCCAGAATCTCTTTCGCTCCTCTCTTTCTTTCTCCGTCGTTGTTCCTCTTGTTCCTCTATACGTCGGAGTCGACGCATCCAGCAGCATAGCAGAGGGATACTCTCTGGCGGCGTCGATCTCATTCTCCTCCTTCCTCTTCTTGGCTTCCTCACTCGGTGTACTCGCTCTCGATGATAAAAAAAGGAGCCCACGCGGCGCGTTGGCGGCGAAGGAAAATAAAAGTAAAAAAAGAAGAAGCATCGGCTACTTGGTTCGCGGGCCCCTGGTGCTACGCGCTTCGTCCCGCCGTTGCTCCGGCTTCTCCTGGAGGAACAGGAGCAAAAGGCCGCGGACACAACCGAGTATATAGCCAGGCCAGGGCGAAGAGAAGACGGAAAAGGTTTGGAGAAACAAGAGCAATGGAAAACTCGAAAAACAACTGACGAGTCCAAGAGGAGAGTCATAACTGTCTCGCGTTGGCTTGCACAGTGGCGCAAATGTCCTACGGATATACTTTTCTCCTCTTCTTCCTTACCTTCTTCCCCTTTTTCTTCTTCATCGTCATCTTCTTCCTCTTCATTCTTTACTCTTTTTTTCATATTTCACTCGTTTTGTACATATACCACTGGCTTTTAAATAGCTTGTTTTATGCGACCCGAAATGAACGTGAAAAAATCACGAGCGGAGCTCGGCGGCGACTCCTTAATGGAGTCGTAACTTCCAAGACGGTGGACCGGCTTCGTTCGAGAATTAAGAGGAGAAGCAGAAGCTCCGGCGCTGATTCCCTACCGCGAACTACCCTTCCCTCCTTTTCGCTCTTCATTTCCCGTTGACAATGCAAGCCACTGTTTAACGTGCGATAATTAAACGCACTTTAAAAAATTTATTTCTCCTCCTTCCTCTTCTTCTTCTTCTTCTTCTTCATCATCATCATCATCGCCATCTTCTTCTCGTTCTTCTTCTTCTTCTTAACTCTCTCGACTGCAGAGATATTCAGATGGCAGTAGATTGACCCCTTAACGCTGCTGCGAGTTCGATGTATGTACATAGGAAATGTCTTATTGCCGATTCCCGGGTGTGCGAGGATAGGAAAAAGGATGAGTTGGAAGAGAAGCGACATGATCTTTGGTCTCTATCGCGACTGACGCTCGTTAAGGCACGCTCTTCGTGTCAAGACGAAGGAGCGACGAGATCCCTCGAAAAGGAAGTCTACTTTCTTCTTTCTCGTACTCTCGCTACCTCTTGCACGAAGAGTAAACGTCTAAAAATAGAAATTACTGAATTCGAAAACTGTTTTTCCTACCTAGAAATTCGACTTGAAATTCCTATTGGTTCAACGTCCACATTTGTAAAATCCACCTAAACAGATGTCATACAAAATTATCACAGAGAAAATAATCGTCATTTTGCATTTAAATAGATGCATGAAACTAAATGTACGATTAATCAATAGTGACGATCACCGTTTTAATAAATGACAGACATTTTGCACGTAGAATGGGAAATAAATTATTTTTACTTCAATCGACGGTCCGCTATTCGACTTAATTTGACCGTCGAAATTTTACGGTCAATCAACGTTTCCTAAAATTCACTGTCATTCCGCATCTCTTTCCTATTTTTGAGGCAAAGAGAAAGAGCGAATGCTTTGAACCATCTGACGTAGGACGAATACACCAACACATTCGTGTGAACAATACGGAATGCAATATACTGTGATACCTTCGGACAACAACGCTTTACCTGGAGTTTAAAGAAACGTTTTTTTTTTTTAATTTTCTTATTACGCAACAGCAGCCGATTGACCTTTCTCTCATGGTCCTCCAACGAGAAGATCGAATAAAGACTCTGAGTGTATTAATCAAAGTGTCTTTCCCGTTTTTCTGTCTTGCTTCTTTATTCATCGCGAAATTAGTCGAAGATAATTCAGCAAACCTATCATTAAATTTAATTAATCATATACGCGGCGCAATAAAATAGCATTTTGATTAATTTATTCAGTAATCGCTAAAGGTACATAATAAAAGTTATAATGATATTATATTTTTGAAATATATTTAATGGAATATAGTATAGGAATGTAGAAGTTAAGATTAAAAATATGAGGAGCGACTTCTGGAGTTCGTAAGTGACCTACCCAGAGAGGCTGGATCCCGACTGGAGTTGCTCTATGATGATCAATCGGTGAGGGTCCTCGTAACGCCGCGCTACGGCAAATCCCCGAACTGTTTTGACAAATGCCAAGGCGAGAGAGCTGAGCTTTGATGGTACAAAACCGAACAAGATAAAGAATACGAGAAAGAATAATATATTAATCGAAAATCGTATTATCTGTGTAAATACGTTGTGTATTTTTTTTTTTCAATATTCAGTTTTATTAATTTTTATTAGAAATAATAATATTTTTACCAAATTCCGAGATTTGAATTTAAATGTTAACGACATTTAGAGATTTTTTTTTACCTCTTTTTTTAACGATGATTTAAACCAATTTGAGTATCTGATGTAATTTAAAAAAAAGATAACGTACGTGGAAAGACAAATCTAAGCATAAATGATCGATGATGACACTTTGCAACGTCTGTTATTATTATTTTTTTTTTGCTACACTATCTGGGCGATTTTATAGCCAAACTAAATTTGTGTGTCCGTTTAATTACAAAAGGAAAAGCTGGAAATGTCGATAAAACAAAATAGTTTGTCTACAAAGTCAACGTAGTAATCCATTTTCCTACTTTCGAAAATAAAATGGAAGCTCAGATTTCGCTCGATGGAAAATCGTTGGTGATCATGTACTCGACCCAATGTTTATTAATTGACAAAACAACAAGTACTTTAAAAATGGATCGCTTATGTATTCTCAGAATCACTGTACAAGACATAAGACAATTTTTCCAAGTAGAAAGAGCGAGATAAGCTCAGACGGTGTTTCCGATGGCGTAACAAGTTCTTCTTCCATTCTCGAGCACGTATACATCTACAGAAAATGGGAAGATACTTAAAGTTCAGTGCAAACTACGAAAAGGAAAGAGGCGGTAACAGAAGCATAGGTAGCGGAGGCTGAGGTATATCAATGGATATATCAGATCTGCTAAATCTCGGCTTATCTGTAATCTAACAAGTTCGGAAAGTCGTTGTCGGTATCTCGTGACCGCACGCATACCCCGAGAGGGAAGGTTTGAACGGAACGGGTCCCGATCACGCGGTACATCGTACAATATAGTGGTGTATACCGAACCAGATTCTTGGTAGAAGATTACGGTGCCGGGGTATACCGCCGCCGTCTGACACTTAACCAGCCTCCCAATTAAAGCCCATTACACGATTAATTATCTAATTAATTTATACCTATCCGCGCGAGCGGCGAATTCTCTATATGTTCTTCTCTGCGCTCTGTACTGGCGTGGTACAACGCTTGGATATGCACACAGTCACGTATAAACACTGTTTCAGTATAGTCGCAGGAGATGTAATCGAGGGATATGTAAATATATGTGTAGCTGTTGAATGCTCAAAGATTTTCCCAACGAGCCAACGGAACCTACTGCCTCAAGTCCCTCCTGTATATATAAAATATTTCCACGAAAAGTTAAGTTAGACTGAAGAATATACAGTGTAAAGTGAATAGGTACATACTTAAGGTTGTGATATAATTATGCTGCAAAAAGTCTGTTTTAACCCGTTGAGTTTGCACATCCGGCGATCCCCCCCGTGTCCTCCTCTCTTTCTCTCGTCTCGAAGCTCCTCTTCCTTCGTGATTCTCCTTCTTAAAGACCCAAGTGACAGTTGAAGTAATGCGCGGCCGAGGGCCTAGCATAATCACGAGAGAATCTTGGCGAGATCGAGAGATCGAGACCCAAAGGCCTCCGAGTTTCCCATGAGGGTACTGCGCCTTTTCGCTAGCCGCCACCACAACCACGACTCACGACTATACAGCACGGTGCATACAGAATTACATTGAAGTACTATGTTACATCGTGGCTTATTCGCACTAACGAATATAATGCATAAAGCGAATGGAATCAAGGAAAAGAAATCCTTCGGAATGCACGCGACTCTTCTTCGACTGTAATACGCAGCGTTACATCGAAAAATCCCGTTTTATCCCTTGTGTGTTCTATACTTATTCTTTTTTCTGCCTTATATATTGATAATTTTCTTACTGTAAAGCAAATTCGCAATCCTATGTTTATGAATTATTTTGATAACTTTCCTGTTGCGATTTTTCTCTAAACTGAAAAAAAAAGCCATTTAGTTAGAGCGAACTCAGTATAGTTGGTTCGACCTCGTCTAAAGTTGAATATAGCGAAACTCACGGTAAACTTGTGCCAACCATGTCAAGTGGATGATCCAAGGTGTATTGCGTTAGCTCAATTAAATTTACTTTCAGCCAACTGAATGTAACTTGGTTCAACTGGATGATATCATTGGCTTCGTGGCACCGTAATTTTTGTCATATAGAACCTTAAGCGATATTGAGTAAACTGTACTCAGTTACCTCAATTAAATTTACTTTCAGCCGACTGAATATACCTTGGTTCAACTGTATGATATCATTGGCTTCGTGGCACCGTAATTTTCGTCATATACAACCTCAAGCGATATTGAGTGAACTGTATTCAGTTAGCTCAATTAAATTTACTATCAGCCAATTGCGATCAGTTGAGAATCGAATGGTGAAAAATCAAAAGTTCACAAGGAGGCGCAATGGCGACTAAACGCCAAGCATTGAAAGAAAAAAAAAACAAATTAAAAAGTCTTCTCATCACTCGAGGATTACATTTTTTTTAAATAACCACTTCACCTTTAAAATGTCTACTTCACGTCATACCGATCTACGCCAACATTAAGATCTTAACCCGCTACTCATATTTACGATGGGATAGGCCTTTCCAAGATACTTTTGTAGTTTAGTCTTGAAATAAAAATTTATCAATATGAATAAAGCCTGCGTTTAGTAAGTTTACCGTGCACAGTCTTATTTTTTCACTCGCAATTTGTCATTATCCGCGTAGAAAATCTGTACCGGTGCATTCAGTGTGATTCAAGCAATGCCGACATCCTGGTGAGAGGCATATCTGCTAAATTTCCGTTAACAGTACCTGGTGCGCGTCTGACGTAGCGCTACAGATTATCTACTCGGGTATCATATGTGACATTTTGTTGACTAATGACGAATTTTTTATTCGACGTATACACAAGGGATTTTGTAATACCAATTAACTCCAATTATATGGTTGCGCAAAAGGCTGCCGTTAAAAAATTAATCAATTAACTTGCGGCTTAGAATTTAGATTTTGCACTGTGCAAAAAAATTTCGTTTATCTCACTTTACACGAGGTTAGATACGATGAACCTAAGGACAGGGTTCTATCAACTGCGCTATGAGATTGAGTTAATCTAATCAGTTGGATTTTATATCGTATTGTACTTAAGTCAATCTCGTACTTAGGTTTACCGCAACCAACATCGCGTGAGGTTAGCAACAGAACATTTTTCAAAGTTTACGCGCGATGTCATGCTATGAAATAGTTTATAACTAATTTCGCCATAAGCCCAAACAAAATGTTATTACGTTCGATCGACAATAGTCTATTCCACTCAGAATTTACCGAGAAACAATATACAAAGATTGTATGCAATCGAACAGAAGGTACATTGGCGATGAGTTTAGGGTCAAAATAGAGAAGCGGGTTAGTATATGAAAAGTTCTGGCTATGCGGTGCAGGCGTTGCAGCAGGCAGGCGCACACCACAGTGAAATGCCACCTGGCTGCTTTTTGTCCGGGGGCGGCATACGACGAGGACGAGGGGAATGTAGCCAACGCCGACGCCGACGCCGAGGAACGTCGACGATATATCGCGTTTTTGCTCTACGGTGGGGGACCGGGAGAACGCGCCCGCGAACCTCCACCGCTGCTGCTGCTGGTTCTCCTGGTTCTCCCCCACTTCCGGTCCTGTATTTCTCGACGTATACAGGAACGAGACTTCCCTCCAATCCGGTGAGAGGACCACGCCCCTCCACCCACGCGCACCTGCGACACGCCCACGGTGAGAAACGATCGCCGAGCAGGCATCCAGCCACATAGCACACCTACATAGCTATAGGGGTCTTACTATGCTTCTCTGCTTCTTCTTATTCTTCTTATTCTTCCTCGTCGATGTTCTTTCCTCGCAACGCCACCTGCGTGAAACTCTCCGGGTTCCAACGACAGTAAGCAACGCATTGAGGGGATAAAGATTTAGCCCTTTCGTTTCCTATAATTTTCGACAATCGTTTAAACATTTTATTTAGTTTCTTACTCTCCGAATCTTGACTTCTGTTTCTCGGTTATCAAAGTCGCGGTGTCTACGATTTTATTACAATAATTGGATATAATATTATTAACTTTTCGTCGCCTTTGATTCAAAACTGTAATTGGATGACTCAAAATATTTGAATTTGAATGTTACTTAGTGCTTTCAAATTTTGTATTTTAGTTGCAATGGATTTGAATAGCCGTTCGAAATTAAATTATTTTTCATTAATTTCTTTTTAATAAACAATTTGTAGTTTCGATGAATAATCAATTCATTCATGATTTTAAATGCAAAGCTACGCACCTTGAATACGTCAAACGTTTAAGTAGTTACCGCGAATGTAAAATAGATATGTGCACCGACAGAGGAAGGGAGAGACAGAGAGAGAGAGAGAGAGAGAGAGAGAGAGAGAGAGAGGGAGGGAGGGAGGGAGGAGTCAATGCCATTTACGCATTCGAGCTGCGAGATGTAAGAGAGAAAAAACGTAGCTGGTCCCGGGACTCCGCATTTGGAAACCCGTAGGCCGCACGAGCACCCATTTAAGGGTTCGCTTCTGACTCTGTTTGTACGTCAGGAGGCACACGCGCGTATTGTCCACAACGTGGTATACGTACGCGCCGATGGCTGCCTTAAACTTGAAAAGACTTTAGTGATGGTATTCTCAGAGGGAAATGTCAAAGTCGTGTTTTAGCACCGCATCCGAGGTTGCATACCTGTTCCCGTGGAAATAGCATCGTCATTGAGAAAAGCCAATGAAAATAATTTATTATGCGCATATCGCCGCGTCACGATTCGAGGGTTTATTTATCCAAGTCACACCGTCACTCGCAGTTACGGGAGCTTTTACCCTCCGTAATATAGCTACAACGCGGCCTGAAAATATTTCGAGCGGAAAAATCAACATCGGTGGTTAATTTTATTCAGATTTATGAGAAATTAAATTAATTCCATTTATTTCGACGGACGAAAGCTTTCTGAAAGCTTCGGTGAGGCTCTAATGCCCATCTTTCGATCCCTTCGCGCATCGATGAATCGCACGTGTTGTTGTAATAATAGGTAGGAACAAGGAGCGGTGCAAGGGGAATCTCCGGCCACGCAGTCAACGAGCCCAGCAACTCGTCCGGCATCGGACACTCTAATTAACTGCCGACAATAATTAAACGACGCCATAACGCTTATTCATATCGTAAATTATCACGTTCTCGTGCAGCTCGTATCTCTAACATTGTACAATGATTATTAATATTCATGCAACGAGTACTTAATACATTTATATTAATTGCGATATTACGAGGGCTCTCGTTTATCGGCGTATCGCGTGGCAGTTAGTACATCACCCACTCTTCGTATTTGACTCCTTTTCATACATTTCACGATCACGCGAAATCTGCTTTATTATACTCCCGGTTTTAATAATATTTTTTTTATAGCTATTGCGAATCCTTGAGGCGAAGCAGACATGAAAAAATATGAGAAAGTTGGTGGAAACAAGGCGAGAAAATAATGTCTGTTCACATACAGACTTTTAACCACTCGAGAAGGCTCAATGTTGATAGGGAGGCTCTCTTCCTTCGTGTCGATTCGCATACCGTTAGGAATATAATAGGCCTGCGCCAAAAAAAATAATCGTCTCTGAATACTAAATGATATATCATTTTTTAACTTTATTGATGTTTTTTTAAAATGTATACGAACAATTGTATTTTATATATACATGGAGTATCCACGTGATATTTCAAGTGGATCCAACTGCATCTTATAATGAATAAATGAATAACATTTTTTGTTTAAGTATCCGTTGTAACACAGACTGTAACCACTTGGGATGGTAGAAAATTGCTATTTGGAATTTCAGGCAAACGCGAAAAATAGTAATATTTCTTCGATTGTAATATCTTAATTTTTTTATTTGATTACAACGTCCGCAATTGTTATAAAAAAATATCACGTAATATTCGTATATATTTACTCAACATGATATTTCAAGTGGCTCCAACTGCATTTTATAATGCATAAGTGAATAATATAAATAAATGTCTATTATAAAAACAGAACATTTAAATAAAAGTATACGTTCTAATACAGACTGTAACTAATTGAGATGATAGAAAATTACTCTTTGGGATTTCAGGCAACCGCGAAAAATAGTAATCCTTCCTCGTTTGTAATGTACAAATTTGTTATTAAAAAATTCATGTAATATTCGTGTGTATTTCCTCAAGATGATATTTCAAGTGGCTTCAAATGCATTTTACAATGAATAAATGAAGGATATAAATAAATGTCCATGATTCAAATCCCTATTATCCCTATCCCGACGAATATATAACAATAAAACGTTGTCTGTTTGTTGCTCAATCGCGCCCAAACATTTGGACCGATTGCGTGAATAATTAATGCGGCTAGAGCTAAAACGCTAGATTAGAATACAAGTTATGGTCTAAGACGTTCAGGCAACGCCGGGTTGTTTAACCTAAAATAAATTAAGTAAATAAAAAAGCATCCTTTCTAACGTATACTTTAACTACTTGAAAGATGAGGAACAGGAGGAAGACGGTTCTTTCGCGGTACATTTTTGGCTTAAGGTTAACAGGAGGCTCTGGTTCTTTACGAGAGTTGGCATACCAGAAAATTGCTTCATGGTATTTGAAGCCTGCTTAAAAAAAAACTCGTCCTCTATTGTTAATTAATATCTCTATTTTCTTTAGTTCATCAAAATCTACATAATATGTACCAAAAAAAGTTTGTGTTACATTCAAGATGTCTACAGGTTATATTTCAAGTTATTTCAACCGAATGCTATAAGAGAATGAATGACCGACATAAATAAATGTCCCTGATAGAAATAGTAAATTTAATAAAGTGTATTTCCGATGCAAACGTCTTTGTCTCATCGGTAAATAAGTGAATGAATGAATGAAGAAGAAAAAAAAAGAGTCAACAGAGGATAGGTGTCGGTACGCGTGGACTGAAACGGTGATAATGTCCATGTTTTTACTGGAGTTAATGAACGGCTATGTACTTATGGTTGTCGAGCGGAAAAGTGGTGGGACGGGACGAAGGGGAAACCAACTGCAACTGCATCAAGTGCAGCAGCAGCAGCAGCAGCAGCAGCTCGTACGCCTCTCTGCACTTTCAAAGCTTTTTTACTCGAGAACTGAGAGAAAGAGAGACAGATACATCTGTCAGTTCTTTTCTTTCTTTCGTTCGAGCTTTATGAAATTATCACACTTCACCGTGACAGACGCAAGTGCAAATGTTCTTTTTTTTTTAAATGTTCAGGCCGCATCGCGTCAATCTTACATATTTCTTTCATAGACACCCGCGCAGGTTCTCTATTCAATAAGTTTATCATTATCGAGTGAAAGATATATAAAAAGCAATCGACTCTCCATCTTCTACTTCTATATAAGACTTCGCGCTTCCTCGATTTTTCGCTATTTAGAAAACAAGAGAACGCGATGTCCATATTCAATGAAAACTGATTATCGTGTGTAACAGTAGAAATTAACAGCTACACCATTTATTTATAATATTCAGAGCGTTGAAATTTTCACCTCGATTTTCAAACGTTTTCTCGCTTTCGTGATGTTTAAAAATTCGTGTTTTTGAGAGATCGAACAATATTAAAAAGTAACGTGATGTGATTATTTGGATTTTTAAGCAAATAACGCATTAGGCGTTTCCCTAAACCACAAAAATGAGTGTCTCGTTAATTGTATCACATAAGCTATAAAATATTTTTAAAAATTGGGCGTGATAAGCCAGAAATTTTAAAAAATCATAAGAATAAAGAATAAATGTGCAATTAACTTGGAGGCGACTTAAAGATAAAGTTATTATTAATCCAAAAAAAGGCTCGTGCGACATCTCATTCACAATGAAATTTGTGACTCTCCTTTTATTTTTAAACTCACTGTGTTAATTAATATCTTTAATTTATCATTTTAAATGAATTAATCTTTTCAAATTTTCCATTAGCAGTAAAATATGTTTTTAATACAAAAAATAAAGTTTTTTCCATGAAAATTCACGAAAAAATTGTACAAAATCAACGTAACGCATGTCAATAAATAAAAAAATAACATGTTCGTTACTTTTCAAATTAATTTCATTTAAATGTTATTTTTAAATGAATTTTCGGAGAAAATCCTTCGTTTTTTTTTTTACTTTTCAATTAAATATTCATATATTTCACTGTCAATGCGGTAAAGTGGGTGAAAAGATAATTAATAAAAAATAAATGATGAAATAAGTAAACAAGTATCAGTGGTATAGTTGCAACTCTCTTCTCGATAAAATATTATTTAGATTCAATAAAAATATTTTCGTAAAAGAATTGGTACTCACCTTGCTCTGTACATAGTCAAGTGCGAGCATGCAGTCCGAGTATCCGCTCTCTGTTTTGATAGTCGTAGCACCTTGTCCCGGTGCTGTAGAGCAGAATCCTGATCCTACGACGCCTACCGGGCCGCCAAGACCCGCGGCAGCCGCCGCGGCGACGCTCTCCCGGTACCAAGGGTACATGCTACTCGTGGTAGTCGTCGTTTTTGCGACTATTATTTGTCAACAATAAACCCAAATAACACGGAATATTCCTTCCTCCCTCGCACTCTTTCTTCACAACCAAAAAAATCTCAAATTCTCATGAGATCAATCGAACATGAAATTTAAATCGTTTCACGATTTATTAATTCTTTAAATTCATTAATCCAGTTCATTGTTATTGTTTATTTAGCGTGTCCAGCACGCTCAAATAGCTCAAACGTTGCACGTTAAAATACGAATTTTCTGTTCGTAAGATTCACTCGATTGCTCTTAACAAAGGTTCAGAGTTCACTGTTCCAATCGATTCAGTTTAGTTTTCAATTATTTAAATAACTTCACGTTAATCATTAATCAAAGTAATATTATAATTCACCTTTAACTCGAGTGGTGGAAAATATTATACAGAAACTGAATATCAGAGACTCGAAATTTTGTGTATTACGTTAACTCTTGACGAGTCAACTGGCCTTATACCGGATACACACACGCACAGTCAATTCACAGTCGTTTCTCTGTCTTTCGTTTGTCCCTCTTGATCTCTCTCTCTATTATTGAGAGCGACCTCTGCACCGATAGCTCCGCGTTTACACCAATGTTTCACGAGTCTTAAGTACCTGTTCACTAGTCTATACGTTACACTTGACTCAAAATATTATCGCTCTGCTTTCGATACTGCAGACTCAAACCCACCGGGTTTACAAAGAAGCTACACTTCTCTTGGTTTCAACCATGAACATAAATAATATTACACTATCATATTATATGTATGCAGTCGTCGTTTTTGCTTCGTAACCTTATACCTCATCTGTATGCCTTGACTAGAATCTCAATTTTTTCTATCATTTTTCTATACTAACTTTTTATTGCATTCACCGACGCTACTTAGAGTATAATTATTGCACAGTTATTGCTGTCGTAATGCGAAATTTAAACAAATTAATCGTCGTCCGATTACGCATTATCCATATCTACTGGAAAAAGTAATTTGACACTGAATTGTCACGTATAACTCGTGTCTTCTTACAAGCGTGAATTATTGCTCAATAATTATTACGCGAATGCACAAATGTAGCATCCGGAAACAGAAGCGATAGAACAACACTTGTCGTCTACTGTCATCGCCACGCGACACTCTCGCTTCTTTAGTCTACGTTAGACATGTTTTACGGTAAAAAGTCGAGCTTGTGCTTATACTTGATGAAAACAGCACTCTTTCTTCCTCGTCGACATGCACATCCTTGCATTCGCAAATGAAGCGCGCGATGGCCGATGACACTTTTTGTGAAATCCAGTAGATAAGCTTCTCGATGATCAGACTCGACGAATTTTACATATTTCTATGTATATCGCGTATAAAATTTAATGATTCACCAGGCGTGGATAAGATCTATACGCGAGTAACGATGCCAAGTAGATAAGGGCCTCCCTGTTTAGATACCAACAATTATTTTTATTAAAGCCATTTTTTAAATAAAATTTTTTTTTTAATAATATTAATTATACTTTGTAAATAATTATTTATTTCGGAAAATCCGTTAAAGTTGATCGTAAAGAATTGGAGAATAGTGTACGTGATGAGTCGCGTCGATACACACACCGGCAAAAAACGTCTCCGCCCGGAAATCGTGAACCGTGGACCGCGAACGCGGTTTCTACACTGACGCGGGCGCCTCGATTCGAACGGCTGTTCGGCCTTGCTCGTGCATACTCGGGTTATTTCGGTGGCTGCTTATGACGATCCTTTACCACTTGTCGTCGTCGTCGTCGTCGTCCCGACTGCAGGCTGCGTGAACTTGAGGTGGTGGGGACTCGAGAAACCTGGTGTGGGCACGCACACCGATATCCCAGCGCTTCGTTTCTGCCCAGCCAGTTCGTACGGACAGTCCGCTGAGCGCTCCTGCTGTGTTAAGACTCTGTACAAACCGAGGAAGCTCGCAGTGAGGACGGCGAAGTAGGGATGCCCGAGGGGATGGTGGTGGAACAGGACGGCAACATTCTCGTCGTCCTGCATCTCACCGAACCACCATCGATGTCTCCCCTTCCGTGCTCAACCTTCTACGGGGGCGGTTATGCGGAGACCATTTTTATTTCGGCTAATACAACTAACCTGATAACAATCGCACCTGCCGATTTGTAATCTCTCAAAATTGTTGAGTAATATTGTTTAAAGTTTTTATATATTCTTATCTTCGGTCGTATCGAACTATCCTGTCATTTCTAAATCGAATTGCAATCATTTTTTGTTGACGCAATGGCAACTTCAAGAAAACTGCTATCTTGATACCAATCATACCGACTTGTTCACAATTTCGGAATAATTTTCACCGATATTCATGAAATATTAAAGATATTTTTACTTTTGTTCGTCTCGAACGATCTTGTCGATTCTAAAGGAAATTGTAACAATTTTTACTTACGATGATGTCAGACTGTTCAACATCACAATGTCAAATAAAAACTACGAACCTCATATTCGTCACAACTGATGATTCGTAATCTCGGAAAAATGTTGAAAAATAATCATTTAAGCTAAATAATGTTTGTATTTAGATTCTAAAATATATTGCAATTATCGTCTACTTGAGATAATTTTAACTTTTCCAATATTAGAATTGAAAAAAATATACAAAACCTATTGCGTATAACAGTTTGAGATGTAGAATTGACTTTTTTTTTCAATGCTCAGAGTCATTTACTGAGAATTAAAAAAATAATTCTAAAAATATTTTATACTACGTGGCTTTTGTATCTTTTTCAATATTTAAGTATTATTTTTTTCTTAATTTCAGTATCGTAGATTGCCCTGGGTGGTTCGTTGTAATCAACGATCTCGTGGTGAACAAGAGTCGAGTCAATCTTAATTAAGTGGAAAACGTTCGTGATCGATTCACTGTTCGCGAGTCCTTGTAGTTATGATCGGTGGCTGATCGATTGACTGCAATTGAACGAAGAAAATGACCACCGAAAGATCGTTAGCTCTGATGGGCGAACTTGGTGCAGACGGTCGCGTGGATTTATGGTCGTCCTCGACGGGTATCGATCTTGATGTAATGACTAATTAGTAGGCATACCGCGGTTGCATTGTTTATCGCTTCTATATTCGAAGAATTCAAGATTGTCGTACAGCGTACGCGAAGAATGAAAAGAAGATGAAGAGAAGAAAATAAAAACTTTCCAGAGTCAATTATTATACTTTACAGCGCAGTATAAAACAAAGTATAACCAGCAGACACGACTTGACAATAAAATTTAGCTTTTTTAAAAAATACTTCCGATGCTTTCATTTTTGTAAATATAATTTTTTAATTAATTTATAACTTTTTGTGAAAAAAAAAGAATAATAATGAATAAACCATCAGTGATAATTATTTACTACGTGACGAAAAGAAAATGTAGTTGCGACAATCAAGTATCAGTCGTGTCAACCAATAAATTTGTCGGATTTGCCAACTCTATTTTGATAACTCTAGTCGATGATCGGTAATCGCAACTAATCATTTTTCTCCGAATAGTTTAAGCGGCAGGAATAGGAAATACTTGAATAAAAATATATTTAGAAAAACTTTTCACATCGTATCATTCTTTATAATTGTTAAAATTGAGAAATAATAAATAAATGATATGTTTGATGATTAATTATCTCAAAATGCTTTTGTTCATTCAAGAAAAAGAAAACTATTTTGAATACATTCGAATATATTGCTAATAGTAAGCAATGCTATTATTGGCCTCCTTATAATAATTAGCTATAACGTTTAATTAATACAAAATTACTCTGTAGATTTATGCTAAAATCTAACGAGGGAGAAGGTTTCAGTGATATTAACTGATTATGGTCACAAATCGCTTACTCTATTTATCTATCAATTTTCTCAATCAATAAAGCAACGTACAGTGACTCGATGAAGTAATGTTACGAATACTATAATAACTAATTTTAAAGAAAGAACATTTTGAAATAATATAGAAAAAGCGTAAATAAAAAGATGAGAAAAAAGCTGCAAAGGGTTTAGACTTTGCGTTGAAAGGAATAAAATGACCCTAGCATCAGCATTTTTGTTACCAGCGGTGTAGAAAGCGATCGGAGCAAATGCTCCGAGAGACGAGCTACGTAGTTCTCGTGAAATCACCGCAAGATGCAAAGGTTTACGGAAGGTCATGGTGGTCTGGCCGCGATGAAAGTCAGCGAGTAGCAAAAAGTCACCCCTAAAACCGAGAGATGAGGCACTTGCCTCGCTGGAAGCGTGAAATTTTTTTTTCAACATCCATTGAGCACCGGTACAGTAACGGCAGTAGTAGTAGCATCAGCGGTAACGAACGAATGAAAGAAGCGAGGATCAAGTATGGTGAAGGGAAACCAGGGGTTAAAAAGTCACCCCAAGTCAATGCACTCTCGGTCTTCCCTTTTGCTCTTGCTATATGTATGAGTAGAATATTATAGTGTCTGGTCGAGGGGCACACACGAAACCGAAGCAACAGATATCAAACGGATTATGGGCATGAAACATATAGCTATGTGACTGGAGATGTAAAAATGTTCATTCAAGAAATCCAACAGCTCCGGGTACACTTTCTCTACCACCTCGGAGTTAGTGAATGGACGAGTTATATGTATGGGCCGAAGACGAAAACGAAACGGGGTTGACTTGGCCATAACCACAAATCTTAGAACCCGAGGGGGTTCCTCGTTGGATTATAGCTGGATCGTTGGCTCTCTCTGAAATCTCTTGGCGAGCGAGTGCGAGAGAAGGGGGGGGGGAGAGAAGAGACATAAATGCAACGCAAGGGGTGCGTAAGAGGAACGAGAGAAAACCGAGACCTTAAGGCCACCTTCTTCAGCGACCTAACAAGTAGCCTGTAAGAAGCCACACACCGAGCTCGCGCGTCTCGCCTCGTGAATCGCCCTCGCTTCCTATTTCTCATACCCCTCTCTACCCCTCTGTATAGTATATTTCCTATATAGACGAGAATCAGAGAGAGAGAGAGATAGAACGAAGGATGAGACTACGTACACCGATCTTTGCTCTCGGGCTCTCGTCTCGGAAAAACCGGCGACATGCTTTTTCGTACTCTGTCCATGGTATCTTCCACGTTTCTGAGGCTACCAGAGCACGAGCATAACCAAGTTCAAGGCCGTATGACGAAGAGCTACTAGTTTCCTTGTTGATATACATTCTAGGAGTGCGACTTTTACGAACCGAAACCTAGATGATTTTTCTGAAGAAATATTTCAACAAAATAAATAATTGTGATATCGGTCGTTATGAACGCAAGAAAGCGTATTGTTGTTACAGTATAACGACACTAACTCTTCGTATGGGCTTTTCCGTAGGATCTAGGACAATTTTTGGGAGAAATTTAGAGGTCCAGAAGCCTGATTCTTAATATTAATATCGTTATAGACACAAGGATCCGCACTCAGAGTTTAGATGAATTCTAAGAAAAATTCTACAGACGTTAAGAATGTTTAGCAATTGCGGAATTCGCGTTAGTAATGTTCGGTAACTCAATGAGGTTCGCTAGCAATGATCAACCATTTTGTAGGGTTTCGGACTCGTTCGTATCGGACAAAAATGTGCCTATAAATTGTTGGAGTCTTTCAGAGCTCAAGATGTTCCAGACACTTTCGTGTAGGTCAGGGTTAATGGTCGAACGTTTTCTACGTAAGAAAATGGCTGGGGTGCGAGAGCGATCTGTCATAATTTTTTGGTCCCCCTTAAGTGTCGCTCGAAGAACGCGGACTTCTGCACGCTCTGTGTCCCTCAATCCTTCCAACAATGTTTGTGGTTTTTGTCGAACCAACGAGAAGAATCTACAGGCGTCCGAAGAGCGAGTAAGATAGAATGTGGGTTCAGGGTGGGGGTGTGCTAAACGGAAGTGAGAAGGGGGCGACGATTTTTCAATTCTCGTATCGCCCCGGAGGCGAAATTCTTCCCTTCCGCTTCTTCCTACTTTTTTACAACTCTTACGGCGTCGGAGTGACGAGCAACTTCCGATTTTCCGCTCCGATATCCTTCAAATAAATCAACAATGTTAGGAAACAAAAACAAAATAACTTGGTATAACGAACATTTTTTTTCTAAGTAATAAAATTGCTTTGTTGTAATTGTAACTGAAATTACGTAATCTTTTATACAAAAGCAATTGAAAATTTTATCCGTGATCGTAACGCGGTATTGCAACCCTTCAATTACTTCTCAACTCATTCAATTTGTTTGTATGTCCCGGAAATAATTTTATATTAATTATCTTGCCAAATGCTCTAACGGCAGTAAAATATCTAAATTTTTTATAAAAAATTTGAACAAGTAGTTTTTTATGCGAATTTATGCGAATCACTTTCGTGGGAAGCCATTTTGTTTAATTCAATGTTTAGATATTTTGCTCACAAAAGAATAGTACGTTTGAAAGAAAAAATTAATATTTAATAATTTATGGAACAAACAAATACACAAAATTAATTGAACCATTGTGGAAAAATTATTTTTTGCAAAATATCATTTCAGAAAACCATGGAAATGAAATTAATTTAAAAAATTGGCCATCACATATCCTACTTACATATTATTCATTACTTTTCGCTCGTGGCATTTTTTTTCTTTTTCATTAATGTTTGTAGAAAGATGGTCGTTTTTCTTTGTTTTCAATAAAATGTTTAGATATTTCAATGCCAATTGGATTATCGACAAGCGAACGAAAGATACGGTACAATTTTATAATTTGCATGTAACAATTATGTCTATGGGTGAAATAAGTGGAATATTAGCATTAGCACATTATTTGATTCTGCTTGAGATCGATTAATTGAAGATGCTTATCGTTCGTAAGCGTACTTAATAGATTAATGTCGTTGTACTATTTGCCTCAACAGTCGACATTTTATGAAAATAACAGCGATCACGTTCTTTTTTTAATAAATTCAAAACGTCATAAAATCTGAATGTTTTCATACATTCTCTCAAAAATCACAACAATTGAAAAGAGCTGCTTCATCCGTATATCAAATTTTACCCTGATTGCTCTAACGATTCTTCAGTTATAGTTGATTGAATGTTAAAAGCCCTGCACATACATACACGCGCGCATGCACGCACGCACGCACGCACACACGTGTGCAAATTTTTGTCCTGATCCTGATAAAAATCTCCAAAAAAAAAAAAGTTTTTATTAAAACAAAGCTTCTTCAGCAGGGAGGCAAATATTAAATAATTTATAGAAAAAAATGAATAAACAAAGTTAAAAAGTAATGGAAATAATATGTTCTCTTTGAAAATTCATTTAAGTAAGCTATTAACATTTAATTAATGGAGAAACTAATGGGATTTTATCCATTATTCATTAATCTATATTTCTTTTCATGGAATTGTTTCATAAATTTTTATTTTCAATAAAGCAATTAGATATTTTACTGTAAATGGAATAGAGATAATTTGAAAAACAACAAATAAATTATTCAATAATTAATAGGATAAAGAAATGAATGCAACGAATAGAAAATTAATGGGAGTGTCGCAACTCACAGATTATTTAACAAAATAGTAAAATATTTGTTAATTAGTTAATTTTTCTATTGATTTTTTAAATGCATTCATACATGTAATATCATTACGCATACACATATCCTATGAGGCGTGCGACCATGCGATTCCTCGTACCTTAGGATCGCAAGTTTAATTTTTTTTTATTTCAACGTTTTATCGAGACTCTTTAGGTTCTATGTTGCGGGAGTCTCGGATGTCTCGTGCTGTACAATATGTATACGTGGATACGATAACGGTGATTGGTGGCAAGGCTAGCTTGCAACCAGCCACCAGGGCGCAACCACCTTGCTGTACACCTCATGCATAATTAATTAAATGGGGTTGTCTCGCGATTGCAGTTAAGGTTGGGTCACACTTGTGTATACCACCACCACCGTCACTATAGTCTCTTACTTACCGACTAATACCTTCTCCTCCTTGTGACGTACATGCAATTCTCATGGAACTCGAGGGAGGTGGCTCGTTCTCGTTAGAAAATGAAATTGCAGCTGTAAAGGAGAGGGCGTGAACCCACTCCAGTTGCGTGGGAGACGTCATGCGCAGCGTCCACCCTTTCAGTCTCACTCGTACTTTAGACACTGAAATATTGCCAACATTTTTATTTAAGACTAACTTCATTACATATTATTCGTTATATTATTGACATCATTTTCAAGGAATCACAGTGTACCCTGATTTGATTTTAAACATCAATTTGTCATGCAATTGTAATAAATTACTAAAGGAAAAAATCATAAACAAACTGATAATGAATATTTCTTTTTTTTTTCTGTACAACAATTCAACGATATATTTTTAATTCGCGAATTTGATGTAACACATATTTATATTATGTAGAAATAAAATATTAGACATTTGTCTACATATTTGTTTAATTGGATTGTACTTTTTCGAAACAGCCATATTGTCAGAATTCGAAATCCTAACACAGATACGTTGCTCGTGTTTTTTTTTTTTTTTTCATTCATACGATTTTCACGTTAGTTATTACGTACAATTAACATATTTACATAATTTTCGAGGTAATATACTGTACAATACGTTAATTAAAATGATATATATTTCGATTATAAAAAAAATGAGCCGTCTGAAGAAAAAAAAAAACAAATTATAGATGAAAATTGGAATTTCATATTTTTCTATATTTTTTATATAAGTATTGAGACGTCAATATTGCATTTTATTTCCTTAAACCAGTCGTATTGACAATTAAAGTCTTTATTCCCTCATACAAATATATAGTTTCTGTAATTTGCATTTATATTATTTTCACGGTTATTATTATTCGCTAATACTCAGTATAAAAATATGAATATTATTGTAGAATGTGTTTGTTGGGAAGAAAATAAAACGGGGAAATACTTTTCAGAATGCTGAAAAGATAAGGCGAGGACTTTGCGGGTGCGAGTAAGACATCACATCATTGCAATGATCAGTAATGAGCGATTGAGAAGATCAGATTTATTGCTAGATGTCAATCGATCCTTGATATCTCAAGTAAATTAATTTTAGAGACTTAACAAATTTTGTTTGAAGAAAAAAAATATTATAATTGCATTTGACTTTATACGACACGTAAACATGTTTTTTCAAAAAATAATTAGCGACTTACATAATTTTTTAATGCAAAATAGAATATCGCCGATAACGAATTCGACTTACAATCGATATTAGTGAATATGTATGATTTTTCGATAAATAATACAAGACTAACGTATACGCCCTTTGTGCACTAATATTACATTGTGTTTGCATGTCCATTTGCCTTATGATCTTACTTCATCAGGTATTAGATGAACTCTGAATACAAAGATATATTCTTAATCCGTTAGATGTCATTATATCGATATATTTGTCAATATATTCCTGAAAAGGGAAGACGAGGATCTCGTGGGTACGAGTAAGACATCACGACATCATTGCAACGATCAATAATGCGCGATTAAGAAGATCAGATTCATTATTAAATTATTAATTTCTGCGACAATTCCCGACCAGTTGTCTCCTTCTAAGATGGAAATTTGGTAAATCGTAATTCGGGGTCTGAGTCAGCGTTGCCTAGATCAGATTTATTGCTAAATATCATTCGATCCTTGATATCTTAAGTAAATTTATTTTAGAGGCTCAAAACATTTTCTTTAAAGAATATAAATATTATTATACCATTTGACTTCGTATGACACGTAATGCGTTTAAAAAAAAAATAATTATCGTCTTACATAATTCTTTAATGGAAAATATAATAACGGCGATAACGAGTTCGACTTACAGTCGATATTATTACTGAACATGTATTATTTTTCGATCGATGATACAAGCCTAGAGTGTACGCTCTTTGTATATTGAGGTATCAGGTCAATTTGGCTTAAGGTTGTTGTTTTATTCCATCAGATATTGGATAAACTCTGAATACTGAGCTCGTATATTCTTAATTCGTTCAATGTCAGTATATCGATATATTTGACAATATTTACGTTAGTGACATTCAAGGGTTTCATTGTGTCTGTCAGGTTTGCGTTGATAAGATAACACTTCAATTCTTCACAGATTACTTCAACAAGAAACATTTCGTTCCACTAACACTTAAATTAACAATGTGTCGTACAAGACAGTCGCCGAATGAACAATGTATTACTGAAATTGATGCATATTTTGATTCGTTAGCGTTGAAAATAAAGATGTTACGCCTACGTCAAATTTTATGGATTCCGACGCAAACGTGAAAATTGTGATTTACCGGATATTTTTAATAGAAAATTTGATGTACGATACAAGAGGATGTTAAATATTTTCAGAAATCGATGAACCAGTCGATCGAAGTATCTCAAATCAGCAACAAAAATAATTAAATTAAAAAAAAAATTAATTAATCTGGACACTGTTGATGAATAACATATTATTACTAAATTAATTTATGAAATACCGAAAAATTTCATCATTATTTCTTTTTCATAACATTTGTACGTTTTAAGATGACCACCTTAAGTGATGGTACAAAAAGAAATAACGATAATCGAGACGAGGTACCACGTTCGTCGACATTTTTCTCCCCATATCCCAGATTCCAATTTATCCAAAGAGAAAAAGAGCTAATAAAATTTTCATGAATAACATAAGATGCTGTCGTGCAATTAGCGTTTTCCATGGAGCTTTTGTCGATTAAAATCGTGAGGGAATCACTCATCTCTGTGAATTAAATCTCTTATATTCGTCCGTCAAGTACGATGATAATGTACACATAATATTATTAATGGCTGTGTAAAAGATGCATGAGAGTCTGAATAGTAGAAAAAGGCGGTTGGGCCGAGAGTCAGTGACGTTGGTAGAGGAAACGAAGCTTTCTCTCTCATACCGAAGCGTAGCAACTGTCTTCTGTCTTTCGAGCGTGTCTGTTTCTCACAGCGTCTCGCGTATCTTGGGAATTTGAGCCCTTCTTGCCATATTCCGAGTGCTGGGTTCGAATGGGTGTGCCTTTTTCTTTATCGTCATTGGCTGACGTGATCCTCGCAAGGAGAATTCTTTGTCGTATCTCTTCTTCGTCGTCCTCTTCGTCGTTGAGCTGCTGGACGATTCACCTTCGGATTGAGCTTCGCGTACGTAACGACGAACGCCCATAGAGGCCGCACCTGATCAATTAATTCAGCGGACAGCACTCGCAGCTCCGGAGGACGAGTTCTCCTCCACCCATGACTCTCTCTCTCTCTCTCTCTCTCTCTCTCTCTCTCTCTCTCTCTCTCTCTCTCTCTCTCTCTCTCTCTCTCTCTCTCTCTCTCTCTCTTCTCCTTGCTCATTCCGATACATTCTTCAGAATCGAGATATCTCAGCCGCACCCCTCGATACTTGTCCACCGATTCGATAGAGTACGGATCATACTGTGTGTATATAAACGCTTAAATGCCATCTACCAACCGGGGAGAAGCTCGACTCGATATATACTCAACTTGCAGGACGATCAGTGGCGAGTCGTGCGAGCACTCATGGCCGCCACAGTACGCGCACAACTCCGCAACCAGTAGCCATCATGAAACCTCCCTTTTTCCCTCTCCTTAATATTTCCATCCTCCTTGAATTCTCTTATGTTCACCATTCGTTGTCCTCGCGAAAACTCTGGGGTTCAAGATCGCGATTCATCTCACGATATCTCGACTGTGATGAAGAATTAGCCAATAGAGAATGGGGTAGGTCATCATTGCCTTTGCTAAGATCTGCAAAACGCTCTAAATTTTAAATACATAAGTTGCAATTCGATTTTTTCTACAAGAAAAATTTTTGTTTTTTTTTTTTTTTAATAATCCACTGTTGCGTAAGAAAGTATTTTTTTTAATTTAAACGAGCAAAAAAAAGTGAGGCCATTGAATAGAATTCTTCAGTCCGTACTGTTATCTTTTAATCTTAAATAATCGGCTTCGTTTAATTTCCAGAAGAATATCTACTCGATATAAAGAAAATAGACCAAGGGCGAGGAAAGTTATGCTTGGTCCAAGTATTATTTTACTTTTAACTGTATATTATGCTTTATTCGATCAAAGCAGATCTGTCTCGGGGCCATCTGCAAAATAATAGAGCGTGATATACGTTGATAAAGATATTCGATATTAAAATTATTTTTTTACGTAGTTATTTATTTTTTGAAAAAATATTATAATTCATAACGGATTGACTGATCTGATAATGTACGAGGCGGTAAGATAGCAATTATCTTGTGAAAATACAAATAAAACATTAAAGTAGATACAGCCGTTCAAGTGCCGACGATAGTGAGAGGAATACGCAACTTTCGCAACAAAATCTTGGAAAGTGTTAATACGTTCGTCGTACGATCTAATGCGAAAGCGAGTAAAGAGACGCGATGCGTTAGCATCGAAGCAGATACGGGCGTTGATGCATCGGTGAACCTCGCTCATGACTCCCGGGCGGAGAAGGTGAGCGAGAATAACGAGAATCCAGAGAAGGTGGAGGAAAGAGAGTGAGAAAGGTCGGCTGAGGTCGGGCGAGGTTGCGCGTCCGTTCGGTTATCGCCGCAACTACTGCTCGTGCGCCTCAAGCACCGCACCGAGAACCGCTCGATTCCCGAGCGGAGCTGCTTCGCGACGAGAAACGAGGAAGCCCGGCAGCAACAGCAGCGGCAGCTCCAGCGGTAGCAACGAAGGAGGCGGAGCACGAGCTTCCTCCGATTGGACGGAGCGTTTCGATTCGCTGGCCTCGCCCACCGCACGCACACCGTAAGCAAAAAACTCACGGGCTCCGCGAGACGGAGAGAGAGAGAGAGAGAGAGAGGGAGAGAGAGAGAGAGACGAAGATAAACGGAAACGCGTGGTGAACACGAAGAGAGAAGATAAAACAAAAGTTGGGTGGTGGGTCGGCGCGGAGATCCGACGTCGGCTCACTGCGCTACCACAACGATATGATACCCGGCGAACACAATTTGCGCTTTTAGCCATCCGCACCTCTCGCGTATCCGCTGTTATCGAGCTGGCAATAAGGATTTTTTGCGGACGAAGAGATTTCGATAGATGATAAGAGATTCAGAGCTTTTATATTAATTGATTTATATTCGTTGCTTCATCGAAGGCTCTGTCCGAACAGCACTCGTCGCATCTGCTTTGGCTTTCAACTCTTTCGCTCGATCGGTCGTCGTTGGCGAGGGGATGAGTCAAACCCCTCGCGTATCGGATTCTCCCGAGACGCCATGACACTCCCGGTGTATCCTAGTTCCTCGGAGGCACGCCCTCGTATCAGAAAATTTTCCATCCCTCCAGGCTCTTGAATCCCAGCTGGAAGCGTTCTTCTCTCTCGTTCATCCCTCGCCAAGAGCTCCTCCCCCCTCCCTATCTCGTACCTAGCCCAGGGAATTCTGGATTCTCGACTTTTTTATCAACCATTTTCGATCAGTCTACGAGCTTTCATATTCCATGCGAATGTAACGATACCGCACACGGTAGAACAGTCCTTTTCATATTATTCTCTAGTATTTCTATGACAATGAAAAGTTCTAATCATTAAAATTACCGATGAGTATTTAAATTGAGTAGACAGGGATTGACTATCGTGATTAATATAATTGTTTTTTTCAATATTAAACAAAAATTTGTATTTTAGTAATAATATCGATACATAATCAACCTATATATCCGTAAGCCCCTTAAGAGTGGGCATTATTCGGTTTTCCAAACATTGACTCCTCAGTACGTGGATTTAGTTTTAATTAGTTTAATGATTTTGTGCTTCCTCATAGACGAATCTTTTCTTTTCGTGAACATTTTTTTTCGACATTTTAATGCCAGAATATTCAAAAACTACCAAAACATCGAGATTTCATATTTAAAAAAAAATGTCCGTGCATGTCCGTGTGTGTGTGATGAGTTTGATAAATTGGAATGGCTATATCTCAAGAACGGATTGATTGATCTTGCTAAAAGTTGACACGCGACTCGGGTCGGCACCCCTGTCAGTCTGTTGCAATTTTTGCCCAAATCGCTAACGGGTGTCTCATTTTACGGTTCTTTGAATTTCTTGAAAAAAGTGTGTCTCTCTAGGGAAAAGGGGCATCCCTCTAACTTTCGTAATATGTGAGCTATCGAACTAAAACTGTGTACAAGTATGAGCTAGGAAACAATGTTGTTTGATATCGAATTTGGCAAGAATCGATTGAGGCGTTCAAATTTTCTAGAATTATCAGCTTTGTTAATTTAAAAAAAAATATACAATCTATTTTTGTTCTAATTTCCGTAAATTGTTATCTATCGAATCGCAAATTGGCACACCAATTTTTTAGGGTACAAGGATACTTGGTCTTTAATTTTGTTAGAATCTATCGAGGGGTTTAAACTTTATGACATTTACAATTCTACCAAATGTTCAATTGTATTGAAAATTTTACCAACACTTTCTCTATGAGAAAGACAGAATTGAGATAACCATTTACCGTAGAAAAAAATCTATGGATAGACGAAAATCAAGAAGAAGCAACGTGCAAATTTCAAATTTGCACCCTTTTTTTTAAACAAGGGTTGTTCACCGTGCTTTAGGTGACCATTTGCTTAATATTGAATAAAAATTGTATAGAAACGCCTTTGAACGATCATAAAAAGTAGTCTGCAATGTAGAACATAGCACATTGCAATTATTTTCCACTTTTCCCAAAGCTCAGCTATGAGCATGCACATGGAGCATTCCACGTCAAATCCACCTGGTTGCAATTCTCACGCTTTGGGATTTGGTTCATAATTTTTTGTATCTTTGTTACAACTCTAAAGGTCATGCAACTTTTTTGTAGATTTATTTTTTTTGGATCATTCATTTAATAAGGATTTTTAAAAAATTAATTTATGTGAAACGAATGTTGGTCATTTTTTATTTTGAAAAAAACCACAAATATCGTAAGCCGGATATAAAAAATGTTAAACCATATCCCAAAGTAGCCTGACATTTACTTATATTTTTACGACTTAATTCTGTTTTGATAACTAGTTTAAAAAAAAATAGAACCGAACGAATGGCCACTCCGGTATCAACGTTTTGTTATATAAAAAAGATTTTTCATTAAAAAAAAAAAAACATTACTCAATGACGGTTAACGGAAAGCCGAAATATAAAAAGTTAACAAAACCTTAACGATTCTGTGGCAGATATGAAGATTTTTTAACATTTTTTTTATAACGTCGACTTTTCTTAATTGTCATTCTGATTTGTTTGGGATAAAAAATTGGATTTCGGTTTAAGAAACGTGAAAAATTATAGAATTCCTCAATTACATAACAAAATATTGAAACCACAATCCGAAGTGGACTGACGTTCGATTCTATTAATTAAATTAATTATCGAAACAAGAAAATTGAAAGAAATTGAAACGAAGCTCGATCCACTCTGGGGTATGGCTTAAAAATGTTGATATCTGACACAACATTTTTGTGATTTGTTTCAAATTTTTCAAACATTATCAACCGTTTGCTTCGTCTACATTTTCTCGAAAAAAAAATCGTTTTTAAATAGAGGATTCCAAAGCAAATCTACGAACGAACTTGCATATCTTTCAGAGTTGTAACAACAATATACAAAATTTTAGAAGATATCGTAGAGAGTGAGAGTCGTAGCCCGGACGATTCGTCGTGAATGTTGATTGATTTTGTTTTCCTCACAGAGGAAGCTTTGTAAAACGTCGCAAATAATGATAAAGTAATGTGCAAATTTCTACTTTTTAGATTTATATCCATACCGTATGAACCAGCTTATCCGTTAAAAATGTTGATAGTTCAAGATTTGCTAACCTCAGATTTAATACCGATAACTTATTTCTATCGCAATCTATTTTTAAATAACTGTTTAGTCCGGTAACTCAATAATTGTAAGGCTTTGCGTACGAACCGATATTTACGACAGAATTAAAAAAATGATTTTGCTGAAAATAAAAAAAAAACAATTGTTCCCTCTAATTAAATAATAAATTTCCTTTTGATAGCTCAAGGCGTTTAAAGTCATAGAGATTTTATAATAATTTTTACGATCATATACACACACAGGCACATCCAGACATTTTAAAAAATTGTGATTTTAGGATATTTTGAAATAAAGGGTGATTTTTTAAGAGCTTGAGAACTTTTTTTTTAAAAAAAACGCATAAAATTTGCAAAATCTCATCGGTTCTTTATTTGAAACGTTAGATTGGTCTATGACATTTACTTTTTGAAGATAATTTCATTTAAATGTTGACCGCGGCTGCGTCTTAGGTGGTCCATTCGGAAAGTCCAATTTTGGGCAACTTTTTCGAGCATTTCGGCCGGAATAGCCCGAATTTCTTCGGAAATGTTGTCTTCCAAAACTGGAATAGTTGCTGGCTTATTTCTGTAGACTTTAGACTTGACGTAGCCCCACAAAAAATAGTCTAAAGGCGTCAAATCGCATGATCTTGGTGGCCAACTTACCGGGCCATTTCTTGAGATGAATTGTTCTCCGAAGTTTTCGCTCAAAATGGCCATAGAATCGCGAGCTGTGTGGCATGTAGCGCCATCTTGTTGAAACCACATGTCAACTAAGTTCAGTTCTTCCATTTTTGGCAACAAAAAGTTTGTTAGCATCGAACGATAGCGATCGCCATTCACCGTAACGTTGCGTCCAACAGCATCTTTGAAAAAATACGGTCCAATGATTCCACCAGCGTACAAACCACACCAAACAGTGCATTTTTCGGGATGCATGGGCAGTTCTTGAACGGCTTCTGGTTGCTCTTCACTCCAAATGCGGCAATTTTGCCTATTTACGTAGCCATTCAACCAGAAATGAGCCTCATCGCTGAACAAAATTTGTCGATAAAAAAGCGGACTTTCCGAATGGACCACCTAAGACGCAGCCGCGGTCAACATTTAAATGAAATTATCTTCAAAAAGTAAATGTCATGGACCAATCTAACGTTTCAAATAAAGAACCGATGAGATTTTGCAAATTTTATGCGTTTTTTTTAAAAAAAAAGTTCTCAAGCTCTTAAAAAATCACCCTTTATATTGAAATGATTTACACGATGGAACGAAGAACTTGAAGTAAAAATCATAAACACAAATTTTCCTGTATAACGAAGAAAAATTTATGATAGCTCCCAAGTCTACTTTAACGCTCAATTAAATTTGGCAAACAGTACGCGAGAACTAATACGCGAATGACGACAATTAACCCACATCAAGTAGTCGAGTGAAACATATGTACCACGGCCGGATGTATCCTAAAGCCCTGATTTCATATTCTCTTTTAAAATAATTCGAGAGACATAGGTAGCTTAATCCATGAGGAAAATGAAGGAAACTCATCGAGCGCGAATACAGAACGCGTCGGTGTTTCACAGGAGTAAGTCGGGCACTTTGGTCTCAATTATTCTTCACTCGCCGGTCTCATCTGCGGGGGATTCGAGATACAAGAAGGGATGAGAAAGGCCGAGAAGGGAATCTTGATCAGTCACTCGCGCAACGGGGTGAGAAAGGAATTCTCACACCCTAATGCCTGCTGAAACAGGGACTGGACGGGACCACGTGAGATTACACGGCATAATCCGTACAGCAAACGTTCCAACTTTCCTTGCTTGTGTTCTAATTGCGAATATGACTCTGCTTAATTCTCCCCTTTTCCCTCTATGGATTTCAGAGCGTTTCAACAATCTCGGTAGAACGAACGTTCCTCCGTTCTCTGCTAGCTCGACGTATTATCTCTGACAAAACTTAACTCAGAGTCTACGTAAGTTATTTCAGTATCGAACAAGTAAATATGTGTATACATAGAATTTATGGAAAGTATGATATAAAAGAATTATGAGATAACATCTAGCTTACGTAACACTGTCTTGTTAAAAATAATTTAAATTATTATTTTATTTGTGACATATGAAATATCTTCAATTGTCGTAAAAGCTTTTATCATAATTTTTTGTTTGTCCTCTATGCCTTAACCCATAGACAAAGTTTGGAGCTGGCGTATAAAAAAAAAGGCATAATTCTTAATATGAAACGAGTAAGTATATTGAACGGAAGAAATAAATAAAAATTTATATCTAGCTACAAAGATTCCACGGTAAATAAAAAAGCGTGCATATTTGAAATTTGCGCGTACTTCCTTGCGAATATCGCTTACCCACAAATTCTTCTCTACGGGTAATAGTTATATTAATTCTGTTTTTCTCATGAACGAAGTGATATAAAAATTTTCAATAAAATAAAAATTGCAAATTTTATAAAGTTTAAACCCCTTAATCGATTTTTACCAAATTAAAAACCAAGTATCCTTGTATCCTAGTCAATTTGGATGATAAGTTTCAGTTTGATAGATGAAAATTGACGAAAGTTAATTTGCAATTTTGATAATCATCGAAGCAAAGATGTTGTTAACGTATTCAAACAAAACATAAATCTTAAGGTAGTCTTTGGGGCAGATACGTCAAACAAAGCACGATTCTCATATCAAGTTGGAAAGAAAGTGTATCAACATATTATATTTTCAAAAATATTCTTTTACCTTCCTATCATGAATCTAGAGTCTCATTGCACCACGTTAACTATTTATTTATTTATTGTTTTCAAATTGTTGTCTCGAATTTTCATCACTTTGACGACTCAAGATGTTAATACCCAACGAGGAACCTATCGGTCTCGGTGAACTGCATTTTTCTTTGTTACTTGCGTGTAGTTAATATCAATTGTCGATCTATTTCATAAAAATTGACTATTTCGCATACTTTCGCGAACCATAACTCGATAGAACTCTTCTAACATTTGTTTACCATATTTTTTTTAGTGATCATTGGGCAGCTTGAAATCTAATAAATGAAAAGTCTTTGATTATGTCATTTTCCACTATTTTTGCTTCCTCGCAGAGCAATTTGTTTTCGTGAAAAAAAACATTTTCTTGAATTTTTGTTGTCAGAGTACTTAAGAAGTTCCAAAAGGTCGAGAAATCATATTTAGAAAAAATATCCGCGCGCGCGCGCGCGCGCGTGTGTTGTGTGTGTGTGTGATGAGCTTGCAAAGTTGCAATGGATATATCTAAATAACGAGTTACTCGATTATCCTGAAACTTCGCACAAGTGTCGGGTCGTAATCCGCCCCAGTTTGCTGCAATTTTCGTCGAAATCGCTAACGGGTGTCTAATTTTATGGTTGTTTGAATTTTTCGAAAAAACGCTCTCTGGCTTTCGTAGATTTTTAGCTATCGAGTTAAAACTTTCTACAAGAATAGGTAAGGGGACAAGGTAGTTCGGTATTGAGTTTGGCAAAAATCGATCAAAGCTTTCAGATTTTATAAAATCATGAATTTTTGTCATTTTCGATATATAAAATCTATTTTTCCTTCAACTTTTGTAAATTTTGATCTATCAAACTGAAACTTGGCATACAAATTGGCGAGGGTACAAGAATACTCGCTCTTGAATTTGATAAAAATCGATTAAAGGGTTTAAACGTTATGAAATTTTCAGTTATACCAAATTTTCAATTAGATTCAAAATTTGAATACCACTTCCTCCATGAAGAAGCCAGAATTGAAATAACCATTTCCCGCCGAGTAGAAACAATGGGCGGGAGAGTATCACGACGAAGCAATGTAGAAATGTCAAATTTGCACGCTTCTTTGTATATGAATTGTCAAATAATTTCCAGGTGGACACTGTGTACACGCTGCGTATTTTGTGTGCTCAAATAGCATTTTTGAAATTATGCTTTCTAGCTGAATATGTCATTAAGACACATTAAAACATCGCATATGCAGTAAATGGTAATCAAGGATCAGGCGGAATTCAAACAAAAATTACAAATCGAAGGTTTTTTTTTCATTTAAAAAAGTATTTAAGTGCACGGTTTATAATATTTTTGGAACGTTTTTTCTCTACTCCAAGTCATTCGAATTCTCATTTTCATTCGATTGGTGCGCATCACTGTCAAGGATCAACATATTTAAAAAGTATACGATTCTTTGCTACGTGCGTAAATCCAAATCTTTATTCGAAAAGTTATAAATGCAGGCACATTTATAACTCTTCCATTCATTTTGCTACGAAAAAAACGACCACGAATATCTCCGGAAAATGTATTTACAATATTATAACTTTACCATACTACTAAGGGGGGCTTTATTCCCCTGCGCGCTTCGCGCACCAACCCCCCTAAGAGAACCCGGCCTTCACCCCCTCACGCTCTCCCTGAACCCTCCTGACCCACTTTACTTCCCCTTTTTTGACTTCCCCTCTCGATTCTCCTACGAGACGGCGTCGGCGTCGGCACTGGATATTACAAGATATTTTTATAATATAACAGCATTGCCATAGAGTAATAATCTGGTTGTGTTGTAATGTTGTGAAGTTGTAATGTGATGAAGAAATAAATGGTAGAGTTATATATGTGCCTAAGCGCATGCATAAAATATAAAGAAAACAATTAACTAAAATTCATAATTGGCTGGAAAATTCCTCGGTAATTTTTTCAATTTACTTGAGATGAAAGTAGAATTTTTCCTTAGCAGTAATTTTTAGTACACGAATAATTGTTTGTAACGGCGTTTTGATAATAAAAAAGAAGAAAAAACATTCTTGAATCCCAATATAAAACATTGTTGAAGGACTTGCATTTTTTTCAACATTACTTTCTATTTTTTAAAGCTGGAATTGCTTGTACAATTCTTTATATTCGGATGTAGATTTTTTTTTGCACGATTAAAATATTCTTACTGCTAATCGACCTTGGACAATTTTTCATAAGATTTTTTTTAACTGATAAAAACAAACTTTGTTCTACTAAAATCGGTGATTCCTTCTCCCTTCCTTCTCTCGTTCCCCTTAAAAATGCAATTAAGAGTGTACTGTAATACATTTTTTTAAACTTATTTTTGGTTTATTCATTAATATATTTATTTATTTTAATACTCTTCTTTATTTGTATCAAGAAATCTCTTGTTATTCCCATCAATTCGAAATCATCAATTTATATTTATAATTAATGTTATAACACCTCATAGAGTCACAAACATTTCGCAACACAACATAGGTTCGATAGATCACGAGAATTAAGCAGTGGGTAGCGTATAAATACATCTCGCTCACGAGATATGCTGATTAAACCACCACATATATGGCTAAATAAATATTATTGAATTAATAGCTGAGATAGCATTCGATACGCGTGAGAATATATCTTCTCGAATAACAAATCAGTATCCGACACGTAATTACAAACATATATGGGCATTATTAACAGCATACATCGTTATTCAATACATAATAGTATATAAATGATCATTGTGATATGGTTCAATGCAATTGCTCGTTACGATTATATACATTATGTACGCACCATGCGATATTCATTACGCCATAAGCATTATATTCGCACCATGCGATATTCATTTAATCAGTTTCATATGATAGACATATTATTTCGAGAAGTGGCCCATTTTATATTCAGTCTCATAATTTAGTTGAATACAAGAAACAAACAGCAATTACAAGAACCACTGACATCTATCCAGATGTTACCACAAAGTAAATTCGGTAAACGGCCTAATGAGATTTATGGACAAAGTTCATGAGATAATAATCAATTTTCATATGCGCAACAAATGAATATAATATGTGTAGCGTAGCTGCTCACTATTCTAGACATTTTACAACCAAATATATATATTAATATATAATTATAATTCAGCATATAATACTTTCCATTTTTTACCACGAGATATTTCTTAAATTACACACAATTGGCATAATTAATATTTGAATACTCGACAAACCGGCTAACTTGCATTGACAGATTGATAGCGATGCATTTTAACAGTTCATACTCACAATTATACCAAAAGAAGTTTCTAACAAGGCATAACAATTTGCAATAATGTTAATTGACTATAGCACCGGTTAAGCTGCTGTGACAGGTTAATAACACACACTTTAATTTCTCGCAATGTTGATTTACAGCAAGATAATTCCAAAAGTGATATCAAAATTCACATCATCCTATAATAACGCGCACATTTAATTGTACTTTGTCAAATTCCCGTGATCACATATGATTTTGATGTAAAAATAGCTAATTTATTCAACAAACCTGTTAACCTGCATTGACAGATCTGATAGCGGCATACAATAATGAGACGCACTCTCTATTTCACAATAATATCTCTCCAAGTGTTGGAAAGATGCGTTTCACACTTCGTGGTACATAATCACGTTATCACAGTACGTTGCTCAGTTTCAAACATCTCATAGAAGTACTTTGGTATAGTGCAGACCAAAAAAATTAGGAAACAGTGTACAACGATCTACTTTACAACTTTTTTTCTTACATTGGAAGGAACATTTCTTCTATATTATCGTGGAATGCAGCAGAATCAACTGTGGCATTTCGCGTAGAAAACTGTTGTGATAATCATTTTTATTCAATTCCATACCAAATATTATTGTTTGACGTTAGTCAATTACTGTAGAAAGTCGTAATAGTCCGATATCTTAAAATTTTCCCGTGCTAAAGGGCAAGCAGAAAATATTCGAAAAATTCAATTTACTACAAAATCTAGAAGCCTTCACCGATTTTTATCAAATTCAATTACGAAAATTCTTTGATAATCCATTTCTGTAGGAAATTTCAGCTCGATATTTTCTGAGATCGCCAACACACATGGTTTCAACAATTCGAAACCGAATAAAATCTGAACAGGTGTTTCAATTATTGTCTAAATTAAAATTATCAAAGGAGCATAACTGGCTTACTCGCGTACAAAATTTCAGCTCAATGGATGATGCTGTTCTTATGTTACGGAGGTTTGAATTTCTCAAATCCGATTCACACGCGCGAGTGCGCGCGCTTACACACACACACACCCGTCCATCCATCCATCCAAACAAACATTCTTTCTTGATGTAATTTCTGGACGTTTTAGAGTATTTTTAGGATTCTGACAATGAAATCTCGATTTTTTTTCAAACAAGGCTTCCTCTACGAGTAAGCAAAATGAAAAGAATAGGAGGTGGTCTCGTAATGATGATGATGATGATGATGATGATGATGATGATGATGATGGTGATGATGATGACGATGTACCGTTTGTAATCGAATGAGCATTCTCCGGATCTGGATCACGAAGATCGGGGCTACATAGCCGACACTTTGAGAAGCAGCAGAATCTTGAACGCACGAAGCGGGCGTCAACGGCAGCTCTAGTGTATCTCAAAGCGAGTAAAAGATCCAGAAGCAATTTCTTGCTAGATCTTGAAGCCTCGAGTCCTGTCGGCGGGCTCCTCTCCTTTTTTCTTGACGGTACTGGCGCGCGTCCGCGATCCTCCGCCTCGAGCTGGCACGAGCTAAAGAATTTCAGGACTATTATCTACTGTCTCTCGCTTTTGCAACGTCTTTGCACAGACCCGAGGAAAACAAGCGGCACGAGGAATAGAAGTAACTGTAAATTACTCGAGAGAAAGACTCTCTCGTTTTATTGTCATGCCTCTGACTGCGATGATTAGTTCCGTGGCGTCCGGTCGTCAGCCTATAGAGGCGTCATAGCGAGCTCCATTTTTTTTCTGTAGGGCCTTCATCTTGACCAGCAAGTTAAAAACTATTAAAGAAATTATATTTATAATTATGTTACGTTATAATATCGTGAATTTCAATGTATTCGACAAACTCTGAGTATTTTGTTATAGATTAAAAAAGCATTATTTAGAAGTAAAGGTACCGCGTAAAGAAAGTTCATTTTCAAATTTTAATTAATGTAACAGTTTAGAATAATGACATTTATAATAATATTACGTTTATTTATAAATAATATTGTAAGTTATAAACATTCGTTTATCACAGTTTTTTTTCGTGATCATTCGACAGCTCGAAATAAAAAAAAATTGCGTCATTTTCCACTATTTTTTTCTATATGAATCATCAAATAATTTTCAGGCCGATACCGTTCACCGTAAAGCTTTTTTTTTAAATGAATGTAAAGAAAGGTTTATGTTCAAATTGAAATGTATCTAACAGTTCAGAAAAATTATATTTACAGTAATATTACATTTATTTATAATATCGTGAGATGCAACGTATTCGACAAACTCCGAATTTTCTGTTATAGATTGAGAGAGCATTTTTATAGAGGTAAAGGAAAGCTTATCGTCGTTAAGCCAATATAATCATCATTAATTTCCCGACACTTTCGAGGTGGCGGGCATATATCGAATAGTTCATTAATTTAATTAAATTGTAGTAAATAGTTGCTTTATATTTTATGAACCTTGAATTTCTTTACACAAAACATACAAAATATTACATAACAATATTGCGATTCTTCAGACTTTAGATCTGTTAATAATTATGAGATATACATTTGACATAAATGTTGTCTCGGTGAAGCAAATAGATATTTGTTAATAATTAACAAATTTTTAATAGAAGCTAATACAAATTTGTTAAAACCCTATTTCCGGTTGCTACAAAAATGTATATATTTGTAGAAATCCATAAGATATCGAAGAAAAATCAGATTTACATACTTTTAACTTGTATCAATTCAATGGTGTCCCAGAAAGAAATACGATTATCGGTCTAGTTTTTACATTATATTGAGTTTAATTTGAGTTTCCGACATCGGGTTTACTACGTCACTGCGTCATGTCGCTACGATGAAGTAACGTGGCAACACCGCATCGATTGGCTGTAGTTTTAACCCCACTTTACCCTTCCCAACATCTTAACATATTTTAATGTTTTGTCTTTTCAGAGATCGACATTGTTTTCACAGTTTTGACACATTGATATCGAAGAGGTTAAACCCTCACACGATCGAGTAGAAAAATATACAGATAGAACCAATGTTGCCAAATAGCAACCGAGGAATAACTACGCGAATCGTTAAAATAATTATTTTGTCAATTTTCTAATTATATGTAAACATTCAAAGAATGATTTAAACATGGAATAATTTTTTAATTGAAAATTATTATTTCCACGAGTGTCGAAAATAGGAATAAGTATAAGTATTAAGTATATGCATGTGGTATGACTAGCCTGCAGCGACATGATTACCTTAACTGTTTATTCACTGGTGACTTAACCCTCTAGGTATAAATTACATTTGTATCGCGTCATTACGATACAACAAAAAAATTGATAGGCTCTAATTAAAAATCAGTCTGGAATCAATATTGGAACTCGTATTTCTGTACCCAGGATAAAGTTTCCAATACAATATTAAGAGTTTTTAGTATACTGACTCAGCGATGGCAAACTATTTCACCGATACTGCACCAATTATAGCTGACAATACTTGAAAGACAAAGTGTTTGAAACAAGCGAGTAAGAACTGATTTAATCCTGGGTACGTCAGTCAGAGTTCAGCCAACACTGGTGTTTCTGAACTTAACGTTCAAGGCTGATATAAGAACCAGTGTACCGAAAGCCTACACTTTCTAAAAAATATTAACTAATGAATGAAAATAATTGAAAATAAATTTGACATCGATAATCTGCGACAGTGATAAATAAATATAAATTCATTCGGTAATTTCTTATTAATAATAATAAAATAGAAAGAGATAACGAATAGTTACGTTAATAAATAAAAGTATTTTTTATAATTGTATTAGTTAACTTCTGAAAGGTTTATCGTGTGACAAAAATGCCATTATGATTCCATATGGTAGCATTTAAGTAAGAAAATATTATTAAAAAGAATTTGTCGATATTGATTCTTACTATAGATTCTGATATCAATACCTAGAAGAATATGATTAATACAGTATCATATTACATGTTGAAGCGTAATTTTTGTATTATTATTGACATTATGTTACAACAAAAACTTTATAGGTTTTGATTATATTAGATAGAAACTCCATATTCGCTCCAATTTGAATTCGATAGAAATGATAGGATACGTTTAAAGGCGACTATTATTATTTATATCGTTCCTCTCGAAATGCTACCGATATTTAAAGCAAGGAAGATGAATAATTCATAAAATATGCAATTTATCATTTTATTCCGTCCATTTGTAATCTGGTGAGTTGCAATTTAATTTAAAAAAAAACTCTGAATATTTTATTATAAATAAAAATCGCATTTAAAAATGTTAAAGTAAAGGCGAACGAACGACGATGGTAATTAAATAAATTGATAAACACAAGCTCATCAATAATTTAGCTTCCTCTCATAGACCAAGTTTAATAAATAATATTTAAAAAATGAGAAAACAATGTGGAAATGCAATTTGCCAGCTAATTTATAAGAACCCTTTAATATTATTTCGGGGATGGAAAGCTCTCTCTAGTGCGAAGAAGTAAAAATTCGTTAGACTGCAAGGAGAACGAGAGTATCACTGTCGGTAGGTCGAGTTCTCGAAGAGTGGCGAGGCGGCAAACGGTAGCAATATCCTCGCCCGAAAGATCCGCCCACGTCTTCTAATTTCTTCTTTTTTTTTCAACATTTCTTTTTCTTCATTTCAAAGGTTCTCTCCGTTTCTCTCATCTGGCAACCGGGGATTCAGACTTTTTCTTTGGTAGCTGTTTCCTCGAGTGGTCCTCGTGGTGCGAGCTCCTTTAATTCATCTCGCTACTGCGAGCTCCTACTGGCGCTCCTTTTCCTATATTCGCCTTCTCGGTTTGGCTATAAAAGACCGACTGAACTTTACGAGTGTGAATAGACGCCGTCCAATTATGCGGCTTAATTTAAATGGGATAATTGCGTCCAGAGAGTGCGGAATAACGCCGGGCGCCGAGCGAGAGTTACTCGCCCGAATAAGCCAACGCTACCTGTATTATATTATACTTGAGACAACTGTCTCAATTTATGACCGTGTCTCAGCTATTGACCGAAATCTAAATTATTTACTTATCGGCGTTTGAGTTTTGTAACGTTTTATATTTATGGTTTTTATGTGAAAATAATACATCAGGTGTCTCTACACGCAGCATGGTAGGCGAATGACAATTTTTTTTTAAATACACCTCAAATTGTATTATATAACTATAAGATTATTTATTTTCTTTAATAAACAAACGTAATTTAAGATAATTAATCATAAGAGCCACTCAGATTTAAATTCGCCGATTTTAGTAATTGAAACGCGTTGTATTTATTTTATTTTATGGTAAATAAATCGTATCATGCATCCAATACATTTGATCATTTATAACGATGTTTTGATTGTGTAAAAAAAAAAATTATCAGATCCGAGTACAAAAATTTGTAATAAAAATTTTATTTTTTTTAAATAAAAAATATTTTTAAAAAATGTAACTTCTTATGGTATTTGTTATATTCATATCTTGCGATTTTCTTACATTATGAGAACATCGTTACGAGCAATCAATCACATGAGACATTTAACAAGATTTTTGTTACCGTTAGGAAAAATCCAAGGTTTTTAACCGAAAACGACGGCCATCCCTCTCCCCTAACCAGGATTATTAATATTATTATTATACGTTTTTTAGAAGTATTCGTAGCTATTCAATCACGAAACAATCTTCGAATAAATACATCTTTTAGAAATATTTTCTTTTAAGAACAATGAATTACCTAATTTTTTAAAATAAAGCAAAGTGATTTAACAGAAAAAATACTCATTATGATTCTGTTTTAAATATTATTCACAGTTATTAGATCTAAAAAGTATTTTAAATACATTTTTATACAAATACTGTACATTCCTGCTAATGATGTAGACTTCATGACTCTTCTACGGTGTTTGGGATCATCTACGACCCCGTGAGCCTTCTACTAATTTATTTATATTCTATATCAGGGGTCTCCAAACTACGGCCCGAGGGCCACATTCGGCCCGCGGACAGATTTTGGACTATTTCACTTTTTACCACCGGCAACAATGATAATATGGTTTTGGCCCTCGGAACTTACTGGAGTAATCAGTATGGCCCTAAGGCTGGAAAGTTTGGAGACCCCTGTTCTATATGATCATTATTCAAGCGGAATATATTAGTGCAATGTATATACTGTAACCATAACGCATGTACGAATAATACCAGAGTTGTTAATACGGTTGATAACTGGGACAACTATGGTTCCCAAATCTTTTTTCATGGCTCCCTGTCCCATTATTGGTGAATAACTTTGCCAAGAATAGGCCAATCCTGGTTTGCCAGTGCTGAGCAAGTTCGTATTCAAACAATAAATAAATTTCGTCTTAGGCACACACAGTGTCGCTGTTTGTAATTCTTACCATCGTTAAATAATTCTCGATGAGTGACCAATAGTCGTAATAGTACCAGGACATTCTTTGGTTGAGCCTCGTATATTTGTATATCCAGGAAAAATTTTAAGATTAAGAGGTTTCAGTGTACTTACTCATTTTCCTGGAGTGACTGTAGTCACTGTAATTAATGTACGCGTTACTTGACGTTCTACGGTAATACCGAATCAGTGTACCGACAGCCGTCGCTTTCTCAAAAATATTAATTAAAGAATCAAAATAAATGACAATACATTTTGCATTAATAATTTCAAAGAGCGATAAATAAATATAAGCTTATCCGGTAAATTCTCATGAAAAATAATAAAATAAAAACAGGTATCGTATAGTTACATTTATAAATAAAAATATTTTTCATAATTGTTCTATTGGTTAACATTTAAAAGGTTTCTCGCATGACCTTAAAGCCATTATGATTTCAACTGGTAGCATTAAAGTAATAAAATACTAGTTAATAAAATCAAGTATCCGTATAACTACTTGCTACGATAATATACATGCATGACGTGCAATTAACACACACGTATTGACATTATATTGTCCAAGATGAGTATAGCTGACGGGTTAAGGTCATGGACTACTAATCGCAAGATGGCAGGTTCGAATTGCAATCTCCGAACAAAAAATGAGTTCCTAGATTTCTACCGTATAAGGATTAAAAAAAAAAGGAGACTAAAGTAATTCGGAATGGTAAAAAAATCATTGAACATTTGCGCAGATAATTAGTAAATATTTTATTAATATTTTTATTGAATGTTGGCTGAACATCGGCAGCTAGTACTAGGACGGCAATGTCTTTCAGTATTAGGCAAGTGCGATAATTTTAGTATCGGTCCAGTACTTATTCTACATTTAATGTATTATCCAAAATGACTATAGCTGACTGGTTAAGATCATGGACTACTAACCGCAAGATCGTAGGTTCAATCTCCGAACAAAAAAATGAGTTCCTAGATTTTCACCGTATAAGGATAAAGAAAACGAGACTAAAATAATTTAGAATGGTAAAAAATCATTGAACATTTGCGCAGATAATTAGTAAATATTTTATTAATATTTTTATTTAATGTTGGCTGAACAACAATAGCCAGTACTGAGACGGCAATGTCTTTCAGTATTAGGTAAGTGTGATCACTTTAGTATCGGTCCAGTACTTATTCTGCATTTAATGTATACTTGGCCTTGAAGTACTGGCTGCTCTGACACCAGTACAAGGCCAGAAATGTCCAATTCTGCTATTTGTACATTGAAAGTCCATTTGTACATTTTATATTGGAATAAATAAAAATATAATTGTTTCGAACGCTATAGAAGGTTCAAGAGGATGTACAGGGACTAAAAATCTTAATTATACGTTCACCAATCATCTATTCAAGTCAACCAATCTATTGGTTGGATTAACCGATTTATTTGTTGACACATAACATTTTTATTTATCACAATTAACCCTCCTTTCTCCGTGTTGAGCTACATTTTTCTATCCACCTTCACGAAACCCGTGTTCCATTGAATTTGGAGCTTTTCATTTGAACAATCGATCGTGACACTGCTCAGTTCGTTGCTCTCGATGACGAGAGAAGTAGAACAAGATGGTGAGAAAAAACTGTGCGTAAAAAAGAGGACGACAGGAAAAAAATGCAGAGAAACGGTGTGAACGAGTGCGACGAAGGAAAAATGAAGAGGAACGCACAGAAATGTGATTACACCATCTCCACTGTACGCTCCACGACCGAACAACTTCACGGCTATCACGAGTTTACAGGCTTTTGAAAGGTTTACGCGGTCACGTTTCTCGAGTTCTACACCTTTCTCATTTTCTTTTCTTCCTTTTTTATTTATTTTTATTTCGCCTGCACGACTATCGTCTTGGCATCCCGCGTGAACTATTCTTTGAAATCGATGACTATGTCATAAGGTAATAAAAAATATAAATAAATAGGGAAGTAAAATGCTTTACAAGAGTGTTGAATGTAACTCATCAACGAAAACTTCGTTTACCGTATACACAGCTTCAACGATCTCTTTACTTTTCAACTCAATCTACTTTTCTTTCATTCGTTCAATAAATAATTTCGTATTAACGTTTTAAATTTTCCATCATAAACGCAGTAGATCTAAAAATTTTATTGTCAACAAAAAACAGTTTTTTGTGTGAACAATCATTTTAGAAGTCATGAAAATTAAATTAATCCATTTCCATTAATTTAATTTCCGCGGTAATTTTTTATCAATCTTTGTAATGAAACATTGGTATTTTTTTAAAACTATTTATACAAATTTTCGTTATTTTGCTGCCAATCTTAAAAGAAAAAAAAAAGATATTTCATCATTTATGGAACAAACAAAGTGATCTGAAAGTACCGGGAGGGTTGCAACGATGGATGAATTGACATTTTGTTGTAACAATTACATTTTTTTCTGCACTTTACGTTATCTGACCGTTATAGTGAGATTTAAGCAGGTGATATTAGAAATCATATTAAGCGACAGTTGTTGTTTTTGTGTTTTTTTTTTTTTTTTTTTCCGTAACATCTTATTGACAATTGTCTCATCATTGCGGGCATCGAAGTCAAGATATCACTATGGGTCGCATCGCATTAGAAGCATCTCTCTTAATCCAATTAGTCAATTGACGCTAATTTTGTGAGACTCCTTTCCCACAAAGTAAACGTTGTATACCTCTGGTTGTAAAACTGTGGCGACCAAGAGGCGCTCTATTCTTCAGTCCCAGCGAATCGAGCCTAATTACAATTGAGAGCGATCTAATTGTTGAATTTATCGTTCTACCAGAAATAGCAGTTCAGCTCCGTTCAACCACCATAAAACGATCCTCTCGATTATTGCCCTGGGACACGTTGAATTAATTGTCTAATTATCGTTGACCCGCCACCGATCGACGTCGCGATTCTCCTGCGCATACGTCTTTTCCTTGTATCATTTCATTACGTATACAGCTTTAGGCTACACAGTGAATTTAAAAAGAATTAAAAAGACTGGAGGTAGAATGAATAAAAGAGAGCCTGACAATTCCGTCCCTCATCGATAATCAGCATTAAACAAAGCGAATAAAAGGACGAGAAGATTCTTAACGACAGTTTTGTATTTCGTCGAATAAAGGACCCGACTTTCTCAACAGTTTCGCCCTCGTCTCTTACATCGTCTACCGTCCTTTCGGTCGTCGAGTCGACGCCAGTATTAATTCGAGATAGACAAGAATTAGAAATGCTAATGTCGAATGATTAGTTTTTAGCCCTGCAACTGAAACGTCGAGGGTCCCTTTTGGTCCATTCTCCCCTACTCCCCGTTTTTCTTCTCCCCTCTCTCTAAAGACACTTCACATCTAAAATTAGTTTGCCTCAACCGTGAAAGAAATAAAGAGACTCCATGGAAAATAATTAAGGTAAATGGCCTACTTTCTGACAGCGACGATACACTTGTATCTGTAATAAGTTAAGTTTTTGTCAAATATCAAAAAGATTACAGATTAATTAAAAAGCGTTTTTAACGATTGATCGTTGCAGTGAGTCGTATGTTTTTATGAAATCTTTGATATTAAAATTTAACGGTGAAAGTTATTGTTGCTATTCGTGAAATTAAACGCAGATGTCAATATGAGCTGTATCGACTGTGCCATTTCACGCAAGTATCAGCAACTCGTTGATGTCAGAAAGTGCGGCAATAGTGTTTCGACAGTGTCAGGGATCCCGGCAATAAACGAGAATTATTAAAAGTATAAGTTTAAGGTACACTTGGTCTATCTATTTCACTAGAATAAGCCAGACAGATTCCTTTCCGTCTATATCTATGTTTCTTTTGCTCTCGTTCGATTGATACATCGAGTGTAGTCCGGTGTAGAGAACCGAAAACGCTATTAGTCAGAATGCTTTAATGCACGTGTTAAGACAGTTTGCTATCGGTATGATAATATTTCGCGTTCGTAAACAATAGGAAACCATAGTATAACAAAAAAATATATATCTAACCTACAGAGATCTTGTTTTTTCATAGTGAAAGCTTTGTTTTTTATTTCTTTATGTCATAATACTCAAAATTATTTAAAAGACGGAGAATAGTGGTTTGGAAAAAAACGTCGTCCGTGTTTGTGCAGCGTTAAGAAAATTCTTTCGTCTTTAATTCAAGAATCGTTGGAGCAATCAGGCTAAAATGTGTTATACAATTAAATCCGGTAAACCCTCTTCGATTGTTCTGATTTTCAAGAAAATATATTGAGAAATAAAGATTTTATGACGTTTTGAATTAAAAAAAAAAAAAAAGGTCGTGGTCATTCTAATTTCTGAAAAATTTCGGCTTTTGATTCAAATAGTTCTTCAAAATTGCCGGTAGATTTAACACCCGATTAAATCTATAAGGGTTGTTTATCGATGGCAATTTCAATTAAAATATACACGATTGATCACATTTAATGAGATTTTGTGAAAAATACGATTGTTTTTTTGAAGAGTAAAATAAAAGTTGCAAAGCCATGTGCACGTTGCTTCGTCATTATTTTGATGCCGTCGTCCACAAAGAGAAATACAACATTTATGGACATACTAACAGAGTATGTTGTTTGGACGACGGACCAAAAGTATGAGGAAGCAACGCGCAAGGTTTTACTTTACAACTTTTTATATCGAAAATATCAAAAATATTTAAGGTATCTAATATATATATATATAGCAATAGTAGTTATTGCGTTTATTAACAATAGTCAATATCGCAATGTTCCACCAGCGATAATCATTGTAATTAATTAGTTACCAGTGATAACCGTTGCAACTGATTAATTGCAATGAATATCGCTGGGACATTTGTGTAGAATACAAAAGATGTATAGCGTCGGATATTAACATAAACTACCAGCGAGCCGTGTACCGAGATTTTTCAGCCCGATATTTTCTTTGATGTACTAAATTTCGTTGATTCATGGTTTTTGCAGTCTACAGAGAAATGTTATCGCTGATTCCTGTTGTAAATTCAATTTATGATTTGATGTATAGCGTGTGTATGAAAGGTGTATCTAGGTGTATATAACATATTGTAAATATATCGAATATTAAATGTCTTTAATATACATATGAACCATTATTCATAGCCAATATGCTAACAACTGTATCATTTCTTCTAGCAAAGGAGAAGCTACATTAGCAGCTATGGGTCCCTGTCATAATTTCATTCTAAGAGGTGAGGTGCGCTGAAGAAGAAGAAGAAGAAGAAGAAGAAGGAGAAGAAGGATAAGAGAGATCGAAAACGGTGCAGGACTCCCGGGAGAAAAGTAAAACAAACGAATAGAAAGAAAGAGGCGAAGAGGCGCGTCTACCGGTAGCACTCGCTATTACGTGCTATGGCCAAGAGCGGCCTTTACAGAAACATCAGAGAGCATCCGCGCCCACCATCTTTTCAACCTTTTCAGTCAAGCTCAGCGCTTCTCTTTGCTTTATTTCATTTAGTTTTTAATTCCTCCCAATTCCACTGTCAAAGGTATGGGCGAGGGCGCGACTCCAGAGCCCCAAGCCGAGAGACTGTGAAAAACAGGGGCGCGTCGGTTGTCGGTCTTGCATCGCGAGTCTTCTCGATCCTTACGTGATTCTTCTTTCCTTGATCATCTTTCCGCTGGTGCTGCTGTTTCCCAACGAACGTCGTGCTCTTTTTCATCCAAAGAGAATATCTTCCGATCTCAGGAATTCCTTGACGTCCATCTGCATTAATTATATCATTAAATGTAATACAGTAGAGTGACTTTTCTCATCGGTATCGATTTATAAACGATTGATCAAATACACTTTGTACACATTAAAAGGATAATAGATAAAATGATTTGTACTTAACCATTGCGAAGCCATCCCACATATGATGCTTTATAACTTTATAGGATCTGCAAATTTATCGACAGTCATTGCTCCTGTTTGTTTCGGATAAATTGACGATCGATAGATTCTTTTTTTTTTTCCGAAGGAAAGTGACATTGATAACCGATCGATTAATTCGAAGAGCATCATAAGATCCGGCAAAGCACGCTCACTGTCCTGCTGTTACCGTTGGGCCTGTGTGATCTTCCGCAGCACCCGAGGGTTTGTCTTGTTGGTTCGTTGCCTGGCTTTTGTTTCTTTTTTTTATCTTCTTTTTCTTATCATCGAATGCAACGCAGAGGAGCAGCAGTGGCAGGAAAGGGGGCTTCTTAAGTCAGAGCGTAGCAAGATGGCCGCGGATGCCCGGTAAATAAGCGACTGTCATCTGACGCCCGCAAAAACCAGATACACCGCGCGCTCGCGCGGCAGACTGGTCTCGCTCTCCTCGCAAGATCTTCGCGATCTCTCTTCTTCCCTTTTCGTTTCTCTAGCGCTTTCGTTCTCCCACGTATTTCCTTCTCTTCCTTCGCTCCCCCTTTCTCGTCGTGTCCCTACACTGCCGCCCTTCGTCGAGAAACGAAGACAAGAGCGCCAACCCCTTTCGCTCTCTTCCACTCCGCAAGTCTAAAGATTAATTACAAAAAATCGCCGCGACGCGAATTGGAAACGTCGTTCCACGAAAAGACGCGCGGAGCCAGTAGCTCTCGCGTCCTTGTGCCGCGCATCATCCTCCATCTCTCAGAAGTTAACGTTCAGCATTAATTCCCAACTCGACGATCGGATCTATCGACTATTGCAAATTAAATCTAAAAATCAGAGTTGCTACCCTTCCATTACTTTTTAACGCATACGATTTGTATCATAAATTATTTTATATTAATTATCTTTTCAAACGTCTTATCCGAATGTCAGTACACATTTTTTTTTTCTTATTTTCTACATTTTTTGCATAAAATCTTTTTAAAAAAACCATGAAAATTAAATAAATGGAGAAAGTAATAAACTATTATTTCTTTTATTACACGTTATCCATAAGTTTTCTTTCGTACAATTTTTTTCATGAATTTTCATGCGAAACCGTATTTTTTTGTTTTCTCATAGAGGAAGCTTCGTTTTCATGAAAATTCTTTTTATTTTTTCGAGATTTTCATATTAGGATCATTAAAATTATCTAAAACGTCGAGGAAAATGATTTTTTAAAAATATCTGGATATATGTATGCGTATCTGTGTATATTGAGCCCTTGAAATGTTCAAACCTCCGTAGCTCCATAATTACTTGACCTATTAATCAGAAATTTAGTACACGGATAAAGCAAAAACATCTCTTTGTTCGATATAATTTTTATCAAAATTTACTCATGTATTTGAATGTTGTAAATAATTTTTGTAATTACTCTAGTTATCGTAAATTGGGGGGAGGGGAGAGTGGTTATGAGATTTAAATTTGCTCAATTAAATAGATAATCGAGCGACAACAAATTGATAATTATGGATAATTCAAGTTCAATTGCAATCGAAGCTTTTATTCTCTCTCATGGTCCCACATGCCTTGAACTAGGACACATGGAATTTTTCCGTCGGTAAATTAATCGACGAATTTAGATCAATAGTAATTATTTAATCGACCAACGAGAATACCGAGCTCCTCTGTTGGTTAATAATTGTTTATGTTGTCGTACGTTGAATTTCTCGACGATGCTTTTGCGATCTATTATATTTGTACTGCAAGCACACACGGGTCGTGCCAACGTTCGTGTAATTATATGAGTAATTAAGAATGCTCGTTCAAGAGACTTCTCGCGATTATATTGTCTGTCTTACCAGTGAGTAATTGTATGTACGCCTCCCTTGATCTTTCGTATGACTGCCTTTTAGCAGTTCGTTGGTGTTGGCAGTGTGGTTTGCCGGTTTTCTCGTAGCACGCCTCCTCTTTACCAGGAACATTGAATACAGCGCATACCGGCGGTATATCCGTTTCCATCATAGACATCGCTCGGGCAGATCTACTCGCGAGCTCGCGAACAACGTATAATAATTAATTTATTCGCCAGTCGGTCTCTCTGCCACACGTTAATTGAATCACTCTCTCCCTTCCACGTGACTCTGTACTCCTCGTGTACCGCGGGATCCTCTACGTACGTGTGCAATTAACGAGGGCTCTAATTAGACCTCACTGTAGCTACTCACAGAGACGAACCAGTTAATAGCTATCAATTTTTTTTTAAATCTAAACGAATATCGACTACTTTATTGATTTATAGAAATTTTTCTTTCCACGTAAGTATACAGCTGATCAATTTACGAGATAAAGACGGGAAAAGGAAAAGTCGAAGATAAATATAGGATACAAATGAAACCTTTCACCCTCCTCGCGAGTCTCGTTTCATTTGTCATCTCCGCTTTGCGTTTGACTCGCCACCACCAGTTTTCTCCATTGTCTACGCTTCATGGAATAGTTTTGTCCCTTCGAGGACAACGAGACTCTTCGAAACTGCTAAAACGGCTTGATAAACTTCGATTTACAGATCTATGCAAGCCTTGAACGCGATCAAGACTTGACGTTGAGTAAAAGTAGCTTGGAATCGGTTAAATACAAGTTTCAGACTCGATCGAAGCTTCCAAGAAGAAAACTCGAGGTTTCACTGGCCTGGACAACAATTTTCTGGCTGGGGCCGCCTCTATGACGCCTCCCTCGTGTTCCGGTTTTTTGTCATCACGCCCTCGCTCTCCTCTTCCGCTTCTTCTTCCTCCCTTCCCTCAGGGAGTTTCTGTTTTCTTTGTTGCAAAACTTGAGACGCTTTTTGTCGAATTTTGTACCAGCAGAACCAGCCAGAAGTCCCAACGAGTACGTATCCGCGTATATACAGTTAAACGTCAAACTATTGCTATAGAACATCGAAAAAAATGTTCAAATAATGTATCGCAATGAAATACAAATTTACACAAATTTTTATGCTTTTCACCAATGTTTCTTTTGTTTTCTTTTTTCTATCAATTCATGGGAACAATCGTCGAATGCTTGAAAAAAAATGTATCCACCGGTAGAGTGAAGTATCCCGGTGATATTCTTTGTGGGAGAGCTCGCGCGTATTAATGTTTACCAAACAAACATCAGCGAAAGCTTCGGTTGGCAGACAAGTCGAAGCTCTGACGCGTGGTATTTCATCAGGATTAAGGAAGAGCATGCGGGTGTCTCACTCGACAAATTATACGAAGAAAAAAGTGGTCCTCATCTCGTTGGAGCCTGGCATTTGTAAAGATTAGAAGAATAAGTGTTCGTGCGACGTAAAGAAGATCGAAACGAGCGTGACGTTAAAAATCTGTCTAATGTCCGTGATACTCGTTCGTGTCGTGTACCTCAGAAAGGCTTATCTTACTTTTGTAACCGTCAGCGTGTCCTCCTCGTGTTCCGGTAACGCCCGATCATCGGCTCAACTTTAATTACGCTTTGCTAACTTTAATATACTCGAGAATTCGAGCTTGTTCAAGAGTTTCGGGAAGCGCGCGGGGTGTGTTCTTCTGCTAAGATTGTTTTACGAAGTAAATGAGGCGATGATGACTCGTCCTGTTCGTTCGGAAACCACCAGCAGTAGCGCGTCACCCTCGTCCTTCTACATTCACCTCAAAACTTTATCGCCTAATTAACACGCTCCTCGGACACAGCGAGGACGTTCGTTCTTTTCCGAAGTTTGATACTTTCCATGGCATTCTATAAATTACGGACATTTAGGCAATTATATAACATTTAATATTCAATAGTAAGAAAACTCCTTTTATTCTTTTTCTTCTTTTTCGACCTCTTCTTACGAACAACTTCTTTTTTTCTCAAATTAATTTGCTTAAAAAAACCTCTCTCTCTCTCTCTCTCTCTCTCTCTCTCTGTACGTATTTCATTTTATCCTTATATTATCTTTTTAATATACTATATTTGATATATATATTTATAGACGATAAAATCTCTATCTCTTTTTGCTCTTTGCCAAGGTTTTTTTTGCGTTTTAATTTTTTTTCGAGAGAACGTCAAACAACTCGTGCGATATCTTCTCTCTAGCGTCGTCGGTTATTTCCAAGTTAATCATTAGCGTTGAATAGTAGTTGATCGTCTCGTTTAGTCATGACTATGTGTTTTAGTCTGAGTGTCCGTGTGTATAAAAATACTTTACAATACATCGTTTAACTGTCGTGTGTACACATTTAATTGGCTAGGTTTTTCTTCTTAAATCATCATCGAGTGAACTGGGCCGTGAAATATTCATCCCGAACCACTTGGCACTAGCTCCGTACCTAAAACACATAATAAACCACAGGATTAATACGAATTACTGTTACATTGCGTCATATTTGCTTCGTAGTCTTTACACGAGGGTGAGTATAGTACGATTCTTTTGATAGTCCCTTTTGCTCTCTATTCTTTCTTATATACCATCTTCCGACGTGTTTCAATCTTGACAAAAGAAAGCGAGAAGCCAAGAATACGGTTTGGCCAGTTTTTCTTTTAACCCTCCCAGAGTCTAGGAAATCAGGATTGACTTCTAGCAAAAATACTAGACGTTCTACTGTAAGAGGATCGGGAATAATACAAGCTTCGTGCATCGCTGCTCCCTACACCCTTCCCACATTTCCGAAGGGTTCGCTCCCGAGTTTTACTTCTTTCCGTTCACGGAAATGACACGAACTGTGTCTTTATTCATTTACCCTCTCTGTCTTCCGACTAGTCTCCCCTGCCGTCCGTAGTACCCATCGAAATAAAGAAACTGCAGTAGTTATCATTTTCTAGACTGCGTATCGTCGCTTAAAACTACATTAAAGGAAAGATTCTCCTGGCATAAGTGCTATATTTATTTATTTATTTATTTATTTATTTATTTATTTATTTATTTATTTATTTACTCTTTTTCTCGTCAGCCGCTGAGGCGAATATTACTGACAGCTTCGGACAAGAACGAGATAGTGAGACAGAAAACGTACAGTGGCTAATCTCTTGGTGGTGCCTAATGTCCGAATGTACGGAAAAGTCGTCAGCGAACACCCCGCACGGTGTTGTTAACCATTACGCCTTCTCTCACGTCTCCCTTTCTACTTTCATGTATCTCACTCTCGCCTGACTGTGACAAATAATTGGCAAAGCTTAACATAAGCCAGAGATAGCCAGTATACTTAGCTAATAGCAAAAAAGAATGCCTGGAACATCGGAGTCTGACGCCAGCCTTCAGCCACCCCCGGGCTGATTCCGAATTCCTTTTCGCGAATCCCTCATGCCTCCGAGTCTCCTTTAGGCTATGAGCTTTTGAAGCTGAACAAAGCTACAGTCTTGCATAGATCTTATTCGATTCTCTTGCTCACTATTTTCATAATATACGAATGTAATATTCGTCTCGTCGTTAACCAGGGCCAGAGATGCTTTGACGTCTCAATAAGTTAAAACTAGCACAGTGGTTTTGCGATTACCGGCGATGCTTTAGGTGAAAATGCTCGAGGCCCCCCGAAACGACATAATAGTGAGCCGCCTTCGACATTACTCGACCGGCTCTTCTCGCCCTTTCGCTCGCCTTCGAGAGGAACGTGTAGATAGCGACTCTCGCCTCCTTACCTTATACTTATTATTGCATTACCGGGCGCGAAACATTCTATTATAACTCCAAGAGGGAAGAACGCAAGAAGAGGCGCTAGCACTCCTAATTTTCTTGGCGTCCTTGACCGCAACTATACATCTTACTCTTGTTAATATGTAAAGAGCCGCTTATCGGAAAGTAGATATATACATAAAAAATAAATGAACGGACCAATTAATTATCGCGCGCAATAAAATTGAGATGCTAAATAAGTAATATATTGCTTATTCACGGCAGCCCTCGACAGTTGGCAGAGTTTCAGTATCCATGCCGTTGAAGAACCTCGCTGCTTTTAATGAACTCACTTGGCGAAACCATTAATAATAGAACGGATGAGTTGTCGGGAGAGGAAGAGAGATGATTCGCGAGTCTGTAGTATGAACGAGAGAACTACATTCTAGCAGCTAAAGTAGTTGTAGCGATCGGTCCAAAAGGGAGGCAACGAATTACAGGAGTGTGACGAAGTTTGGTTAAACTTTGCCCGCAGTTGGAGGAGCAACATACGTATAGGTATTAGCTAAAATGTACTGTGCAATATAGAATCTTTCGTTCCTAGGGGAAACTTTTTTCAGCTCCTCGGTTACTTTTCTCGTGATAGTTATCAGAGTCCGCTATAGCAGTTCTGGGTATCGGAAGAAACACGACTCTCGAGATTTCCTGTGATCTCCCTTTCAAGCGTTTCATTCATCGATAACACAGCCGCTTAGAAAAGTCAGAAGACCAGGGACACGAACTTAATGTGCACTCGAATAAATATGGCGAAGAAAAATAGAAGATCTACAAATTTTTTTTTGTTTAAAGATTTATTTGAAGAAACAAATCGTTTCATCAGTGTGATGTCACACGGTTGCTTAAGGGGGGGGGGGGGAAGGGTCGGAAAATTGGTTTTTTTTCTTTTTTTTTCTGATACTACAACTTATAAGAAATATTGTCAGAAAATTTAAAGGCATTAGGAGCAAAACTTTTCGAATTATAGACAATTGAGTCTCCGGGCGCTCAATCTCCCTTGACCGTCATGAGACTTTAATCGCGTTTTTCTCAAAACTTTTTTTTTAAGTCGGTAGTCAACATTTCTCGAAAACCTTTGGACCGATTTCGCCTAAACTTTGCACACTTCTTTTACATACCAAATACTCGGTTCTGAACGAAGAATTTTTTTTTTTCAATTACAACTCATTTTTTAAGTGAACATAAAGAGCAATTTTTGGCAAAAATCAGAGTTTTTTGATTGCACCTTTACTAAAAATTAAAAAATGAATATTTTGTTAATTCCTTCGTTCAAATCCAAGATAAACTTATGTACTAAAGAAATCTTTTTGGTTTTTTAATTTCGGTTAAAGCAATCATGAGTTATCCTGACGACCGGATGCAAACTTTTTTTTGAGGTGACTCAGTTCTCACCACTACCACTGGCTTATTTTTCAATATTTTTAAATGAAAATTTAACAGAATATTCTTAGAATAATGCTTAATAATGTAACAAATTAAAAATATATTAACTAATAAGGTACTCTGAAAAAAAAATCACAAAAATATGCTTTTTTTTTATGTATCTCAGACCCTTTTAGCATGGTTCACGTGTACATTATCAACCGAAAGTGAAATTCAATAGGAATTGGAGTATTTTGCGATAAGAGAAAAATCTTCAAAAAATTTTGTAAATTTGAGATTTACACATTCCTTCCTCGTGTTTCTCGTCCACTCGCAGACCTCTACGGAATGGTTATCTCAATTCTGGCTTCCACTTCATAGAGGAAGTGGTATTAAACATTTCAATAGAATAAAAAATCCAGTAAAATTGATAGTTTCATACAGTTTAAAATCCTTTATCTGTTCTTAATCGATATCATCGTCCCCTAGCCAATTTGTATACCGAGTTTCAGTTTGATAGATAAAAATTTACGAAAGTTAAAGCAAAAATAGATTTTTTTTCCCCAAAAATTACATAAATTCATGGTTCAATAAAATCTGAACGCTTCGATCGTTTCATGTTAAACCCAATACCGGACAACATTATCCCTTGGCCAATTATTGTAAAAAGTCTTAGCTCGATAGCTCAAAGCTTACTAAAGCTAGAGAGATTACACCTTTTTGTTTCAAAAAATTCAAACAACCACAAAATGAGACACGTGATAGTGATTTGGACGAAAATAACAGCAAACCGATGGGGAGTTACGACTCGTGTGCAAAGTTTCAAAAGATCCAATTCAATTCCGGAAGCTCCTAACACACACATGCACACGCTAAACACGGCCATTTTTTTCTAAATATGATTTCTCGACATTTTGGAACATTTTAAGTATTCGGACATAAAAAATCTCGAGAATTAAATGTTTTCACGAAAAGAAAGTTTCCTCTATAAGGAAGCACGAGTCAACTTGACTTTGAATAAAAATAGTATTAAAATGTTATTATTAAAGTAGTTGAAATACAATTTGGTTAAGAAATTCTTAGAAAATTAATTTTTTCGTCTCATTATATGATAAATGAATTCGTTGTTTTTTTTCGGATACATATGATTTTTTAAATAACATTTTAGTAACTTTGAATTATCAGTTTTCGAGAGAATTTTTAAAGACTTTCATTTTGAAATTGTTCCTTCAATGATCCTGAAACTTCTGATGTGTAATATGGAACTTTTTTACGGAAACATATTGAAAATTTGCGATATATGAAACATTTCTCAAAATTAAGAAAGAATAATTTCACAATCATTAATAATTTTCCGCGTAAAAATCGTTTTGCTTGAAAAAATCAACAATATGTTTAACATTGTAAAAAAATTACTTTTTAATACATTAAAAAAATTATTATTAATCAAAATCAATGTATCTTCAATATGATTGGTTTTCATTATTTTTTTTTCTTATTAGAAAGAACTTGAATTCTGATCGAAACAAACTTTTGGGTGAGAATGTATACATAAAGTAAACTTAAAATTACAATGGCAATAGAAGTATCACACAAGTGACAAAGCATTGGATTTTCTTTGAAATGTCTGAGTTTGGATTTATTTTACTTCATCACAGAGGAAACGTTATACTCAAAATGGTCCAAAACGTCGAGGAAAATGGTTTAGAGAGAGAGAGAGAGAGAGAGAGAGAGAGAGAGAGAGAGAGAGAGAGAGAGAGAGAGAGAGAGAGAGAGAACAGGGATTCAAAACTTCAAGAGACAACAATTCAAGAATTGTTATTGAATTTTTTGAAAAAAAAAAGGACATTTTCGCCTAAACTTCCATAAAATTTCGCATATTATGCCAAATAATTCGTCATTATTACAGATACGTTCGAGACTGTTTGGTATTACATTTATCCTTAATTAGTATAGAGATTCAAATTTTATGCGATTTTCAATTTTATGAAAAATTAACGCCATTGCCCCAACCTTCGCAAAACTTGAGCAAACCTAAATTTATTACAAAATCCAATCACTATTCGGTGGTATTTAATACACAGTTTCATTTAAATTTGTCAAGTGGTTAAGATTTTGGGTTTAATTTCGAAAAATATTGAGATAACGAAATAAAAATTTGTGTACACATCGAATAATTTTCAAGAATATTGGACACAGCATATCGGTATAATCAATTTTTCGAATTTTCTTTTTAACTTATCGTCGAGACGCTACTGCATTTGTCGTTAGAGTTACGATGGGTTAAACTAAAAAATTCGATATTCCTCTAATTCTCAAAAATGCAATGCAGATGGATTGAAAATCATTTGATAAATAATCGAGCACGTAAGTAGAGCTTTAAAAAGTTTTTATATATTTCAATTTTCGTTGAAATATGTATAAAGAGATTTTTCTGAAAATGTTGGGTTGAAGGTTGTAAAAAATACGAAATAACTACACTCGAGTACAACCTTACAGGTTGCTTCCTCATTCTTTCGTTCCATCGTCCACAAAGTTTCCTCAATGAGGAAGCCAAAATTGATCAACGAACGTCCTCATCGTAGAAGATGCTGTGTAGATGACGAACCAAAAGAATGAGGAAGCAACGTGCAAGGTTCTACTTAGCAACTTTTTTTATTCTCTGCCTTCAGTCGCTAACGGTAAGTAATGTACCTCGTGTACACCTCTTTACATTCTTTCAGAGGAGAAGGAGAAAGGCAGGAGTCGAGGAACTGTAGGGAAAAGGAAAAGCTTCGAAGTGCTGAAGGAATAAGGGCAAAAGGATGAGGGGTCTTGACTGCGTCTAGGGACCACTCCCACAGCTCTATTCTTCAGCAAATCGTAGCATATTTGTCAGATTTTTGTTAGCGAGCAAAACCCCGAGGAGTTCGCTTATAGCTTCTCTCTATCTACTTAAGTGGATTGGTTTCGCCTGTAAGGACGGACACAATAGAATAGCAGAGGAGAGCATATAACTTACATGCAGTCTAATTCAGCGAGTATTCACGCGATGCTTCAAGTATCGACACCGATTCTTAGCTAAAGCGAAGTACACGAACTTTTAAGCCCTATTTTATCTTCCAATAAAATACTCACCCTTGAAACCCTTCTCGGGTGAGGGTGCAGCGTCGAGACTCGTCGCATCGGATTCGACGTCAGCTTCGCTCTCGATCGGTGTGTCGATCTGGAACAACAGAATAATACAAACATTGAGTCAATTTGTAAAATTTATTTAGCACTCTTTCGTCATATTTCTTATAGTTGAACTAAGATATTGATTAATCTATTAATAAATATATAAGATATTTATTAATATTAATTACGAGCTTATAGAATGTGTTGGAAAGAACTCAGGCAGTATACGTAACGTGTTACGAATACTGCATGTGACGAGCAGTCAGAGATATTATAATCTAACATTATATAATTGTTAATAAACTGAATTTATTTGTCAAAAAAATATGAAATGAACTAAAAGTTAAGTTAATTTTACAATGCGTTCTGCCTAAGACCTTTCTACAGTCCCAAAACACAGTTAAGGGCGCCATTATTATGCGAAAGTAGCACCCTCTGCACATTTTTATGACGAAAGAAAAAAAAATTCCAATTTCCTCCAATAAATTTAAACAAGGGTGCCATTATGACGCAATAAAGTTGCCCCCTCTGTAATATATTTCGTATTAATGTGCAGAGGGCACCACTGTTCAACGAAAGCAGCGTCTTTCATTAAATTTTCGCGAAAAAACGGCAGCCAATTTATTTCGCAAAATTGTAAATTTTCAATTTATCTTCACATATTTATAAATAATAGAAAATACTTTATGAAAAATATCATAAATACGTTAAGAGAGGGCCAAGTTGGCGCGATAGTGGCGCCCTCGATTACAATTTGCGACAAAAAGTAAAACAACTGTATTTTAATAAATGTGTTATTAAACATTTGAGAAAGACATTTAAAGGGATTTTATTAAAAATGTATTACAAGATCGATGATTTAATTTATAAACACATTGAAATCCCATTTTTGACAAAAGTGTACAATTTTTTATCATTATGAAGATAAACGTATTTCAACAATATTCTTGATAGTTGTCTATCAATTTCTCCAGTGACGTTAATCGTGGAATTAAATAAAACCTTAAGTAAAATATATTTTACGCGATAATCGTTGTTCTATATCAAAATTTTCATTGGCAATAAAATTTTCATGGGTTCCGAGACCATCTTTTGGCGATGTATGTTACACCATAACTAGTTAGTATGTCCATGTGGATGTTTCTATCTCTCTTTCCTCGTTTATTCCCGGTGCTGAGATGCGCGTACATTGAACATGTATGAACAGCTGCCAACGGTTGGTCCCGGATCGTCTTCCCACGACTCTTCGTTCTCGCTCACCCCAACAGTCTCGTCACACATGCCATTCGAATATCGGTCGACTCTGAGCTCGATCACTTGCGCAGAGATATCGTCGCGTTCTCCAATACCACATGTCCATTCCTTCTTAATTAGCAACCCAAAGGAACGTCGATGCGCAGAGTCCGTCTGTCTATGCTAGATCCATGAATCGACGATTCCTTTATTAAGAATTTCGGCGAGATGGTTCAGGCAAAAGGGTCGTCGACACCAGGAGGTAAAACTTAGTTTCACAAACGTTCCGGATCATCCTCTCTCCCTCCCTATTAAATGATCCCTGACCTGTCATAAAAAAACCCCTCTCGCCCGAAAGGAACAAAAAATGCCGCTCCTACATTATACAAACGTCAAAGCAAAAAAAGCAAGGGACTCTGTTTTCTGTTTCGCATACTATCTCGCACACTCGCCAATATAAAGAGTTTGCTTCAAATGTACGAGGCAAAGATGCAGAAAGAGGGAAGGATGAAATGCTCATGAAGAGAAACTCAAGTGTTTTGCGGTGGTTCATTATTTGAATTGGTGGATGACAGGATCGGGTGTCGATCCTGTCGTCGCGAGATATCGCTCGGTTTACAATTCGACTGAATCACTCCATGTTTCTGGTTAATGAATTAACCAAGAAAGTACATCCAGTGCCTCGAATGGTTCGGAGAGAGACAATGATCGAAAGCCCAGACGCTTAGCTTACGATTCGGTGCGCTGCCGTTCCTTTGCTCAGTCCCCCTTTTATCTTTCTTTTATCCTTCGGTTATTATCCTCGAACCAGTCAAACAAATCGAAAAGACACTTTGCTATAAAGTAGAAGAAACAAAATGAACCGTAAGCTTAAGAGAACGCGATACAACGTAGATGTATAATGACTTGACTGAAGGGTGCGAGACGAAGAAACGAATAGTAAGTAGCAGCAGCAGCAGCAACAGTGCTCATCTCTTCTCGCAGCAACCTCTTTTCCCATAGGCCTAAATATAGCAAGTGTCATCCGATGAGTTTCGAGCAAGACGCACGTGTTTCTCTGCGAGCTCATCACCAGCCTCTCATCTCGACGCTAACATGTGGTCGAGAATCCTGAAGATATTATATTTCTCGCCCTTCATCAACTGTGGCACAGTCTTATACAATATGATTTATTTTCAAAGCTTCGGAATTTCGTATCTAAACTTGGATGAATTATACAAATATTGTCCGAAGTCAAGCGTACATTGCCTGTGTAAAAATGATTCCATTTTATCAACTCTTTCTACGTCTCCGGATACCAGACTTGTCACACATCCATAACTTTTCAGTACAATTTTTGTTTTTTTTTATTCGCTCCATAAATCATTTAATGTTAATGATATTTTACAAATATCACTTAGGAAATAAAATATCTCAACATTTGATACTGAGTTTTGCGTTCATGGCCACTGGATAAATACGGCAGGCATCAAGAAATATTTATCTTGTAAAGAATAGTTTACATGAAATGATTATGTGCAAATTACTTTATATCGAATTAATTGTATGGACAAAGAGTAATCGTATAATATAATTTACTGAAATAATGGAGAATTTTGGTGAAATTTCAAGTTATCGAACTGAAATTTCCTACATAAATGACGTTACAATCAAAGTTCGTTGACATTGACAATTGAGTTCGTCTGACATTGACAATGGCTATCAAAATTAATAGAATTAGCAAATTAAGAAAAATTCTCGATTCGCTATTTTTTTTTTTTTTTTTTTTTTTTTACAAAATTTAAACAAATCTACAAAGTAGAAACTTGCTTATTGCTACCTTATTATTTTCCACCTATCACAACGTTTCCTCTACGAGGATGTTAAAAACAATCAACATACTCTGTCATAGAAGTGGTTTTGTGAAAGGTGAAAAATAATGAAGAAATGTTGAAGATTCTACTTTGCAGATGTTTCTTGTTTCTTAAGACCACAAGACGAGTGTAGAAGAATCCACGAGCATGAGCAGCAAAAGCTTTCGAGCGGTTGCTGCACTCCCGCGCTCAACTCGTTTATCCGTTGCACCGCTCATGGCAAAGCGCAGTGCATCAAGCACAGCGAGGGCAAGTGCGTAAAGCGAGCTCGTTGCTGAAAGAAGAGATGAAGAGATGAAGAGAGGAAGAGAGGAAGGGAGAGGGAGAGGGAGGGAGGGAGAGGGGGAGAGCAAAGGAACGCTCTCGTTCTCCGGCTCGACCGCGCGCAGTTTTGAAATGCTGGGCAATATAGTGAGTTCGTTATGAGCACCGGGCAGACGTGGTATGGCTCATAATTGTAGAGTCCGCTCCCGAGAGAGCCTTCCATCTCTCTTTCTCGCTCTACCTTCGGGCTCCGAGAAACTAACTCCATCTCGACTAACACCTATTGTCCAGGGGCTTCTTCAACTCGTTTACCCTAAATTCTCTTCATCTTCGGCAGATCTACGAATTTTATTAGATATCCAGTCGCCGTTGAATATATTTCACTCTCTTTCCTCTTCAAAATAATGTATTTAAGTTATTCAAAATGCAGAAACTGACCTGTAAATGCACCACAAGAATGGACAAAATATTCGACGTCGAAGCTGAAAATTATTAGTTCGAGAATGTCTTAATCCTCGACGGTGAGCGAAGCTGAAAGCGGGCGCGCGCGTCTTCGCTTCAACATACATTTTTTACAGCTCTTTCCATGATACATGCAAGCGCGCGCGCGTGTGTGTGCTTGTGTATATAGAAAGAGAGGCCTCGGTACATAATGCGTCGTTGCTCGGAGCGCGCACTCCACAAGTTATTCTCAAGTCTCGGGAGTTCTGATTTTTCTCTGACGATGCAACTGCAACTGCCCCGAATCACTGAACTGAGCCTGCTGTTTATCTGCAGTTTCTTTTTATTTCCTTCGCGATGTTTCTCTCGTTTGGAGAATTAAAGCCTCCTCGGTGCGTTTATCTGAGTGTATTAAGACGATGTGAAATATATTTCTCAGTGTTTTTCTCTCTCTCCAGTGTGAGCGTCATTAGTTATATCTCTTTCGCACCCATACATTTCTTAAGAGAGGAAAGAGAAGTTTCGCGCGGCCAAGCCTTCTCCCGGACTCTCTGGAACGTCTTAGGTACATTATTCTCATGGCGTCTTGGCATATTTATCTTCTCGGTGAGAAGAGAAGAGGCGCGGAATGAGGGTGAGCCAGCGGCATACGAGACAAGGGTGAACGTCAGGCCAACAAACTATGGCCATCCCCAGCCGCGGTAACCGCGTCTTAATACCGCGAACCGCAGACTTAATAAACCCTCCATATTCCTCTGAAATTTGTACGAAACGTGAGTACAACCTTGGGACTAAAACGTTTTTGTATTATACTTGGTCATATCTAAATTTATTAAGGGGAGAATATTGTCATTGATGCTCAAAACTTAAACTTTCAGGATTTTTATGCAGAATATTGGTGAATTAAAAAAAATAAATATTATTGCTAAAAGATACAACAATGCATAAACAAATTAATTTTTTACTTTTACTTCTTAAATATGATCAATGTGATATTAAAAAATGTCATTTCTTTACTATTCCTTCCTCATACTCATACATTTTCCTTTATTCGTTGCGATTTTCATGGAAATTTATGCCAGCTTTGAGATTTAATGATATTTTGAATTTTTATAAATGTCTGTGGGTGTTCTGACTTTTGTAAATTTCGAACTTTCGTCTTAAAACGTCATACAAATGACATATCGATTAAGAACATTTGCGATTTGGTTTAAATCGCTTTCAAATTTTATGAGTTTTGACATTTTTCAAATAAATTATCGTAAAAGATCTAACTCGAGTAAACTTGGAGATATCAAGTTTAAATTCTGCACGCGAATGGGTAGCACAATGAATAATGTTTGATATTAAATTTGGTGAAAATCGAACAAGGCCTCTTTAAAATTTGACATTTTTTAATTTTACATAAAATAATTGTTGAGACTCTCACTTTAAAGGAGCTTGAGCCATTAAGCTTTAATTTCATACAAATGTTTAGCAGAATGAAATAAACATTAGAAAACACAGTTTGATAAAAATTGATGCAGCGGTTCAAAATCGTCAAGATTTGGAATTTTTCAAAATATAAAGTTATTAAAATAACTTTTATAAATAGAGAAAAGATTTTATTTTTTAACATTTTAATATGCAGGTTCGTCTATAATTTGTGTGTGTGTGTGTGTGTGTGTGTGTGTGTGTGTGTGTGCGTGTAAAATTGCGGGAAATGTCTCCCGCAAAAAGAGGTTTCAAAAAAAAAGTCGTAGGATGTGTGTGAGTGCGTGCGTGCCAGACTTGCAATATTCAAACCTCTATAACTTATCAATGACCTGAAATTTGGAAATAAGTGTGGAATAATTTGAAAATAAACACCTCATTGATTGTTGTGATTTTTGACAAAATATATGCAGACGATCAGATGTTACGTTTGAAATTTTTGAAAAGAAAAAAAATCCCGTGATTATTCTAAATTTTGTAAGAGTTTAGGTATGACGTAAAATAATTATTAACAATTTTAGATATGTTGTAAGGTCTTAAATTGATCTGCGGACTTACCCAGATGCTGTGTGAATGGCGGACCAAATGAATGAGAAAACAACACGCAAGATATTTTACTTTGCAGCTTATTTTTCAAACAAAGATTCAAAGTAAAACCTTGTATGCATTGCTACCTCATTATATCCATTTTTCACACAGCTTCCTCCATAAGAAAGTCAAAATAGATCAACGTACTTCCAAATAGATTTCGTAAAAAATAGAAAACAATGAGACAGAAATGCGCAATCTTAGTACTTTGCCTCCTTTTTTTATTTGGAGTTGGATGTTTTTCAAGTTTGAGTCTCGAAATTTTCACATAATTTATAAACTGCTAAGAGATTGAAAGTCTTAAAGATTTAGAAACGAATCTTTCATTGGTGAAAGTAATATTTTTAAAAAATCAGGATAATTAAAGTTGGTTCGTTTTCGTACTGTGTGAGTTGCCATGAAATGAATCATATCCCCTTAATTTGAGAAAGTTCATAAGTTCCATAAATTGTTAAATAAAAATACAGTTCTACGTCATACTTTACATAGCCTATTCTCTTAAAATTTTACATTTTTAATAGCTAAACAGAAAACAAAAAACGTGAAAATCAACGATTTATAGTTATACTCTACAATTTCTTAATGCGAATATGAAGAAGGGTGGTTGAATATACAGAGAACGTACGTCCCTGGCAGCGTGAGCGAGGTATAAATTCAAAGTAGATTAATATTGTCCCGTTCGCAAGAGGAGCAGGGGGACAGAGAAGCAGGAGAACAAGGAAGCAAGCAGGGAGGCAGGCTGGGCATCGCGAAAACTTATGGGGCTAATTCAACGAGAGCGAGTTATTACTGGGTTCGGAGTCCCGAGACGCTACGCGGAGATTCCGCAGCACAGCGGTACACTCGGCTCTCCAGCATTCACAGCTAGCCGAGAGAAACTCGCTCGCGTGTTTTGCACCCCGTGCGGCACGCCGCTCTCGACCGCAGGGAGTGTGAGTAGAGCAAGAGGTTAGCTCAGTCACCAGTGCCCATCCTAAATAAGAAGCGGAAAGAGTAAGTTACGATCTGGTAATTAAGAAAATTGGAAACTCAGAATCTGTCCACTGGAAAATAATTTAAAAAAAAAAAAAGAAAAAGAGAAACAAGTAACAAGAGACGAAGAAACGAAAGAAGCTCGAATAATGAAGAATAATTATCCGTAGGAGACGTTATCGTGAAATTCGACTCTGTCAAAAAGATTAAACTGACATAAACGAGAAGACTCGCGAGGTTGCTCGGTCTTTATCATCGAGAATTCAACGAACGTTGCTTTTATTTTATTTTCCCGTGAAGCTGATTCTTAAAAGCGTGATTCACGCCTTCGCTCCTCCGGTCAAGTCGGAGAAACTTCTTAAAAAGGCACTCGAAGTGTACAGGGACAGTGAACGAAGGGTACACAGGGAGATGAGCTGCTGCTGCAGCTCTCGCTGTACTATGAAGGCGGCCTTTGTGCCTGACGGAAGCATGCTTCGACTCTGATCTTCCTTCTTCTCCGTTCTCTAACCATACCATAGTCATTCCGGATGCCTTTTCCTTTTCATGCAATTCTGTTGTATTACTTGGTTGAATATGTCTGTCTTTGAGTGGATAAATAAAAGACGTCGAATTAATTCGCGTACTCAAATAACTGGGATTTTTTATTTTATTTTTCCAACGCCTCAAGACTCGTAAGACACTAAAATGAAATGGATAAGTTTGAGGCGCTACACCTACAATTCAACGTAAGCAATATTTCCTAAGCTTACTCTGACTCTTGGGAGTCTCTTCACAACAACAATTAAATAAATTTCAACTCTGCATTTATTTCCGGTATCGAATATTAACGCTAGATCCCCACAACGAAGAACCGCAGTACTTCACAAATATTCGTTAAAATAAAATTCTGACACGTAAATCCTTTGAATTATCCAAAAGATAATATAGTCAACTATTTTGGTCAATCGTTTCTCGGCTGAAAGCAATTCCTCGTTGGATATTTCTCAATGTACGGGATTTCACGAAGAAACATTTCAATTTTTTTCCACATTTCAAAGACGTCTCGTCTCCCTTAAGAATGTCAGGGATCTTCGTCTTGGTCGTCTGGATCGTTGTCGTAGAGTAGCTTTCCGTCGTGCACCCTTTCTCGTTCAGGATACCGTGGCAAATTGCGAAACGTAAGAGTAGGATAGTGTCGAGGAGCTGTGCGCGAAGCAGAAGTGGAATGAGAAGGATGATGATGGTGGTGGTAGTAGTGTTGGCGAAGCGAAGACGAGGTCTTAGTGTCTCGCTTAGCACCCTATCTGTAGGGATCTCTTCTCATCCGCCGGATCGCTCTGGTTCCTACCCCTTGGGGGCCTGCGTTTGTCGTGAGCATTACTCACTTTCTAGACGCCTACTTGCGGAGACACCCTCACGAGTGAGCGAGAGCGAACAAGAGATCGACGCCACAGCGGGCTTGTCCCTGCGAGGCTCACTGACTACATTAGGGGACAAATCTTCCTTCTTCGGGGCTCCATATACTGCCAGGAGGCAATGGAAGTGGAGCATAGTCCTCCGGAGGATCGTCCAGCCGTCCTTCCTCTCTTTCTCAATCTCTCCCACTCACTTTCCATCTTCTTCGCGTTCTGTCTTCCAACAAAATCGTGAAAAGTCTCGTTGCTCTCTGCCAAATTCTTTAATGGATCCGAGAACAAGGATACTACTTTGATACATCATCCGTGCGTAGTATCATCAAACCACATTCTAAAAACAAGCGTGTCGCTTCAATACGCTTCACGCGTGTTAATCGTGTACTCCCTTTATATACGTTTTCTTGCGTATTGATTACCAACGACACGCCTACAACCGTGTTCTTGCATCTATTTATTTTCGACACTCTTGTCAACTTGTTAAAACCATGTGTAGTTTTCTCTCCAAGCTTTTGGAATTATTAACACTTGCATTGTGATTTCGTTGATCTATCGGAGACGGTGATGGAATGCTGTCTTTGACTTCTTTTGGCTTCCTAAATAGGCGGGTACTCTATTCTCTATTAACTGTAAACTCACATGCTTCGTCGAACGAAGCGGTGCTACTGCTTTCGTCTTTATTCGAATTTCAAAACTTCAATTCTGTAGAAATAGAAAAATAGTTATTAAAATAAAATAGAACCAAAATAAATGAAATTCCATTTACTTTGCAATCTATTTTCCAACATCCAATGTCAACGACAATATTTTTGTATGGGACAACCGAGTGCTCTACGCGATTCTCTGGTACTGCAGCCATAGCCGATTGCACCCTCCTTTCTCAAGCGCAAATTTATAGCCATGTGGGCGGACATATACGTGTTCACGTGCTTCTACACGTATCGGAGTTACGCATGTGGCAAGAGTACCACTTGTTCGCAGAGAGGAGCAGAACGACGAGGGCAACCTGTTGTAGAAACCGAGTGGCCCGCGATTAGCAGACTCGCAGCGCGCTATAAACAGAAGCTTATTTGTTCTACGACCACGCAGCGTATATACCGCTGCAACGAGTGTTAAGTGGCTTTGAGACTGTCCTTATATCTGGACGCTCTTGAATGTACGAGAGCGGTATCGAGCAACACCCGACGATGAATTTCTGCGGATTCTCTTCCTCTTTTACCTCCTCATCTTCATTCCTCTTCGAACGAGAAAATCCTAGAGGTCTGGCTGTTGAAATACGATAGGCAGTACAGATTTTCCTGTAGGTGTCTGTCCATAACTTATTCAGCGTTTAAGGGTGCTGTTTGTAAGTCGAATGTTGCCTCAGCCGCAAGCCCGCACACGTTACCCATAAATCATGGCATTTTCAGATTTTCTTTTATCAGCGAGTCAGTCTCTCTAGGTAATAGAGGAGTGGGGAGTCGCGAACAGTGACCGCTGACCCAACGTCATAAATATCACCATTAATATTAACTTAGGCGCTCTCGGAATCGCGCGAACGAATAGTGGATACTCTGAACGGGAGAAGAGGAAGCGGGCTGCGGTAGAGAAAAAAAAAGAGGCCGTTATAACGTGGTCAGCCGGGAAAGCGAGTGAAAAAAAATCTTGTATGCCGGGGACGAATCTCATATAGCGACACAGCTGGGAATTGACAGGCTGGCGCAAAAATTCATGGGGGAGATGTCAGTTCTCTTTCCCCTTCACTGTTTCTCCTCACCGTACTTCTACCTATTATCCATATTATTCGAAATAACCATTCCTGGCGGAGATTCCTGCAATTGGAATCTCGTGATATTCGGTTAAAAATAATCGTATTTTTCTATGTTTGTCTTAATGTATAATAGTCAATGAAAAATGTTATTTATTGCTCAATGCATCAGATAAAACATATTATATTGATCAAATAAAAATTCAATTGTTTCAAATATAAATAATTTCAAACAATTTATTTATTTGATTTAAATAAATCTTGTTTGCATAATTCGTGCATTTATTTATTACTCAATTGAGCCAAAAGAGAAAGAGATATAAAAATAGTATACCTACTTTGGTAAAACATAAAAATATAGTTAACATTTTTATCTGATGGAGTTATCAGTAGGTTTCATTCTTATATTCTCCATAATTGTTCAAACTTTACAATGGCGTCCGAGTCATAAGGCTTTGTTGTTTCGTTTAAATTTTCAACGGATATTTAAAGTCGAACCTTTGACTCTTTAGAATGTGTCGGTCCATTTAAAAAATCAATGTATTGACTTAAATAAATCTGGAATGAAACTAAAAAATATCGTGGTCTAATGATTCCAAGGCAAATTAAAAAGAGATTGTAGAGTTGAATTAAATCTACAAATTTACAATTTTTATTGATAGAATTAATGTTAATTGATGCATTTTTGTTTTAATATGTAATTTATATGAAGAGATTTTTTTTGCAAATTTTTTTTTACTGAACATATCGTCCTGAGTCTTGACACTTTCTTGTGGAAACTCGCGGCAGGTAACTGACGAGTCGAGCTAAGTCAGTGCAAGCTTCGAGTAAGCAATGGATCTGCACTGACGCAACGATGAAACTGTCGAGAGCGCAATTTGTCATTGCCGGAGAACAGCACTCAATGAACTCTCCGTACGTTCTACTAGTAGGCACATACTACACAGAGTCTACGGTTACTCGGAACTGTGCGTATCATCACACTCGAGAAATACACCGACTACTTATTAAATGCAAAAGGCTCTTAATACACACACACACACACACACACACACACACACACACACACACACACACACACACACGAAACCGTTGTATTTATCACAGAATACAATGTTCAGTGTAATTTGGAATGGAAACACGGTGTGTCGTAGCAGAGGGAGAACGAATCGTCGGTTAATTCGGAGGAGCGATTCTCGTAACGCACTGCATCCCTTTTATTGACGTAACTCATTGACGTATCGCTTGAATGACTCGCTCGACCCGTAACGCCTGATTCCTCGTTTTTTTATTTATTTTTTTTATCTAAACATATTTTGATATTTTTTGTCCCTCTCCAACGATGGGAGACCGATGACGATGCGTTTTCGCTTTAATTAATTGATTTTTAGGAAAGAGTTACCGACACTATTGGTGATGAAAGTGAATGACTTATTGGTCGAACGAGAGGGTGACGAAACTCAATAGATTCGAGACCGGATGCTCCCCAGGAAAATTTCGAAGCCATTGATAAATAAAGTCCATTAAAATTGTAGAGTAAATCGTTGGAAGAAATAAGATTATTGGTTAAATCTGTTGAGACGTAATTAAATTAAATGACTCGTGATCAGCAGGAAAAATTGTAACGTTCCGCCAAAGTCATATCTGAGAGTTATTTAACTTTAAAGTCAGAAAGAAATTTTAATGCGGTAAAAAAACATATTCCAGTAAAATCGCAATTTTTCATTGAAATAAAAATTGCGCTTATTCCCTTCGCAACAGAGTGATTTGATTTTAATGTTGCGCGTAAAGAGGGCAAGAGAAATAGGAATAGAGAGAAAAGGATACTTGTGCACCAGGACAAAGATAATTATTGCCATTAGCTGCACGAGAGGGGCGCGTTTACTGTCTTCGATGCGAAGAATAAAGAACACGGCTTCGAGTCGTTCTCGCTTTTCTCTCTGCTGGTGCTCTCTTGACGCCGGACCCGAAGGATGTTGAGACCGTGGAGCGTCCGGTTTTGCCCGTAACCCCGTGTAAACAGGATCCTCGTTTACCACGCCAACTGGATGCAACAGAGTATGAAAGGGTCTCCCCGCGAAGCTCGAAGAACGCGCCGAGTTGCCGATCTCCTGTTTCTTGCTCTTTTTAGCTCGTCTCCCCCCTCCTCTCTCTTTCTCTCTTCTTCGCGAGAAAGAAAGGCCGGAGGAAGGTGAATGACGAGGTTTCCTTCACCTCGCAACTACGAGCTTTCGCTCCCTCGTTTCCTTCGCAGAAATCATTGTAGAAACGAGCGAAAAGTCTTGTCAGAAAATTAGTTCCGCAATCTGTAAAATTGATTTTAATAAATTATAAAATCAATAGAAGGACATCCGGGGTACAAAGAGTGCCTTGAGAATTGCATACTTTCGATCTTATAATCGTGAAGAGATTCGTCTATGCACCGGAGGATGTTGGTCGCGACGTCGCTTTCGTTTGACGAAAGAGTGAGATGGAGCTACGTACTTCACGTGATATGGAATTCTGGGTTTCGCGAGGGCAGACGAGACGAGGGGATCGAAGGAGAGACGAGGCAGGGCGCGGGTCGGTTATTCCGCTACTGTAGAAAAGAGGAAAGAGAGAGGCAGCTCTAAATCGTGCGAGTCAGGGAGGACTCGGGAGAGAGAGAGAGAGAGAGAGAGCGAGAGAGAAGAGAGGTGGGGGGGAGGCGCATCCAACGCGGACATTCGTCACACGACATCAAACGCGGTTGCCGCCCGTCGGACCCGTAGCCGACCGGCTCTAAAGACTCCGGTCGATCAGCAACAGCACCAGTCAGAAAGCAAGCCACAGATCGTACTACCGAGCGGAGACGAAAGGGTGAAAGAAAAATGGGAAAAGAACTCGAGACTTTAGAAGAAAAAAATTAATTAATTAAAAACTATTGTAAACTGTTTGCTGGACTGAAAAATGAAGTAGGATACAACGAAGGTGTTGCACTTGTAACATTTAGTTAAAATGTTCCAAAGTAAATGCTGTTTGCTTGGTTCCTTATTTACCTTATTTTGAATAAGCCACAAATACCTATGGGAATTTTCATATAAGTCGAGAATAGCAAGATTCTGGTGCAGACAAAATGAGCAAGATTTCGGTTGATCAGCAACAGCACCAGCCAGAAAGCAAAACCACCTACAACCGAGCAGAGACAAAAGGGTCAAGGAAAACTGGGAAAATAACTTCCGGAGAATTGAAAAGAAATATATTTTAAACAATTCTAAACTATTTGTTGAACTGAAAAGTCGAGTAGAGTGCAACTATCGCTTTTTCATTTACATCCTTAAGGTAGGTCGGCAAAGAGCTTTGTTCAATATCTACTTAATTTTGAATAAGTCACAAATAATAAGAAAAAATTGCGTACAATGACGGAAATGGCAGAAATCTAACGCAGAAAAATTGATGCACCTGTGTTCTGCCGTATGATTTACACCTGCGGTTTTGTCCAGTACAGCAAGTAATTTACCACGATTGATTCCGTGCGTTACGAGTCGCGAAACCCCTCGCCGAGACTCACGATCTTGAGATCTCCTACAGAGCTTGGGATAGCCAACGGACTTGGGTCGCGAGCTGATTTGTTACTATAAAATCAGTCGACTGTGAAGCAAGGAATGTGTTGAGCGTGAGCTGAGCACCCGAGCATTGAAAAAATATTGTTACTCCAGTTCTGTCTATGTCTAGTTAAAGTGTTATATTTCAGTAGTTCGCTTCCTTAGCTGGGGTCGAAGTAGAAACGTCTTTCGTTTCGAGCAATTGCCAGGCTAAACCTAATCTCTCGACAAGAGGCGTTGGTTGGCCGCTAAACCAAGAACCCCGACAACATCTAATCCCCGAACGCGCCAAAATCTTCCTGCCGCGAAGGAACTGCGTTTGTTATCTCGCCAACATTAACCCTATACACTACTGAAAGCCTCCCTACCATCCCTTTCCTCAAACCATTGTCTCAGCCGTGCATGAGCCTTTTGCAGACCACCAACGAGATCTTAAATCTAAATTGCGAGGCGTTTGTCAAGAAGCGTGTTCACGGCGACTAGGATGAACAACGAAACGTCTCTGCGTGCACGGTTCTCGTCGGAATAATTGCTTGCTGTGTCTATAGACAATGAAAGGAAGAGCGAGAGTAAATTCCGCCTGATAAGTCGAAGTCACGATATTACCTCAAAATATAGAAAATATCGAAGCCCATTTTGTTACTCTGCTAATCGTGCTCCGATTGATTGGCAGATAAATTGATACAAACAAATTCAAATCAGTGTCAAATTTAACTTAATACATAACAATTCAGAAAGACGCGGTAATTTTCGATTTTTTTTATTTTAGTTTTTTTTATAATATCATTCAATCATTTGTTAGACATAGAAAGGATCGATTGGAAACATTATTCTTCACTTTGGCAGATAGCGTCATCGGAATATATGAGGATTTGATTTTCAATCCATACTTAATCGCCCAAGTTGTATCTGTACCAAAGATCGATATCGGTTGCTACTTTTGAATAGTAATTCTTCGTTTATTTATCATCAATTTTTCCAATATTAATTATTTCATAAAAGTTACCGATTCGTAACTTTTCGGGATTTGTGACTTCGTGTATTCATTTTTTATTTAATAAACGGTTCTGTTGTTTTTGTACTTAATATATTTTTATGCAACGCGTGCTTGGAAGGTTCACTTTTCGAGTGCTGTGTGTCGTGGTCCAAGTGGCCGATTAACGCACTCCCACAATCCGCATTACTTTTCCGCACTAGTGGTAGTAGTAGCAGTAGTAGATTATTTCACTGTTTTAATTAAACCTAGCAACGAGATGTCACGACCAATGATTTTATGCGAGGCGACAGAACCTTGTCGCTACGAGTGACAAATAGATAATAGATAAACTAACACGACCAGTGACACTGCACGAACTTCTTGAAACCGTTAATAATATTACAAGAAATTTACACATTTATATTTCTCTTGAATTGAACTTTCCAAGCAGGCTTTGAATAAAATATTATATTCCACAGGTGCACATAGTGGCGAATCTGACTATCGTGACTTTACGACATTCGCTTTAAGGCTTGTCACATTGACACGAGGACTCGTGTAGTTGTCGCTCACTCGCTTACGGCTCGTGGCGACATTCACCGTACTTGTACTCATGTCAATGTGATATAAGCGTTAAACTCATGTTGCAACTTCACGATAGTCAAAAAATGCATTACTTCGCACACTTGTAGCATAAACTATTATATATTAATATTTAATGCTGAGAATAATTTAAGATAAATGTAAAGAACAGACGTAACAATTTGTAGTTGCATTCTGATTTTAATTTGATTACCTTTGCTTTTCTTCTGAATATTTTTATGAAATACAGTTGAAATGTATTACAAAGAAAATATTAAATAAACATCGATGTAAGTTAATTTTATAAAATAATTTATACTCGAATAATAGCCAGATAAATAAACAAAAAATGCTTATTTCAAAATAAAGAGCTCCATTGCTGATTCGCTCTCCACTAATTTTTCAAATATCTAGCACAAGCGCACGCCCGAATCTCATGTTTCTTGTCATCGCATCAACACGTTCTTTTCTTTTATGTTATTATTATATAATTATAATCTCCATTCTGAATTGCGTGATGTTATCTTGTTCGTTAAGTTACATTGCTCATGTGCGATCTGAAGTGAGCGCACAATAAATTTCGATCACGTCATTGAAAGCCAATCATAACGATGAGTAAGCTATTTAATTTATATATCGCACTTATAGATTTCGTGCCAACTATTTGTTAGAAAGGGATTGTAACATTTCGGTGCTACAGTTAGCAGTGCCTTATAAGCTTCTAATCGTTTACAAAAGGATTCTATTCGTTAAATTAAAATAAATTTTAATATTGCTGTAGACAAAACTTGCATCCCTAACGTAATACCATTAAAAACGCGAGTAGCAATTTAAAAATGTGCCAAAGAGAGTTGGCGTCAAGTAAGAATAGCGATAGAGCATCACTGTCGACCGATGGATGTAACGTCGTCAAGAGATTTTAATGATAGTTATTTCACCAAAATGTGAGGAACTTCAATTTTTTTTAAATCATAGAGGTAGCTTTGTTTTCATTACTTGCAAGTTTTTGTCTTGGAGATTTATATAACCCAAAATGGTTGGAAACGTCTAGAATAATAGTGGCAAATCTCTGTTTCTCATAAATGATTCGAGTTATTCAACTAAAATTGATTACATAAGTAACACAGTGACACCTTATTAGTTAGCATGATTTTCGTAAATATTGATGTACAGATTCAAATGTCATGACAATTTGAATTTAAAAGAAAGAAAAAAAATTCAGCGAACACGATATTTACAAATTAACAGTTATTGAGTTCTTCATAATTGCAGTAAAGTTCTAGGATGTTTGGAATTTGATCGAAATCAATAAAGAGGTTAAAATTTTATAGGATTTTGGATTTATCAAAAATTTGACGTTGCCGCTTCAACTCACGTAAACTTTGATCAGTTGAACTCAATTTTTTTACAGAAATGAAGTAATATTCAGTAGATCTAGCTATTCAATTAGAATTATTCATTTTGGAATCGAATCTACTTTCGTAATTTTTTTAAGACACGATTTAAAACTTTTGAACACGTACGTAATAACGTTCAGGAATGTTTGGTATCAACTTTGGTTAAAATCGACAGGGGCCTTCGAATTTGAAAGTACATTTAATTGTTATATTCTCGATTGGCAAGGTTTGCGAAAATAAAACTCCTTAAACTCGTAAATATCTTTCAGTATTTGATTTTAAATTAGTTACATCAGTTGTGCAGTAAGTTCTTGTTATTGGCTCTAATTTTTCGTAAAATATATTCAATCAATGCGATTATACAGAAGTTTGAATTTTTTTCTAATTTCTCAAGGAGGCACGACTATCAGCTCAAATTCAACTTCAAGATTTGGAATTTGATTATAATATAAACATGAATTACATACGATTTCCCAAATTTGAAAAATAATGACCGCTTTTTTGAAATGTGATTCAGAAGTTGGACATTTTAAAGAGAATAAAGCATTACGCATATGGAAAAACTCGCATTTGATAGTTAATCATAAAAGAATATAAGAAAATGATGAAATTCGCATTTAACACCAAACGAACACGAAGTTTATGTTTACGATGAAAATGACGAATGACGTAAGATTTCGAGGTAAAGGTCAACAGCTGATATAATTAACGAGTCAAAGATAACCCTCACCTCAGATATATTGTATCTATGAGATTTTACAGCAAACGATATATTTTTAAGAAGAAATAATCATTCCGTTTATTGCCTTAAATCCATAGTTTTTATACCTAATTGTCGTTATGTCTTTTGATCTCAAGTTCAAGTAAATATTCTCAATTGAGTAGTGTTGAACTGTAACTGCCTGACAAGACTCCGGAGTCGTTGAAAGTCTTGAACTAAAATTAATTTATTGTCGATAAAGTAAAAGTTTTCGAGGAAAGTAAGCATAAGAGTAGTATTCGCTATTAATGAAATTAATTTATAATTTTCAAAACTCCCGACTGCAAAAACAGTAACAAACAGGACTTAAGCTTTAAGAAGTTTTCATATAAAAATAAATCTAAAAAGGATGAAATAACTTCCAATGTCATTTTAGTTAACTTTATATTTAAATTACAATAATTCATTTACCTTTGTCACTATAATTGGAATATGTCTTCTTCTGCGTTGGAAAACGTCCATATCGTATATAATTTTTCTTTTAAATTAGAGTCCAAACCTCAGTGTGTTTCTTGAAATGTAAAAGACGGTTGCAATGTTCAGGGGACGTCTCCCGACTGTAGTGACAGCGGTAAATGAATTATTTTAATTTAAATATAAAGTTAATTAAAATGAAATCGCAAGTTATTTAATTCTTTTTAGATTTATTTTCATATGAAAACGTTTTAAAGCCTAAGTCCTGTTTATTATAATTTTTTGCAGTCGGGGGTTTTGAAATTTATACATTTTTTAATTTTATACTTTTTAAAGCTAGTTCAACGTAATTTTTTCCAGCATTTTTATAATTACTATATATTTTTTAAGTTCCTATATTGTTTGAAACAGCTGAATTATTTTTATTAACTCTATTTTATTTATTCGCACAATCATTTTTGCTCTATTGTATCTACAATTAAAGCAACAAACGCAATTAGAAAATTTCTTAGCGTATTTAAAAATGTCTGATCTACAACAAACTTGTTAAAATTTATATGCTATTGAATAAAGGATATTTACAAATATTGACTGAATCCCCCATGCTCCTTCTCTTACTCCACAGTGAGCGCTCTGATGTTAGGTACAGATGAACGATTATAGTAGGAATGACGGCCATTTTGTGGCATTTCAATGTATACAACCGTGCTTTTCATAAATTCTTTTAAAACGTTTTTATCTTTCTAAAATCTCACCAAATATGTACAAACTAGGACCAAAATGGAGGTTACTGTGCACAGAATCTCTGTGCCCAGTTGTGTTACGGCATTTTTAGCCGATTCGAAGAATATCGGACGCATATAAACTGGCATATTCGCGCCATGTCAGTGAAACGCATACTTTCATCGGGAATAAAAAGATCAATATTTGGGATAATTCGTTAATATCTGCTCTTAAATTTATTTCAAACACATGTTTGACTCGAAAGTAATAATCGTACCCCTTAACCACTCATTTTCCGTTGAAATTCAGTTGCTACAATTTGTTTCAAATAAGGACGTAAAGCTATCTCTAGGAGGAAGCCAAAATTGAACATATTCCCAAACAGAGGTGGCTTTGTGATAAATAAAAAATAATGTGCAACTGTTTACTTTGCATTCTCGCTTCAATGCTTGGCGTCGAGGTACTGCTTCGTCTTTCGATACGCGTAATTAAATTTTTTGTTGCGATAATGTATCCACCAGCTTTGGAGTTTTCACTTGACCTTACATGAGTGTCCAGGTCTTAAAATAATGAGATCGCGATTGACGTATCTGCTTTTCATAAAAATAGATTCTTGAGATCAGAAAAAAAAAATCGTGTAACTCACGAAGCCGACAGTATAAAATCTGGCACGTAGTTTCCACGGATAAGCACATTGGCGAAGTAGCGGCGAGAAACAGAATAACGAGAAGAGAAAAGAGCTAGGCGGCGTGTTGCTGCCGTGTTCTCGCGCTCGCGCCTGCACCGACTCCAGCTCGTTTATTGTTAACGTTTTTTTATCATCGTCGTCGTCGCCGCCATCGTATAGCGGCTCACGAACGGTAGCAGTACGAATTTTTTTGCTCATTCGTTCTTTTTTCTTTTTTTTTTTAATACCTCTACAGGTTGGCAAGAACGCACTCGCGAGCGCGGTCAGTTTTGTTCTTGGTCTGTGACTAAGCCGTGAGATATGCTCCATCGCATTCAAACCTCTCGAACGAGCCAATGGATATTTATGCAACACTCCGGTATAACAGTTGTACGGACAATAGGACAAACGGTTGAACACGCATACAGACAAATGTAAATTGTACGGAAAAAAGAATTGTTGGCGACGGCATGACTTACCTTGAGCGTGAGGAGGGCACCAGGAAAAATTCCGAGGGACGCGAGACTCTGGCTGTGATCGGTGAGCTCGTGCTCGCCGAGCATCAAGTGTTGATCATAGGGACCCGCTCCACAAAACGGCATCGTCTGCAAGAGAATGAAGTACAAAATAATCAAAGTAGACCTAGAAGAGTAAGAATTAATAAGCTATGTCAGGGGCAACTGTTGCAGTAAGAGGAGAAGGAGGAACCAAAAAGCTGATAAAGAGAGGAAAATGGTGGTTAACGCTCGAAGCCTTAAGAATTTCCTCGAGTAATTGTCTCAAAAAACAAACGAAAGGTCAAAAAGAGGTGAACGAGGCCAGAAGAAGAGACTGAAACGCGGAAGGAGGAGACGGAATTCAAATTTTAGTCCAGAAAGAGGCACGTGAGACTTTGGCTATGATCAGCGAGCTCGTACTCGCCGAATATCGAGTGCTGAACGTAGAGACCCGCTCCGCAATTCGGAATCGTTTGCGAAAACATGAAGAACAATATAATCAAAGTACGCATACAAGGGTAATAACTATTAAGCTATGCCAGGGGCAACTATTGCAGAGGGAGTAGAGGGAGAAAATAAAAAGATGATAAAGTAAAAGAGGAAAGTGGTGGTAAACGCTCGGAGCCTTGAGAGTTTTCACGGGCTATTTGTTCAAAAAACGAATAAAAGGGTAAAGAAAGGTGAACGAGGGTAGAAGAAGAGAAAGAGGCGCGGAATAAGGAGGCAGAGTTCAAATTCTAGTCCCGGCAAAAGAGAGAGGCAAACATGCACGTCCGGTAATTGCTTAATTTGTGGAAGCACGGTTTTTCGGTGTGGGTTGGCGCTGCTGCTGCTGCTGCTGCTGCTGCTGCTGGCAGGGCATTCGAGTGTGACTCTCCGCGCTCGCTCAGAACTCTCGCCGACGAGAAGGTAAAAGAGACTCGTTCAATTCTTACCACCTCCGGTGTATGCACGTTTGTAGTAGTGCAAACGTATTCTGTTTCGTTTTACGACCGAGGAAGAACGCCGAGAGGCGTAAGTACATTACTATTACTGCCCAGAAGATATGTGTGTACACAGACACAGGGAGGGCGTTAACACGAATGCAAGGAAAACATCAAACGGTCAAATTCTGCATATTCACGAAAGCTCACTCACGAAAGAATGCAGTCGACACGCAAACTTTCGAATCTAGAGGTAGTGTGATTAAACCCTTGTTACAAACGAGTTATAGTGGAGATACTGAATTGACATTTTTAATAATTTCTAATCATGGAAAGGAAGCGCAATTATTCATTTAATTCTCTCTGCATACGTATTTTCGAAATAACTGCAAAAGTTATTGTACAGCTATCGGTAATTCAATTTCCGGATGTTCAAGTACTTCCGTTGATATAAAAATTATTGAATTGTTTATGATTTGACTCTCATTGCTCCCTAAACACGTTGACCAATTGACCAGCAGACAAGAGAGTGCGCTAGTCTTCTACAAGTGTTTCTCGTCGGTGCGAACTCAAATATTAAAAATAAGAATAGACATACAGACAGACAGACAGAGAGCAAAAGCGCACAAGAGAGAGAGAGAGAGAAGGAGATACAGTAGGGACGGAAAATATAGAAGGTACGAAAAATTGTGTTGGTGCCCCAAGAGGTGGAGAATACAAGAGAGACGAGACCGAGGAGAAGGCAAGCAAAGGCACAGAGAGAGAGTGCTGGAGTGAAGTGGACTCGGTGGAGGCCTGTTATTAGCGCGAGGTTTATGCTCTTTCGGGTTTTTGCCAGTGGCCCCGGTGCCTTCTCGCTTGCGCGGATAGCCCATGGATGGGGATACAACGGGCGCGTGAGCCTGAGCCCCTCGCGCAATATAAATACGCTTAATAGTTTAAGCACACTCCGAAAGAGGTGGAGGTTCGGACGAGCAAGCACCAGGGCGTATATACAACAGTATTATAGTAGAGCAAACGTTAGAGTGATTGGCAGTTGAACGAAAAACCAATCACCGGTTATTGGCACTCTTCTGTCTCACTTTGCACATTCAAATCAGCACGCGGTTCACTTTAAGCTGCCAATCTTTGCGCCGTTTATGCTCCGCCTCGAGGAGTTGCCCCGGCATATGCTAACCAGCCATAACTATGCTTTACTACTTTCGTATCCATAAGCGGACGAGCGGACCAAGTGGAAAAGGACGAGAGAAGCTCCTCGAGTCCATGAGGGGTGATAGTAGCGAGCCGAGAGTAGAGAACAACTTGGATAAAAAAAAACAACAACGGAAGAGGCCTCCTTCACGGATTTTTAAACAATATACACCACCGCCACGAAGAGAATACTATAATTTTTGGTGGTTGCAGTGGTATAATCGTGAGACTCACCATTACTTTGAGCTCCTTGAGTGTGATCTCCGAAGAAACCTTGAGCTCGTGCGAACCTTTAACTTTCCGGCGAGTCCTCGGACGGCTGGTCGCTTCCATCTTCGGCCTCTTTGCTGATATCTGCGAACACATACGATATTCACAATGTGAACAATAAAAGAAAATTCATTTAAAAAACTATACATTGGAATTTTAATGCTATGGGGATAATTTGAGCAAGCAGGTGTCTCGCCTTCTTTGAGGAAAGGGAGGGAAAACGAATAGATGAAGTGTGATCGGTCACCAAGGCACTCAGAACACACGCACTCACGCACAAAAAGAGCCGCGACGGTCGAAATCAACGTGTAATTACAATTATTACTATAAAACGAATGAGAGATGGAAGCCAATTTTCTAATCAACCTGGCGGTATCAATTAGCCGTCGCAATATTGCTTCACGACCGGTATTCGGGACACTCTACCTCTGACTCGGCATATTTACTTATACGGTGTTAGTTTTGTGCGCCTAGAAAACCATCAGATCAACGATATTTCGATTAACCTTTTATTATTTTTATGTATTATGTAAACTTCTCGACTCACCTCACTGTCGTTTTCCGACTTTCCGTCGTCCACATCGTCGATGCACTTTATGTAGATCGATGCCTTGTCATATTTCAGGCTTTCCAGTCTCTCCTGTTCGACCCTCGCTAGCATACAGACCGCACAGGGACCTGTAATTACATAAATGGAAAAAAAAATGAATTAAAGAATCATTGACAAGTGTACATGTTTATTATAGTATCTCAAATTTATTTCACGTCATACTATGGATTATAGTTTCACGAGCAAGAAAATATTGGCAAGTGTATGCAGTGTTAGCAATGTATAGATTTCGCTGGCCGGGCACGGTGCCAGCGGTGATTAATACAGTAATTAATAATATACGGTGACCAGTCAGGGGGAATGGAGGGAAAATCTGGGATAGCGCTGGACTAGAGGGTGTAAGAAGCGTCGCCATTGTTACCGATCGCGGACATGGCAAAAAGGGGCTTGGCTCGCCACTCTCAGGAGTGTTACGTCATGTTCAGACAGTTTTCCAAGGGTTGACCGAGGCCCTGCGGGATGAAGGGTTAAAGGGGCAAGACTGGTTAGAAAGTAGGCGCGCAGCACGTCCTCGTCGAGCTCGTGGAGAGATTACGGAGCTAAAGGGGCAGATGGAGTACTGGCAGCGTGGCCGTGCGAGCGAGAAAGGGCCAAGGGTCGACCAAGACTATCCACCACCCCAAATGAATTCGAATGTCCACCCTGAACTCCTCTAATTACCACCCTACCCCTTACCGCCGCTCTCGAGATATTATCCCGATAGGACTGGCCGATAAACCAAGAGCAACGGTGCGATATCGGAAGCCCACGAATAGACGAGATATGTAAGCTAATGAGAGTCATGGAAATCAGATCCGCTTCCTATATATATATTATGTCTGACCTGGTCCTTTTCCCTATAAAAATAACCAAGACACTACATTTTTACGAAGCTTTGATTGTTCAATGTAAAAGAGTATCTGACAGCGCACCAAAGCAATGGAAGACTAAGTGAGAGATGAACGATTTCAAATATCCCTGAATTACCTCTTCAGATTTTTGTATCTCAGAAACGAGGTCGCCTTTATGACCTGCGACTGCGATCCGATTACCACGAGTGAGGAGGGAGGGCTGTTCAAACAACCCCGAGTTTTATTGGCGAATGATACATAATACGGTAGCGGTGTTGGGGTGAAAATTCTTTGGCGTAGAAGTTGTGCGTGTATTTCCCTAAAGTGCCATTCGAGGGCAGTCAAACCATAAAACGGGTAGCGAAAAGGCAGAGAGCGAGCAGAGTATGACGGCAAAGGGCAAAAACTTTGTTGTGTTGTCGTGGCTGGACGGTAGACAAAGTTTTCGCAGCTCGGTCATCTTAGATTTTATTCCAATCTCCTAACGCACTCTATTTCTAGTCGTATGAATACACGTGGGAACTGCGAGTTTTTTTTTACTCTTGTACACAATCGGAGGACAAAATCCCTGTCGATAACCCGCCAAATTCCTTCTCTGATTGGTGTACAAACGCTAACCTATCACTGGACGACAGTTGCAAGTAAATACGAGATTCTAGTTATCCTGGAAGAAAAATATTCAATGTTCTGCACCTGTGACCAGATCAATGATCTATGTGTATTTGCTGGTGTCTCGTGCGTCCAGGCGAGTCGTGGACGGACAGCTGAACCCGTAAGCACTGCGTGTAACGTGAAACGAAACAGGTCCAAGAAATGTGGGCTCGGCCCATTAGCGATTCTCATAGAATCGTAGACTAATTAGGAACGATAAATCAAAAAGTGCCCGACTGACCATGGGGCGCCGGGAGACATCGTATGCTCGGGAATACAAGGAGACCGACGGTCGGTGGAACGCAGAAGAATTCGGCAAGCCAACTCTAGGGAATTAGGTGGAATCGGGTGTAGAGACCCAGCACGAACGGGGCTACTGTATTCTCGGCTGCTTCTCCTTCTGAAATCATTTGAAGCAGCCACAGGATGAGTCGTATAGACCAGTGAATAGAAAAAAGAAGAGAAGAGAAAAAAGTGCGTCGAGAGCAAAAAAAATTATCTCATCACGATTAGACAGAGCGGGAATTGTCTCAAACTGACTCGGAGGCATCGAACGATTTTGTATGTCGCTGTGTGTGGGTTGCTTTATTTCTGCTTCTTCTACTAATGGTGCTGGGGTGACAATAACCAAGTAAAAAAGAATTCTTTCTCCGTCTGATTGACTCGTGATTGATGCGAGGCTCCTGTCAAAAATTGTCAGAGGTCACGAACGCCCATTACCTCTTTGAACTGGACATGGATAACAATAAAAAAAGCAGACCAACATCGTGTCATTCATCTCAACCCACTATACAGCGTCTTATTGTCAGTTGCCCGAGCGAAACTTTAAGGAAAATGTCGATAGTTATTGATACTGAGTGAGGCACGTGCGCGCTTCGTCGCTCGGAGGTCTTCGATCAAAATCGGAACTGCGTTAGCGAGAACTCTGCTAGAACACGTGAAAGGGTCCACACACGATATACGTTTGCGACCTGATGGTGAGTTCCATTCATAACTACCGAGTCACTCGGTGAATATAAAAGATTGATGTTCGCGAGCGCTGCTCTCGCTTCCTACCTTCCTACGAGGGAGCTTAGAGAGAAAGGTCTTGATTCCGAGAGTTATTCAATTTCCCAAATGCTACATATCCGGAAATATTTTTAGAAAGTGCAGAATGTCGATGATACCGCTTTCGTAAAGCAGAAGACTAAATCCTGGAATGTACAATTCACATTATCGACTCTGGGTTCTTATTTTCGAAGTCTTTGACCACGAGGAAATATTTCTCAAACGCGATTGGTACAACGATAAGCTGGAAGTTCCGAGAGTTATTAAATTTTTCGAACCGTATATGACCGGAAAGATGTTTAGGCAATTCAGAGAGATAATGATAGCCTTTTCGGAGAGTAGAATACAGACTAGAGAAATGTATAATTAACATAAATGTTTGGAATGGTTAGAATGTACAATTATGGTTGATTCTAGGTACCTATCGCCTCAGTCTTTGACCCAAAGGAAATATCTCGTAAGACGCGGTTGCGAGAACATTAAACAACATCGTATTCCCTCATCCTTAAGTTCTTCCCTTGGCGTCTCGAAAGCAGCCTACGATGATTTGACTAACGAACGTCTTGTCGTGAGTACCACAACAAAGTCGGTAGGAAAATATAATCCGATTATGATTCTTGATACTACTACTGGGGACATTAATATTACCAAGAGAGCAGGTGTACCATTGAAAACGGCACAGGGAGTATGAGTTGTCTTTCCGTACAGATCTGCGGTTTCACAAATCTAGAGCGATGAAACGAGCACGAACACAAATTCCAATAGAACCACAACATCCTTGGTACTTGAACGATGAAAATGGTTCCCACTATCTTGACAGTACTGAAATTTTTTTTTTTGGTGAAATTCGAGAACGAGGGTGTCGTGTACCTTTTCAGTCCAGAGGTAATGCGGCTAAGCGCGTTTTATCCTTGTTTTATCTTGTTTTCTGTTCTCCGTCGTCGTCGACGACGAGCATTGGTCATCTAGGCGCTCCATTTAATCCTGGAGAAAAGCCGGAGCGAACCCCCCATGGCGAGTACGCGCGAGCCGCCAGTCAGCCACACCGGGCCAAATGGGGATCTCCCGCAGGATAAGGGAAGGACGCAAAGAGAACTGTGAGTCGCCAAGCAGCCAAGGGTCCAACGTTCTATCCCCCCTGCTCTCGCTTCGAAGGATGCGCTAATTTTCTCCTCTTCGAAATTGTGCTCTCTTCTCGGAGGACTTTACTGCGACTTCCGTTACGATTAGATACCCCGCTGTGACAGCCCGAATTCCCAAGCCAAATTGCCTACTTTCGTTTGTTTTTTTCTGTCATTCAGGCTAAGGTAAGTAATTAATCAGTTGTCGCGGTGAAACGATAAAAATATGAGGGGATTCTGGATTACCTAGCCTATGTTGTCTGCAGTAGTCAACATAATTTAATGTATTGTAGTTACAGTGGAAGTAGGAGGCATTTGCTCAACCGAGGGTCGTGTCCAGTACACTTGCCGCTTCGCTAACCAATAATCTTTCTCTATTCGACCAACTCTACACAGTGACCCCAGTAAAGTCTCAATTTTGGACGGTCAGCGCTAGAGGAAGCTAAATATAAAGTCTGGAAACGGATCCCCCTCACGGCCCATTTGGCCGGTCGGACCGGCCGCTGTCCCGTCGACGGCTGCACGAACCGCCTCCTCTCGACTACGCAAAACGGTTGAACTGGCGGGAGAACCCGAGAGAGAAAGACAAATGTAAACTAATCGGGAAATTCATGTTCTAAATCTAAACGCCCGGCAGGAATATTAATTCTTGTGGGTGGTCCAACCCATTCTACCGCAGTCTCAGTGTCTCTGTAGCCAGGCTGTGTTTTGTTCTCGATACAGGGAGAGAGCGCCTGCAGCGTCTCGAAGCTTGTCCTCAGACTCGCTTTGATTTGTGACACTGGACCCAGCAGCGGTCGAGTCGAGCAGAGGCGCTAAACGATATTTACGAGCGGCGCTAACCCGATTGAAGAACACGAGCTCTCTCGTTATACAATGCCGTACCATCTATACACTCAACTTCCAAGCGGGCGGACTCTGTCCTCTTAAAGTCACAGTTTCCACAAACCCTTTAATTCTAAAGATCTTGTTATATTAAATATAACGTCAAACGTTGATTCCATAAACACAAATAAATTTCTTCGTGTTGAGGCAGGTTGCCATTGGTAAGACAAAACGGTTTCTCTATTTTCTTCGACACGGTTGATATTTGAGGGAAAAGAAAATTAGGATCCACTTCGTCTATCAACTCTGCAATGTAACTTAATTTAGTTTTGCCTGAAATCGGATAAATTAGGGAAACACTTTTATCTTACCGACGCAACTATGTATGCGCATGTATATCACATCACCTTAAGAATTGGTAGGCAGAATTGAAATGTTACCCTAGCTTCTTGATTTTCATGCTTAAGTCAAGCGATCGATGTCTTGGTTTCTATTTCCGAAGACAGTACTGTGAAGACTGCTAACAGCGGTATCTGTGACAAACGCGCTAAGCAGTCAAGGGGGATGATGAGTGGCGGGGTGGTAGAAGAGAAGCGAAAATCGTGCAGGGTGAAAGCGGGAGGTGATTGATACGAGTCCGGACGGTGCCTAATGTGGCCTACTAGCTTGCCCTCGAGCAGCATCAGCCAAGACCACCCTGCTAAGCTTTAAGAGTGCGAGGGGGTGTGGCTACCGGGTATGCTACTCTACGCTCTGGTATTGGTATACGTGAGAGTCCTGCTCTTCGTCGGCGGTCTGTGCTCGTTAGTCGAGCGGAGCCACCGTATCAGTCAACGTAAGCGAACAACCCTTGATTTTTCGTCACCGGGCGGCAACCGTCCATCCCCGACCAACCCCTGCGGCACTCGGACGATTCCCTAGAAGCTCCCTTTAAACGAGCTAAATTGTCTGTTTGTTCTGGTCCTGTTGCCTCGTCTCACTCTCACTCGTATCAGTTTCTCCCATAGCTCACTTTCTTGTTACGGTAATACAGAACTGATAAAAGAAATAAAGTACGGTGCATGTAATTATCCTCATTAGCGCGACTCCGTCTCTTTTTTTATTATTATGCAAATCGCAAGTGTTGTTCATCGAATTCTGATGATGTGAGGATCATTTTTAAGTAGTCACGTAATACCATATCTAGTTATAAATAAATATATAAATTATCCATAAATAGCGCTTTTATAAGGTCGTCTCAAGATTCTAGAACAGTGGAAAATTTTGCAATTTTTTAAGTCTCTGATGCTAGTTTCTTGCGTTTTAAATTTATTTTACGTTTTGCAGCATCGGTATGTAGTGTTAAAAATGAAACAAATTGGCCTTATTTCGTTAAACTGTCGCCACAAGTGTACTTTGAGATAGGTAGGCGAGAGATCGATAGACAAAATCTCCCCTCCAATGTTGTAGCTCCTCGTTTAACCCTGAACGACGTCTCCATCCGGGCATATGGAGGGATTGGACGCGCGTGAGGTCTCGCGGTGAGGACGATAGGTGACATCGAGAGTAGAAGGAACGGCGGGAGTCGAGTCAGAGGAAGAGTCAGCAGAGATACCGTAGGTAAAGGCAAAGGCAAACCAGGAACACCGCGCACTTTAGCGTAGCCAACGTGGGATTCGATTTAGCTCTTGGTTTTGCAATTCAAATGGGCTGCTGCTGCTGGCGATGCTGCCGGTCGGGGCAAGCAGCAGAAGCAGAAGCACGCGTTTGTAAGGAGACCAGAAGCAGCATCAGCATCAGAGAGATAGTCGAAGGCGAAAGTGGCCCTGACAAATGTTGCAAAAAATCGTTGCACGCGTTCTCTTGGCTCCTTCATTCGTTCCTTCGTCGAGAGTACCAAGACGGACAAGACAATGGGATGTTTAGAAGGATCGACGCGTTTCACAATACTATACATGCTCGGCTGTCTGCGGTTTGGCGCGTGCAGTGTCCAGTGTCCAGCACTACTTCCACTTCTTCTTTTTCCCTCTTTCATCGATTCCTTATCCACTTTATTCTCATTTTATTCCGCACATACGTCTTGCACGGTGGGTTACGGTGGACAGAAGGCACGCGACGAAATTTGTGGAAAATAAAAGAAAGAGGAGTACGAGGAAGAGGAATCTGAATATACTAATGGACCGACTTTTGTCTCTCGTGACCCAAGTCACTGGTCCTCCCGCTATTGTTTTTTTTTTGTTTTCGAGCTCACGTCTTTCGCACATCACTTAATTTTCAGGATACTTGGTAATTATAATGAGACACTTTGGTGCAGCAGACCAAGGGCGAGGCACGAGGGAAACGTGAAATGGAGTATGAGGTTGGGCGAACAACAACCCCTCCAAAGGATTTATGTAAATCAGGAGCTAATGTCTTCCGGCATTATTCGTTAGGTTCCCGGAGGCAGAGGGAATGACGATCACGGGGCGAATTTCACCCGAGATTCGTGCTACTGCATGCGACGAGGAAAAATGATAACAATTTACTCACCAGGATCTGTGACGTACTCGGCATCCTTTATTCCCGTATTACGAATCATTATCGTGTGATCGGCATCGTAGAATTGCAACAGCTTCATCCACTCCTCTTCCGAGACTATTATATATCTGTAACCATAAATAAAATATGCTAGAGGCTGTAAGAAATGTGGCAGAATGCAGGGAAGAACCCGTGCTACGGGAGGAAAACGGAGATGCGAGACCGTGCAGTTTGCTTAAAATTACTCCTTAGTTGAAGAGCCCAACCGCTGCATCTCTCTCTCTCTCTCTCTCTTTTCTCTTGGTGCAGCAGCGCGCGGTACAGTGGACGAGGAATTCCCGATTTCCCGGTACGTACTACGTATACCCCAGGTTCTCGGGAGCATCGTAGTTGGCGTTGAATCCCCCGCGATGCTTTTTGCCAAGTCGCCCTTAATTATACCGCAAATTAGAAATTTCTTGCCGTTGCCCTCAAAGCTCCCTCGCCTCCCTCGCCACTTTACTTTGCTCTTGCTCGCTCTCGAAGACTTTTTGCTCACGTGTGTTACACGTCGGAACTAGAATCACCGGGAGCCGAGAGACGAGCTACGCCAGACACAAAGATTTTTTTTAAACTTTGTATTTATATTAGAAGCAGCAATGTTCATTCGTCCGTCTGGAATCGAAGGGCCCTCTCTGCGTGAGAGAATGGGAAAGATATAAAAATGTAAATAAACATTTTCTCACCCGACAGCTTCGTCTACCAACGGATAATTAGTGACGGAGAATTAATTTCGATTTAGTGCAATATGCCGCTCGGACTAATTTGAATTTTCTACTGTTGCGAAGTGGAATAGATTTCCTCTCTTTCTCGCTCTCTCGTCATCCCTTCTCGATACTGTCTGTCGGCAAAAACTATCTGAACGAGCGTGTAGCTGCACGCGTTCGCTCTCCTCTTCTCCTCTGCATTCTGTGCGATATTTGCCTAACGCACGAATAATATGAACGTATCGAAAAACAGAAATTAGCAGTCGTCGTTACGAAGCTTCCATCCACCCTACTGCTAAACCCTTTCGCGTTTCAGTTATCACACATCATCCCGTCATAGACTGAACAAAAACTAAAGAAAAAAATATATGTGGAGCCGCAAAGTATTATTAGTTACAAATAAAACTGAGCTTTATCATATTTATTGTCGGGGAAGTACTTTGCCGCATCTTTTATCGTGTATTAAGCCGACTAGAAGGTGAAACCTTTTTGGAGTGAAGTCGTGGGGGATGAGAATGTGGGAAAAATGATTTTTTAACGGTGTGTCATGTCGTGACCGAGAACCCTCGCATCTCGATCGGGGTGGAAGAGGCTCGAGACCGTTCGCGGGTCCTCGCGCTAACGCTATCTTACTCCAGATAGTGGACAATGGCTTAGCATAATGGTCAGAGTAGAGGGTCGAGTAGGAGCGTCGCGTGAGAAGTCTAACTCGAGGGATGCCGGAGTTGGCCCCGGGGCATGCGACTGACATCTTCGCGTATCCATCACACCAGTCTGTAACCACGCGAGAAAGGGAGAAGAACACGGTGTCCTCTGAAAAGGCATTCTCCACCTCATACCAGAAGGTCACGCACTCTCACTCTATAATATACTGCCTGGTCGTCTGTCCTCTCGCAGATTTCCCAGCAACTCTTAAACATTCAGAAATAGCATTTCTGTATTGAAAAACCTTCTTTTTGCTTCCTCATACAAGAAACTTTGTTTTTGTTAATTTGTTGTTCTTTTTTTTTGAGATTTTAATGTCATGATACTCAAAACGATTCAAAACGTCGTGAAAAATAGTTCAGAAAAAAATTTGTGATGTGTGTGTGCGTGTGTTAATACCTTGAAATGAAATCTTTCTATCTCAAGAATTACTCAACCGATCGAAATAAATATTGAAAAATAGTATAAACATAAAAATATAACATTTCTGTAACTCGTAAGTTGACTTGGGCGATTAATCCAAATTTTTTTAGACACGGTAAGCTCTCGTTATTGACTACAATGTTCGTAAAATGTATTGAAACAATAAAATTTTATATCAACTTGACTTTTTTAATTTCCTGATAACTAGCGACAATTGTCGGAAAACTATTTCTCTCTAAATCTGTCCGAATATCGATAAAAAAATTTATGCGAACCTTGGACAAAAAATATTTTTACAGTTGTTTAAACAAATTCACAAAGAAACAAAGCCTGACCGACTTTTTTGACATGTTATCTACCATTTTCATGCTCCACAGATCATCACGAATGTAATGCAACAAAGTTATGAAGACGAAATTGAAATGAATATAAAATTCCTTTGTCAGCGAACAGGTAAATTTAAAAACACCGATTTTCGATAATATTTGATTTTTTTAAATGGATAACTTGGAAAATATTTACTCTAGCAATAAATGTGTAAGAACTTCTTGTCTTGAGAATAATCCATATGTAAAAGAAATAAAATGTATGCGATCTCTGAAAAATACTATTTCTTAAAAAATGCGACGCACGTTTAACGAAGCCTGAATTATTGTACTTTTTAATCAAATGAGAAATCGAAAAATCGTTTAAAGCACTTCTTATGATTGTTTGCCGGTCTTAAAATGTTACGTTTGTCGTCAAATATTAAAAAAGTTTATTTTCGACATATCCTACCAAACAAGTCTGCAAAATTAGAATATTGCAAGTTGCTTCTTCATTATTTTACACCATCCACAATAGTTCTTATATGAAGATGTTTAAACTCTACATTGCAGACATTTTTCATTGATTACAGTTGGTATTGGAGGAAATCTGGAGTACTTGTGTGCTAGATATATGTCAATTGTATGTTGAGAGAGCTCTGTCTGTCTGTATGTCTATCTGTCTCTCTCTCTCTCCCTCTCTCTCTATTGTTGAATGTTTTTCCTGTTAAAAAAGTTGGATTACACGATTGTCTCGTAAATCCTCAAATATATTGAAATTCATGGTCATTGTTGTTGTTTTATTCGTGCACTGATTGATTGCTTGAGAAGTAAGTTATATTTAAATTCCTATTGTAAGCTCTCTTCTACTACTTCTATCGTTAATAATACATGAAATACTCCATTTGTATCGGAGGCATACACGATAGAATTTTCCGGTACACCAAGCTTTGTTATAAAATACAGAAGCACGTTGATTTTTTAAATATCGCTAAATAATATGGCTTTTCCGAAAAGATACGTGTTACACGATTATCTCGAAAATATCAAAATATCGCGGTTCCTTGTTGCCGTTTTACTTGTACCTCGATTGGTTGCTCCGGAAGTATTCTATATTTGGATTCGGTCTCGCGGCAAAACTGTCATTAGAGGATAGCTTCAACATCCGTAACCTTTCTTCTAGTCATATCTTTAATAACGCATAAAATAATCAATTTTACCGCAGGAATACACGATAAGATATCTCGCTACACTAAGCTTGATTATAAAATATCGAAGGACATTAATTCATTAAATAAAATGTCGAAATATCGCGGTCAGTGTTGTCGTTTATTCACGCCCTGATTGATTGCTAGAGAATTAATTATACTTCAATTCAAACGATCGTATAGGTAATACGTCTCATTCACGTTCATTAAGATGGCAATTTGTAAATAAAAACTCGAGTGCGAGCACGTGAAAGCGATTTAAATCGCGGGAAAGAGATGCCTAATTGAAATTCCATATATCGAATCTATATAGATATCGGATGTGATTGCTGGAATCAATTAATTAAAATTGATTAATCATTTTTCAGATTCGAAGATTTTTAACCAAAGTAACTGTAAAAAAAAATTCAATACAGTTTGGAATCAATTCTAACATTAAACAGACCCTTTAGCGTTCGCGAATCTCTTGCTACCAATTCTATATTAAATACGTAATAAAAAAACACTATTTTATCGCAGCAATAAACGTTGGAATTTATCGCTGCGTCAACTTTCATTATAAAAAATTCAAAACCACATTAATTCTATAAATATTGTTAGATATACTCACAGATCGGTCATGGCAGCCGGCCCGTATAGAAAACCCTTGTGACCTTCGCAGAGCAACTGCGCATTTTGTATTCCTGGCGGCGGTGCTCTGCAAAAATTCTCTGCGTATCTGAAAAATGAGAAAAAAAAAATAATTAATTAAAAAAATTGATCAAGTGTATAAATTTTGTCATGAATAATAGTCTCGTGTTACAATTTTATTTTACTGTTGAGGTAAAAAAATATAAAAGAAAACGATTATTTACTGAGATGTCAGGGTCTTAATCGTTGCGAACAGAATGCGTAAGCTCAATAGAACCTCTCCTCCCTACACTGCGATTTCTCGTGTATGCCGAAGGCAACGTCACCCATGAAACGAGACGACGTTGTTGGGTTTCCTCCGGGACCTGCTTTGGGGAATGGCCGGTGACAGAGCTAAAGACCAAACAGAGTGAGCGAGAGAAAGAGAGAGAGAGAGAGAGAGAGAGAGAGAGTGAGAGAGAGATGCAGTATGTGTGTGTGCTTCTCGTTGTGCACATGTGATCGTCTATACCGCTCTCGCCGCTAGAAATCGGGGGTTCTGCATCATTTTTCACATACCGAGAGAAGAGCGCAGCCCGCGATGGGGCGGATCGTTTTTGCCATCCTTCTGAGCATCCCCTGTCCCACCGACCCCCTTGGCGTTGCCACCAGATAATGTCCTTAAAGAACGATATCTTCTCTCAAGAATAAAAATAGCATAAGAGTAAAACTGAAAGAGAAAGAGAAGATAAAAGATGAAGAAAGAGAAACGTGTGATCGTCCGGACGGATCAGAAATCTCGATTCTCGTCGCGCTTAGAATTCCTGTAGTCTTCTAAACTGAAATTTCTATTCTTCCGAATTATTCTCGTAATCTTAGGATTATGGAGAAAGAAATGACGATTCGACGACGAAAATATTCAGACAATTATGTTAAAGTCAAACGTATAGGGTAATTCGGTTGAAATACTCCGTCGAAACAAGACGAAACGATGGAGTCGGAAGGTAGAAACAGTAGCTAGCCGGTTGTTCCTGGCAAATACTAATAATACGTCTGAGTTAAAAAATGTCTGGTTTCGTCACGAATGCGTATTAATTATGAGTCTTGTTCAAATACCGCGGACAGAAAGAGAGTCGTTCGAGTGGTAAATGAGTCCTGCTTGCCGGACCCTTTATTACACAGATACTGTACAGTAGCACAGTCGTGTGGCCTTTTTTCATTAGTTCTACCTTCCACCCTCTACACACATCCCACACGATATGTTTTCTACTGCTTTGTTTAACTTGTATCGCGAAATTTTTCTGCGTTCGCCCTTTTACTCTCTTTTCCAGTGGAAAACAACCCGGTCTCGTTCCATCGGCTGGCTATCGTGGCTTATCCTCCTTCCGGTAACAACGATATTGCTCCCCGGAGATCGAGAGGAAATTGAGGAAAACACGCGCGTATATAATACGAGCGAGAGTTTGTCGCTCGTTCACTCGGAACGCGGAGCAACTAAATTAGTCATCGCGTTCGTTGATACAGCGATACATTCGACTCCGTGGCTTCCGAGCCAGAAGCAGAGTCGGTGCAAAGCAAAAAGTACATCTTAACTCAACAAGAGAGAGTATCTCTGTGCACTCTGTTCTGTGGTCAGCAATACTATATATCGTATTATTATTATTCGCCAAGGCTGCGAATCGATATACAATAATATCCTGTTCTATGCACGAACGAGCCCGGTGACAACCCAAGTGAGACTGTTCGCAATTCTTTCATTACGTAAACAGCATAGGATCTAGAAAGAAAAAAAAAAAAAAAAAACAAATGTATGAAGCGTGAGAGAAAAATAACTTGTATCTCCTAAAATACAATTTTACAGCTGTGAAGACGGAGTTATACAAATAATTGTATGAAGGAGAAGATTTTTCGATTCTATAGGTAGAAGCAGAAGAAAAAAATGGGAATATTAGCTCTTGCCTCGACGATTATTCGGTGGTCGTATTAGCAAGGGGTGAGCCCGGAATACTCGTGCCAAAGCTCTTTCAATCTTGTTTTCTCCCTTCATCGCTTATTTTCCGTCTCTCATTATTTCCACCAGAAAGAACCCTCTCGCCACACGTGCTTCTCCCTTTCAGCCACTGTCCCTCCCTCTCCCTCTCTTTCTCTCTCGTCCTACTCTTTCATTCGCAGAAATAAATCTTATGTTTTCGCGTATAAGCGGCCTTTTAATATCACCACTCTTGATTTACCGTCGCATAGACCATGCATCTATGCTCTGGCTCGGTTCTTCTTGTCCTTCTCATCCTGCTGCCGGTGGCGCTCACGCGCGTTCTCTGACATTTCTCTTCCCGGCGAAGCACACCACACAAGGGTGAGAGCAGAGAAGAGCCTGCGGGAGTCCACGGCTCCACCGACTAGAGGACCACCGGCTTTCTGATTTACCACCGTGTCTCACAGCACCAACATTTGACTATACATAAGCGAGTGTACTTGGATGGTGCACTCTTCGAGGGTTTTCTCGTCTCTTTGCACGACATTTCTTCGAACCGATAAATAAAATCGAACCTCTAATTGAGGTAAATGATAAATAACGATGACTCTTACGTTAAGAAAACGTTAGATAACAAATATCTTTACGAATGTTGTGTTGTCTCTAACGAATGTGACTCCTTAGGACAAAAGATATTCGAGTATTCAAATAATGTTTCATTCAAGTTGGATAACAGGTTGTAGGAACAACATTTTGTGAATCTGCTTATTCTTTACTCGCGTGTAAAGTCGCGTCGTAATGCGCGATAATCGTTGCCACGGTAATTCGACCCAAATTCCACGATTTTATTGGCGAGAGGATTTTAACCTCAAGAGTACTCGCAGAGAGCAACGACAGCGAGTATTATTGCCGTCTCTTTCTTGCTGGAGGAGGTGAAGATCGAAGACGTCGAGCGATGAGCATAACAGGGCAAGGAGGAACGTCGAGTAGCGGAGCGGAAGCAAGAGGGGCTCGCGGTCCGCTTCTACAATAATGCGAAAGCTAATTATGCGCCTCGGTCGCGCGCGGGCGCAGTTTGCGGGGTGAGGGAAAAGCGGATCGCCGCTGCTTGCTCGCTCGCTCGCTTCAGCGGCAAGAGAATCATGGCAAAAAGCGTCGATAATCGACATCCTGCCGGAGTGGCCGGCAGTCAAGTGGACGTGGACAGGCGGTGGCGGTGGTGGTTGAGATGGAGAAAGAGAGGAGAGTCGATGGACGAACAGAGGCGGCGAATCTACTTTGGTCCACGGTACTGTTCTACTTTTCTCTTCTCATCTCTCTGCTTCGTTTATGCGCTGTGGGCTCTCCTCTGCTTGAGCTCGGAAAAGACGACGAGGAGGTCGGAGAACGAGGGATCGCTTCGGTGCTCACGTTGAGCTCGAGCCCACTCGGCTCTTCGATCGAGCTGGCGACAGACCTTTAAACAAATAGCCAGCAACCGCGAGAATATAATACAAAAAAAACGCTCATCTCTCGCTTGTTCCTTTTGCTATAGTGTTATACCGAGCTTATAGCACAGAGGACCGATACCACGTCGCTACTGCCAAGGCGCCCATTGCACACGCTCAAGCCAAAAGAAATCGGTAAACGATGCTTCGGTGAGCTGACGGTATGCGGCTTCTAGCGACGCTATATCCTTTTGCCTCCTTTCTACGTGATGATGCCAAACGTTGCTGCTACGTTGCAACGAGTACGCGCGCCCTATCGACACAGCGATCCATTGCCCAGGATCCATCCTCGCCGTCTTCATCATCATCATCTTCTTCTTCTTCTTCTTCTTCTTCTTCTTCTTCTTCTTCTTCTTCTTTTTCTTCCCTCGTTATTTTATTATTCTTTCCTTTCCGTCCACCACCAGCAGTAGCAGAAGCTCGGTGCGGTATTGTGGCGGCGATTTCTACCTCATCGAGGCGAGTACGTTCAAGAAAAATCATCGGAAACCTGGCATTGAAGTAAAAAAAACGCTCCATAGCTATGTCGTGTCGCGCTTTATGCTCGGTCGCGCCTGCCTCCACTATTTACATTTTACGCGCCGTTCACCAATCAACGATCGATCGCCATCGATCGGTATTGATCACAAACGGGTGCAACTATCTTTACCTTCTCCGTTATTTCTGTACCTCGTTTCTGTAAGAACTTTACTTTTTTTCTTCTTTTTTATTTGTAGGAGGACGTCGCCAAGTCGAATAAATTTCAAGGTTCTTAGTGAATCGCGCAAGAATACTCTGTTGGTACGAGACTAGACATCGGACAAAAGACTTGACCACGCGATGAACGCTGAAATTGTTCACAGTTCGTCTTTCTGCAAAAACTAAAATTAATGAAGTTTGAAATGGCAATTCTGTTATAACCGTTAACTCAAAGTACCGGCAATAATTAGCTTTTGTTCATTTATTTAAGTATAACATTCATTTTAGAGAATATCGCTGGATATACTTATGCCAGCTGACTTCACTTTTCTCTATTCGTGATGCGAATACGTGTGAATTTAGCAAACGAGGTAAGCAGCAGCGAAAGAAGAGGAAGAAGAGGAAGAAGAACGGAGGTTGTGGAGTCGGAGGGATGCTGGGGAGGAATAAGGGAGAAAGAGTAGGGGTTGAAGAGCATGGGCAAGCACACGAAGCGTTCAGCTCGCTTTGCCGAGCACTGATGATAGTTTTTGCCCGGTAAGATTTTTTGCCTGGCCACCCCTGGGGGGTGGATGATATATGACCGCCCCCGAGACACTGGTCGCCCTCGGCTTGCTAGAAAGAGAGAGGGAGAGAGAGAAACCATTCTGTCTTTCGCGTTCAGTCGTGAGTCGGGTGTGTAGTAGAGCCAACGTACAAGATTTCCTTACGTCGTATACCTCTGTTTACGTAGGCATAGAGCCGGGCAGCGTTTCTCTCGCATATATAGGAGAGAATTTCGCGAAAAGCTCTTTCCCTTCTTTATGAACACGCGTGATTTTATTTATTCTCGCCATTTCACCCCTTTCACAAATATACCAATAGCACAATCATTTTTTTCACGATCAATTGGCTGCGTAACTAAATGGAACGCCGAGTTTTCGGGGCTCGGAAACTTATGGAACTATGGGAAATGGTGTTGAGGGTACTCAATATATTTCATCTGCGCCGGCAGAGTTAAATTTCAACGACCCCTCGATCGGCTCTGGAGATCGAGACGCATCTAGAACGGAGGGCGAAAAGCGAATCGAGTAATCTCTCAGGAATTAGCAAAATATCAACAACGCCAGGAAGGGATGAGAGAAAACGCGAGTCGACAGGGTGACTATCGCATTGTCGGCAACGCTACAGTAACCAACTAGCAATGAATCAACTTATTTAAGGGTAGTTGGATTTCGCGAGTCGATGCACGAAAGACCACCCTTCTCTCGTCTTTGTACGTTCTCATACCCACTCGCGCTAGTTTCGCCGAATGATTTATGGTTTTCCTTCCGCGCTCGCGAGCCAACCCCTTCTCCAATCTACAGGCTCATGCAGAATCGAGTCTAGGACCTGACTTCGTTTACTTCAAACGATGAAAAAAAATGTCAAGTCTCACAAGTACTTGGGACAGTTATATAAAAAAAAAAAAATTATACGAGTAATGTACGAGTTTCGTTGGAAAGCCAAGAGAATGAACGATGCAAGAAAAATGATGCAAAGAACACGGGTTATTTGTGAAACTGAAGGTATACCGCATATCCCTATCCATATATCCACTGAGGGTATTTCCTCATCGTCCAAATATACCCAAAATAGTAGAAATTTGTTCATGTAGCTCGGGACAACTCCCTGGGGATCACTCGAGTTTCCACCTAGATCCCACGATTTTTCATCCCACTCAATCCCATGCTACCGCTAGTGCCACGCAACCCTACTGTGTTTTCAGTCAATATATTTCTCGGAATAAACGTGAGCCTTGCTTGAATAAAAAAAATCCGAGCGTAATCCCCGATATTTTAATACTAAATAGAATGCAGCGATGACCCGGACAATTGTTACTTCTGAATTACTGTATCTTGAGCTACTTTCATCTGCAATCATATAAATTTTGTTAATTCTTCTTAACTACAGCGACAAGGCCTTAAGTCGATTATCTACGTAGTGTATAAGAGGCACACATTTCAGCCATTCATCGTATTTTACGTTATACTCGTAGATTATTGTGGCTCGAGCGACTTGCCCCTTCGCGAGACCAGCACGGAAATGCAGGTTCTTCAAGCTGCGGGGGAGGGTGACAACTTTACCATTTGCGTAATAAATTAAATTTTTTTTTTTTAAATGCTTTGAACATCGATATAAATGTTATAGGTTAACACTTTGTATAAATTTTGAACGTTTGCGTCCTAGATCGTAGAAATTCATTGAAAGCCATTAAGGCCACAACTGGTTGCATCAGCAAATTCTCAAAAAAAGTATAGCAGTTAAATTGAAAAAAAAAAAAAATATATATATCAAAATATATCCGAGGCAGAACATATAAGAGCCAACATGGTTTTAATCGTTATAGTATTAGAAAATGCACTGATCTCTGAGGCTAGTACAGTCTCAAAGGAAAGGATTACGTGCGAGAGTGTGAGTAAGTGGCCGGTGAATATAATTAGTCATTTATGAAACCGTAAGTGGGTCCGCAAATCGGCCACTCGCGGCAGAGGGACGAAGGGTCCAGGACCCCGGCGTTATCTCCAAATTATTAATCATAAAAGGGAGCGAGGGAGATAGCTAACGCACTCGGCTTCGCTACCGGCCTCACCACGACCTGTCTTTCTCGCTCTATAGACTTATCTGACACCTTAATCAATTTCAAGTTATTAATTATGGCTTGAACTAGCGAACCCATTGCCACGAGAGGCAGGGGATTATTCGAGCATGGACCCACCGCAACACCATTGTCCTCTCTCGTAACAATGCGGTGTCAACATGATCGCCGTCGTCACCGAGTCGCGATGTCATTAATAATTATTTATCCTGACTCCTGCCAAAGTCTCACAGTCATTCCCTCGCGATATCTTGCAAAGTAGATACAAAAGGGAAACGCGAACTACGAGAATCCTTGCTAATAAAGGCTTCCAGAATTCTAGTGAATTAACGATCAACTGATTAAATCATTAAAATTATTATATTTTCGAAAAGATAATTTATGTAACAAATGTGCTAATTATTTATCAACTTGATATTCTCAACAGTTTTAATTAGAAAAGTTATGAATATTATAATAAAGTCCTTTTTATTCAGACTTGAAGCATAAAGTGCTAAGTTCTGAGTTCACTGCTAATTTCTATTAAAGTGTAATTTTGAATGATTTTATTTATTGTCTTAATATATCAAACAATTTTCTACAAGCTATACTTAATATTTTGTTGAGTTTGTCAGACAACCTGTTACTACCTGTTCCCGTTAGAAAGTTAAATATTTTTGTTCCAAAATCGTAGTTTCTTGGTCAGGAATTTCTTCCGTCTGTCGGAGAAAAAAAAACTGAGGAAAGAGAATCGGTGAAAACAGAGGAGAGTTGAGCGATAGTCTATGCAAATGGCTAATCCTTTCGAAAATCCATCGGAGCGACGTTGACGGATTGGGAAAGCGCGCGAAGGGCAATGAGAGGCTGGAAGCTGAATCGTTTTAGATTCGCACGAAGGCCAATCCCAGACAAATTGCAATCCCCATTTGTTTTATCCTTCACCGGCCTGGCGAAGACGGGGTTTATTCCGCGATATGCAGAAGGATTCTCGTAATTGATTATAGACACAAGTTTAGAAGGTCTTTAAGTATAAATAAAAATACACTATAAATATATGTTAAATATTATTATCTCCGATTTTAACAGCCAGACTTAAAGCTGAGAATTTTTTCGACGATAGTCACAAGGTATAGTCCCCGCATCCGAAAAGACAACTAACGGGAAAGGAAGCCGCTTCGGGGTAGAAGAAAAATTAATCACCCCCGCAGAATAGCGAAGTTACAAAGGACCAAGGTGTATGGAGACAATGGGCTGCAGGCAGGAAAAATATTTTTGCGTTCCTCTATATCTCGATAACAAATAGCCGGCTGCCCCATGCTTTTCAAAAATGTTCTCTCGGCAAACAACGAGCCAGAGTATGAAAAGGGTCGATCGTGTCTCATTCAAGACTTATTAACGGCCATAGGTGTTACCAAGATTGAAAAACAAGGAAAATAAAAATTGTGCCATGATTTTAGAACTTTTTTTCACCACCCCTGTCATTTCACACTTAAACGGAAGGGTGAATACTTCAGGTTTGTCGCTCAGCAAGATACACACGTACCGGAATCACGTGAGGCATGACATTGCGGTAATCCGGACAAAGAGTTGATCCTGCATGAGCCTACTGTCAGTTCACGTAACGCTCGCATGGATTACAATTTATACTTGTAACGTATGTGTATATATATATATATAAAAGATGATTTCAAGTTGAACGTGAAATCCGTCAATCAGTGAGCTTCGCTAAAGTACAAAAACAAAACCGCCGGCATGAAAATCCCGTTGAATTTCTAAAACAGAAACGCGTTACGGTATTAAGGGCCCCAAATATTCAAATTATACATTCTGTGACATCTCTGTGTGCGTTTAATTAATTTAAAAAACCATCGTTTCGCTATTCTTGCAATATTTTTTATTAATAACGATTATTTAAGTTCTTTTTATAAATCCGTTGTCCATGGTTATAACAATTTGTATTAAGGTAGTCCAACGTTAAACACGTGATAACTTGACCCTACTTTTTTTTATTCGTCATTGTAAGAGTTCATTTGCCTGCATCGATTGAGACCAATAAAACGGTTCTCGCTCGTATTATTCAAAAGCTAATTCGGCTCAAAGTTTATAAAGCCCACAAATTAACATACTTTGCCTAAAATCTACCTACTTGAGAGTATAAAAATTAAAAACAGTTCATAACAGAATACTCTAATGAACAACCACACTAAAATTGGAATGCGATTTGCCACACAGTTTGTGCATTAATTATAGTTAACGTTTAACTTTTGGGCTCTTCTGTATCTCGCGCTCTCGCTGATTTTACTAAACCCAATAACATAACAACATTTTTTAAAATACCAAAGTAAATCCACGCTTATTTCGAAAATGTTGCGGTGAACAGTTTATCAAAATTCATAAATTTATACACCTTCTGTTATGGTGAAATGTAATATAACAGTTTTTCATGAGTTTGGAAACGTGTACCGTTAAGCATTTAGTAGAAACAGGTTGACATTCAACGAAAATTCGTCAATTATTTCTGTCTTCGTGACATCGTTATTATGATTTAGTAAACGAAAAGTATAAATTAAATGAGTTTTTACGATGTCTGCTAAGAATTGGTCATATTATTTGCTGAATTTCAATAAACTCGAAAGCCATTAATGTGATTCTGTTGAATTCGTACGATTACTAGTGAACTGCCTTCAGGTAACTAATGTGTATCATACTAACAAACAAACAAATCATTAAATTTTTGCAATAGTCTATACGAAGATTAATAAATTAATTATCAGTACTGGATGATCATTTGTATTTCACAGCATGTGACCTTAAGTTAGAGAAATGTTAATAACGATAGATTTGCACAAGCATTAACTGAACGATGGATACTTCCATGGGGGTACATTTTCATTGAGCTTTCTTCAAAGTAGAGTCCGTAATTTTTAACAGATTTTAATGGGCTACAGCTCATTTCGTTTCTGGAAAGTTTCTCTGTGAATTCACCACAAACATTTTTTGTAGTGTTGACCGTTTAAAAATTACAGCTTTTTACAGTTTGCGTATGGAGGAACTTTTTCACCAGTTAAACAATGGACTGTAATTATCAAACGATCAAATTTACAAAAAATGTACATGCTAATTTCGCAGAGCAGCTTTCGCGAAGCAAAATTAACTATGATGCTGTAAAATCGATTAAAAAATTACAAATTATTCTTTCAAAACACTCAACGAAAATGTGCTTTTATCGACATTTGGACTAATCAATTCATGTTTTTGCAATTCTATCGCTATTAATGTTGCTCTCGGTTAAGGTGAAACCACTTTCTCCTGCTCCTTCGCGATCCGGTAAATACCAACTCACAATCAGTCGGTATCAAAGCTTTCCGTGCGAGTTTTTTTACTAGAGTGTCGAGACTTTACACACAGATAAGAGCACAGTTTTAGCTGATGCACAGCAGATCAGACTATCGGCTAGAGTTCTTTTTTTTAAAAAAAGTAATGCACTCTAAAAAAAATTGCACGTAAATGTTTGTTACCGACTGAGTATGTTACATCTTCAATTAAAGTGATGCGGTACTACTAGATCAGTAACAAAAACTGTAATCTAAATTTCTTTGTCACAGTTGATTCGTCGGATCAAAGCCGAGAACGTTGTCCTTCGCCTAACAATTCTGCCGCACGACGTTCCCGTCTTTTATATAAAAGATCAACCGTAACGACGAAATTCAGGATCGCGAAATAGTTCCATTTCTCTTGCACGCATATATGTTCTATGCCATCTTAAGGCACATGGTGTAATACAAATCGCCCTTGATAATTCATTAATTAAACTTTGTATAAACTATGACAAAAATTTAGCATTTATTTGACTAGTGTCAAGTTCAGTAGTTATCTTAAGTGCAGGAACACTAATGTTTTATTTAGAATATAAAAAAATCATAAGAACCCGAGTGATTAAGAAAAGTAATAAGCTAGTTACGTTTCTCAAGTACTTTAGTTTTTAGAACATTTAGAGAAATATTTAAAACAAAAAATGTATTTCCGTTTTACTTGTTACCCAGAGTTACAAGGTTGAGCTATAGAATAAAAGAATTATCAGCAGAAAAAAACATTATTAACACGTTGACGTGTTAAAAAATAATATTGCAAGAATAGACAAGCGATGCTATTTAACAGAAATTAAATGTTCTTATATCTGCTCGTATAGCAAATAATTGAAATAACAATTGTAGTATGTATGCAGAGTTGGATGACTCCAAAGAAAGTCTATACAGTGGTTATAAAACAATAAATCTATTAAACTAATTGTGATAATAAGATTGCTGCAAATATGTCGTATCGATCAATCTTTCTCTCTCACCGTCAGAATCCAGAAATTCGGAACCCTAAACCAGCCGTATTAGCATTCATCACAGCTATGGTAATTGATCTTCTGGATAACGAAGGATGAAGACATAAGAATTGGGAGGGACGAGTAAGGCGATAGATAGTTGAACGATGGATCGGTTCGAGTCTCGACATAGAGTTAATCGACAATTTTCTAATTACATGTTACGCGTCTCAAGACCCCTAGGGATCCGAAGGCAAGGACACGTTTAGCCAATGAGACCAAACGGAGATAAAGAGAGAAATAGAGATATCACACACGGGGAAAATCGCTGGACACGAAATTGCATTTCGCCAAGTCCTTTTCTCGCAATACTTAGAGGAATAAGACGAAACGGTATTAAGACAAGCGGTGGTTCTCGCTTGACTATCTCTCTTTTCCCCGGGACTCGATGTATCATTTGCCGTTCGGTCGTTAGGCGGTTTCAATTAGTTTTCCCGGTTTCCTCTCTCTGCTTCGTTCACTCGTTCCCGCTCATCCCGCTGCGGCCGGGCGTCCTCCCACGCCACGTTCCCTCTAACGACTCACACCCTAGCTTACCTACCCTTAATCGCGCGAGCCAACGCTTCTTTTTTCCTTCTTCTTCATATAATTAGGAGATGGTCGTTAATGTGCTTGGGATAACCTCGACCCGGTTGTAAGTAAAGAAAAAGTTGCTATTGAACAGATCGAAACTAGTCAAACTGACGCAGACATATATTTTTTTTTAACATGTTGTGGAATATGTATGGATGCAAGACAAGTAGAACTAATCTTGCGTTATCGAACTTCTCCCGGACGGTTAATCTGTCGGATAGAAGACGAGTGTCACCGTGCAAATTTGTTAAACGGAGGGCAACGTTTTCGGCTTTTATCAGAGATATCTACCATGACAAAGAAATTCAGATTACAGTTTTTGTTACGGACCGAGTTATACCACATGACCTTAAGTAGTACGCAAGGAGTTCATTGACGATTTTTCAATTAAATTAATAACACAATGGAGACTGCGAATTAAATTCCTTTTTCATTTATCTTTCACTCGTAGGGCATCTTTCAGCTAATGTTCGAGATATTGTCAAGTTATGCTTCCTTTTGTCCAAAACACACATCGGTCAGGAACATTTTTATTACTTCGAGAAACCTTGAATTGATATTTGCGGAGGGAAAAGAAAGGTAACCACCACAGAGCTTCCTCATTGAGAAACCAATAGACTTGTTCGTTTTCCCGATAAATTATAACCGCTGGTGGTTCAGCATATGAGATTTGGGTTCGTTTAGTCCAAAGTTGCAATTTGTATTAATAATACGTTAAACTGGCTTTTTACAGCTCGGTTAGATTATTATAAACATTTTTTTTTTTTCAATCGTGATTTATTTCGACACATTCATATTTTTCTTTAGATACCAAACGGTTGCTAATATTGCATAATATCGTATAAAACGGTTGAATAAATAAATTATGTGTTTACGTGCATTCTTATGTGCAGATGTTAACGAAGAGAACATTAAAATGCCTCAAACGATGGAGAAGACGCATCGAATACTTGTAATATTGTGAGGAGCTATGCTACGCCGACGCCATCAAGCGGAAATCTCGATGTTGATGTGCCGGAAGAGATCTTTTCAGTCGGCGGCGAGTCGACAGAGAACGACTGTTGCCTACCGTCACTTGGCATGATTAACCAGGCGAAGAGATAAACACTAGAAACATCGGCAAAGGATAAAAGAGCGATTGACTTACCGAATGAAGGACCGCCAGCTGTCGAGGAAACCCTTTTCTACGATGAAGTACGATTTTCCCGGCTCGTTGCATTTCATAATTTCGGTGCGATTTCTTCCGTAGTACAAATCGCAGAGTTCGTCTTTCTGCATTTTTGCTCTTATCTTATCGTCCTCTTTTGCCCTTTGGGCGCTCGCCATTTTTGCTACGCAGACACTGCACGACGGTGTGTTTAAGGGATACTCCTTGGATTCGGGAAAATAGTTTCGTAGTATAGCCCATGCAGAGGAAGGTACGATTTTTCGACTGGCATCCGGTGTCTTGAGTGCATTGTGCTCGCACAACAGATCCTCGTTGAAATTGATCACCGCCTCGTTTTCCTCCGATTCGTCGGCGTCTTTTGAGTCTGTGGGGTCTTTCCCCGACGACGAAGACGACGATTTAGCTTCGTCGGGCGCAGAATCATTGTTGCTAGGATCTCCTACGTCGTGCTCCATCACCTCGATAAATTTCTCCATTACCAAACGGCGCCAGGACTTGAGAGAATCGGCGCCTACGATGTAACTTGTTTTTGTTCTGTCGAACGAAAATAAAGGACGAAAATCTTGATAATGTTATGTACAGTACACGTTACGTAATATAAGAAGTATTCCTAGAATTCAAAAATAAAAATAAAATGTAAATGTTTCCTGAGAAGCTATTTTTACGGCTATTTCTTTAAAAAAAATTTTTTTGTTTCTCGGTTTCATAATTGAACGAAAAAATCATGTGAAATCCGCTATAAATAATAGAATTATGCTATAAAAGTCATCACTCACGGTTCTTTGAATGTTCGCATAATCTCGTTGACCTCTTTGTGATCGCGTTCGAGTCCCGATTTGAAACGTAACATTTTACAACGTCTCTTGACGCATACGTTGCACAGAGAATTTTGGTCGAGTCTGGGACCTCCGCGATACTTTTCGTAGATCAATTCGGCTGCCGCAGGTGGCACGCATTTGGCTCTATTGACCTTTAGAGGATCGAGATGATAGTGCGCGCACATGAGCGTCGAATTGTCGATAGGCGAAACATCGGAATTAGCATGATTATTCAACCACTTTGCGAGCCAGTCACTCGGTATCCACTGGTATCCAGCTGACCACTCGCTTCCCGCGTTTCCAACTATCGCATAGAAATCGATCACCAGTTGCCGCTTTGCGTTCTGATCTTCGATCTCCTTTTGCTGCAATGCAAATGTACACGAAAATGAACCATCAAGTACAAGAATAAAATAGAATCATCCGAATAAACACGACGGAGAGCAACGTTCTTGGTTTCTATCCAACAGATCAACCGTGACAAAGAAATTCAGATTACAGTTTTTTGTTACCGACCGAGTAGTTTCACATCGACTTAAGGTGATGTATTAAAGCCTGGTTTGTGTGATGATTTGGATTTTTCGAATTTTAATCAAAATTACTATCAAGACATATCGTATGATGACTTTCTGATAGAGAAAATTATCTTAATAACAATTTTTTTTTAAGTTTTCATGTCAGGAAACTTCAAATTGCCTGAAACGTCAAGATTTGAAAAAATGTCTAGACGCATGTGTGTGCCTATGCGTGCGTGCGTGCAGTGCTTCAGAAACTCTGGTTAGACCAATCGAACTGGAAATTGACAATCAAGTGAATCCCTCTTTGATTGTTGTGATTTACCACAAAATGTATGTAACTATTCAGATTTTATGTTGTTTTAAATTTTCTAAAAAAAGTTAGTGCACGCTTTAACTTCTGCAAATTGTCAAACATTAGGCTAATTCAGTCTTCATAAGTAAAGTAACATTCGTGGATATTTAGGATTGAATTTGGCCGAAATCGGAAAAATGTTCGGATGGTATTTTTCATTTTTTGAAAACTTGACGTTTACACTCTAACTCACGTTCAAATTAACCAGTTGAACTTAATATTCTACAGTAACGAACTATTATTTAGGTGTGCTAGATATTCAATTTGGCGGAGATCGATAAAAGGATTCTAATTTTACAGCAATATAAATTTATCCAATTTTCTACCGCTCCTAGTTTTGAAACATTAAACGAAATAAGCTAAAGCGTTACACATTAACGCAATAACGATTAGGAATATTTGACATCAAACTCAATGAAAATTGATGGAAACGTTAAAAATTTATGGGAGATTGAATTTTATATTGACGATTACCAAGGATTGCAAATATAATAGGCGTGAATTACTTGAACAATTGGTTTAAAAATGGTCACACCAGTTACGCAATACCTTTTTGTTATTGGCTACAATTTTCATTTAAATATATAAAGTGAGAAGATTTTAGAGTAATTCAAATTTTTTGATATTTCTTTATGACAAAAAAATTTCAGTTTCTACAACTCTTTTAAATAATGATGCAAAGTAGAATCTTGCACTTTGCTTTCTCATTCTTTTGGTCCGTCGTCCAAAAAGCTTCCTCTATGAGGAAGTCAAAATTGATCAGCGGACATCCTCACAGAGGTGGCTGTGTGAACAACGGTCCGAAAGAATAAGGACGCAGCATGCAAGGTTCTATTTTGCATCCTTATTTTACTATATCGCCTGTGTAGAGTACAAATTCAATAATTATTTACTCGACAACAATGCAGATGACTTAAATTTTTGTATACAAGAATCCCATAGACAAATATCTTCTGTAATGCCTCCCACGCCATGAATCCTAATTAATGTTATTATTTACATTTTCTTGTGACTTCAAACCAAATTTTAGTAGAAAAGTAGAATATTGCACATCGCTTCCACATTATTATTCAAGTTTCACAAAGTTTTCTCTATGAGAAAGCAAAAATTAATGAACGTATCAATTGGATGTGACTGGGTGACTGACCGATCTTATAAATGTGGCTTTGTGAAACGTGGAAAATAATTAAGCAATATGTATAATATAATAATATTAAATTACCTTTTCTTGCTGCACCGCGAGAAGGCTCAGCTCGTGCTTAACATTTTCCTCTCTTACAAGTTCTCGCAACGTTCCACTGAGTTCCCACTTTTCGAACTCCATCTGTAAAATAAAATCGAAATTATATAATCGAATATCGCGATTTATCGGTTTTTCTATTATTGAATTGCCAAAATTATGTTTTACACTACACGTACGTCCTCGTAAAAATCGCGTTCGCCGCAGCTCATATTTCTATGAGCATCGCCGTTCAGCAGCCGATACTCGATCTTAACATTTTTCGTCGCAATAGAAGCTTCTTCGGGTTTCTCGATCTTAGGAATTTTCGTGTCAAGATCCGGCGATATTGGAGGATGGTATCCAATAATGCCGTTTATAACGTTTTTCTGTTCGGGCGAAAGTCGAGGAGTCTCGTTCTCGTCGATCTCCATAGCCATATTGTTGTCGTGATCGTCGAGTCTCGTTTTCTTTCCGCAACTCGAACTGCTTCGCGACGAGTTGCTGCCGGTGCTACTCACGCTGCAGGTGCTCATAGCACCACTCGTCACCGACGCCGAGACTTCCAAGCAATTCTTTCGCTTTCCGTCGTCAGATATTTGCGTCTCAGACGTCAGATCCACGACGGTAAGCCTTTCGAGCTGCGCGGTATTTCCCGCGTTGTTTGTCTCGCCGTCGACAATTTTTTTCGGCCGTCCTCGTCTACCCGTCGATACTTGTTTACTATCGACTGTCAATCGTTTATAAACCAACATGTATGCCGTGTTCGAAGACAAAAATCCTTTTGGCACTTTTCCGCGTCTGCTGACTTTCAACGTCGTGTCTGCATATTAACAAAATAATAATAATAATAAACAAAATTACATACTCATCGTTCTTCTAGACACCACATTAATAATATAAATAGTCTTAAGAAGTAGATAACCGTTTTTATTACTATTAGGGCATATTAAAGCAGTAAATTAATTTTTCTTTACCGGTTATGCCATCCTCGATGCGTTTGTTCTGCATTTTTTCGACCTTGTCATCACTGAACTGGTACCACTCGCCTCCAGAATTGCATATATTAGCGATGTAGTGACCCGAGTGTGCGGAAGGTCCCTTGTGAGAGAGTACAGCGACAAGACTGTAGAGATGCGTCTGCGGTGCACATCGAAGATGTTCCGACATATCCAGATCCTCGGGAAATTGTATAAATGAGTTGAGCTTCTTCTTCTGGCCGGAGTCTCTGCGATTAAGAAACGTCGCCCGTAGACCGGGCTCGAGGATCAATCTCGTCTTCCGCGGTTATCTACAGATTGGTCAGCGAGGGGAATATTAAACCCGCGCAGAGAGAAAACAAACGGACGCACGGGTTGAGGATTTTTGAGACTAGGAGACAACGAGGAGCGACAAAAAAGGGACTCGATCTTACCGATGAAATACGAAGCGCAAAAGCTGAATATTGAGGGTTTCGGGTAGCATGTCAAGTCTTATAAATCGTCGAGCGTCTTTCTTCTCGTTGCACGTAGCGCAGTGGTATTGGTTCGGTCCTACCAACTCCTCTTCTGTCAGATACTTATCAATGGCTTCCGAAAGAGTCGGAGCTAGCTGTAGATCCAGCTCGTAGAATGTCGTCGAGGTCGGATACTCCGTACCGCACGTCGAGCAACTGTCAAACGTTTATTTATCGTCGATGATCTTTTTTATCTTTGTCTTTTAGACAGAGTTTATAAACTACTCAGTCAAAATGAAATAAAAATTTATGTTTTTCTGATTTATTCTACAAACTAATTGTTTTTAGATGAATTTTTCCATTTTTAAATGTAAATCAGTACCTCAATGTACTGATATTTTAAGCCGTTATCTCTATATACTATGAAAATATTACACCGCCGCCGTCACCACCGTGTAGAATAACCGAGAAAAATCTCAGGGTTCTAAGAGACCTCCAAGCCTTGATTTTCCAAGTTCTTTAGGTTTTCCTACGCGGTTGCGGCAATATATTTTTACAATGTGTAATGTGTAATGTAGACGGGAGTTGGTGCGTGAAGCGCGCAGGAAGTTAAGGCCACCCTCACTATATACTATATAGTTTATAGAATATAAACGAGTAAATACATAGAATTTATAACAGCTCCAAATTTCGATATAATTGAGGGACATATTTTTTTTACCGAAGATAACTAAATAAATAAAATAATCACTCTAGGGAAGATTTAAGAGCTCACCAATTAACGTAGCTGTATTTTCCCTGCGTCAGACGCTGAAGTTTCGCTTTGAGCGACATATTTTGTTGAAGTTTTCCCTCTATATGACATAGCAGCAGTTTTGAAAATTCTTGTGCATCCTGTTGTGTTCTCGTGTCAAGAGATAAAGCGATAGCGAGATTTGTCGGATCGAGTAATTGTCGATTACCGAACTGCAACATCGCAAATATATACTGCAACTGGCCGACTACGGTGACGGGAAGATAGGGTTGTCTTGTATTCTGGGAATGACTGAGACCTTCCCTCTCCTCAGGATCTTCAGTTATGTTCCATTTATAAATTATACGTCTGAAAGTAAACGTTTTTTAATTTCTCGTATTGTGCTATAAAAAGGATAGAAAAAAAAACATTTGAATTCTCGCGCAAGAATTGCGGGAATACCTCATATCCTCATTGTGGAACCAAACTTGTATGAGACTATTTACGTAGCAAGTAGCGCCGAGATTTTTAAGTCCCACATATTGCGTCGGATCCCGTAATTCTGAGAGTGAACTTTCGAGTGATGCAATTTCTGCTGGATGTGATTTTATGTATTTATCTTCTCCTAAGCCAGTCAGGCATGTCGGATTGTTGCTGCAATTACGTCTGTACAAATAATTAAAAATGATTAATGAAGAAACAAAGCATTTTCTCTTGGTATTACAGATTTATTGATAATTAATTAATCGAAGGATGGTGGAGTGCGTCATACAAGTAAAATTAATTGTATATTTTTAAAAGTGTTTGTACAGTCTTTAGTGTTTATTTAACTGTTCCAAAAGATGGTTTGCACAGTAGCATGTGTTCATACTGTACAAATATATTTCCAGTTATTTTTTGCCAAAAAATCGATTGATATATGGCTTATGTCCGATGAGAAGTTTTTTCGTCTAATTCTTAAAAAGAACAAATTATAACATTTGTCCAATTATGACGAGTAATAGCTCATTTTGTTTATTAAAAGCTGATTAATTTACCAACGAATTTTTTTATAGTATTAGTCATCTAAAAGTTATAACTGCTTTGTTTATTCATCTTTTAGCAAACAAATGATTGTAAATTTTCAAATGACCAAAACTATCGACAATTTATGTTATGAATCAACAAAGCATCTTTCAATAAACAAAATGAATGAAAATTATAGACTTTTAGACTGAATGAAAAAACATCATTACGGCAATTGGCGTGTGTTGATCAATTTTATTATAACCACACAAACAATTAAGGTAAAATGACATACCATGGTTTGGTATGAAAATAACTGAAATGCTGTTTTTTAAGGATGCCACACATTTGAAGAGAGAAAAGAAAATAAGATAACCCTGTGTCTATCGGTTCTACAGCGAGATCCTATTTTCTTTTTTCCTGAAATATTCTATACTGCATTTCAAATTTCTTTGCCCCAGTTCATCTGTTAGATAAGAACAGAGAACAGCACCAGCCATTCCACTAGGCATCGTTCTTGTATTTTATCCAGCAAATAATCTGTGGCGGAGATATTTAGGATAAGAGCATCAGTTTTATATCTGACAGGCCCATACATGTATCACAATATCTTAAAAACATATGTCGCTATGCGAGTTTTCATCCAAAATAGGCAATCAAACCACAAAATATTGTTGGAATTGTTTAAAAAATTAGCATTTATGTGAATAGTGTGAAACGCTTCATCCTCCTTAATCGATTTCTATATCACTTACTTGCAATTTTTGCAACTTTTCAAACCAATGCGGTAGGCAGTCTCCAGATGTTCCTTCTGCAATTCATCTGATGTCACTAACTCCACCCAAGCCCATGCCAGCTTCTCAAGATCTGTCTTTTTAGCTGGCGGCATTTTTCATCTGTAATCACCAACAGTATATTCAGTCGTTTCTTGAAAGACGTAATGTACAAAGGTTTTTATATTTTTAAAAGTCAAAGCAGCTATCTATAAATTCAAGTCGTTTTAGACTTAGTCGTACCAAATCTACATATGTACCTAATAAATTATACTGTATTAATATTTTGTGTAATTAAATCATTAGTTTTATATTAAAGTAAAGTATAATCCATACATATAATAATAAATCATCAACCCTTCAGAGATTAATATATGATCAGAAGAAAACAGCAAGTTTTCTTTACCTAAAAATGTGCAACTCTGTAATAAACTTTCATTTACACATTAAAAGTAAAAGTAAGCTCAGAATTATTTCCAATTTATTTAAACAATAATTTCAAGATCCTCGGTACCAACAAATGACGAACTTGCTAGGTACTTACTGTTCGACACAGCAAAGCACCTGTTTCCAAAGAATTTCCACTTTGAAAAACTAAATTTATTACATTTTTACTTAACGTGTTCTGCTACAAATTTATGTCAGCCGGAGAGGCTGACATAAATTCACGTAGAAGTGAGAGACACTTCTATGTGATCGCCAATGGCGCTATCTCACTCGTACTCATGGCAACATTCGGTAAAGCGCATCACCTTAAAGCTACGTAGCACATCATGTTAAAAAAATGCTTATAAATGTATGTTGTATTCGTATTGTCACGAGGCATCAAAATAACATTCAGAATGCTGTTGTTCATTTTTTTTTATATCGTACCTATGTGTTCTACTATTTTTGTTGATACATCATTCCATGGAGGTAGAATAAACAGCAATACTGTACGATAACAATCTCAAGACAAAAATAAAAAAAACACTGTAAACCTAAACGTTAAACAAAACCTTTAGCAAGTATTGCGCGAAATTGGGGGGAGAGTAAACGATGGGGATGGCCAAAAATGCGCGGGAAAGATCAAGGGGGTTGTAAAAAAGATGGAGTAGTGATAGGCACCGAATTGGTACGTTTAACACCGCTCGGTTACCGCCAAACATCCAAAACTTACGAAAAAAAAAAGTAATTAGCGCAACGATCGTGAAAACGTAGATTTCTAGGAAGATCGATGTAAAAAAAATTTTTTTTTTAATTGTTGATTTTCGCGGAATAACGAACGAGTTCAACGGCGCTCCGTAAAATATCGATCGGACGAAAATATGTGGAAGACGAGACCGACGAAGATTTTCATATCACCCATGGTATAAATAATAGAAATATCAGCTGGATGGAGGTTAGCAGTTGCAACAAAAGGACATGGAAAAGCAAATATCGCAAGATGTTTTTTTTTTTTTTGGTACACGAAGTAGCAATGGTAATTGACGATAACTCGTCGATAGCGTTGAGTAAGGAACGAAAAATAAGCGATTACTCCGGAATTTGTACCCGCGTTGATTTCGACCGGCACTTGGCTACCGAACGTAATGCACTTTCGACAATAACACTGTTATTCGAAATGTTGGATGAATTTAATGAGATGTGAGGTTATGAACAAAACGCCGCTCACGATATTTTACACGTTGGCGGGAGTCCCGAGGCGATCGGCGGATATCGATATAACGCCGGAAACACGTCCGCGCTCACGTTTTAATGATATATTATTTATTGAAGGTTAATTTTATATTTTGAAACAGTTATTCGTCCATTAGATTAGCTCTCGATCGCGTACCTGTCGCCATATGCAATCGACTTGTGTCAGAGGCAGTAAGTAACGTCGAGGCGCGTGCGTTCTCCCGTCGCTCCTGCTTGAGTTCTGTTCCACTCGTCGGCGGCGATTGGGAGGGAAAAAACACGATATATTTAAATTAAAAACCACTTAAAAACCGTGAAATAAGCTTACGAGTTTTGAGGCCACTAATTCCGAATTTGAGGTTTTTAATTAAAAATGATGCATACACAATACAGTTGACCGCTTTCAACTTTTATCCGAAACATCAAAGTTTTACTACTGACCGAGGGGTATCTTACCCATCATGGCCCCAACTTCGGAAACTGTAATCGGTAATAAAAACTGTAATCCAATCAACTCAGAGCGTTCGATATTTGCGAAAAAAAGCAAATGGGGTGGACAGGACCCTTCTCCCGCGCTCCAGCGTGATACCGTAAACACGCCAACTTGGTCGGTAATAAACATTTTCGACCAAATTGGATGTAGAATGTAAGAACTATACATGAGGTTATTATGTAAAACTCGTATTCTTTGTTCTGAAATCTCTATACAAGCTAAAAAAGTGTGGTGAAATATTTATTACCGACTAAGTAGGCTTCGTCTTCTCTGGAACGTTTATGAGTGCAAGAGGGTAATGCGGTTGATCTGTCGGATAAAAGACGAGAATATCGATCTGCAGAATTGTTAAGCGGAGAGTAAAGTTCTCAGTTCTTATCCTACAGATGAAGCGTGAGTAAGAAATTTAGATTACAGTTTTGTTACCGACCTTGTAATATCAGATTACCTTAAAGTGATGTGCTGTACCGATTGCACAATTAATAAGAATTTATGAATTCTTACACCTTTATCACCTCTTATGGTGATATACGCTGTAATATAAGAGTTTTCCATGATTTTTTTAAAACGGTACTTATACCATTGTGCATTTTGTACGAACAGGTTGGTATTCAACGAAAATTCGTCAAATGCTATTAATCTTTTTCTAAAAACAATGTATGTCCTCGTAATAACGTTATTACGATGTAGTAAGCAACAAGTGTAACTTAAACGAGCTTTCACTACGTCTACTAAGGTTTAGTCATGTTTGATTTCAGATGGTTATTATAGTGGACTGTGCCTCTACCAGGCTCTACCTTATGTTGATTTCATTTTGTTGTACCGGGCTGTACAATTGATTGACCTCTCCACTCCGTCTATCTCTCTGTTTCTCTTGCTATCGTTTGAATCTAAAATGACGTAAAGCTGGATTTTTATTTGTACGCACAACGCACAACGCTTGTGCGGTCATGAATGAACCGGCGACGGAGAGCAAGAGGGTGTATCTTCCCATCTCGCTCTCACTCATGGAAAATGTGGCGCAAAAGCGCTGTGCGCCCGTAATGAAAATCCAGCTTAAGTCTTCGGGCACCTAAATGTAACTGCCAACAAAATACATTTTGAAGAACGTAGAGCTCGAAAATTTATTGTAAATTGTAACAATGATGAAGGAGATCGGCGAAGAGGCTGCAGCGGAAGGTCAGCCACATATCGAATCTTCTGAACGGTATAACCTCACTTTCACATCAGAATTTAAAGTTGTTTAATTAAATTCAAAATCACTTGTAGTTACAAGTTTGAGCCCACACTTTTTATCAATTGACTAAAGCTATTATATATCGCAATCAATTACATATCTCAGGGAAAATGGCGTCATTGACTTCTCAAACTCAACGGCGAAGCTTGCCGAAGGACTGCTCGCCATTTACAAACCACAGCTGGAGGAAATAAAGAAGGAACTCAAGGAGTTGACGTAAGGGCAAGAGTCTTTAAAGATAAGGGATAACAAAGAAAAATAACTCTTAAAATGATGTTTTATAGCCAAAAGCAAGAAAGTATGATCGATCGAATGGAAGTGGAAAATCGAAAGATCGATGAAACCTCCGGAGATACAGCTCTCAATGAGATGGTACTAGTTGACAATATTTTCATGTTATAAAGGGAAGATGGTCACTGAGTGAAGCCTTATTTTCACTATTTAAAAAAAAAAGTTAAGCAAAGAAAAATGGCTTAGAAGTTCCACATGATTTGGGCATTCGTGCACTAAAAAGTTCTGCAATGTAAACTTTCTGCAAAACATACATAACGCAGGAGTTACAGTGATAAATTTGATACTGAGCACAGAATTTCATCCTTAACTCACATTTAATTAGAATTTCCAAAGTTTTCATTTATTTGTTATTTCTACTTTCGTTCAAGTACACGGATTAATTTTATGATATTTTTGTTGGTGTTGTTACATGATATTACATCTCGAATGGGTTTCTCATTATACTTGAAGTAAAATCATTTGAGTAAACTAATTTAAGTACCAAAAACCTATAATGGAACGAGAGTACAGATCACAAAAAGTACAATAAGACCTTTGCGAAATCAAATTAGTTGGGAGTCAAACGTGGATCGATCCAAGAAATGTCAAACATCATAATATAAGCTTTGCAGGAAACTTCCGTTCCAGGATTTCTTAGTATCCAACTAGCCAAAACATGGTTATATTCTAAAAATGAAGTTCCGATTGGCGACGATCCCCTTAGTGATCAACACCCGGCATTTCTTAAAAAATGCAAGGAACAATGGTTCTTTTTAATTCTAAAACTAAATATTAAAGATCACGTTGAAACGATTTTTGAATTAATTCCAATTCGTTTATTCTTCAAGTTTTTGACGATAAAAGCGTATCAGGGAAAGCTGAGTTCGATAAAGAAAGAAATGGGCAACATTCACGAGCGAACGTTCAAACTCAAGGTAAACTAACGACGTTGACAATTTATTTAATAACTGGCGATCATTGGTCGAAATTTTCTTATATTTTTTGCAGAAACGAGCGTTGCGCTTGCAACAGATTAAACAGAAGGAAGCTCTGAGCAGGGAGCATCAAAGAGAACAGGAGATAAGACGTGAACAAGAATTGATTGGTAAACCATCGTCGCTTGTCTGAATCGCGATTAAAATACTTATTTATTGTAAAAATATAAAAAATATAGTGCATATTGCGTGGTTTATCTTGCTTCGGAATTTCACAAGCGAGGTGGATAATATATTTACTCTTGTACGCATCTTTGACTTTTTTCGTATAACTATTCACCAGACGATTTCCCACTGTCCGCTGCGCGAACACTTTTTTTCGTTTCCGCAAAGGCGATTGAACGTTGTTTTTGTCGGAAATCCCATTATTTCGCGATCTTCTTGAATTCGAAAAGTAAAAGTGGACTCGTGAGTCCCGACGAAGTACCTTTAGACGTTTGGGATAGATTAATGAATTATTTTTCCACTTTTCATTATTAATTTCGTTAAATGTGTTATTGAAAGTGTATCACCTCGCGTGAGAACATATTATTTGATCAATTATCGCAACTCCACCGTCTTTGAATTTTCTCTTCACATCTGCGGAAGGAACGTATCTGTACACTCGATAATCTTTTAATAGATTTTTCAGGTTCTCGTATTCTGAAAGTAGTAAATTCAATTTCTTTACAGTAACTTTTCCCTCAGTAGTTTATTATTAATTTCTGTTAAATTACCATCGTTTTGTGCGTCAGTTGCAACGAACAAGATTTGTAGATCGAGATTTTGCATTTTTTCCCTCAACTGTTGAGCTGCGCTCTGAATAGTCGGTGAAGTTTTCGCTCTACCGTTCAAGAAGTCGCCTCTCCTGAGGTGAACCGCGAGATAAGGTCCCCCCTTGGCATTTCTTTGTTCCTAAAAATATTCGTAAAATAGCAGTAATTTACAATCTCTTGGATTTATCGTAGATCCACGAACTTTTTCCTCTGTCCAGTCGTAGGGCCGCAAAGTATTATCACTAGAGTCCTGAGATTCGAGAAATTTTATCCTGAAATTCGCAGCCAGTTTGTACAACTCGCTGTTGTAACGCATACTTCGTCTGGCTCTCCAGTAATCCCACGATCCGTAGTTGTCATGCAGAGGAATTTCCATACGGTCGAACATGAATGATCTACGCGAAATTTACGGCCAATTATCAGCCAATTATACTGGAATAATCGACTGTCCCAGTTCTTGTCCCTCTTAAATCTAACGAGCAGCTGAAGTCACGAGTGGTAATTATTTAACCCTCTAGGCCCGAAGCGATGAATCGTATTATGGGTTCAGAGGGTTAATGGGGCAGTTATTCATCAGCGCATCCTCGATATTTAATTAGTTCTTCGAGTAGCCCTTCGTGCATGATAATAATATTAACGACAATAATAAGTGGTGAATAAAATATTTATCCCCGATGCCTACATTAAAATTATAGAGCGACGAATTTTCAAAATTAAATATCAACGAACGCGGCGAACAATTATCGAATTTACCTGTATGCTCGAGGATCAACATTTTCTCGTAGACCGGAAGCAGTTCCATGAAAAACGAGGCACTTGACGTCTCTCGCAGTTATATTGGAGTATCCCCAAAAATGTCCTGAGTGTTCGTTTTCATTGATCTTTTGGTATCGGTACGGTTTCTTTTGGCATTCTATAAGTTCGTTCTTGTCTTTGAAATCACCGGTTTCGAACATTTTCGGATCGTTTTGAAGAATGTAAACGCGATCGATCGCGATATTTTTATTCACCGCAGTCGACTCGAGTTCTGAAATTCTTTTTTTTTATTTTCTAATCTATGTAAAATGCAAAAATAAGAAACGATGAAATACCTCGAAAAAAATCGTACATCTCGAGAACCGGAGCATATCTTTTGAGACTTGCAACATCGAAGAATGTGCCCCAAGATAATTGACTCTGAGATCCCAATTCTTTGCTCCTCCAGTGATACATTCTTTCTACAAATATATTATCCCATTCTCTACTATTTTGAACATTTTATTTTTCAAACTAAAGGAATGATAATGACGATTACCCCAAGGTGGAAGCACCAAATTCCAATCATACATGGCGTCCGCATCGTTAAGATATTTCACAAATACCGCTACTCTCATGTACACGTCGCGTCGTAGATTAAATCCCTCTGAGGGATTCACATCGTACAAAATGTACCTGATAAGAAACGAGAACTAATTAAAAAAAAAAAAAAACATTGAGTCCCATTAAAAAATTGTATGGAAAATTATGGCAAAAATTTGTTTTAATATTTATAACTTAACATTTATCACGTAATTAAATTTAATATAAAATATAATGAATATTTTAGATTAAGACATAGTTAAATTTCAATCAACAAGTTGAAAAAACAACTTGTTACAGAAGTTCTGTACATCGTGGGATATTAAGTTACAATTGTTCAGTCGCAAAAAGAACATTTAAATCAATTGGAGGTTAGTAGATCCCACGAATTTACTTTAAATTTAAATGAATCTGCACGAGAAAAAACTTTAAGAAATTGTGCGAACCTTTTTTTCGAGTATCGATTATGTGGATGGCAATTATTATCATTGCTGGAACCCAATGGCTTTTTGCAGTACTCCAACTGCTCGAAAACAGATAAGCTGGGATCTGAAATGATAATGAGAATAAGAAGAATTGACAAAGTATTTAGGGGGAGCATTGCACTCAGGTTATGCACAGGCCAGAGGCGAGTAAACACTGCCGTATGACTTATGCCGCGGTCGTGTCATGACCGTGACGGTGCTTCCCCATGCTGCATAACTTGCGTACGCGTCACTTACGGATGTTGGTTATATGACGAAAAATCACTAGCAGATTACGCTATTATTTAGCCCTGAATCCCCATGGCGCGTATTTCTATAAAGATTGCGTGAAGCGTTAAATACGCTTCAATGAATCGCAGGTCGACAAACACATGTAGTACTAGAACGAAAACCGTAATCAGAATTATCATTGGATGCTGCAAAGTAGCGTTGCGCTAAATGTACGCGCCATGGGTATACTTTCACATGCGAGATTGTAGCAGCGGAATATATGTGCTATGTACACAAATAATTGGAGTTATAACCTGTATTAATTAGTTATTGCATTTGCACTATACATTGAAAAGTATAAACAGTAGCAGTAATAATTGGAATATACGAAAATATCGTGTTTGATAAGTTTTTAATAAAGTGAATCCGGTGATGCGAGGCTGTAAACAATAATATGTCATCTCGACTGTAATCCCTCAAAAATACAGAATAAATATTTATTCAGACCAGTTTATCTACGACCAGTTTATATTGAGACTGATCTGTGTTGATGAGTACAAATTTATTTACCGTGAATTCTGATTTGGCATTAATCATCAGCTGGAACCGTTATGAAAAGTGAAAGCTAAGGATTTATCAAACGCTTGAACAGAGAAAAGCTGGTCGACGCCAGTTATTGAAACTATTTCCTCTACGTAACATACAGAGCTATGTTGTAAGTTATAAATTATGAATAACTCATAGCTTATAACTTATTTGATATCGAGTGGTATTCAACAATGATGCAGATACCGACTGTGCCTACGTGCCAAACTGTTCAAATCAAATAACTGCAATACACAGATGCACTAATGCACATACATCGGCATAGTTCCGCGAAAAATTGGTTTTGGAGTAAACATAATAGCATAAAATTAATAGCAGGTACTTCAAACTCTATATGAGGCGCTCCGATTGGTTAAGATTATCTTACGCGTACACATGCGTACGGAAGTTACGCGGCATGGGGAGGGACCTTGACTTATATGCTCCAAACATGGTTCCGTGTGAAGTTGCAGTGAAAGAATTTATGTATTCGAATTGCTGACCCGCTTAACTGTGATCCTTGAGTAACTCTTTCTCAGGCAAAATTAAAGGAGATTCTAGAAATAATTCCACTTTTCAGGATATAGTGTGTACCGAGTCGTCATATACTCCCTCACATGGAGTTATGCAACATTTTAATTCTAAATATAAGAAACGTAGTGTGGATCTGTAGTTCTAAGTGTGCCACCAACGGTGAGATGTATCGTATTCTCACTACAAGTTGGTATATGCTCTTCATAAGCTCAATCTATCATCAAGGTATATCCGATATCTAAAAAGCTACGAGATTTTTGGAGTTTTAGGTTGCGCGCACCATAGTTTTTACTGTATAGATGGACTTTTGTCCGTTTGCTCCAACGTGGTTTAAATCGGGTTCCATTTTTTTTTGTCTAACTTTAACGTAGTGTAACCATAGATTAAACTACGATCAATGTCATTAGAATTGGGCATTTGTCGTTTGTATATAATTTGAGTCAATCCAACACTGCTGCAACTGCGCGGGCACACTGTGCCGTAATAACGTCGTACCGTCACATATAACATGTCGGTCGTCGCGACGTATAGAAGACCGTGGTCGCGACATACTTTTCTTACTGGGAGTATATTGACCGGCGTTCAAGAATACCGCCGTGTCACAAGAATAAACACATATAATAGTATACTATACTATACTATCTAATGTATACTATATAATAGTATACTATACTATACTATATAATGAATACTATATAATAGTATACTTTATATGTCTGGCACTAGAAATAGGCCTGACAACGGTCAACTATACAGAATTATGAGATGCATTACATCGACGTTCTCCACTTTTATTCGAAATGTCAATCGTTGCAGAGAAATTTGCATTACAATTTTTGTAACCGACCAAGTAGTACCACATCACCACCCCAAGGGGATGCTGGAGTAGATTTTTTACCGACATTGGTCGGTAAAAATACGTTATTTCGTAGCCTACGGATATGCCTTACATTGTATAGGACTGTAATATGAACGAAAAGTTCATATAGCAGGATAACGTTCTCGTCATTACCTGACTGATCGACCGTGACAGAGAAATTCGGAATCATAAAATAAGTTCTATCTTTCTTGCACCCATACATGTTTCGCATTATCTGAATATGATGTGGTACCCCTCGGTCGGTAGGAAAAACTGTAACACAAATTTATCTGCTACGATTGATATTTCGAACAACAGAGGAGAACGATGAGCTGTGCCTTACAATTCTACAGTTCACCGTTCTCATCTTTTATCCGAAAGATCGGTCATAGCGAAGAAATTTGCGATGAGAAAATTCTGCAATCTCTCTCGCATGCATGGCGATCTGAGAGAGAAAAACGACATTTAGCACATCATTTTAACAGGAGGTGAGACATGTATGGGTGCGCGGAAGATATAATTAAATTAGCGCTTTACTGCGGAGTGAAAAAGAAACATCGAACGTGGTTTATTATATATTATATTATAGAATTCCCCGCCAACTGATAAATCCATTTAAAATTGGTCGACCGATCTTTCGACGTAAATCAATTTTTATACTATCCACTCTATGCGTGATTTAGACCGAACAGCGGAATCAATATCTACGTACCTCGTTGCGTTTTCTTCCGCAGCGAAATTCTACTCTGATTGAATGGTGGAATTTTTTTGTAAGGTATCCACGCTATAACTAACGACTGATTTCTGAAAGCCACATTTTTTTTGTATTTAGAGTGCAGCATCGCATAAAATTTTGGTTTTAAGGCGAGGCGAAACCGCCACGCATCCAATTCCCGGAACACACCTACTCGTTTTACACAGAACAGAATGAAATGAAATTTAATCAATAGACTACAAAAACGTAAACCTTTTGGGTGACAAACGTAGAATTTTGAAAATGGAAAAAAAAAATTACAGATTAATTATCCGCAGTTACCTGTAATGAAAAAATTACTTTTTAAAATGAATTAAGGCCTAAAATGAAAAAACGCCGTTCGTCACCCCCAAGCCAGCACAAAAACACACAGAGTACACCCATTCTGATTGCGATTTAGAAACGAAAAAGTACCTCAACCGTGCTCGGTAACTATTGTTGATAATCTCGTAAAATAAATCCACGAGACATGACCGATGGCTCAGCTGTATGAAGATATGGCGAAATATGCATGAGTGCGAACGAGATAGAACTAGTATAGTCTCGCCTCACCTGAATTCCGCGAGAGGCGCTGGTAGTATACTATATAGCTGTCTCTCTCACACACCAGTAGAGTGAAATGCTATTGTTTACAGTTTTAGATACCCACTGAGTAGGTTTCGCCTCCCCTTAAGATAATCCTGTCGCTGCAGACTGGTCATCTGCTTATGCTTAATACTTATACTTATTTCTGTTTTCCACACTCGTAGAAATAATAATTTTCAATAAATAAATTATTCTATGTGTAAGCCATTCATCGAATGTTTGCATATAATTAGAAAAATGACAAAATAGTTATTTCACCGATTCGCGTAGTATTCTTCGGTTGCTATTTGGCAACATTGGTTCTATCTGTATCTCTTTCTACTCGATCGCGCGGGTTTAACCTCTTTGATATCAACATGTCAAAATTGTGAAAACAATGTCGACTTCTTAAAAGACAAAACATTAAAATATGTTAAGATGTTGGAAAGGGTGAAGTGGGGTTAAGACTACAACCAGCTGATGCGATGTTGCCACGTTACTTCATCGCAGCAACATGAACGCAATGGCGTAGTAAACCCGATGCCGGAAGCTCAAATTAAACTCAATAAAACGTACAAATTAGGCCGATAATCGTATTTCTTTCCGGGATCATTGAATCGCTACAAGTTAAAAGTATGTAAATCAAATTTTTCTTCAATATCTTATCGATTTCTACTCATATATACATTTTTGTAGCGACCGAACATTGGGTTTTCCTAAGTCACCTCGGGATTCCGTCACGAAAAACACCTACTTTTAATCACTTTTTTCTCTCTAATTAGGTCGATAATCGACATTGAATTTTCGTAGGGATAATATACATAACATATCAAGCACAGCATACAATTTTTTACTGTAAATCATATGGACTGAGCCACGATAGGATTACTTCAAAGTAAATTCCTTTCAACCGGTGTAGAATTTCACTGTGAAGCAAATGAGACGTGGTTCGTTGAAATTCATTCAGCTGTTCGGTCAGAATCATGTGCAGAATGAAAAATACAATAACTGGCTTATGTCGAAACCGATTAATTGAATTGGAATCATCAAAAAGATAGATTTTAAATAGATTTATCAGTTGGCGGTGAACTATGATATTACACATAATAAACCCATTTTATTTTGCTGACTCGAACCCCTTAAGATGATGTGGCAACATCTCTTTTGTCTCTCTCAGATCGTTATAAGTGCGAGAGAAATAGCTGAACGTCCCTATCCCACATTTTTTCGTCACGGATTATCCGTCGGATAAAAAATGCGAATACGGTTGTCACGTAAATTGTTAGACGACGGGCATCGTTCTCCGCCGCTATTATCCAACAGATCATCAACCCCGTAGCAGAGGTATTCGAATCACAGTTCTTATTATTATCGATTAAGTAGTATTTAATGACCTTAAAGAAGGTGAATGATTACAATTGGCAAATGTTAACGATTTATAACAATATTACTTTTAATGTGAGTCGTTGGAGCAATCTACGAAGAGTTGATTCTTTTTTGTCCAAAGAAGTGCGATCTCTTAAAAGAAAAATGAGTTCGTCGTATGACATAGTAGTAAAACTGTAACAGTGTCCAATAAAGAGACCGAGTGAAGCCGGAAAGTTTACTTTAATCTACAAAAGGAGGATGGGGGTGCGTAAAGAACGAGACTGAAGTACAGCATAAGTATATCGATTAGGCTAGGGGAATTGAAAGTTGTGGAGGTGGTTTGCATACGTACGTTTAATTCTTTATTTTCTTCTGCAGGTGACAGACGAGATTTTAACGATGTCGCCGGCGCCAGATATGAAAGTATTATCTCTGAATTCAATTTAGTACGTGGCCGTGCATCTTCGTTAAATATAGGGAATAATAAAAAATATATGACAATGCAATATAAAGTCAATGCGATAGATAGAGGAATTTGTTCGGAGTGGAGGCAGTCTGATGCAGGTAAATCTTTGCAATATGTGTGTAGTGTATGCAGTTTGTAGTGAGATTGCATCGGGCTAGGATGCTAGGAGCTTCGTGACTCTAGTGAATCGAAGATAATATATAAATAAATAAATAAATAAATAAATAAATAAATAAATAAATAAATAAATAAATAAATAAATAAATAAATAAATAAATAAATAAACTAGGATTCGCTGAACTAATGTTCTACTAATAATTATCAGTAAAATAACATTTTTTGTCCGTTGCATAGTGTTGCATAGTACCATACTTTATCATGGTGACATTGTGTTAGATATATTTTATCCCTAAAATATTATTTATTGTGCGTGTTAGTCTAAGTTATCGAGCCTCTAACGTCCAATTACTCCAAGCTTAAGGTAGCCCTTTTGCAACATACCTTGTCAAATAACAGTCCACTATGAAATAATTGAAAATAAGTACATATATATTGCAACATCCCAATAACTATAACAATAAATAATATCATTTCATACCCAAGAAATAATCATATCTTAACTGTTTACTAGTTTAAAAAATATCATGACAGTAGTGCAGTTGGACTCAATTTTTTCTTTCCTTGTGCGATTGGATTCATTACTTATTTAACTTTAGATAAAACAAAATATTCGGTTAACTCTTCTTTTCGAGTTATCTATGAAACCTTCAGGGAATATTTTAGGATATTAAGGGTATACGCATCTAACCGATAAGTACATATATTAAACGCTTAAAGAAATTTTCCAGTTAGAGACGACGTTTAAACTCTTGACTCTTAACATCGCCTATTTATTGTAAAGTGTCGGTAAATTCACTTGTTTTTGCGTACACATGTTCTTTATTACTCTATATTCAACGTGTAACAAATACAGGTACCCATCTTATACTTTAATGAGTATATAATTATAATATTAAATAATAATGTTTTTTTTTCTTTTTTATTTCTGGAGTTCACGTATAAGAATAGTTTGATTCGAAAAGATATTAAAAATGACTATTAGCTCATTGGAAACTTTCTTTTGTTTACCTTATGATTTATTTATTATTAATTATTTTATAAAATAGCATGCGTTACTTTTTAAACAATTATTTTTACTTTAAATTTTGTGATAAAAATGATAAAAAAGAGTAACGGCGAAGGTAACGAACGTTAATTTAGTTCGATACATTGAAAGTTCGTTCATTAAATTCAATCCAAAACAGTTTTTAAAAACTATATGAATTTGAGATGAAGGTAATTTGTTATTCACGTAACTTTTTTACAATAATTGATAATAACTAAATCAAGGGATAAATAAACAAGAATTGTGTACTTCGAGATAACGAAAAATGCTTATCTGTACACGGAAATACATTTCAAGAGATCAGCACTGCATTTTCGTCTCGAAGTCGTGGAGAGGGATGTAGATGCGGTTTTTCTGCGGGAAATACGATATCCCTCTGTCGCGTCTTCTCAAATTTCGCTCAGTTAAATAAGACAATCTTTTCATGAATAGCACCGCAAGAAAAATAAGAATAAATAAAAAATAAAGCAAAAGTCATGACGGTGGAGGGAAGAATGTTGCCTTCGAGTGGCTACTGTCCAGAGCGACAAGTGATCTTTCAGGTAGGAATAAATTGCGATTGGCAATCAAGCTTCTCTCGATTATTATAAAACCAAGTGGCGATGGTGTATGTACACTTTTCCGAAGGACAAAATGCATTCATGGTTACGCGTTACGTCTTGGCTTGGATCGCGCAAGGAGAAAATACGTAACTACGAAGAAATAGAGGGAGAATGGATACGATGTATGGACGGTTGCATAGAGATCTGATGCATCCGGGCAGTGTAATGTCAAGTTTCGTTCGAGATTCAATGGAACCTACGGTATTACAGTTTATCTATGGAGTCGTTGCTGTCTCCTCGCTACTCGGACCAGGCATGAGCATGGGATATTCCTCTGTTGCTCTGCCACTCCTCAAGAATGCTACTTCGGAGCCTATTATGACGGAGGAGGAAACCACTTGGTTCGGTAAGTCAACATGATTTATAGTACAATTAAAATTCAATTATCTATCATCGATTATGTATGATTTATCATCTTTGGCGAATGATTGATTAATAATCATTGAAGAAAATCAAGTGTACTAATATAATATTATTATATTGTGATTTGTAATAATAAATATCAACTATACTTGCTGCCTGGGGGTTAAAGTTGATTCGAGTGATTCGAGTGTAGCTATTTTCTTTAGCTTATTTTTTAAAATTAACGATTACAAAAGAGTTATTAGTCCGAAAATGTAAAACAAAAAATCAAGGAGTCACTAATTAAACTCATTGCGTGTACTCATTAAACTATTAAACACTTTTAGGGACATTTTTGTCAAGGAGGGGGAGGGGGTTGATATATTTTGATATTTAAACAAGGACTGACTAGTTGTCTCTGGATTAACTCCAATTACCAATCAGTAAGTCTAGGTGACTTTATTGATGACTTGTTTCAGCCTCAATCGCTATGATATCAACGCCAGTAGGCTGCGTTGTCAGTCTTTTCACGATGAAAGCAGGTCGACGTTTCGCTACGGGTAGCTCTGGAATCGTTTGTTCAATCGGTTGGATTATCATTGCAACGAGTTACAGCGTTACGCAATTGCTTATCGGCAGATTCGTTACGGGTAATCACGCCCTACATATATATTAATTTTTCTTCAATAAGATAAATAACATTTTTACCATTATTAATAAATATATCATGCATTTGAGGAGCAGGCTTTGCAACGGGATTGGCATCGACACCAGCTTGCGTCTATCTCGCAGAAATCTCGATACCTCGTTATAGATCTATGTTGACAACGTGTTCGAGCTTCTTCATATCAATTGGTATCATGCTCATCTACCTCTTGGGCTTCGTTATAAAAGTGAGTGAACCATTTTCAGTCTACTAATTACACTGAGATTACATATTAAATGTAATGAATAATTAATGACAAAAAGAGGTAAATAATATAAAAAACTTTTTGTAACACGTACACAAAAAGTTCTTTCGACGACTGTGAAGTATGGCGAAAGTGGCGATTTTTAATAAGGCATGCGTAAATAACACTAGTTACTTTTTCTCACACGTTTTAAACACTAGTTACTTTTATGCACACTTTCACCATACTACAGGCATAAAAAGGGGAAGTTTTGTGCATTTGTTACAAAAAGTAGTATGTGACACACGTATGAAAAGGCAGACACTCCATGAAGATTGTGAAGTTGGCTGACTCTTCTTTAGCTCGTACCACATGTCGCTGTCGACTTGTGCGGCCAACTTCACAACATTCGTCGAATGTCCGTTGTTTCGAACTTGTATCATAAAGTACTATTTTGCAACACATGCACAAAATGTCCCCCTTTTCGCGCTTGTGAAGTATGGCGAAAGTGGCGCTTTTTTGTAATGTGTGCGTAAAAAATATTGCGCATGCGTAAATCATACTAATTACTTTTTCGCACACCTTCATCACAATACAGACATGAAAAGGGGGACTTTTTGTGTATTTGTTACAAAAAGTAGTATGTGACACCCGTACAAAGAAGTGGAAGGTCGACAAAGTGTGCGAAGTAGGCCCACTCGCCTTTAGCACGTACCATATACGACACTCGCTGTCGACTTGTGCCGCTAATTTCACAACCTTCGTCGAATGTTCGTTGTTTCGCACTTGTATCACAAATTACTATTTTTGTAATACATGCACAAAATATGCCCCTTTTCGCGCCTGTGAAGTATGGCGAAAGTGGCGCTTTTTTGTAATGTGTGCGAAAAAAATATTGCGCATGCGTAAATCATACTAATTACTTTTTCGCACACCTTCACCACACTACAGACATGAAAGGGGGGACTTTTTGTGTATTTGTTAAAAAAAGTCGTATGTGACACCCGTACGAAGAAGTGGAAGGTTGATGAAGAGTGTGAAGTAGGCTTACTCGCCTTTAGCGCGTACCATATAAACAGCACTCGTCTTCGGCTCGTGCCGCTGTGGAACTCGCCGCCGGCTTGTGCGGCCAACTTTACAACCATCGTCGAAAGTCCGCAATTTCGCACTTGCATCACAAAATACTATTATATAATGTCGAAGTATGAAGTTACCCATATAGCATTTTTTCATATATTTCATGTACATTATGTGAACATATACGGATATTGAATATCGTATGCATGTTTACATGTGATATGCATGATATCATATGTATATGAAATGGCTCAGCAAAGAAGACACTTGTGATTTACGTACATTCGATATGAATATCATATCTTTGCGTTTATGCATGGTATGTATGCATAGATGTAGGTGAATAATCAATATGGAAATTAATTATAAATTTTAGGAAGTGTCTTTCACACCGGATTTTCATGAAGTATTAAAAAAAATCATTTCATTCAGAAAATCATTTCATTCGGAAAAACATTTCAGTTTTCCGAGAAGTGCAATTTTTGCGGAAGTTGAACTTTAGACCTACACGACCTACTTAAAGACCTACTTAAAGAATGCCCCCTACTAAGATTATACCGATTACATAGATTTCTTTTATTTTAATCCCATAATACCTATATCGGAGATAACAGACGATGATAGGAGTAAATGCACCAAGTCACTTGAATTTCATGTAGGTCTCTGTGAAATGGTGAATATCGGACTGGAATGTAAAAAGTGACTTGTTTTCAAGGGAACTCGGTACATAAAATTAATAAATGGCGGATCCAAAATGGCAGACAGAAATGCAAAAAGTATTAGATGAAACTCGGTACTCAGAGTTCTGCCATGTACATGGAAATATAATATCTGTTACGTCCTGGATATTATTATTCGCAAAAGAAGACAAAACTAGGGATAATTTATTAATTTCTCCATTTTTAGCGAAATGCGTCGCTCAGGCATTGGAGTTGGTCTGGTTATTCACTTTGATGCGGACACTTATAAACGTAATGATTGATTTAATTTAATGTCCGAATAACGTGGTAACACAATTGTAAATGAGTCACAAATAAAGGTTTAACGCGGGAACACGTTTTTGAATGATCGAATATACCGAATAGAATTGTTAATTTTGCTGTTACGGGGGTCGACCGTCGTGGTCGGCCCCCAGAGATGAATTGACTGAACAACGAATAAAGCTGAATGCACAGCGCAAGAATAACGTCGAAAGGTACCGAGTAATTAGCGGGGCTTAGCGCGTCTCTACGATGCTCTGCGTCCTGCTGGTCAGCGGGGGACTGCTGACCTAAACAAAAGGTGCATACCCAGCAGTGATAAGCACTACTGAGTCGCCCAAGAACAGATCCACGTAGGGGTGGTTGGATCGAAAATTTTACAATTAATTTACAACAATTTAATGCACAAATTTATGTTTGTCCGAACCTTAACAATATCTCACGAGTATGTTAGCAGCACACGGTAGCATATGTATAATTATAGTATGCGCGTACGATGTTTTCTACATATTCATTCATGTACGTTAATTCTATCTATTAAGCAAGCCGCGTTTCTCCATTCTTGGCAATAATACGGTTACTGACAATGTACCGCCCGGCATGTGCTATTGTTATCTGGTCCCAAGTCGGTTGAATATGTGGGGGTTTGCTATGCGTGTACGCAGAATACATATCCATAGGACATACAGGATATATTTTTCACATTAATATGCTATGGGTATATATAATTACATAATAAATATATAAAGCCATGTATGCCACTTATAAATAATTTATAATAACTAAATCATGGGATAAATATTTAAAAAATATGTTTATAACGAGGTGGTGAATTAATGTTGAAGGACGACTGGCGACTGGTAGCTGCAGTCTCTGTTCTCGTGCCTGCAGTATCTTCCATCTTGACTATAACTGTGATGCCAGAGAGTCCTCGATGGTTGCTGGATATGGGACGAGAAAAGGATGCTCGAAAATCTCTTCTTCGCTTGAGAAGTCTCGACCGCGAAACTCCGTCGTTTACTGATGAATTCGAGTCGATGGTACGTTACAGCGAGCCGAAGTACGAGTTGGAATTGTCAACGTGTGAAAATGGAACTTCGATCGCAGTTGAAACCGAAAGAAATAAAAGAATGCGTTCGTTGTCGGTAATCTGCGTGAATCTCAAAGATATCGCGAGAACTTTTAGAATACCTGAGGTGTGGAAGCCACTGGTCATTCTTAACGCTTTTTTCTTCTTTCAACAATTCTGCGGAATATACGTTCTCATGGCTTATGCTGTTGAGCTTGTAACGAAAACAGGAGTTACTACGGATCCTTACTTTATTACCGCCATCATAGGACTCGTGCAAATTACTGCTGCATTCGGTCTCGTCTTATGCAGTGCAAGGTAATAGATCAACAAGCTCTGTACTAATGACATTTTTAACTGGTTGCACTAGTGAGCATCAAAGATTTAATACAAATTTCACTTTTCGAACACGGTATTTTAATGTCAAAATTAGTGTAGAACTGAGAAAAACTATTTCATTTAAGTCAACTCTATTCGGTTGGTTCAAAATTAATTTAATTGAGCTAAATGAATATAGTTATGGCTCTAATACCTCACGTGAGGTTGGATGTGGCGAAATCCACGGTGAACTTGACTCATATCATATTATGCAGTAGAACCAAGCTGTATTCAATTAAATCATTAAATTTATATGATTAACTGAATATACATTGCTTCAACTGTATAATATGGTTGGTCCAGTTGCTTAATTGAGTATGCACTAAAGACGTAGCGTTTTCTCAGTGCAATCCAAGAATATTCTCGAAAGTAGACACTTTTTTAAGATCGTTATGAGGGTAGTGTAGTCAGTTGAAGTACTCTTGGGCTATCCGATGAAGACATTGTTGCAATTTTCTCATTTCTTATTAAATCATTCGGTTTGTTTATTTAGTCTAAAAATTTATTTATATTAATTATGTGATTTTCTTATTGAGAAAGCATTGGTTACATTTTTTTTGTGATTTTTTAATGTCTTGTTTGAACGTCCAGAAAAATGGTTTAGAAAAAATGTCCGGACGTACGTGCGTGGGTCTCTGAAATGCAAACGCTTATAACTCAAAAATGAGAATAGTGATCGACTTAAAAATTTATTTCAATCAAATTTATGTAACATTAGGATTTTACGACGTGTTGAATTTTTTAAAAAGAAGCTTAATCGTTACAATCCTCGCAAAATTTCGGTTATTGAACTGAATAATTCTTCATAATTGCAGATGAGTTTTATGTTTTTTGGTATTTAATTTGGGCGAAATCGGAGAAAGGAGTTAAATGTTTCTTTGAAAAATTCACGTTATCGCAATAAATTTTGTAAATTTTGAGCTAACAAGCTAAAACTTTTTAGCTGAAAAATCAATTATGTTTCGTACAGAGTTTTGTGAAATTCAGTCAAGTGGTTTCGATTTTACGAGATTTTTTCAATTTTTCAATTTGTCAACGCTCCACAATTCCTGAAATTTTTGAGACAACGAACTAAAAAATTTATAAAAATATCTTAAAGCGTTCAAGGATGTTAGGTAAAAAATTTGACCAAAATTGCAATGTTCGGATTATTTAACTCCGAAATTATTTTATTAAGAAAAACACCATTATTTAATACTTAATAGACTAAATAATAAATAGAGTGAGATAAAGAATATTGTTGGAAGGGTTGAAATTCGGATTCAAATCACTAGAAATTCAAATTCACTGTATTGAAACAAAATTTGGCGTCGAAGCAGCCGATTACATTAATTCCACCTCATAATGTATTTTCGCCAATTTCGTCTTAAGGTTCGTCGTATCCAACCTCATTTGAGGTTGTGCACACAACTTTTTTATTGATATTAAATTTATTCTTGAATACAGGTTGGGCAGAAGACCCGTGGCTTTGATATCGGGACTGGGAATGACGATTTCACTGGCCGCGCTCGGAGTTTATAATCAATCATTCGAGCACATTAAACTGTCAGGAATTCCACTCACCTGCATACTCTTATTCGTGGTATGAGTGTCATAAGTTTTATACGAAAATTATGTGTTATAAATTTTTAAAACTCAATAATTAATAATATTTCATAGGCTTCTGGATCTTTTGGATTTCTCGCCCTACCATGGGCAATGATAGGTGAACTTTTTCCAACAAAATTCGTCAACTTTCTCGGACCTACGACAACCTGCTTGGCTGGTTTATACAACTTCGCTACCGTTCAGATTTACCCAAGTCTCGTCGAATTAGGAACGACCACAATGATATTTTCTTACTGCGCGATCTCACTGCTCGCTACTATATTCGTGGCTCTTGTATTACCTGAGACACAAGGCAAAACAAAAGACGAGATAGAGCGATCATTCCGAAAGACATCTTAATAGGATAATAAATTTATTTTCTACTAATGCCATATATATATAATGTTATAATTTATAAGCCGTTGACTAATTGATGTTACTATATTTGTCGTTGAAATAAAGAATTCCTTCATGTAATTAATTTATTCCAAGGTTTTGAAATGATGACGTCAAAGTGTATTTTCTAAGGGATAATTAATCAGCCGAGACACGCGACGAGGTAGTGACTGTCAGCACTGCGAGAATAAAGCTTAAATTGAAATTGATCTCGAGAACAAACGTATCGCACGCGGCAGCTTCGATCCTTTTATGATTTCAGGGCTTAATAATAGTAATCTTCTATGATAGGCGTAACAGGCGTGCTAAATCTGCTCAATCGAAGATTCCTACGTTCTGCCTTCATGGTTAAATTATATGCCAAGCAAACCACCATCATTGCGTAAGCATCGACAACACGGAATTCTTGCTTCACCACACGTCTCTTTCTCATCGCCTTCGCTGGGATATAACCGAGCACACGACGATATCAGATTCTGAATGGGAAAATGGTTTCGACCCACAGAGGGCTTGAGGCTACTGCTATTTCACCAGATTTCGTTCTACCGAAGATTTATCTTTTATAATCTTCATATTTAACACTATAGAAACTTTAAATTAAACACTTACTCAGCTGTTTTGTATTTTATTTTATTTTCCTTTCTCATAGAGGAAGCTTTGTTTTAATGAACTTTTTTTTTCGAGATTTTCACGTCAGTTTATTCAAGATAGTTCAAAATGTCGATAAACGGGGTTTACAAAAAATGTCCGGACGTGTGTGTGTGTGTGTGTGTGTGTGTTTGTGTATTTAACTAGGTGCTGCCACCTCCCCCCTATCCAGACATTGTTTTCTCAACTAGTTTTTTTTTAAGTTATACGCCATTTTCAGTATTTAGACATAGGAATCTCAAAAACAACAAAATTTTATGAAAACAAAGCTTGCTCTATGAAAAAGCAAAAAAATATCAACGTGTTTCCTCATAGAGATGGTTTTTTTGTAAGGTGAAAAATTGTGAGGAAACAACGTGCAAGGTTCTACTTTGCCCGTTTTTTCTAACAATAAAATAATGTATGAGAAATATTATAAAGAGAGTAGAAAAACAAAGTATAAATTGTTATCACGCTGCTAAAATAAAAGTCTGACACACTTGACACAGGATTTACTGTTGTCAGAGTAGAGGGTTTATAGAAGCAGACCAGTCAGTACACCAACAGATGAGAGATACTTATCACTCAACGACTTGTAGAGCGGATTATGAGACTCGACGAAACAAGGTTCGTGTATCTTTCCATGTACCGATAGTCGCGGCTTCTCTTTTTTATTATATTGTTTAAAGTATTTATATGATAATTAATATACCGACGTTTATCTACTATATTCTACATAACTATGCTTTAAAAACACTTTAGGTTTCTGTAATATAATAATATAATACAACCGCCGACATTAATGTACATACAATAATATTTAAATTTAATAATATCTATTTGCATTTTAGCAAAAAACTTATATAAAAATCCACATTTGCTTGATTAGTTGCATTAAAATACGATTTATTAGTTTTTATTTCATAATGCCCGTAGGGCAAAAAGACAGGAATATGCGTTTCACTGGAATGACGCGAATATGACAATTTTTCTTGTCCAGTGTTCTGCGTATCGGCTAAAGATACCTTAACAGAACTTGGTACACAGATTCTGTGCATAGCAACCTTCTTTTTTATCCTAGATTGTATACAGGGTATCTCATTTAAAACAATATCCTCAAATGTATCGAAAACTAAGAATTTAATTGAAAAATGTTTCGGACAAAAGTTGTTATATTATATGAAGGGGACACTGGGTGAACATATCAGTTTTTGGGTCCGAGAATCTGCTGGGCCCTTTGATATCCGACTTTTGTTTTTTAAATGGAAGCCTCTGGTTTATATTGCATTTTTTTATATTTCTCGTGAAAAAATGAGTAAGTTTTACTCAGAGTGATTTTTCGTTTTTCGTCTTCGAAAATGCCCAAAACGTTATTCGAGGTTTTCCCGTGGAAAGAGTGGCGACAACGCCATTTCATTTAGTGTTCTTGTTTCGGAAACAATTATGCATAAACTGCATTTTAAATGCCATACATACGCGTGTTCAAGATTCAGAGAGGATAAAGGATAAAGATTCAGAGAGGATATTTCACGGATAAAGAAATAAAAAATCAGTCAGAGTGGGATAGTAATTGATTACTTTCGTGATTGATGTCTTCAAATAAAAAATTACAACTACAATTTATAATTGGGATTTTTTGATAATAAAATATAAGAATGAGGAAGTAAGAAAAAACAATCAAAGTAAACGTTTCAAAGACGGAACACCAGGCACTAAAGGGTTAATAACACGACTAAAGTGTATCAATGTTTTCGATATTGTCTAACGATAACAGGCAGTACCGATGATGCTGTATAGAACGGACTCGCACACTCTAAAATTGGTAAGAAACATACGGATTCGGAATTGACAGAAGCATATATTTCTTTTTCACTGACGAGAAAACGCTGCTACAATATACTTATCTTGAACTATGTCATTTGGATTGCAGTAGTGCAAGATATGGTTTACTAACAAACCTAACGCACTAACATTTATTAGCCATTAGTTACCTTGTGACATTGATGTGCCTTGGACACAATGAAAATACCAATACTATTTGTAGGAACTATTTCTTACTTAAAATTATATTTGTTATATTTTAACATGGTACTCGTTATTTTGATTATAAAGAATAATATAAATTGTTTTTCTATTGGAAAGAATAATAAAACAAATACCACGAAAGTAACTAAATAATCAACTTTGAATGTGGTTGCATTCACATAATTCTTAGCAAATCTCAAATACTTTTGCAATTTCTAAACGGCGTAGATTGATTTATACTTCATAATTATGTCAAATCTGTTACAAATTTGTTGGTTTAACTAACAAATGTAAGTTGAATGGAAAAATAAGTTGAGATGGAAGTTTCACTTCCTTATAGAGATAACTTTCTTTTTATAAAAAAAATTCAAATTTTAATGTTATTGTAATGTCAATCAATTAATTTTTATTTCAAAATACATTTGTAATACGTAATCGATTCATTCCCATTACAAATAAATCGTAACATATTTCCAAAAATGCACAAAATGTATTCAGAGCGCTCTAAATTCATTAAAATGTTAATAATAACCTCTCAAAAATTAGCAAGAGTTAGTTGGCTGGAGTAAAAATAATTTGGAGCATCTTGCCAACAGTCGGTAACGAAGAGTAAAGCGTACTTGCGGCGAGACACTACCGCGTCACTTGGCTTAGAACATTTTTTTTATTTCCTAAAGTAGAAAATTCAACGTTGTAGTAAGAACGTACAACGTATAAGTTGATTTCCTGATTTCCAAATATATTCAAAGAGAATTATCGATTTCTTGTTCGCGAAAAGCTGGCCGCGTGCCCTCGATCAGTTGGTTGCAAGCATTAACCTATTAGCTGTGCAAACTGATACGTTGTGCGCGCCATTTGAATGGATTGCTATAAATACTATCATCTCGTGTTGTTCAAACGTACCTATCAGTAATAAGAATGAACAGATAAGCTGATTGTACTATTTAAACGCAATGATCAGGAATTCTGCTTGCATCTAAATGTGGTTGAGGTGATTTTTTTATTAAAGAGCTATCACAAGTATAAGTTTTGAAGCCAATTTCAATGGATTTTATGACAACTACCCTAGCGGGTTGTGCGAGCCAAAATTTGATTGTTAATTCTAAACTGGTAAAGTCGAAAAATTCGTCTCAAGTATTGACTGGTAACCAATTTTTCCAGCATTGGACTGAAGCGATTTTGATTGGACTTTACATGAAAAATCGCTACCAATCAAAATTGGAGACGATTTTTTCGACTTTACCAGTTTGCAAAATCGCACAACCCGGTAGGGTATCACGATTATTTGCGCCTACTTTCTCATAATAACCAACTTCAAATTGTGTGTAATACACCTTGCCTGTACCTATCTGTATACGAAATTAGTTGTTGTTTTCTAGCAAAACACTAAAAAGTATGTTGTAGAGAGGACGCCGTAAAGTTGCAGTGCAAATGTGTTCTTTTAACACACACTGCAACCAATGCGCTTTGCATTATGATGCATTTGGTTGGCACAACATACTTACTATGTGTATCGTGTGTTGATTCAACACAGTTAGAAATACGCTTCGTCTTAAAGTGTAATTTCGCTATACTTTAAGGAACTGTAACTTCCACATTTTTCTAGATATCGAGATTAGCCACATATCGTTCGATTCGTGGAAATAAACTTTTTTTATCGCATTTCGTTAGACCTCAGTCTGATTACAAGTCTCGGAGATATTTAAAAAAAACCATTCCACGATATTATTTACATTATTTTTGCTGCTAAGACAACAGTCATTTTGTCATTTTTCGACATTCCGATTGATTTCTTTAACCATCGCAAAACTTATATTCTCTAGTTTTCAAAACACTTTTACATTAAATAGGAGCGGAGTTATTATAATGAATGATGTCCGAGCACACCTGATCTGTTAATTCAGCTGTCACATGAAGAAATTATGCAGATACGACAAAATCTGTATTATTAATTTCTTCGTTTTAAATGGAGTGTTATTTTATCCTTTGGAACTTTTTCGATAAGTCTGTTTCAAAAATATATCGAAAAAAACAATTTAATTCTTTATAACAATTAAAGTACCAATTTTTTTTTTTTTTTTAATAACCAACATTTTCGTATTTAGAAGATAAAAAACTGAAGGACAAACCTAGATTTCTACATGAACCTTTCAGTGAACACGGAAGGAGCATGGCAGTTTACTCTTAAGGTGATTGGTATAACGTTATCGCAACAATAGCAAATCTGATACAACAACGATTGTTGAAATTATAGTAATTGTCAAAATGATAAATAAATAAATAATTGTTAATTAGTATAATGAATTTTTTTTCGTAAAGAATAAAATAGCAAATATATTTGCTTTTGGAGTTGCCCGTGGCTTATGCATTATTGCCATCATGACAAGAGTTTGAGAATGTATTAATATAAGATAACACAACCACGCCTCCCAAATAGCCATAAGCCTACACGGTGTGACAACACGTGGAACACGGAACGGCACACCGTGTTACCACGGTGGAGAAAGCTGCGTCCATATGAGACGGATACCGTGTACCGCTGTAACGATAACCGTGAGCTCACAGTGTCTGCACGTCGTGTTCAATCTATCACAGTTCGCGTGGCTTCGTAAGGGCACCGTGATGGCTTAAACACACTGTGTAGGTACAATGTCGTTACATACGGACACACCTTTCTCCATCGTACCAGCACGGCACGCTGCACGTTTATCTAACGGAAATATGATGCGGAATGAAAGAATATTTATTTGTATCTCTCGCGTCTTATTAATCATTCCCAATGCTCCATAATTCTTTCCAGTGAGACGAGTGATTATATACATAAGTGATATTGAGTGCGAGCCATATGATAGCTCGAGGTAATGAGTTTTGTGGGGATCTTCTTACTCCCACTCGTTAACGCTTATTCGAGAGACACTTTCGGATGCCACATGAATCGGATAAACCGGCGCGCACGCGGCTACTATATGGACAAACACGATCCCTTGTTCTTTTAGACTCGAACATGACAGTGAATACGCCAGTTCGACCGAGATATCACACGAGTAAGGGAGTCGGTCCAGGGGCATGTAGATTATAAGGAGGTTGGAACGGTTCACAATACTCAAATCAGTGCTAAATATATTTTTTAAATCGTTCTAACAAAGTTTTACGGATTAATTCACCGGAGTGAAGGATGACTTGTATCCGACGGAAGAAAATTAGGTTTCATTTGAATGTATAACCTTTTGTGCCTTTCACAATCCCTTATGGCCTTTAATTCTTTACAATACTATTTCTCATACATTAACAGATTTTTTCAAAGGGTCCACGTTACATAAAGATCATTTTTATTACAGCATGCGTCCATAACGTTGAGACGCATTCGTTGCGATGAATTTTTACAAGAATATCAACTGGTTAATAGAGTTTTCCAAAACAAGTATATTCTTGTTTAATTTTTGCTTCTTCATGTAGGAAGCGTTGTTTTGGTGAAACAATTTTTTTCGAAATTTATATATCAAAGTACTTGAAATACGTTGAATAATCCGAGAATCATACTTAGAAAAAATATCCAGTGTTTGTTTTGTGTGTGTGTATGTGTGTGCGTGTATATTTGTCGACTGTAATTACAGAACGACTTGAACTATCAGGCTAAAATATGGTACCCAGGTGGGTCAGTTACTATCCTTTCATCGTGATAAATTTGATACAAGTCAGTAAGGCCATTATAAATTTATAAGATTTTATATTTCGGTTTTTAATATGAAAAAAATGACTTAAGCACGTCAACTGAAGCATTGCAAGCTATTTGCAAGCTATCCACAAACAGGAAGTTACGTCCAAGGTTGGTTGATGTTGAATTTGGACAGAATCGGTCTCGGATTCGGCAAAAAGTTTAAAAATATCTCATTGTTTACAACAATATCTACAGTAAATTTGACTTTTATTACGTGAGAACGGCTATAACTAGAAGACTAAAATTTTGCGCGTTGGTGATACAGTTCCTAACCTTTCATCATATTGAGATAATTAAAAGCGATGAAAACTACAATTTCGAACCCATGTTGGTCAGTTGCTAATGTTTTATTGTAGCCAATTTGAGTTAAATGTTTACGGTGATTGTAATTTTATAAGAATTTACATTCCGACGTCATAAAAACTCAGAGAAAAATATTAGATCGTTAATGATATGGTTAATCGGAACCCATATAAAACTCTAGGATCTGCCATTGGAAAGTTACAGACAAGATGAATTATATAACACTCTTCGCAAGGCGCTATTTGAAAATTTTCGTTTAATCCACTTTTTATTTTCAGTAGATTATAACGAAACAGCTGAGGCACGACGATTCTTTGCAAAAAATCAGTTGATGTTGTTGTAAAACCAGCAGAATATTAGACCAATCTCCCACTCACTGCTTTCAGTTGAAAGCGTTGTGAAAATATCTGTTTAGCCAGCTACAATAATGCTGAATTCATTTTTTAGCATCTCTTGCCTTATAATTCAGGTCAATCCAGATTAATCGAATGAACAGTATGCAAGTAGAATGCATTATTTTTGAAATACTAAAATATTTGATTAGCTCAATTGAACAATATGGAAGCAGTTTGATCAACTAAGCGTTGATCAATTTTAGCTTCCTCATAAAGAAAGTTTTTTGAAAGATGGAAAATAATGCTGAAGCAGTGTGCATATAATTTAAATCTGTATAATTTGGGAATGGCTTGACATATAAAGTTAACATTTATCGCGCATGTAGAGGGGCCAATAGTAATTATTTGATTCAATTTTTAGTAAAATCATTGCAATCCTTTGTACGCGGTTCTTAATTTTTCAAAAATGTCTGTGTGCTCGTTCAATTATTAACTCTTACAATTATTTAGAGATCAGGGCTAAAAATGTAATGAAACCGATTATCGATGTTGAATTCGGAACAAATTGATCGAATTATTTGAATACTGAGATTTTCTAATTTTTAGATTTTTATGAAAAATTACTAAAAAGTTCCCGCGTTCACTCTTTTTCTCTCTCTCTCTCTCTCTCTTTCTCTCTCTCTGCATATGTGTGTACGCAAGCGTGTGCACGCGTGTGCCTTTTATTTACTTACAATGCTTCATCTATGAGGAAGCCAATAATTGCAAAAGATATTTTCTCATAGATGAAGCATTGTACAAGAAAATAACTGACAATACGAATACTTCTACTTTAAGAGTATTTGTAAATGAACACCAATATATATCTAGATGGTCAATTAGTAGAGAATTTTTCAAGTAACATAATGAGCTGTCCCGGATCAAAATCAGTTAAGAATTATAGAATATTCTTGAAAAAGACTCACTTAAACGTACCTACTCGACAATTAACGTTAATCGCTTAATGCTTTTACAAATCCATCACTATTGATGTTATTCTGTGTCAAGGACACATACTGTAATACAAATTACTGTCCGCTACTGTTATTTAATGCATAAAACTTTACACAAACGATTACTATAATTTAGCACTGGTTTAACTAGTGCGACCGTTCTAACCTCCTTAACTCGTGTTTGCTCTGTATCACGCACATTAGGTTTGAGTAAAACACGCCGAACACGTATACGTAACTCTTCGTTTCTTTTATTCTAATAGCTCGATCGGCGATCCACGAGTCTTGAATGAAAATTATCACCGAGATCGATTATTGTTCAGGTGAGTCTCGCAATAAATGAAACCCTGATGTAGTTAATTAAAATCAATCTTTTACATTGTTGTTTTAACATTTTCCTTTACATAAATTTGATTAAACCGTGAGCATTAATTAATAATAATTATTATTAATATGAAAATTGAAATACCAAAGAGACAAATAACTAAATAAAAAACTGAATTAATAAGAAATAAATATTAAGAAAATAGTGATTTAAAAAGTGACGATCTCGATCAGTGAATAATGCATGCTGTATAGGAAAGACGCTATCTCGTAGTATTTCCCTCCACCTTTCACTCATTTTATTTCTTGGGTTCACAGCAAGTGCGTAGATACAACGCGTGGAATCTGGACACATTCGTGTGGATGACTTTTTACTCTTAACGAAAGTATCCGGGAGCTTTGGTGCAGTCAAGGTTTCGTATGCGCGTTTGCGCATTTACACGGTACCTTTGGATGCAGGTGAAGAGTGCATCATCCCGAAAGTGAAAATTATTGTGCACGTGGACTTTAATAACAACTATACTAATCAAGAGGGCAAAAAGTGAAACTCAACATCTGGTCACTCGTCGTATCACTCATTAAAAGTTTATCAAATATTCGTAAGACTGCTTGGACATTGTCGAATTCAATTTAATCTAATCTAATCAAATTCACAGCGAGATAGTTTAAACAACAACTTCACTAAAATATCGTAGCCCTACGTTTACTCCAATCGCAATATCACGTTTGTTTCTTCAATAAATATTAAAAAACGTGTTTCCTGTTAATTAAAAAGTGAATCTCTGCTACTCCAGTTTGGAGATCTTAATAATCAAGTGAAGAACCAAAAGCCCCACTTGCCAAATCATGATGAACGAACAGAACGAATTGTTGGAGGTGAAGGTGAGACAATTTTTTAATTTATCATAATTTTGTTTTTTTTTTCAATCAATCCAACAGTTTATAAAGTTCATGAATTCGTTTTATCTGTAATTTTTTATCTGTTGGTGTGAATATTGCTTGTGAGGTACTGAATTAATCGTTGATAATAAAAATGATGATAAACGAATGGAATAAATTTTCGTAGGGAAAGTGAGATAAATTCTCAATTTATTAGCGTTTTCTTTTTTAGTTTCAAAGACAGTATTAAATTAACCATTTAAATTCATTAAATTACTTTTATTTTCTTTACTTATCACTGATGTTATCACGCAATTTATCGTGTAGATCCTCTGAATCTTTTTTATAAGTCTTTCTCATGAGACGCTGAACTAATAATCGATAGTATACTAACTCGAGGATTATAGCTGAGTGGGCTTTCACACTCGATTACGAAATTATTATACTAATGAGCAGCTAAATAGGTTATCGTCATGAGCAAAAGCGACCAAAATCACTCCAAATGACATTGATAAAGAAAGAGAGATAAAGTAGCACGAACCATTATTAAACCGCGAGAATTCATATATTTTCACATTACTTAAAGAAATTTAATTCAGGGTTTCAAGAGTAAAATCAATGTCGAAAGGTTAACGATTGTATCTGAGCGTTTCACCAATTATTGTCTTCATTATTAGGCTTATTATTATTATTGTTTTCATTACTACCACTACCACTGCTGCTACTGCTACTACTACTACTACTACTACTACTACTACTACTACTACTAATAATAATAATAATACTATTCGGTGTTTATTGTCATTTTCTGCTGTTAATATATATTAAATGTTGTTGCAGGTCGAGGCGAGCGCCGAGGAGAAGAAACGACAGCGAAGAAAAGGAATGATTTATCAAGTATGTTGCTCTTTACTCGGTCTACTAAGCTATGACAATGACAGAAAGATTATCGAGAAGCGCGAGGGGAATTTATTCGGTATTTGCGTGTGCCATATTGTGTGCTTATTCGCTTAGCTGTCGAGGCAGGTCACCATTTCTTTCCATTCTTTGAGTAGATAAAATTTAATTCTCATGAAATTATCTCGTAATTAAAAAAAAGATTTTAAATCCAGTTTTATTATTTTTTATTTTATTGTTACTTTAACAATCAGTAGATATTTTACTTAAATAAATGTTTTTATTTCAATGAATTATTTCATTAACTTATTGTGTCCGAATTTTTTGCTTTAAAAGTTTTCCTTTGTGATTAACCTATTATCACAATGTTCTATCGTATTTGACCTTAAGTTTTATCGTATCACTCTTCTCTGTTGTTTTTATTGACTCAGTGTAGTAAGGCAAGTGGTTCCATGCGTTGGAAAATCTTGCGTTTTTTGCTGGACTTGGATAGGATTAAAAAATTCGTGATTTATTAAATATGCAAGTATCTCAATGCTGATAATAAATTATTCTTCGTAAAATAAATACAACCGTAACGGCAATAACAGAAAATAACTGGTTTTACAAACAAATTGTAATACACTTTTACTCAATTTCGCATTTGATTTTAGATTGGTTAGCTAACAGATATTCTCGGCGGCGACTGTCATCAGTCTAATACTAAGAATAAGGTTTGGAACAATTAGCCACGACATATTCCTATCGTAGTAGCACAAGGAAAGCATTAGCTGTGATCCACGTAGTCCGTGTAAAATCGCACGCATTACGCGCAATTACATGCAACAATAATTTAAACTGCTTTACGGAATCAAGTAGTCTTGGAGATCAGTATGCAAAATTGAAGAACACATGTCATAGTTCATTTCATGTAATTAACTTTTACATTTCCACTATTGAGGAGCCTCACTTTGCGAACATTGGAAACGCATGAAGAATAATTTCGTTACTCGTATACCAAACAACGTTTTTACACATTGTATACAATCGCACACAGTAATTAACATTTTACTTTCGCTTTTTCCTCATCCTCACTCATTGACCTAACTGTCGGAACTCTATAGAGACTTTTTTTTGCTATAGCGAAAATAAAAATGCGTTCATTCGACACCATGGACGCTATCCGTCATATAGAGCTATTCTAACACATCATAGCACGGAGCCAATAAACAATCGTATTCCTGCAATATTCTTATTTTTCATATAATAATATTCTACATAAACATGGCAGCTTTTCGTCAGAGAAAAATTTGGGGGTTCGTTTAATTTCGAAAGAGGTAGTGAAAAATATATAATTTGACTCTGAAAGGGCATTTTTTTAAGTTTCTAAATTAAACGGACTTCAGAATTGGATTTGGAGAAAAATACGGCCCAGTTCGTCTGGAATAGCCCATAAGTATTATATTAAATATTACACACTAGCTACATAATTTTCCTAAATTATTATTCCTCTCGGTTATATTAATTTTTCCTACGTAGATGTTCTCATTTTACTTCCCTTCTTATATTCATTCCCCTAAATTATTCCATCGTATTTATCTTCTTAACATACTTCATTATTCATTTCCACTAAAGTGAGATTGACAATATATTTGATAATTAGTTGTTTGTTACTGAAATTGCGAGTGTACATTGTGTAGCGACCAACAGTACGTCTCTGTGTTCTAGTTCGAAGTTACATTCTAAGTACCATTCTAAGTACACTATCTGCAGCGAGACATGCAGAGTTTCTCGGATAAATATTTCATTGGTTTTATCTGACGAGATGAAGAAGACAAATATAAATTATGATAACCTGGTACTAGGGCCAATCCGTGAGTGACGTCTAGACCGCGAGAGCCCCGGATCGTCGAGGCTCTTCGTCTATCGTTCTTATTCTGTCAATTATTATTCAACTTCATACATCTGTGAAATACACTGAGCGTCAATTTATACGCGACAGCCAGTCAAGCGTATATATCATACCACACCACCGGGGATCCGGTACTCTTTAATAATCCGAGTCGTCCGTCACGACGTCTTAATTAATTAATACCCGCAGATGTTGCTTTAATCGTAAAGCGAATATAGATTAAAAGGAGGCTCCAGCGATTACCGTTTTGAAAAAGATTTGTTACACGATTGATATATGTCTAAAAATGGTATGTCTTTAATGCCTAGAAAAACTCAGGACCGATTTTACTTTATAGATTTCGAGATATTCGAAGTCAAAATGTGCTTGTTATAGCACGGGTTCTTATGGAAAAGCGCAACAGTCTATGTGTTTGTTGTGACTTATAGACATTAAAACGAAATATTAGGTGCAGATAACAGATTTATAATGTAGATTGATCGTTTGTGAATCTTTAAAAAAAAATTCACACTTGATCGCTTTGAAAGAATAAAAAAGTAAAGTTATTCCAAGCGTTGACGAGTTATTATGAATCTTATTCCAAGTTAAATTGGTAAATGCGGCAACCTCGCAAATCGTACGAGTTCGGATGTCGTCTGCTGATCAACATAACCTCACTATGATGCTCCAATTGAATACAACCAAAGAATTGAATACAGTCGCTGGTAATTTCAAAGTTTATGGCAAATTGATAATAGGACCGAGGAACGTAAAAATAGACAACATGTAAATATAAATAATATTTATTATAAATTATAGTTTTTACATACAGTTGATAGACATTTATATTTCAAATTGGAAACATTACAACGAATAAAACGGAGAACATATTTTTATTTACGCAATCAGTATATACATTTAGCTTTATGGCTCTTCGGCAATACATTTATCTTTATGCAGTGATATTTTGTCAAATTTTTTCTACAATTTCTGCACAGAAGTGTTCAATGGAAATTCAGACATTCAACAACAAGATAATAGTATAATATGCATTAATTAAAGACTGAAAAATTATTTATAAAACTGTCATACTACTATTATATAATGTTATTGATATCATGCAGTTGTTTACCTTCCGAAGAAGTTAAAATTGCTTTCTTAGCAATCCTTCGGTACAGAAATATTCTCCTCGGATATGCCTCGGCAGGCTGAAAAAATTGAATCGCTATGCGATTTCATATCAGTAAAGACAGACAAAATTATTGAAGCAAGTGAAAGATGAGGCGCCGAGAACTCAGCGATGCATTAAACCATCAAGTCGACAAGCCGCACCAATTAAAATTATATGTTTTCCCATAAGCTTTAAAATTCTTTCCTCACAAGAAGACGGATTGTAATCGTTAAAGGTACAATTCGAAGATACTTTTTTCTTGCTCAAAGATATTCGTTCTTTGCCAGAAGTCCAAGAAGACATAGATAATCCATTGACGAACTATTGATTAAAATATTAATAAACTGTAGTTAAAGTGTTGATGAAACTATTGATAAATTATAGCTTTTGACTAAACTATTCGGGAACTCTTGTCTATCGATGAAGTATCGGTTAAGCTATTGTTAACCAATTTACTATACAAATCATGAACCGTTAGAGGTACAAAAAATTATTAAAATATTTTGTTAATAATGTTTATGAGTTTTAATACCAATTTGCAAGTATCGACATACATTTTTGAGTGAAACAACATTTTCATTATATTTAAAATCGTATTTTCCGCAGACCTAATAGCGATAGAATGCAATTATATTGTTCCGCTGATATTCATTTTATACTTGGAATTTCTATACCACGCGTCTACGTATTTCTCTCGTACTTAAAAATATCTACCTTTACTTATTTGTCACTTTCGAAGTATGTAGAGAAAGGAAGTATTATAATCCAAAAACAAAATCGACTGAATGTTTATGGTGTAAATACATGTTTTAAGTTGCCTAGAATACAAAAAAAAACGTATTCACTCGTTCCGGTTTGTCTGAATGTGTCGTCCGAAAAACATAATAATTTTACCAGTAAAAGTTGCAAACTCAACATCTTTTGTATTTTATCTGAAATGTGAAAATTAAAAAATGGTAAATATTTGATTTTTGTTTCGCATCAGACTGATAAAAAAATTATTATCATTCGGTTTGAGACGCACATGCAGACTTGCATGTAAATAACCAGTAGAATATAAGTAATACAGTATAATGGTGCCTTCGTTAGCTTATACAGTCACTCGAATGAGATAAAAACAAAACGATATAAAAATGTTCATCGAGTGAAATAAATGTCTTTTCGCAGATCTACTTAAAAAAATATTATCACAGAGTTAGTGATCTCACGCGGTTTTCGATGAGGAAATAAAATCATAAACAAAGCGTGTAAATTTGAGATTTTCACATTGCATTCTCGTGATTCTCGCCAACCCACAGATTCTCCTTTGCGTGGAATCGTTATCTCAATTCTGGCTTCCTCATGGAGAAAGTTGTATTAAAATTTTCAAAAAAATTGAATATTTACTAAAATTGCAAATTTAATAAAGTTTAAACTTCTTGATCGATTTTTACCAAATTTAAGACCAAGTATCCTTGTACCTTAACCAATTTTTATGCTAAATTTAAGTTTAACAGATAACAAGTTACGAGAGTTAGAGTAAACAATTTTGTTGTTGTTGAAATATTACAAAAATTTATGATTTTATTAAATCTGACCGCCTCGATTGATTCTTGCCAAAGTCAATACCGAACAACCTCGTCCCCTTGCATATTCGTGTAGAAAGTTTCAACTCGATAGCTAAATATTTATAAAAGCTAGAGAGCGAATCTCCTTTTTCGAAAATTTCAAACAAGCCTAAAATGAGAAACCCGTTAACGATTTGGGCGAAAATGTCAGCAAACTGACTGGGGTTGTAACCTGACCCGTGTCTAAAATTGCAGGATAATCGAGTAACCCGTTTGCGAAATATATCCATTGGAATTTTGCAAACTCATCGCACACACGCACACACGCACACGCGAGCGCGCGCAACAAATTTTTTTCTAAATATGATCTCTCGACGTTTTAAATACTCTGACATCAAAATTTCGGGAAAATTCTTTTTCACGATAATAGCTTTCTCTACGAGGAAGCAAAATAAAATTAATCTGCAACTTTACGTCCATGTCTTGCAACTTGAAAAGAAAAAAAAATGCCTCTTGAAAAGCACCAAAAAATAAAATACTTTCATAAGTAAAATATTATTTTTGTAGTATATCGGTGTACATTTTTTCTTTTAATTTTCAACATGTATCGTTCAGGTTGCACCGATAGACCACATTGGATTTGAAAGTCTTATTCTCTATAAAAGATGATTGTGATCTGTCCAAGTACAAGAATTCCCATTTGAATGAAAATTTAAAGGAGAAGTTACAGAGGAAATTTAGTTAAAGAATAACTATAAAAGTGTCTTCTGCTCATGAGATACAACTGGACGTGGAGCAAAATTCATTCACTATGACATAAATGTTGCAGACCGAAACGCACGTATCATTCATGTACGTGCTCAATTACATTTTTTTAGTATATATTGATACATTTTTTATATATGAATATATATATATATATATATATATATAATATATCTCATTCACTTATGCTAGTTTCAATAATATACCGGGTGGTCGATTCAAGTGAAGACATCGAAATATCTCGAAAAATAAGCATCGTACGAAAGAATGTTCCGGATGAAAAGTTAATATTTTTGAGGGCGTAGTTCACTCGTGCTAAAATTAGACCGCCCCCGCTACCCCCGTTTGAGAGGGGTAACTTTGAAATCTTAAATGGGAAACCCCATTTTTTGTTGCAGATTCAGATTCTACGCTACAAAACACGTAGGTTTTCTCCGAAACTTTTTTAAAATTAGCGATAGACGACGCTGTAATCGCAAAAAATAAGATTTTTTGCATTTCCCGAGAAGTATACATCGGATTGAAAAATAAAAAAGTACGTGTTTAATATTCTTTAAAAAGCTAAGTTTAATTTAAAACATTATTTTGACATTATCGTAGTTGGGATATATTTTCCTAGAATTTGTTTTACTCAATAATCGTTTGCTATAAAGTAAAAACCGAGTTAATGAAACTTAATCAATTATAAATTAAGACAGTCCGTTGCCCATTTCTCCCAACGTTATCTCGTGAGCATGTTTCGTAACGTTACACTGTGTCTCGTATTTTGTGACGTAACGTTTAAAAATTCTAACGAGGAACAAAGTTTACAATTATTCTGCAAAGTTTCAAAATATTTGTCTACTTCGTTCGCTACTTTATCTGAGTTAATTCACGACAATATCACATCAATTGAAATGTGATGAGAAAATGACGAGTAGAAGTTACGCTATTCGCACATTTTATTTCTTCGTTCCCTGCTTCTTATACTTCGTACATATTCGGCTCCTACGCACCACGTCTATTCGCGAACGGGTACATTTATATAACGTATCATTCCGATTAAGTATTCGCGTTTTTCCTAGGAATGTTTATGCAAAACATTGCTGACGGCAGGACGATTAAATTCCATTTATATGATGTGAAGCTCTCATCCCATCAATTTTTTCTACCGAAAAACATATTTACCATGATTGAATACCGAAATACATATCCCTACCATGATACAACTCTACTAGAAGTGAACATATTGATATTGCTGTAACGAAATAACTTTACCATAATTAAGACCTTTCCGGGAACATCTCTACCATAGTACAACTGAACTAATATATTACAAGTTTAGTTTACATCTCCGGTCATCCAATCCTGATGATAAGTGTTCCTGGGTAAAACAGGTTGTTGTTCTCTCTCGCTCCCGCCCAGAGTTCCGACAGCGATATCTCTATAGATAGAAGGAAACTGGCAGATTTGTAATTAGAAGTGTTTTCAATTATGACAGAGATGGTGCCAGCAAAATTAAATCATGGCAGAGATGTTTTTTGATATAAAAATCAATGAGAGTGTCATTAATGTCATGGTGAAAATATTTTCTAGATTTTGTCTTTGAATTTGATTCAACCACTAAAATTCCTGAAATCCTCAGATTTTCTTTGAAGTATTCTCATGTTTTCACAATTTATAAAATGAGAAATTTAATATTCGTTTAAAATTTGAATGTCGTTGAAATAAGAAAAATTTTGAAGCGATTATCATATTTTCTCTTAACGTGTAATTTTTTCTCTTGACGTGTTATACTTTCTGAAATTACTTTGATACTTCATGAGAGTCATACTTTATGAGATTTTTAAAAGAAGGAAAATGCATGAGTAATTATCATATTTTTTCTTAGCAGCTGACAATTTTACCGATTCGGTTTCCTCATTCGACTAGATAAATAATGCCGCGAGCTTCTCGTAATCGATCGGCATCCGAGATAACGTATAAGTCGCGGGTTGTAGCGTGTAACTTAACTACCTTCGACTTGCTAATCAGATCAGAAATGGTTATTGCTACACAGTCGTAGTATTGCGACACTATAAGTAATGAAAATTTCGAGGAAATTGACTATTTTCTCATTCGTCTTCCGAAATTTGCAAAAAAAAATGGACAAAAATGCAATACAACCGGGAGTAATTCAGAGAAATTCTTTGACGAACTTTGAGAAAATTGGTGAAATTGTGAGAAGTTATGAATAAATATAACAAATCATGCTTTCGAAGAATATCGTAGTTTCTCAAGGATGTACCAAAACCTACAGATAATCTAATAGATTTACGGGAAATTACTGGAAGAAATCTGATAATGATATTTGCAAAATTATTGAAAATATTTTTACGAAAGGATTTAATGTTGATGAGATGAGATCAACATGGCAAAAAAGTACCATTTTATCCTACGAAGTTATGAAGCACAAGCATATTTTTAGATCGCATTTAAATAATTATTATTAAAATAAAATTCAAAATTAGTAATCCATCTTTTCATTATTTTCAAATTATTACGATAACACGTATAAAACTGATTTTATTGAATTTGTCGTCTTATTCCAACGCAACTTGGATGAAACGTAGTAATTGTTGCACTGAATAGATTACCAATAATGTAGGAATTGTGCAATAAATTACAAAAATAATTGCAGATGACGATGAGCTTTTTCGCAAACATATCTGTCCTGGGACCAGCTATGGGGTTTGGTTACAGTGCGGTAGTTCTCCCGACACTTCAGTCGCCGAATAGCGATATAAAAATCAACGACCATCAAGCATCTTGGATAGGTATGTTAACCAATCGAATTAAAATCAGTCTAATTCCGATAATTGTGTATTTTATTTCCTCATAAAGAAAGTTTTCTTTTAATGATAAACATTTGATATTTTAATGTCAAGATATTTTAAATGTTCGGCGTTTCTGTGTCAATGGTTTCGAAAGTAAAACGCTTATAATTCATGAAGGACTCGACGAATCGTACTGAAACGTTGGTCTTAAATAAAATACACATCATTCTTTATTCGGCGTAATTATCATTACAAACGTTAAGACAGTTAATACTTCATAGGATTTAAAATGTTTTCTTGAATCTAGGCGAACGCTAGAATTTGAAAAATTTTCAAGCTATCAGACTGAATCTTTGTGTAAAAATGAAGCTTGGACCAATGATGTTTGCTGTTAAATTTCAGTAACATCGATAAAGTGGTTCAAAAATTGTAATAATTTTTTTATTTTCCTTCCTCGTAGTAAAATGAATTACGTGCAGCAGTACATCGTGGACAACTTAATTAAAATTGATGAGAATACTTAAACTTTAGTAAAATTATTATTGCAAAGTAGAACTTTGCACATATCTTTCTCATTATTATCCACTTTTCATTAAGTTTCTTTTACGAGTAAAATCAAAATCGATCAACATAATGTTCCTCATAGATGTGACGCTGTGAAAGGTGGATAATAATGATGAGGCGATGTTCAAGAGACTACTTGTTAAAATATTATTATTATATAAAATTTTCTATTGTTTTTATTAATTAATTGAATAATTGAGATTTTCTATTATTTCAGCCAGTGCCGCAGCGATTGGAACCCCGCTGGGTTGCATCTTGTGCAGTTTGGTTATGAGACGCGGAAGAAAAATTAGTCTTTTGGTAACATCGGTCGCTTCTCTTGTCGGATGGCTCCTCATCTACATGTCTTCAAGTTACACGCAGATTGTCGTAGGTCGAGTGATCGGTGGTATAGCTACTGGTCTCGCAGCTGTTCCAGCCACTGTTTACTCAGCAGAGGTGGCTGCCCCCAAGTGGAGAGGAATCCTCGTCACCTGGAGCAGCATCGCAATCGCTGCTGGAATTCTCGTAGTATATATCTTCGGGTATATACTGCAGGTACGTTGAATCACGATTAATTACGTAGCTTTTCGTTTATCTTGATAATCAAAAGATCAAGATTCACATAATTACGAGATATTCCGCAACTCCTAAACAATTGATTTCTGATATTTACACAATTTGTGGCATATCTTGGATAGAAGCACCAAGTGGCCACTCGAGTTACAATCCTTCCATTCATTTTGAACTCTCTCTATTTCTTTATTTGTTCCGTACATTATTCAATATTATATATCTTTTTCAATGCTCTACTCTAATCTCACTAATATTTCTAAACATATTATTGAAAATAGAAGAAATGTATTCATTTGCGGAAATACATTTTTTAATTCATGAAAATTAAAGTAATCGAGAAATGAATGCGGGTCATTACTTGGATACTAGTGGATAATTAATTATCTACCAGTCTTGTTCGAAAAAATGTTTAGATATTTTATTGTCGATCTGGTGAAAAGTAAAGAAAAAATATAAATAAAATCATTTATGGCAGAAATTAGGAGCATCGCAACTCTGGTGGCCACTCGTATATTTTAATATACGTTTACGCTTCAGATTGTATAAAATTGTCAAAAGCACCTACAGCCACATCTGGTGCATCAATTAATTTAGCATTTCTTCTCCATTTATTTTGTTGATAAGAAAAAATGTCGTAGTTTAGTTGTTAAAAGATGAATGTCAATCTCACGCTGAGGTAAACCATATAAAAAAATACTAATTAAGAAATAAAATCTCTAAAACCTTTGCAGGAAAATTGGAGGTTGATAGCTCTGCTGTGCTCGATATTTCCAACGGCAGCGATATGCCTGACACTCTTGGTTATCCCAGAGTCTCCAATCTGGCTGAAAGAAACCGGAAGGATCGATGAAGCCCGCGTGATAATGAAGAGATTTCGTGGAATATCGAAGAACTCTCAAGTTCCACCGGAAGTGGAGGCTGAACTTCAGGTGAAGCAACATCCGAAGAATAAACCGATGTTTAAGCATCTGCTGAGACGTGGCTCGGTCAAACCATTCGTTATAATGACAGGCTACTTCTTCTTTCAACAATTTTCCGGTATATTCGTGATAGTTTATTACGCTGTTGAGATCAGCAAGGAGGCGGGAGTTCGTATAGATGCATATTTAGGAGCAATTCTTATCGGTTTGACTCGACTCTGCGGTTCGTTTATCGTAGCTTCGATTTCACGAAAATTCGGTCGTAGGCGCCCCTCCATATTCTCAGGTGCAGGGATGACTCTGTTCATGGGAATTTTGGCTCTCTATCTCTTCCTCGTCGATCAGGGTTACGAGATCGGCGATCGAGGCTTCATCCCCGTTGTCTGCATACTCATGTACATTTTTATGAGTACAGTGGGTTTCCTCGTGTTGCCATTTGCGATGATAGGCGAGATATATCCGGTAAAAGTTAAGGACATTCTCTCAGGTGCGACTACCTGTATCGCCTATGTGTTTAGTTTCATCACCGTCAAAACATACCCCGATATGCTCCTTCTCTTGGGTAAACACGGAGTATTTAGCTTCTACGCAACGCTCTCGTTATTGGGAACCCTATTCGTCCTTTTCTTCCTGCCGGAAACCAAAGGGAAGACTCTGCACGAAATCGACGATCTCTTCGCGAAGAAGAAAAAGCCGCATACGAATTTGTCACATCAGAATGGACATAGCGTTACCGAAAAAGTTACCATTTTTCCACTCAAGGATCTATCTGCGCCGGCAAATGCTTGATGACGATTTTTTTAATACGCGATCTTTAAATAAGTCGCAATACAATACGAAATAAAATAGCGATTGCCAGCTTTTGTCGGTGCGACATACAGGTGGCTTGTAACTCCGGTTTATATAAATGCTATTTTATAGGCCTCTTACGTATGTGTATAACGACTTAGCGGTCAATTGCAGCATAACTTGGAGGTTCTACTACCTTGGCATGCATCAGAGTATGGCGCTGCGATTGCTATGTGTCTAGTCTATACCATTATGCCATGTAATTTATTACTATGTACATCAATCGATCTAGCAGCCCATGATTGGTCGATATGTATATTCCTCCGCTACTAACGTCTGCGCCGTGATTTTTTTTATTACAAACGAATTTTTTACATAATAAAACTTGTTGAACGATATCTATCTGTACTTATAGCAACATCTGCGATATCACAAGCAAATACCTTTGAAATTACAACAAGAACGCGTGATCATATTTTGTTTCGAATATATTCATTTGTTTTTCAATAAAAAAAAGCACAATTTTCTTTTAATTATGCGGAATAACAGCGAATCTACCATTTAACCATCTCCAATCGGATAAATGAATCAGCTTAAGGTAAGGTGCTGTACCGACTGAGCCGCTATGAGTACAAGTGAGGGAGCACCGTTTGCGATCGCAAAGATACGAAAGAGACCGATAGAAATTTATAGCGCATCATTTTAATGCAGAAATTCTTGTACTCGGAACAGTCATGCACCTAACGTATAGCGTAGTAAGAACTACCGATTATTTTTTGTTCCTTTATTTTGAAATACTTTCGTAATATAAAATATATTGAGCTACCTTCGGTTGTGTAAAAGGAAACTTAGAGTGCAGTACAAATATTCAATAGATTCCAGCAACGGTATAAGTGCTCTTCTATCTTTTCATCACTCAATCGATAAGTTAGTTTCCTTCTCTTGATACATACATTGAACCTCCTTTTTTAAACGTTTTACCAACAGTTGCGTCTTCGCAACCCTATGGTATAGAAGAATTCGAATAATCCGGCAGATGGAGTAAGTCAGTGTAACCGATTACTTCTTATCAGCTCCGAATGTTTCCTACAATTACTGAACCGGAAAAAAAAATATTTAACCACATACATCAACGTGTCTCGTATGCACGAGTGCTTCATTGAATTCCTCGATTTCTCTTTCAATTGTACAATGCAGAGAGACAATTTAGGTGGCTGTTACAATCTCGAATAAGTGTATTCCTGACGGTGTGGGTGGATACACAGTACTGATATTCATATCTTACTTGTTTCGTTGATTATATATTATTAGAAAAAATATATACTGTGGAACCCTAAAACAAAGAATTTTTTTGTTACGTGGCAAGACCATTGTCTTTTCGAAGTTAACCTTAAATAGAATAATGTTTATTTCATACTTTGCACACTTTAACAAAGCGGAGCGGTTGCTCCAAATATTTTTAAAAAATTCTGCGTTACACGTAAGATCTTGTATCTTTCCTAAATGGATAAAGCTACTAATTCAATGGGTAAAGTTTTAATTAATACATGAAAGTAATTTTAAAAATCACTGTTACATAAGTCTATGGTATTCGAGCAGTTTTAAAAAACTTTACGGAATGTAAAAAACACGTAAGCCAAGCGCAAAGGTTAAATGCTTGTGCTACATGGCAATACATTTTTTTTAAGAGGTTAACAGTATATTTTTTAATCTTATAATACCAGCAACAAAAGAAGAAAGATATTCCTCTATAAATATCATTTTAACCTAACTATCCCTTCCCTCAAATTGTCGGATTAAAATGGACAAATTGTTTCGAGTTATGCGATATATTAAACGTTTAGTATACGGATAACTTTATAAACGAATTTACAGTGCTCATATATATCTAGTAATAGCGATAGAAGAAACGTATATCGGGTCGTATGAGAACCCCGCTGAATATTCATATGAGAAACGTAGAAAAATATTTATTTGTATTATTCAGAAATATTTTATCGTTTGAAACATAAATTATTAATTAGGGAATGATGATCGAATGAGTTTAAGCTCGATTTTACATCCGAAAAAATATCCGATGATCAGATTATTTTTGACTTCTCGATTTTGTCTCTTTCTCTTTTCGTCACACTGTGCACGTACAGTGGGGCGATTAAAAAGAAGATCTCTTTTGGATTACGGTCTTCATCAAGATTCTTCCACTTTTTCACTTAAAAATAGCTCACGAAGAAGCTGAGAACACAAGAAATAATTTTACTATTGCCTCATTGATATTAAAATTTCGAAAAAAAAATCCATTTTCGAGAATTTCAAAATTAAAATATCGCTAAATACTTCGTTGTGTATGTTTTTATCTAGTGAAACGCTAACTTTTTGTTATTTTTTATAGTATTGAAAAACGCATGTCAAAAATGTTAAAATTTAGATTTCTTTTTAGTTTAAAATATTTACAGATTTTGCTCTTCATCCGTTTTATCGCTTCTCTCTACTCATTAAGAGATAACGTAAAATCGGAAGAATGCGTGACCGTATTAGGCACATCGTAAAATAAATTTAAAAATTTCAAAAAATTATTATATTTGTATATCGTGTCGTTAATCGAATATCACGGGAATTTTTACTTGACAATTAATCTCGTTGAATCTGAGGATAGTGCAACAAAATTTAGAGGAAGATTATGATTTCCGAAGCTACATATCTATTTAGACAATGAATTCTTCATGTACGGAGAAAAATATTCAAAATTCTAGGAGCGGTAAACCGCGATTTCTTGTTAGTTTAAACGATACGAACCTCATCTGCGGCAAGTAAAATATTATTCGTCCGAATATAATTTCATGCAAATCATAAGTTCTGTCTAGACGAATAATCGTATATTATTCGTCCGTAAGTCCGTGCCCGCTCCCGACATTTTTGTTTGTTTTTGTAAAACACGATAATGAAACTGATGACGTAGTCGTCTACTCGCCGGCGGAATCTAGGGACGGAACGATGTAATTTTATAAGCGCTTTACTTTCGAAGCTTTTGACACACACACACACACACGCTCAAGCGGATATGCATCCACGCGATGCGTGTGTCCGCATTCCCGAAAGTACTCAATTCATGGTCAAAACGGGATGCCTCGTATATCATAATTAGAACAAAAAAAAAAAATCAATATCTCTACGGATAATCGTGATATCGATTTTTATTACTTTTCAACATTTGTTCGTCTCAGTCCAGAGATACTAAATCCACCGTAAAAACTTAGCGCTTTCGAAAGCGTAAACGTGGCATATTTAATACTGCCTCATTCAAAACTTGTATTCTTTACAAAAATATATTTAAATGCACGCATTGCATCTTTATTGAATCTCACATACTTATTTTTAACTAGAAAATAAATCTTCCAATACGTAAGAACGACTTAATATACCGCAATTGCGTATTAACACCTTTAGTGTCGATATATCGATATTGACGCATATATCCTTCGACATATACGTCACTGACACTTAAAGAGTCCAGCAATATTATTTCTTGAGTTGAACCATTTTAGTATTAGAAAATGTTGAAAAAACTATACATTAATATCACAACACTGACAACACTGATGTAGGATCATGATGTCAACGTCGACGTCAGCTGTCGTCACTCATCGAGTACACTTTTGTCTATGCGTTCGAAAGTACGATTCGCTTTTAAATAAAAGTGATCATGTTTGAAATACGCGCGCTTCGCGACATCCAATCATGTTTACGAAATAAGACATTTTTTTTCCTTCCCCTTCCAGCTCGTTGACCGTTATGCGAGCTACCAACAGGAGAGGGAGGTTGACACCGAGACAAAGCATCGAGGAATGTAAACATAATTCGCGTGATCTGACTTCACATTATTATTGAAGACTCAACTCGTTTTCTAACCACGTTGCCAGTAATATAATTATCGTCGTTGATTTAATACGCGTTTTGTCGAGAACAAAGACAATAATCTAGGTTTAATAGATTTACACGAATACGCGTACGCTTACGATATTAATAACGGCTTTGTCCGATATATTGTCTACCCAGTGTCTGCGAATGCTTATTAGAATAGATTCGAGTATATACAAAGTCTCGAGTAATAGTCAACGTTATATCGAGTCAGAACCGGGTATATCCGAAAGATGAGAATGAGAATATACGAGTAGGTCGAATTGTATTTGCCTCTAAAGACTTCGTATTTTTCTATAAAAAAAATGAGACTAAAGGCATTACAATATCCGATATTACGACCTATTTAATTTTTTAAATTGCCGATAAATTTGGCTTCCCAACATTCGTCATACGACTATGTGGAAAATATTGATGTTCTTTCGCGTAGCCAAAATTTGTGAATACTTTCCACACTCATAATCACAATACGTTTTGTAGGTAAATTAAGACTATTTTTACAAAATCTGTTTTCATTTTGTTCTTTTACATGTTTAATTTCGAATATGATTGAAACGCGTTTGGGGACTAGAATTCCACTATAATAGGTCAATCGAGTGATGCACTCAGACTTGAGATTTTATCAAGTACTGTCAACGTTTTGAAACTTTTTTTTTGTACCATTAATCTGAGGGTTGATCTCGAGAGGCTACGAAGGAATATTGCCAAAAATGTTATCCGGAAATTACGCGCGGAACTATCACGCTGTAGGGATATCCTCCGCAATAACAAAAAAAGGATGGTTCAGGGCAATGGAGTCAAGACGATGATTATGTACAGTCGAGTAATGTTCTGTTTGATGTTGGCCGTCAGGATGCTTTAGATTTTATGACTTACAATGACGATAAAACGTTTTTGATTGATCTTGCGATCGGATCGAGCACATAGTATTCGAAATTTGATAAAATCTCATGAAAGCTCCGAGCAGAAAATTGACAAATTGAAACGAACGATGAGAACGATCGTAAAAAAGTTGATACTGATGACATTAAATCGTTGACGGTCACCCAATAAGTTGATGCAGTGAATCTTTTGCAGTTGAAATATATAGTCTTTGTCTCTTAAGTTTGCGATCGAATTTCAAGCTTCTTAACGTTTGAAAGTCAATCACTCACTATTATCCGGAAATATAGTATCGGCGTTAGATTGCGCAAACGTAAGCAATGCAAAAGCGGTTCACGTTTATGCCGCGGTAGTCACAGCTGTAGGGAAGATGACTTAAATAATGTTAAATTATGTGTACGTAGTGTACGGAAAATGCGAAATTATCACCATTCGACTCGCGCTTTTCCATCTAAGACTGATCCCTCGATCGATGTACTTTAAGTGCTCCATTTTGATGATAACATTTTCCCTGCTCTTTCCGCTAAAATAAGATCGGATAGCAGTTCTAGTCTCAGGTCGTAACGTAGAAAAGCTTTTGGGTGTACCTAGGGTTGAGTGTGGCACAGGAAAGCCGATAGGTAAAGCGAATTTCTCGGTGATAATAGTCTGGAATGTTTGATATCGAGTTATATGACTGAGTTTCGATACTGCCGTAGTTAATACTGATTTGAAAAACGGTGCGTACGCTTCGCTAGAATAAAAGACGGAGAAGAAATTGTTATGGTTGGCATTCGGGTTCCACGTATCCACATCGAAGTATTCTGCAGGAATGCATTTGAAGCTGTAGTCGGTACAACGGAAGGTCCGAACATTGTTCTGTTCAAACGGTTCAGAGAATTCTGTCCAAACATAAATCAGGAGGAATATAAATCGTACGATAACGACCACTTGAACCGTGATTTAAAGGAGCTTAAGGCGAATACGATTGACTCCATGCTCGAAACATTTAACAGGAAACATCGATAGATACTGCCTCGGGAAGATGGTGGTGAATGATTAGAAGTCGCTTTAATTTTTCTCAGCGAAAAACCGCCACGTGGTGTAAAATTTCACGCTCCAGCAGCGTTTTATCACGCAAGATGGATGACGAAATTGCTCTACGGTTTAAAGTTGTACCTCTTTCTAGATGATTAGTTCAGACTTAGGCAATACGTAAAAAACCACTGCGTCCACCAGTTCGGATTAGTTCTCTCATTAGTTTATACAAAATCATGGATATATCACTTGCTGCAGTGTGGTGGACGCGCTTATAAATAATTTGAATCTAATTACAACGATGAGGAATGATTATTCGGTACTCAATGCTTTCAATTGATACTTTTGGTATTTCGAGGAAGAGCTTTTTCCCCTGAGTCTTTATTAAAATTCAGTTGATGATAATACGAAAGAAAAAATTGTTTAACGTTTAAGGGAAAATTGTATCGAAAGATATCAGCCTAGCTCTCTAAAGGACATCTACCGCGAATAAGGGCGATGTAAGCCATAAGAAATTGTTCGATTTGATTGGACCGTCATCTCACTCGATGTTTGAAATCTTCGGGATGCTCAATTCGTTTTTCGATGAAGATGTAAATAATTGAGACAATCTTTCGTCTCATTAATGAGTAAAAGAAGTCGTCACAGTATTGACCCCGGTAAACTTGCGAGTGAATTTAATGCCACGAGAACGATAAACGAGAAACAATATCAGTATCTGCTATAAATATAGTCGAATAGCGCAGAAAGAAATTCCCGACTCGTCGAAACAAAATGTATTCATCAAACTCTGTGGGTAATAACTGCAGCATAATAAAATAGTTTAGATTTTGTATGATTGCTTGCTTTCCTTCTGCCTTCCTCTTTAATATTAAAATTCCTAGGCGTGGAAAAAAATTATTCAGAAAATATTTTGCGGAATCTCGTTTTACGGATTAGAACAAATTTTATTTGATAACGCAGTACTAGTACTTGACACAATTTTCTCATATTTAACGAGATTAATTTTTAACATAAAAGTGCGTGTCGGATTCAATGAATGACACGATAGACGAATATTTAAACATTTTTTGATTCCATAATTTATGAATTTTATTTGATGAGGCAGTACTTAATAATGACGCACATTCCTCCAGTTTTACATGAGCTCCTAGTGAATGCAAAGAAACGAGATAACGGTAGAAGAGCATGATATGTTAATATTTTAAGTTAAAAAAATCTCAAATCGAAAATGTTGACATAGGTTTTTCGATACTACAAAAATATCGCACGAATCTGAGGTTTGATACAAACTTTTGTTTGGTCATACGTACCAAAAGTTTAAGCGATATTTTAGTTTTTAAATTTCTGAAAACGGCCTTTTCGCGATATTTTAATATCGACGAGGTAGTAGGAAACTTTTTCAGGCCTCAGCTTATGCGCGAGCTACTTATGAGTGAGGAGATGCACGAATCTCGATGAAGAGTGGAATCTAAAAAAAACCCCTTTTTTGAACCGTTCTAGTGTACAGTGACTATAATCCGTCGCGTTGAGCGATACTCGACGATTGATCGAATTTCACTCGCTCTTTTTATACGTTCAGTGGGTTCTACGCTCGACCTCCAGTCAAAGAGAGAGCAAACGAGACAACGTTGTAGCGCGAACAAAGAAGAAAGAGTGAGAGGTAACGAGAAAAAAGTAGCGAAGGGCGGAGGATTGAAAGGCTTAGGGGAAATCGCCGTTAATGGTTCGACCGAAGGATTTCCTGGCATTTTCCTAGCTATCTAGGCGAACCCCCATCCGTGCTCTCTCTTTCTCTCTCTCAAACCCCGTTTTTACGAGTTTTTCCAACGCTCAGTCTGAAGTGCCCACTCAAATCAAGATTCTCACCTTTTCACGATTCGAGCGAACGCCCCACCGACCGAATCGTTTTTATTTCTCCTCCATCTTTTACTTCACCTCGTCCTTCTTGCAGCAACGTTTTTTTCCTCCAATTCAAGCTGTTCGGTTGTTTTATTTCCAATCAAAACTCTACGTCTTACTTTTTTTTTTCTAAATAAAATGTTGAAAGAGTAATCTGCGTTAATTTGTTAAAATAATCTTAACCAAAATTTTTCGCAACAGCCTCTTTCTTATGAACAGTTCCAGACTTTCAACAGAATTGAGAAAAAAAAAACGCTTGGTAAATACTTATAAGAAAACCTCAGTGAGGAAAGAAAGTATCAACAAGGCAGCATCGTCGGGTAAAAACCCTTTTCTCATTCAAGTATTTATTTATTTGATTCATTTGATAATGAACGGCTTATGTCTTTGGTCATTCAATGAAGAGGGAGAAGTCGAAACACTAAATGACCGGTTTATTAAACATACTATTTCTTTGTATTATGAAAATATATCGTCGCCCTGTAGCACTTGAGACCCACGATCTCCTTCGCGAACATACCCCGAGGAGGCGCTTACCGCGCGGAGGGGGGTGTGGCCTCCCTCGTATTATTATTAATATGCAAACATGAACAACAAAATATATTCGCTATAGCTCATAGAACAGTATATAATCATGAAGACTCCGCTTAAACAGACACAATGATCGAGCAAAGAGATGAACAAACCTTGTTTCTACAGTGCAACATCTTTGAAATCAATTCATTAGGACGACATGAAATACATCTTACAAGGAAGGATAGTTTGGTGTCCCCCTCCGATTTTGATGAAACTCACGTATGTTGTAGAGCATCGAAAACTAAAAGACACGTATTTTTTTTATCGCCGGAAAAACATTTCTAAGGAGTGAAATCGCCCTTCAAAGTTAGGGGTGATTATGCAGTTTCACCCCTGCAAATGAATTTTTTTCTTCAACTTCACGTGGAATTTGAATTGTCTTCAATGAGGAGTATTTTGGTTTTTGTTTCATTAAAATTGGTTGACGCCTTCTGGGTGAAACTGCATAATCACCCCTCGACATGCCTAACTTTGAAGGGCGATTTCACCCCTTAGAAATGTTTTTCCGCCGATAAAAAAAATACGTGGCTTTCAGTTTTAGATGCTCTACAACATACGTGAGTTTTATCAAAATCGGAGGGGGACACCAAACTATCCATCCTTGTTAGTGTGCCTCTCCCGTTACTTTGAAGCGGGGTTGGACATATCACTTCGAGATGTATCGTCTTCCATAGATATCGCCTTAAGGTCACAATTCGCGTGATGCCGCTGTGCAAAGAAAATAGCATGATTTTGAACGTTTCAAGTAGGAACGTTAAACAAGTATAACCTGGTGTTCGCCGTCTATCGGATATTTTCATAAGCTTTAAGGTAGTCATTTTAAAAAGAATTCGGTTCAACTGGCTTTAAATATATCCAAATGTAGCGTGGAATATTCATTTAATTATTTTGCAAGTATTACTGTGTTTAAAACAAATTTTTTTTACAGAAATGTACGTACAACTGTTTGTCTTACCCACATTTCTATCTGAGAGTAGTTTGTTCGGCGATGCTTTCGACGATACTTGAATACCGTATAGTAGCCATAAGTTACCTGTAGGTTCATGAACCCCTGGCATGAGGATCCTCAAGTAGTGTGACCAGAATCCGAAGCGCACCCCTGGTGACACACTTATTCAGACTTCCTTTACTACACAAAAACGCTTCAGAAGGGTTTGGTTTCTAAGCTATGTTTGCCAAACTTCCCTTAATACTCAAAAACGCCTCAGAAGGGTTTCGTTTCTAAGCTGTGTTTGCCAAACCTTCCATCTTGTGAATGATTGCTCCTTAGACATAGTTCAGATAACGAAAGTCAATAATATCGACCGTGAGATGCTATAAAAATTGCATTTTTATATCCACGAATGTCGAGACTTGCAAAAATAGAAGGCTTGCAACTCGTAAGTGACTTGAGCAATTTATCTAAATTTGTTACATCAATTACGCAATAAGTTTTCATTATTGGCTATAATTTTCGGATAAATTTACTAAAGCAATGCATATTAAAGCACTTTGAACTTTCTTCATATCTTGACCACTAAAATTACGTTAAGCTTCAATTTCTATTATGTATTTTTAAACAAGGATGCAAAATTGAACCTTGCACATTGCTTCTTCATTATTTTCCATTCTTTACACAGCTTCGTTTATGCGAAAGGCAAAATTGCTCAACATACTTTCTCATAGAGGTGACTTTGTGAAAAATGGACAATAATGAGAAAACAGTGTGCAAAGTTCTACTTTGCATCGTTTTTTGTTTTTTGATCGATCACATAAAATCCCCCATTTCAAGTTGAGATATATTAAAATTAAATTCTAAATCAGCGTACACAGAAATACACGGATACCAATTTTGGTGCCAATCGGAGAGTTTCGTATTGTGGTTCGCCATTAAAAAAAAATGAATTTCATTTTTCATGTTTAGTGTTTGGTCTATTAATAGTTATTTTCTTTTGTTAATGATCGCGATTTGTTAACTTAACATATTGTTTAAATATCGATTTACATGGACATAAGTGTTATACCTAATGTATCTATGAGGATATTCAAATAATCACGAATTGATAGCACTCGAAAGCGCAGTGATTGGCGGCTCGGGTAGGTAATAGTCAGTTAAGTAGGCTACTCGTAGGTTACAGGTTCGAATTCCCTTACAGACGAAAATACTCGTAATAAAGGTATGGAGATTCCCAGGACACATTTTTTTTATATTATGCATTAATAGTTGAAATTGTTTACAATGATTACATTGCATATTTACAAACATACCATTGGTCGACTAATGGTTACAATTCGATCCGAATGATGCAATGATTGCAGCAATTGATTCCAATGGAGAACCATTACCACTCTTAATGGTAATAACCGTTCATCTTCTAACCATTGACGAATGGTAACAATGACCTTTATAATATAACAATGATCCTTTATCGACCATCCGAGCGAGAGAGACTATTTGACAAAATCGACGGTTTTCAAGACGACCATACCTTCGAAATCAATATTTTCATACTTTAAATGAAAAGTTTAAAGGGTTTGGAATTTAGATGTTGCCAAAAAGAACGAGTTTTGTACACTAAGGCGTGCATATCATAGATTCTAAAAATACTGGGAAAGAGCCATCCACGTCAAGTGTAAACTCCGTTCACGTGGTCTGTCACTATTTTCGTTGATGTAAGCGGCCAAACTACGTGAACACAGCACTTTACGTGAATTTCTTTTCTGAAATAGATTTCTGACAATACTGAAATATACGGAGAACCCAAAAGAATCGATGTCCGGTCCGGTTTGACGTATGCGGGTGTCAGAAAGGCATATATCCTACAAAAGAGATAGTATTGACATTAATAGCCGCCATTTTGGATTTCCGAAGGGTCGAAAATTCGTTTTTACGTCAAGCGTTTGTGTTCATATTACAGTCCTGCAAAATTTCAAGCATATCCGCAGTACATCAACGATGTATAGCGTATAATACGAAATAGCTTTTTTTACCGACCAAAGTCGGTAAAAAATCTACTCCAGCATCCCCTTAAAGTGGATGTACTTCCATGAAACGCAACGGTATGGCGGCGTAAAAGAATCGTTGGGTTAGACGCGCGTCTAATTTTAACCTGTTTTGCTTTCTTTTAATAATAAATTTCCCTTTTTTCAAGCCATTCATGGAACGTCATACGTTCCATGATTGAGATACTGACACGATCAATATAGAGGTTAGGTATGTTACAAATATGTAAGTTAAGCATCTAGTAGAATAATCCTTTCCCTGTGTACCATTGTTATATCCTAACGGGGATATTTAAAAAAGAAATTCCTTTCGGCACATCACACTTGTCGATTGCTCCATCACTTATCGTCAAAACCGAGTAGCTTTCCACGCGCTGTTGCTCAATTACCCGCGCGAGATGCGAGGCTCGACTCTTTCGGCACGTTCGGCCATTTTACAGGGCATTGCCACTTTAATCGAGGGCAATGAATCTTACGCGCTCCTTACCGTCTAATAAAAATTCATTAGTCTTTCGCGAACTTTAACACCAAACGGCATTTACCGAAAATCTCTAGTCAAATTAATAACGTCTTGCCTCGTTCTTCCGCGAACTGTTACGTATCTTTTTTTAGTTCTTCGCCACAAAACCGTCATACCCGAGGGAACAGGATGTCACCGCGGTGGGCGTGATCATAATTCTGCTGCAAGTGAGCGAGGTATATCAAGAATTCAGGGTAACGCGAAAGAACTCGGTTATAGGCATTTTGATCTTTGTATTATCAGCGCCCGAACAGCCTGTGCGAATGCGATCATCAGCCGTAAGTCCCGAGGGAGTCACTATACACACTGGTCGAGACGTTGTTCATTACCAATTCCAAATTCAACCAAATTACTACAACCAAGTACGACCAATTGGCATGTACAATAATTTATATTCATGAGTTTACTATGCGTTTACTATTATATTTCGTATATTTCGAATTAATAAACCGTTAACGTGTGTCGCGCCCCTTCCGTTCTGTGTCGCGATTTATTTCGATACTAACAAAAGTACCAAACTATTCCATCGTCAGGGAGGACTTTTGAGATTGCTGATTACGAATCGAAGCTGAAAGTTCTAATTTACGCTAAAAGCGCGGTATATGTTCGGAGGATTAGGATGATAATGAGTTAGTTGATTTGGATTTATTATTTTTCGTTCTTCCGATTTGGAATCAGTGGCCCAAAAGACCATCTTAAATGCAAATTTCGAGAGGTTACAATTGATTAATTCTATAGTCATCGTATAACCAATGAATGATTCTCCCAATCGTCCGGCAATTAATCATTCAGTACAGTCCAATGGTTTTTCAATGTCGAAAAAAGTACTTTAGAAAAAGAGAATGTCTGGATGGATGTGACTGCGTGTGTGTAAGATTGTCATAGTTCTGACCCTAGTTTTAGCAATTTTTAAGATATCGGGCTCAAATTTGGTACACGAGTTGACTATGTGTGTAAGATTGTCATAGTTCTGACCCTAGTTTTAGCAATTTTTAAGATATCGGGCTCAAATTTGGTACACGAGTTGACTATGTAATCATAGTTATTTAATAATAAGATAGGGAATTGAATTTGAGGAAATTCGAACCAGAGGTTACAATTTAATGGCATTTTGAAGTTTTTAAATAATATATTTCCGCTCTAGCGCACACAAGTTTAGCGATATTAAACTAAGTTTGTTACACAAACGGACACAATTATTGAACAATAATTGGTATAGAATTTGACAAGAATCGATCGGGTGGTTAAAACTTTATGAGTTCTGGCGGTTATCCCTTTCCGTACTAGTTATTACTATATTTAATAATAATTTCAATGAATTATACCTATAATTTGCACATTCAATTTCCAAATATTCTCAATGACACTTTAATTTTTATCCGTCGTTATAACTTGTTAATTTTCACTTATTCGTATCCGCTCGCGCGACTATTCGATATAAATATCAACTTTCACTTACTAATATCCAGGAATCAATTTTTCCTACCTTTTCATTCCATTTCTGTACGTCGAGTTCATTCCCCTCGTCTCGATGTCTTAATCATCGGACGCTGAGTTTCGAATTATATCGGGTGCTAATATCCTCTTTCAATTGCCCATTCGTAATTGTAATTATACCAGTCATCGATATATGTCTTCTTCTTCTTCTCATATTCTCGCTGATCGCGTTTCGCGTGGGTAATCAGCACTTTTTAGACATCTCAACTGCCACTCAAATTCGCACGTTACACCTATACAAGTATATTTGATTTCACTCATCTCTCTAATTAGTTAATCTTCGATGGTGCATTAAATAATCAACTTTCAATTTCTACGCTTAAAATTAGCGTTAGTTAGCTTGCATTCGGTCACAAAAAGTGACGGCTTATAGTTTAGTTCGTGTACTTGTTAATGCAGTATATACCTTTATACTCTTAAGTCAATTAATAGTGCAAGTAGGTACTACCATTAATAGGATTTTTAAATGGTTAATGCAGTCTTTATACAAAAACGAAACCAATAATTTCTAGTTTAGATTGCACCGATGGAATAAATTGGCTTCGCGAGGTCTTCGTAAAAAAACTCTGTCTAGTCTAAACACAGGAATTACCATTTAAAGCCCTTACACAAAAACTACAAAGAAAGTAACGACCATAGCTCGTCCATTGAACATCCATGATGGATTAATCAATCGTACTGGAGACGGTAATGAGCATCCATTGGACATCCACATAAACCGTCAATCGGCACCAATTCTATGTAATGAGGTCGTCCTCATACATAGGGATATATGTTATATTAGATGCGAAAATAGTCGTCCATGAAACGTTCAAGGATCGTATATATTACGATATTTGGACGTTCAACATACGTAGAATCTACATCCAACAAATATTTACCACTATGTATAAAGGACGAACATATTACATAGAATTAATAATATTGAAATTATTACACAAAAAATTGTACAATTATTTAATTTTTATTGATAAATTGATAATACATACACAATTGACATGGTAATAAAAAAAAGCAAAATATTAATGAAAAAAGAAAAAGTAAAGAAAAGTGGATGACTACGCCAACTTGAGCTATTTATAGCGGCAGGAAAAACTGCCAAGAACGGGAATCCAACCTGTCGACCTAATCGTTATACCTATCTTAGCTATCTATGGACCTAACGCGTTACCGATTATGCTATCGCTTGACTTTGAGTTTTCTGTATTCAAATGTCACCGGCCACCGGTCATTATAACCGATGCGTAACTATCATTCTAATGATAATGACGATGGATGACTATGTACTTGTACATTTTTTCCGTCCTTATGGGAAAGCTATGTTTTGGTAGAAGTTTTTTCTCGAAATTTTCATCTCAACGTATTTACAATGTTCCAAAACGTCCAGAAATCATATTAAGATAAAGTGTTCCATGCGCGTTCGCGCGTGTGCATACGTGCGTGTGTGTGTGTGAGAGAGAGAAATGCAAAATATTTTTATCTATGAACTGGCCTGTACAAAATTACTTTTTGTTGTGAAATTCTGTAATTAAAAAATTCTTCTTCATTGCTTTTTGTATTTAAAATGACAACCTTCTTCATTACTTTTGCATTACTTTTTGTAGTTCATTCACAGCACCTACACAAATCACCGTCCATAATTAGATAATAAAAAAAAAAAGATATTACAACACACCAATAATTATAACAATATAACATATGCTTTTCCACGCATGGAATAATCATATTTCTATTTATTAATTTGCAAATTATCATGACACTAGTGCGATTGGATTTTCGGAGCTTTCGTCCAAGTCGCTAATTTACATATTTTTACTTACATATTTTTCGTTTCTTGGAGTAAATTCTGTGCTAACATTTTGTCAGCAACAATGTAACAACGGCCGAGCAAATTTCCGCAAGCCTTTTTGAAAATATTGCATTATGGTGTGTTCGCATTTGTAGGCAAATTGACAACAATCGTATAGGACTATCATTTCGAACAGGAGTCTACGTAAAATCAGAGAAAAATTTGCAGCAACGGTTGTTTCATTGTAATGTACTAAGAAAGCAACTGTCGTTGAATAATAATATTTCTTTTTTCAACAACTATTTTCAATTTTTTATATTTTTATTTTAATATTTTTCAACAACTACGTCTGAACGTGACGTCACACCCCGTTGCTGCAATTTTCTCGACAAATCCTGTCGCACCTTGACGTAATTATTGAAAATTAATTAAAAATTATTGATTATTACCGAGGTTCTGCAATGTTAACTACCTGCGCTTATAAGGCCGTATGAGGTTAGAATTACACATTCGACGATATAGCGCTCTACTCGCATTTGGAATTTGGACACCTTCATGATGCACAAAAAGATTCGCTGTAAGCCTGCACAAGTCAGAGAGATATCGTGTCAAGATCAATATTCAAAAACTGATGGTGTGATTGATCACGGATGCTAAATTAAAAAAGTAATAAGGGGACTATATCACCGAAGCGTACTCAACAATATGCTGTTCCATATATTCCTCATCTTTTTGAGAGTGGGGAGGAGGTAGTATCATTAGACGTTAGGTGAAGAGCATGATCATCGAGCGCGCAACACACGCGCATAATGTCGCAAAGTGCGGATAGCGGTAGGATCATGAGGGGGTTAGAGTGGAATAAAGCGTCTCATTTGAAAAAGAAAACAAACGCTTTATGCAAGATGCAAATGTATGTTTTACCGGGTTAGTCCAATTGAAATTCCAAGAAAATTCGAACCATCGTCGTCTGTACATGTGGCGACGTCCATTTTCTTTTATGCGTATCGACGTTGCACTCAAATCAGCATTTCTCCTTCGTCCTGCGCCATTGGCCCAAAGAAGAACTTATTTGTTTTTTTCTGGGGATTTGCTTCGGATCGATTCATTCGGCAACGAGAATACATTATATACACTATATTCCGCAAGCTTGTGGAGTGACGAGTATTCCACGAAACGGACCAGCCTGCACCCCTGCAAAGCAACCATCCCCTACGTTATTATCGAGATTGCATTCTATTGAGAATGCGGATCTATTCTTACGCTCATTTTCTTTCATCCTTTACTTCTCTTTATTCCTCTCCCCCCTTTCTACTTCACTTTCTTCATTGCGAGGACACGATAGACGAATGAAACTTTAACTATTTTCACTTATATATGAGTCACCGGTGACTCCTACGATTTTTTTCTCCTCAAATTTATTCAATTAATTATCTATTCTGCACGATCTGTGTGTCTTACTATAGCTACCACGGCTCCGGAATATTCCATCCGATCCGAGCAACAGAAAAAGAAACCTTCCGAGGAACAAAAGGAAAAATAATTCTTTAAAATGATACTTTAGAGTATTCTGTCTTGGCTCGCCATTTAGAAATTAAACTGGCGTTCAAATTTAGCTCTGCCAAAAAACTACCCAGATAATGTACGGCTCCCTACAGAATTCGGCTTCAGACTTCGTCATTTGGCAATAAGAAAAAACAATTGCTGATTTCATTTGAAATTTTTACACGTTTTGTTAAATTATTATTTGATTTATATACGTATATTTTTATTTTATCCGCTTTGCTCGGTACACACTTTCCAAAGTTGTGCAACTTTGCTCGACCTTTTGTCACACTAGCCAACGAAAGAGACGGCATCGGCTCGTACGAGTTTCGAGCAAAATGCGTTGGTTTTCCTATTATCCATCGATATGTAAAGGGTGATTTTTTAAGAGCTTGAGAACTTTTTTTTAAAAAAAAACGCATAAAATTTGCAAAATCTCATCGGTTCTTTATTTGAAACGTTAGATTGGTCCATGACATTTACTTTTTGAAGATAATTTCATTTAAATGTTGACCGCGGCTGCGTCTTAGGTGGTCCATTCGGAAAGTCCGCTTTTTTATCGACAAATTTTGTTCAGCGATGAGGCTCATTTCTGGTTGAATGGCTACGTAAATAGGCAAAATTGCCGCATTTGGAGTGAAGAGCAACCAGAAGCCGTTCAAGAACTGCCCATGCATCCCGAAAAATGCACTGTTTGGTGTGGTTTGTACGCTGGTGGAATCATTGGACCGTATTTTTTCAAAGATGCTGTTGGACGCAACGTTACGGTGAATGGCGATCGCTATCGTTCGATGCTAACAAACTTTTTGTTGCCAAAAATGGAAGAACTGAACTTAGTTGACATGTGGTTTCAACAAGATGGCGCTACATGCCACACAGCTCGCGATTCTATGGCCATTTTGAGCGAAAACTTCGGAGAACAATTCATCTCAAGAAATGGCCCGGTAAGTTGGCCACCAAGATCATGCGATTTGACGCCTTTAGACTATTTTTTGTGGGGCTACGTCAAGTCTAAAGTCTACAGAAATAAGCCAGCAACTATTCCAGTTTTGGAAGACAACATTTCCGAAGAAATTCGGGCTATTCCGGCCGAAATGCTCGAAAAAGTTGCCCAAAATTGGACTTTCCGAATGGACCACCTAAGACGCAGCCGCGGTCAACATTTAAATGAAATTATCTTCAAAAAGTAAATGTCATGGACCAATCTAACGTTTCAAATAAAGAACCGATGAGATTTTGCAAATTTTATGCGTTTTTTTTTTAAAAAAAGTTCTCAAGCTCTTAAAAAATCACCCTTTACAATCGATGTTACATATGATACCTATTGTCCGTCGTAGATGTATGGATTTAACGGACCTATGGACCAATTATGAACGTCAATGGTTTTGTATGGTAACTTCTCGTAGTTGGCTACAAAACGCATTCACGTACTGTTATTCTATATGTGTACTATACAAATTATCCACCAGATATTCGGCCCATTATTGTGTCTACTAAAGAAAAGCTGGCAGTCTCTAATATTCAACAAAAGCATGTGTAGCGCCATTTCGAAGAGAACTTGTTTATTTTTATTTCAATCTCTCAAAAACTTTGTTACATGATTTTCATTTCCTCTTTCGCCCAGCTACATTCTCTTGGAAAATGACGTGATAAAAGGTAGCGAGCCGTGAAGCAATGCAATTATTTCGGCTCTAGTCAAAAACTTTTGTTGAAATAACAATGCTTGTTCATTCAACGTACGATGGAACTGGAAGCGTACGAGCAAGGAAGACAGTTTATGACGGCGAGTCCGCACATGTTCACTCATCCTGTTGCTTTACTGACAAGCAATGGTCCAGAGAGAAGGTATACGATAAACTATGGCTTTTTCTGGCGACAAATACTGAAAGCACGTCGAAGTACCTGAAAACTTTAGTTTATACGTACTTATGTAAAAAAAAACGAAGCGGTCCTGGATTCATCTATTCTAAATCACTCAAGGACCGATTTTTTTGTGACTGTGATGCGAATTTGTATCACTCCAACCAGACCGACGAGGGAAAAGGTTACACGCAAACATTTTCAAAATAAAGCAGTGTGAAATAATAGAAAAACAAGAGGGAACTTTATTAACCAACTTTGATTGTCCAATAAAAAAATAATAGCAGTTAATATTAACATTTTTATTGGGCGCTAGTCGTTAAGACGCGGGAACCGACACCGTTCGTTAGCATAGTGACAAATAAACAACCATCAAAGAGAAAAAAATGGACAATACTGGTTGGCTTTGAGCTAGCTCATTTACTCTAAATATATAGTTAACGGTACGATTGCAGCACGGAATGGCTTGACCTGTCGGAAGAACCGCCGTATTCTATGACCGTATCTGATGGTATTGTGTCGGCACATCGTGCCGAATACCTGCACTGTGCCCGCACGGTTCCAGCCGCGCAACGCGCCCATGAGACGATTCTGCATCATACGTGGTCATTAAACTCATATCAAAATCTCACCAGATGTAGCAAAGACCTATTATACTTGGATTATAATTAGAAATTCGCAAATTCTGATATTTCTGCTGTCTGGCAATAGTGAATATAAGCGAGATACTATATTGGAAACGTTTTTTGGTCCAGCTGCGGATTGTTAGCCACCTACGATTGTCCGACATCCTACAGTAATTGAATTTGTTTAATTACATGTCAGTGGTACGTCCGCTGGGATTGGAAAATCGTCAGCTCACCTAACCCTTATAAATGAAATGTTTGCCTTATTTCGACTTTTCTGATTTTCATCTCTTCGAGCCAGGAACGCAGAAAAACCGGTCACCTGTTCGGTGGTCAGCGGTTTGGTAGTCAGCCGTGTCGTCTGACAGATGCGTTGGTTTTCCCATTTTTCATCGATATGTACAATCGATGATGTATGGATATTTGACGGGCCTATGGACCAATTATGGACGTCAATGGTTTTGTGTGGCAACTTCTCGTAATTGGCTACAATTTTTGTTTAAATATATTGAAGCAATGAGTCTTTGGAGCAATTTGAATTTTGTAATTTTATCATCACTCAATTTTCGTTAAACATCAGTTTCTACAATTTTTTTAAACAATAATGCAGAGTAGAACATCCTTTCCTCCTTTTTAGCCAAATTTCAATGACGAACGATAATAACGCAATAATAATGTGTATTGATGAATTTCAACAGTAGACATGGTTGTTGAGGAGCAGTGGCGGCTTACAACGATTGCGAGTAAGGTTGAAGATACGAAGAAGATGAGAGAGCATGATGGAAGGATACAATATTTAAGAGTGGTGACAAGAAGCAGCTTGAAGATGTTCTATATGAGAGAGCGTTGATAAATTAATTAAATTCCTACGGAGGCCGTTTGTGTGTGCGTGCGTCGGGTTGAAGAGAGCGGGATGCCAGCGAGCTTGCCAGTCTTGCTGCAATGAGAAGGGAGGGTCGAGCAAGAAACTCGTGTTCCCTGTTCAACCCGTGGGAATATTGTAATTAAGATATGCACTTCTAGGCGTCCCATTTTACTCTTGCCGGTAGAGCTACCTTTACATTTGGCTTTCCAGCTTTCTTCGTGTCTTTGCTACTCTGCTTGTTCCTCCCTTTCGTCCCTTCAGAAAGTAACCTGTTCAGCAGCGCGTTAACCACCCCATTTTACAATAATTTCCGCTTCAAGAGGACTCATACCATTGTTTGTTTGGACCACATATCTAAATTGAATCCCGGTTACCAAAAATCTCTGCGTGGATGAGCAGATTTTGCAATTCTACAAGTGTTCACTCGGAAACAGGAGCTCGTTTTTCTATTTCAACGTACCGAAGTTCGACCAAATGTTGCGGTGAATGAGTAACTTTCCGTTTATCTTTAGCATTGAAACAAGCTTTCAACATTTTTTGAGGAAAAATTATTTTTACGGTTATACGTTACCCCTCGGTCGGTAACAAAAACTGTAATGCGTATTTTTCTACAGTTCACCGTTCTAGTACGGTACGTTTACGGTACGTTACCGTAAAATGGTGATATTCCGAAAGTTCAAAGTACGCGTATGGAGTGTACTTATATATTGCCAGAAAACCATAAATATTAATATTTATATAATAAGTCTATCAGCGTTTAGTATCATGGAAATTTGCGAATCACAACTCAGGATGCGAGCACGTGATTGCGATTCTAAGGACAGGAAAGAGAGGCATAATTCAAATTCCACAATTGCGAATCTTTATACACATTGGATACAATTGCTTGAATGCATTATACTAATCGACCAAATATAAAAACTTTTGTTCTAGAAGAAGTTTGGCCAATTATCGTGGAACAACGAAGTATCTTTTTTCCATTAACATTTATTAGCATTGAAAGGGGTTTCAAAATTTGTTTATACAATATAATTATGAAAATGTTTATAATTTAAACATGCAGAGTAAGCGTATGTCGTGAACTTACACTGTCATAAAAATATGGGCACGAATAAAGTAAAAGTACTTTTACTATACTTTATTAACAGAGTATCGTATTTAAAGGTCCAGCAAATATTTTAGTGTAAATACTTTTAAATTCATCTATTAGTGTCACTCCAAAGTTTGATCGTAATGTAAATGGACAAACGATGTGAGAAATTTCAAGCGTTAGCTTATTTTCATGTACTCGTTTCCATTTAAAACATTTCTCTGAGCGTTCAGTTTTCATAAATGGGCAGTCAAAATGATTCCGCACGTTCCTTCTTGATTTAAAAATTCGAACATACCGTACTAAAAATGATTTAAATAAACGAGTGTTTAATTATTTAGATAATTTTTTAGTGGCTGTGAGGAGAGCTGAAGAATCGGAGCGGTGATGTCTCGTTAGAGAGCATTCTTACATCGATCAATCCAAGAGGGATTATGGAGGCTCATCGAAAGCTCTGCACGACGTAAAGCCCTTAAGAAACTCACGACTATTTTTTTTCCGCTTCGAGCCATCGCTCTCTGTCTCGTCAGAAAAATTCCTGTCCTACATACGGATGTAAGGAGCGACATGGAGGAATTCGAATTACTATTAATTTCTCTCAACCGATGGAATCCTTACATAAATATAGATAGATAGATATATAGATAGATAAATAGATATATACGTACATATACATATAGATTAGGAGGAAGGGTTATGAGGTCAAATCGCACAAGGAACTTGGCTGTTCTGTCTGTCGTCTATACCTCTTGTGGATGACTACGTGGTTTCCACACAACGAACTGCGTAACAAGAAGGGAATACTAATGATAAACACACAATAAGGTAGAATATGCATGATTGTGTAGATATCATATTGAGTAGGTATCGATCTGAAGCGAGTGGGGGGTCGGCCCCCCCCTCCCCCCCCGGTTGATTGATTGAGATTTATTCAGCTCTTGGCTGGTTTACATTACATCTTCTGATTTTGTTTACCTATTTATACAATTCTCTTACACACTATTTTTACGATATAACAGCCGTACATTTCTATACAGCTTTTAAGATGTCACTGTCTCATTCCTCAGCGCTTCCGTAAGTTCATCGCGCCACATGCTGTGCAGAAATTTCGTTGCGACTATTACATAGCCCCTTTTAGTTAACCCTAACTGTATTAGGGACCCAATAAGGAAAGGTAACGATCGCTCTGCTAGGCTGGTCACGTTTGAAATTATGAGGCCTTTTTAGATTTCCTTGTTAGAGCCTATAAAGACTTCCCCATTAAGTTCCTACTAAACCATCAACCACGAAAGTTAATTAAAAAATATTTATATGCACTTATTTAATCGGTTTATCTTCTATTTCTAGTTTCAACATTAGAACTTAAAACTAGAAGTGTAAACATTAAGTAAACCCAAGTTCTTTTCACATTTCCTACCACACGTCAAGATCCGGGCCTATTATTCATGGTGTGGTTAGGACATGTCAACGTCTTTGAATGTCTGGTTTCCGTAGTAGAAACTATGTACAAGGAATAATGAGTACACATTATCAACGATTAATCGTGGTCTAACTTACGGATATAGAACAAATCGTCGGGAATCACGATTTTTTTTCAATTTGGTAATCAGCAGTCGGGGACAGCAAATGCCTGCTTGTCCCTATTGCTGGAAGTGAACGTTAGCTTGTTGTCTACTGTAAAACAATCTTTAAACATAGTAACTACTGATATTTTATATGATTGTTTAGAGTCAGCGCGTTCAACAAACATTAAATTCTCACTGTCTATTTTTATTTATAGTACTTATTAATTAATTAATTAGAATTTCCGTTCTGCATGCAGTCGAAAAGATGAACGGTGATGGGTGTATGGCTGGCCGGTATTGTAATCACCTGGGTCGGTAGAAGGGGCACTGACGAGTGTGTGTTTATTTCCAGTTATCTATGAAAATAATTGAAGGATTGGATCGAATGAACGATATTTTGAAATATTGGGTTGTTCGGAAAGTAATTTCGTTTTTTTTTTTATAAAAATGAAAGACGATTTTCTCATAGTGAATTAATATTTTATTCAAGCCAATATTGTCCATTCTGATCCAATACCTTTTGTCATCTTTCTGGCAGTAGCATGATTCCACGCTCATAAAATTTTTGTTCTTTGCTGGCAAAAAACTGATCCAAGTGACTTTTGACCTCCTCATTTGAATTAAACGTTTTACCGTCTAAAAAATTTTGTAGAGACCGGAACAGATGATAATCTGAAGGTGCCAGGTCTGGAGAGTATGGTGGGTGTGGCAGTATATCCCATCCAAGCTCTAAAATTGTTTTCCGAGTGGTCAAACTTGTATGTCGTCTCGCATTATCTTGTTTGAACACTATACCTTTCCTATTGACCAATTCTGGCCTTTTTTCTTTAACTGAATCATTCAATTTGTCCAACTGATGATAGTACACTTCAGAATTGATTGTTCTGTTGCTCGGTAGAAGCTCAAAATAAACGATTCCTTTAAAATCCCACCAAACAGATAGCATAACGTTTTTTTTATGAATATTGGCTTTCGAAGTGCTTTGAGCCGGTTCATCTTTTCTAATCCAGGATCTTATGCGCTTAACATTGTTGTAGACAACCCATTTCTCGTCCCCAGTGATGATACGCTTCAAAAATAGATCATTTTCTTGGCTTTTGAAAAGCAAATCACAAACGTCAATGCGACGGCACACATTCGATAAATTTAATCTCTCAGCGATCTCACGAGTTGTTATTCGCCGGTTTGCATCAATTAATGTCATTATTGTGTCTTCATCAGCTTCAACTGGCCTTCCAGAACGTGGTGCATCTTCGAAATCAAAATTGCCGGATCGAAATTTTGCAAACCAGTTTTGGCACTGGCGCTCACTTAACACATCTTCCCCATACACATCGGATAATTTTTTTCTTGTTTGAACAGAATTTTTACCTTTTCTATAGTAAAAAAGTAAAATATGCCGAAAATGCTGTTTTTCCTTTTCCATATTTAAAAGAGTATCAACCAAAAACTACTGTGCAGAATCAATTGAATTTTTTCACAAGCAAGCCTTGCTATATCAGCTGTCAAAATACATATGATTATGCGGCTTAAGTGTGAAGTTGGTTGTGAAAAAATACAATTACTGTCAAAATACATATGATTATCCGGCTTAAGTGTGAAGTTGGTTGTGAAAAAATACAATTAAGTCCTCTGTTGGGAAAAAACGAAATTACTTTCCGAATGACCCAATAGTAATGATAATATTATACAGGGCTGTTCAAATAATAGACCAATTTACTCTTATCACGGCAGAAAAAGCCATGCCACACCGGGTCTGTCTTTTAGGAGTCGGCAACAGGGACATTTACCTTATACTATTTGCATCCTAATATTCTCAAAAATGTTCTGTTACGTCAAATTCCAACAATTTCTTATATATTGCTTATTTAGGTTAAATTATTATGGTTTTGTATAAATTGTATAGGTTTGTAATTGTATTATTTGACTTATATATTCCTTTGCCTTCGTACATTGACGTCTGCCAAATTTCAGGAAAAATTCCTTCTTTTTCTGATTATTAATAAGAGAAAATTAGTCTGAAAAGAATAGTCTTTCCAAGTCTGTTTCAATACTTCTGTCGTTATACCTTCGACGGTTCCTTTTTTATTCTTTAAGTTACTTATTATGTCACCTATTTCCTTGCTTCCTACTTTATTCATTATAACTTCTCCAGTTCCACTATTATTTGTATTACACCTTATAACTTCATAAGTTGAAAAGTCATTAATTTCATCTGCAATGTGCATTTTCGTGAGACATAACATTTCTGACTCTCATTTCTTTATTATTTATTCGATCTTATCACTGTATATAAGAAACCCTAGTGCATTCGATATTATCAAGAATGGATTTTTAATATATTTTTATTCCAACTCTTTGTATCGCTCTCTTAGACACTTCATACTTTATCTCTTATATGCAATCTGCATCTGTGACTTTGTGGTTTGCATTATCATCTGCCAGATTCATTTTTTTGAAAATTCTGGTACAATACATTGAGAGAGAGAGAGAGAGACTACGAGCTTTGCTCCTTTCTCTCTGCCACATGAACCGCCAAATCGCTTTGCTAGGAATTGCGTGTATTTATTGATCGCACCCCACGTGCATCGGAATATTCAGCTCTTCGCTTTGCTCAACAATGCATATCCCATGCACTATTGCTGCACCATCCTCCCGTTACCTCTTTTACTCCCACAACCCTCTCCTGATGGTACCTACCCTTTTCGTGTATCTACATTCTGTTCGATTCAGGAATCTAGAAAACCTACGTTTTTCCGTATTTCCTCTGTTTAAAACATATGAAAAGATTTCTATTCATTAAAAAAATAATATTATGTCAACAAGTCAGGATAGATAAGTGTTTTTTTTTTATTCATATACTCTTATTGATTTACTAGAAACAAGGAGAATCGATTTGTAAAGAGAAATTTCAGTCAACATCGGTCTTTTGCTCTCGGCGAGTGGCGTAGGATTTTCAGGAGTAGCAAAGGGGGTTGGATAGTAAGGATGAACGGGTGGTACGAGCGGACCCGAGGGCCCACTGTGCTATTAGCTCTTAAGCTAAGCCGGAAATTCCAGTCCGGAACCTCATGGAGGGCCACCGTCGGGAACGTGGGAGAGAAAGAGCGCGGAGACTACCAGCATCGGTGCCAGTGCAGACAGGCTTTGGTCTAAGAGGGTTGGAAAAAGAGAAGGGAGCTGGACAGTGCGGAAGGGAAAAGAGAGGATTTATAGAGATCCACTTCCCAACGCCGAGGAGAGGATTGAAGAGAGAGTGGACTCGTTGAGTTGTTCCGAAAGAACTAGCCTCAAACCCTTTAGAGTCCATCCACCGAGATTTCGCTTTCCTTGGCCTGCGTCAAGAGAGTGAACAGCAGCAGCAGCAGCAGCCTGAGGCAAGGATTCAATTAAAATTGTAGCTAATTACTGGCAAACCGGGGGAGAGCTTCGATGATTAGGGCAGGTTTTTTCATTCTCACCCGCGACTTTTCTTTTAAAGCAGATTGCTTCACTCTGACCAGCTTTACGTTTCACCTCAGGACAAAATACTCTCATTTCATCTCATCTCATCTCATCTCATCTCTCTCTCTCTCGTTAATGAGACGAAAAAAGAATGGAAAATATTCGTGGTTACGAAGATCCCGGAAAATAGATTGACCATCCACAAAATAGTCAAGCTTTTTCGAGACTATGTTTTCATCCTGTTTGTCAGTCGTTTTCTATCTACTTTCCCACTCTCTTTCTCTTACTTTCGCTCCCACTATCTCTCCCTCTCGAGCTCGATCTCTTAGAGCGTGCTCGAACCGACGACGCTGTCCAAAGCAGATTACTTCGCCGTTGAGTAATCCTCTTTGGGAAGCGAAGAGGCGAGAAACAGAGGAGGAAGCGGGAACTAGAAGAGAGTTGGATGATAAACTCCCTTCGGGATCTACGTTGATGTCGACGATCGGCAGCCAAGCATGAATTTAATTAAAACGTACTATTCACCATCGTCATCGGTCAGTCGAGAACTCTCTTTTATTTTCCTTCTATCTTTTCGTTGTTCTCTCATTGTTTTCCAATAATTCATCCAGGTGTCGTCTCACGCGTGTTACTTTGTACTCGAAAATGAGACTAATTTTCTGCTTTTCTTAGTATTCGCTTTCAAGCAGCTTCATTAATTAAATAGTTTTAAATCCCTATCCCACCTTCGCTACTTATTCATATCCGTATTCCTTCCCTACTAATATATCAAAATGATGCGACGGTTAGCTAAGAAGACAGAATAAAACATAGGTTATGATATAAGAAGTCCGAACAACACCGAGTAGCTGAAACTAGTTATAAATTGAATTTTCATCGGGAGTGACATTTTACACCATACTTTACTCCATACTGGCATGGCGCGAATATGTCCGTTTTTCGCGTCTCCAATGTTCTCCGAATCAACTAAAGATGTCTTGACAGAACTTGGTACACGTATCCTCTGTATCGTAACCTTCTTTTTTTGTCTTAAATTGTATATATTAGGTAAGATATCAGAAAGATAAAACCATTTTAAAAATATCTATAAAAAGCACGGTTGTATATATTGAAACGCCACAAGATGGCCGTAATTTCTACTATACTCGTTCATCTGTACCTAACTTAAGAGCGCTTACGGCGGAGTGAGAAAAAGAGCACGCGGGATTCTGTCAATATTTGTATATATATTTTAATTAACAGCATGTAAAAGAAAATTAATAAGAACGCAACGCAATTTTCTAATTGAGTCTGTTGATTTAATTCTAAAAACACGGGTGAAAAATTGATTGAGTGATAAAATAAAGATAAATTATTGAAAATGATGACCACTTTATACTTTTCTAATTGCCTTTGTTACTTTAATTCTAAATACAAGAGTGCAAAATGATTGCACGATCAAATAGCATAGAGTTATTAAAAATTATTTAGATGTTTTAGTTTCTGTTCAGTTTTCACGCTTACCAGACACACTCAACTCATGCATACGCTACAGTCACAATCATCTGACGCCTCGCGTCATATGGTATAGCTCGCAGGTATGCTATATCGATTTATCGACCGCGCACTCATGCATATTGTCCATCTGCTCACATCCTCGATCGAAGCTCACTCAAGCGGCCAACGCTGTTAGCGTGGCCCCATCGGCAAGACCACTCATAAGTCTCGCCTTCCATCGCTGACAGCAAATCACAAGCAAGCCGTGACGCACGTCCGTCTTCTTGATACTCTGCCGCGTGGTCGACGGATGTGGCCATTGTTCTCACTCGAGTCGCTCGCTGTACACGTTCCCGCGTAAAACTCACAGAGATATTCACTCGTTCTAATCACTTTAGTGCGCATTCATTTCTATAGTGTAATACATTCTTGGTCAAATCACCCGTGTTTCAACTCAGTGTTAGTGAAAATCACAGCAGATCATCAGAACCACAGAACCAATCACATAAACGTCAACGGCGTGGTTCGCTCGTTGGCTGCACCGACGCCATTCTGCTCAGCACCGATCATCGGCGTCCGGACTCTCATAGACTGCCGTGTGGCACTATTCGAGCTCTACAATCAGACCTTATCACCAGGATCAACCACACGGAATCACCAAGGCAACTCAGAGGCTTGAGACCCAATCACCAACAGTACATCAACACGCAGGCCAGACCAATCACAGTAATATATTAAACACAATCAACAGGTATTTTTTCATGCAGCCAATGTTACATACGTTCAATAAACGTTGAATTTATTATTGTTAAATTACTGAGTTCATTTAATTAGTTATACTTGTCACCAGGATCCTTAACCTTAATATTCGCATCTGTCACTCGACATGCTACGTGCGAATGCATCAACCCGCTATCCACCAACAGCGTAGTAATACTCAAGTGATACAGGTTCACTGTGCAGAGCACTATATTCATTGTTATTTATTATGTTGTACTCAGTCCCAATAGGCACTTACTCTACGCACTTGTTAATTCATCTCATAGTGCCTTGCCGCATCAGTTAGTGTATATCTTAAAGGTTTTTAACACTTTTGTTGGAACATTATCAAATATTTAGAATATACTCATATTCAACCATCATACATTTTTTGGTCCTTCGAGCCGGATATAATGTACTCATACTCAATATCATACAGTTTCAAAAAAATATAATAACTATTATAAAAATAAATAGCAATTATAAAACTGCTGTGGAAAGTCACATTAATCTATCTTTAAGAAGTAAGAAATTAAAAAAAAAAAAAATATAAATAACTGCCGACTGCAAAAAACTATGACAAACAGGACTACAATTTTGAAAAGTTTTTAAATGAAAATAAATCTAAAAGGACGAGATAACTGTCGATGTCATTTCAGTTAACTTTATATTTAAATTCCAATAATTCATTTACCGCTGTCACTACAGTCGTGAGACGTCTTCTGAACAATGCAACCATCTCTTACATATCAAGAAACATTCTAGCGTTTGGACTGCAATTTAAAAGAAAAATTATATACGATAAGGACGTTTTCTAACGTAGAATAAGACGTCTCCCGACATCGTAGTGACAGCGGCAAATGAATTATTGTCATTAAAATATTAAGTTAACTAAAATGACATCGGAAGTTATTATTTATTTCAAAATGATTGATAATTTTTCTTAGTCTCGCCAGGCATTCTAAAACGATATTTACTTCTTGCTTTCATCTCTTTTAACTCGCTTCGATAGCTCTCGTCTTAATGATCCTCATCAACAACTAATTTCATTAAAACCCTCGTTAATGACGTCTCCCACGAGAAGCATTGATTAGAAGCTCATCAGTGGTTGTCAGATTTGGCATGGATCTCGTTCCTTCTATGTATTATATTCCTTTCTCCCTGTCTATCCGAGGATTCGTGGAAGCTTGTACAGCACATTTGCTCCAAAACAGCTCAGAGAGAGCTTTGTTGCAGTTTTCAAACGGAAAGAAAGCTCGAACGAGGGTTCAGGGATCATGGGACCGTTTGTCGCAGAGAGAGAGAGAGAGAGAGAGAGAGAGAGAGAGAGAGAGAGAGAGAGAGAGAGCTCGAGTCACGAGAAAGGTAAACGCGAGAGAACCAGAAACAGGTACTTGTTTGCGCGAGAAGGAGGCCAGACCAGCCACAATCTCAAATCGGTTTCACACCGTTGGTACTGTGACTCCTGCACCTGGTGGTCGCGTGTGCTTTCTTCTTCGTTTCTCTCAGCTCGCGCACACCGTGGTCTTTGTTCGGACTCTCACAGCCATTTGCTGGGAGCACTCTTCGTCTGGATTCTCGTTCGCCAGGAGGTCGAGGGGAATGAGAGATCCGGAGAAAGTGGATACACTTTGAAATGGGATCCCATTTTCAAGTCGAGTGCAAGTTTTCTTAGTTCTACATCTCTTCCGTTTGTCGGCCTGTCTATGATTCGTTGCGAAAAAGCTGCACCGCTGACCAGTCATAAAATTTGAATTTCTCATTTTTAACCCAGGTAGCTTGGAGGATCCTTATGCATAGACATTTAAGATAGTCATTTTCCGTCGAGAGTTCAATGCAGGGATACTATATTCGAGCAGCACGCGAGATCTCTGCATTTTTATCGTCTTTGTCAATAAGTTGGAGTTTCTCGAGTAGAAGACGATATAGAAGCGAGTATTCTGAGGCGAGAACTCGATATCTAGGTCTTCGGTGGTTCTCTCGATTGTACTCGAGAATAAGGGATGGCCGAGTGGAAGGAGAAGGGAGAAAGCTCGACAAGTGGCATTGGTGCATATCGAGGCTATCAGAGAGCAAGCAGACAGGACGTACGGTAGCGGAGAGTCGAAGAGCGAGGCACCAATCCAAGTTTCCAGGTGCCAGAACCTCTCCCTCGAAGCTTTCGGGTTCTCAAGGACCTAATCGTTCGACACTGTCACTGATGTCTCTTCCAACGATCTAACCCCGAATTTCTCTGATGGCAATGCTTCTCGCCATCAGACTTTGCGGCCACTTTCTGTGGCAGACGGCCATTTATATTCATCGGAAACTTTGATTGCCCACGAATTGAAAGTGTTCAGAATAACAGTTCGAGCTCTCCGTTCGAGGTGACTCGACGTCAAAGCAGACCTAATAGAATAGGCCAATTCTATACTGTAGCACTAGCATTGGATTCGGCAACTGTGAAAGCTTTTATATCCGAAGCATCGATCTCCATAAACTTACATCTTGATAGTATATATTTACGGTACGATATACTCCGGCTCGAATCTGTCGTTCGCTTTCTACATTCTCGACTACAACGGAAGGTCATTCGGGAGGATACGGTTTTCCTATAGAATTTCACGTCAATCAGGACTGAAGCATCTTGGGAACCGTTTAATTAAACCTCTCACACTCCCTGCGCACCGAATTATTAACAATACGAGGCTGAGTCGTTGCGCACCTCTCGAAGAGTTCGAAGTGAACGATTTCGCGTGGCCTTGGCGATGATTCAATGGTTACATCCTCTACTCTTATTCTCTTTGCTTTCAAGGTTTTATCAACCCTTAAATTCTACTCTTAAAACCAATCCCGTTTCTCTCGCTTTTATCGCGTTCAGTCACTTTTCTCTTCCTCCCAGTCTCACCTATCGCCATTCACCGCACACTCGTCAAACTCCTACAGTCACCTGAGTTACTTTCGATCGTAAAAAGCACTCCGAGGTACCCTTTTTGATTTTATTACGCTATTGCACCGTTGTCTCATTCGCTGAGATATTTCTGAGAGATAGTTTCGGTCGGATAATTAATTCGTAACCCGAATTATCGATAAATCGTAACAGTCGAATCGATCACATATAAATAAACGAGAACCGTGGATGTCTAGCTATTACCGCATTTTATAATACATTAATTTCGTTTCGCAATTACGTCTCGCTTTTTCTCATCCCTGTACACGTAGCAGAGTTGCTACCCTTTTTTCTCTAATTCGCTCAATTGGTTTATTTATTCCATAAACTATTTTATGTGAATTATCTCTTCAAATGGCTCTAACATTTGTACCGGAACAGATAACCCTCATGAAATTTTACGAAAAGTCGTGTAATTTCATGAGTCTTCCTTGCTGAGGCAAACATTCGAGCTTTCTCTCTCTCCTTGCATCGTGGCGCCTCGACCATCAGAGATAGCTCTCCTCAATTTATGTTCCCTATTCCGATCTAGAGATGCGACTCGAAATCATAAACGGCAATGTTTAGGTCATTTGACTGAATCGTGACCATCATTTGAACTCGAACAAAAATATCGAAACCGTAATTTTATTTAAACTTCCACATTTTTTTAAACGCAACATGACTACTATTTTTTAATTAGGCTGCGGACCAAAAATAACATATTTACCATTTGTATATTTTTCACATTTTCAGGTAAAATAACAAAAGAGGTTGGGTTTACAGTTTTTGGAAAAGTTATTGCCTCTTCGGGTGACACATCCAGACAAACAGGATCCTTGTTTTCTTAACAAATAGATGGCCGATTTTATTTTAATTGCTTTAAATTTTAAATACTTTCTGTCTTCGCATACTTCGGAAGTGATGGGAAAGCAAAAGTGTATAGTTACAATATGGAAGACATAGCGTAAAGTGCATATCGTCACAACAATATAATTGGATTCTATCGCTCTTAGGCTTCCGGAAAGTAAAATGTTGAACAAAGAAAATCGTCTTTCTCTCAAAAGTGTATACCAATATCGGCTAATCTATACTATAATTCTTAAAGTGTGGGTTTCCGTCCCTTAAACTCCTCCTAGACGGAGCGTGCTAGGAAGGTGATCTTGGACATTTTGGGAAGGTCTCCTGATTTCTAGGTCAACGCAACTATTTTGAGCTCTTCAAGTTGAGTCCTTAAGGAGTTACGGACATTTGAATTTTCTAAGAGTATTATTGAATTTTGACGTTTAATTTTTATTTTTAAAAAAGCAAAGTTATTCTTCGTAGTAGGTATAGCTTGCGCTTTTTTAAAAAAGAAAAGGTTACTATGATACGGTGAACGGAAATGTCTGTTTTTGTTTGACATGAATTTTCAAATGCAATTCACATTTTAGTGAAGCAGTAAACAGTCAAGTCATTAAAAATAAAATTGGTTTTATTTAAGGTAACGATACTAAAAATAAACCTGGGCGAAGCCGGGTACGATACTAGTTGGTATTAAAACTCATCAACGTTTTTAATAAAATATTTAATCAATTTTTTTTACCGCTAATTATTCATCATTAGTATACTCAACAGTTCATCAATAGCTTAACCCTTTGCACTCCAGCCTAGTAGGGCATAGAGGCTTTAATGTCGCAAATACGGCGACAACGGAGTGCAAAGGGTTAATATAACTAGACAATAGTTTCAGTAGCTTACTAATAATTTATCGATAGTTTAATCAATACTTCGACTACAATTTACTAATAGTTTAGTCAATAGTTTAATAAAGATTTCATCAATATATTATCTATGTCCTTTTGACTTTCAGGCAGAGCAAGAATATCTTTCATCAAGACATTATCTTCGAGTTATACGTTTGACGATTACAATGCATTCTCTGTGAGGAAAGAACTTTATAGTTTATGAGGAAATATAGAAATTTAATTAATGCTGTTTGTGGATTTCGTGGTTCAATGCATCACTAAACTCTCGGCGCTTTAGTTAATTTTTGTAACAACGTCAAAGAAATACAATCTAAAATCCAAAGTCACTCGTCGTCGTGAACGTTGATAGGGACGATAGTAGTAATTAAATATTCTATATGTCGCATGACAGCGATATCACTTGGATATGTGGCTTAATCTATATTCGTTTCACGATTATAGTAACATCTGCCATTATTAATTAAGATGGCGTGACGGATGATACGGATCACTGAAGAGTACCGTATCCCCGGTAATGTGATACGATATTCTTCACTGGCTGTTGAATATAGATTGTCGCTCAGAGTACTTTACAGACACATAAAATTGAATAATAATTAGTTATGATCATTTGTATTCTTTGTCTTCTTCACCTCGTCTGTTTAAACCAATGAAAAATGTGTGCTGAAAAATTCGGCGCGTATCACTGTAGCGAGGTGTTTCGTAAAATAAGTTGTTAGAATTTTCGAATTTAAATGATATGAGAAAAAAGTAAGGAGAAGGGAAGTAAAATGACATTCATCTTAGGAGAATTTAATGGAAATATTAATGGAATATTAATTGAGTTCACGGAAAATATATAGCTGGAGAGTTATATTTAATATAATACTTATTTTTTATTTATGACTAACCCTTTAGAAATTAAACGGATCACTATACTTGATCCGCCAGTCAAAAAGCTTAAACCATAAATAACAACATTACAGGACTTCAATTGTTTATTCGCGATAGTTTGCTGTACGTTCCCATTGGATAGATAGTGTCCGTAGTATCGAATCGACGCATTTTTATTTTTGCTAGAGAAAAAGCGAAAACGAAATGTAAATTACTGTGTTTGACCATGTAAAAATGTTTTACGGATTAGCACGAAATGAATTTTGATGCGATGCCAAGGTTGCAATGTGAGACTACTCAATGTCAGGAGTGGAAACGTTGGATACGGGAAACAATGTATGGTATGATGGGTTTTTCTATTTTACATATGTTTCTTCAAGACTGCTTGATTATATAAAGCTGCGTGCGTAATTCTTGCATGTAATTATACGTAATGCGTGATTTTACAAGGTCTACGTGGGACACAGCTAATGTTCTCTATATGCTATTACGTTAGGATGAGGCAAGATATCACAACGTATTGTTCCAAACTTTGTGCTTATTATAAGGCTGATGATAGCGACGGTCGAAGATGTCTGTAGTTAACTAATTTAAAATTAAATGCAAAAGTGAGTCAAACCGTATTACAACTTGTCTGTGACAGCATGAATTATTTTTTCTTATTGCAGTTACTAACCTTACGAAGGTTCTCGATAAAATTTTATCTGTTGGCAACTTTAGACACAATCATAATAATATAGATCGAATGTCATATAATCAATGTTGCTCATCGAGTATTTATAACGCGAGAGTTTACTGAAAAATGCTGGTAATTGGTACTTGAAATCACAAATAAGTAATTGAAATACCGAAAAGTACCACGAAATTAGCCCCATTTCTAGTATCCACAGTTTCGTCTCCTCCTATCTACCCTCTATGGTATCTACGAGTATATAGATACGTATGTCTATTTTGCGCCTAGGTTACGTTGTCTTATATTTTAATCATTTCTCTATAAAAAATGAATTACCAATGCAAGTAGAAATGTGCAAACATAATTAATGTACAAAAAATTAATAAAATCAAAATTTCTATTTCAATATGCATAATGTTTTTAATAAAATAATATATTGATTTTTGGAAATGAAGTTAAATTAAAAGAAAAAAAAATTACAAATGGGATTCAATTATTGGTGGTAATTACCATTGTAAAATTCTATCTAAACCTTTCTACTCGGTGTGCATATTTCATGAGGTATTCAACTAGTATTCTGCAACCTGCTTTATTCTATTAATCAACTGTATAGAGCAGTTGGAATGCTTCAATCCTGCATGGATATAGTTCTCGTCACTAATCACAGTAACGCTGCAAATATTAACAACATCGGTCATCGCTATTCGAATACATCGTGGAGTACGGACGGCCGAGTGAGAATAAAACGTTCCCAGGTCTTGCGAATTTAAAAAGAAGTGTATTCCTCGATTACTGCGGCTTCGGAATGTGCAAGTCACAATGTATGTGGAATGTGAAGGGGATACAAATGGTTAAAAGTAATTTTAATTGAGAGTTGCTTCTATTTTGCTTCTTCATACAGGAAGAGTATGGATGCACGTGAGTATATATGTGCTAGGCGTACCGGTTAATGATGCGAATTTTTTTTCAATACACGAATGAGTTACACTTATGTTGTGTATATGCGATTTCGATGTGTATGCTATTTTGTTGTATTGACAGCAAGCTTAAAAACTTCATGTCTAATTTTCTGAAAGTATTAACATAATAGATATTTTTACGCTTAAGAATGTCACACTTCGCGCCAAAAAAAGAGCATTTGCGGGAAGTTTTAATTCATTACTTTATTTTGAAGAAAAGTGATGCTGAAAATTATCGTATACTTCGGGACGCTTATGGTGAACATGGTCAATCTCAAGATACTTGTGAACGCTGATTCAAACGCTTTAAAAGTGATGATTTCGATGTGAATGACAAAGAACGTTCAGGTCAACCGAAAAAGTTTGAAGACCAACAATTAGAAGCATTATTGGATGAAGATGCGTGTTAAACTTAAAAACAACTTGCTGAAAGATTAAATGTTGCTCAGTAAACAATTTCCGATCGTTACCGACAACAAATAATCATTTGAACCACGCTTTGAGCGTTAAATGACTAAAATGGGACAGAAAACACGGCAAAGTAACTTTGCTTCATGATAATGCACCATCACACACTTCAAAAGCAACTAAGGACACGTTAAAAGATCTTTCCTGCGAAGTATTGACCCAACTGCCGTATTCACTAGACCTTGCTCCTTTAGATTAGCACTTGTTCCGATCGATGGCACACGCACTTTCCGACCAGAACTTTAAAACGTACGAAGAAGTGGAAAATTGAGTCTCGGAATGGTTTGCCTCAAAACAAGAAAAGTACTATTGTGACGGTATGAACAAATTACCTGAAAGATGGGAGAAATGTGTAGCTAGCGATGGACATTACTTTGGATAAAGCACTTTTGATGTTTCTCTTGAAATTATTGTGTTGTCTTTGATTACAAAAGCCGCATTATTATATGGTACACCTGGTACGTGCATTTTTCGTCGTTAACCCCTTGCCCTACCACGTAAGATTCAACAGCGTCGTCCCAAAACGCAAACCGAACTACCGAGCCTTCGAGCTATTCCGCGCCTCGGCAAATCTATCTTGTACCAATCGCACACGACTTACGTCGGGTGTCGTACCTATTAGAAATACATAATTCGCGAAAAGAATAAATCAATAACACAAATATATTTTTATGTGGGAACGTAGTCAAGGATAACATGCAACTAAGTGCACTATAGTCAATACGTTGTGTTTGCATTTGGCCCGGAGGACGTACCACGAGCCAGGCCCGTGGTAGTCGTGTTTGACACGAACGGTGTATCACGAGCCAGGACCGTGATAATCAGTTTTGGCTCAAAAACCTGACCACGAGCCTCACTCGTGGTTGTAGGCGAAAGGGTTAAGACTCTACATCACGCAATTGTTGGGATATCGGGTTCAAATTTGGTTAACACGTGGATTATCATTAAACAAGATTTGGGGTCAAATATGACGCAAATCGGTCATAAGGTACAAATTTTATGGCATTTGGAATTTTTAAAAAAATATCTCGAGCAAATTTTGAGGTTTCGGCCTGAAACTTTTTACACCAAATTACAACTAACATTTGTTACAAAAATGTCATTGAACACTCTTGTAAATTTGTCGCATATTTTATATTTTATTTTTCTTGAAAACGTTGTATCGGTGATCGGAGTTTAACGACAAATTGTTAATAACAAGCTGAAATTTTAAACACGAGTTAAGCTGCTGCTCTTCTTCGTTCAGTGTAAACTTTTTTTTGTAAATTAATGTATCAACAAAAGTTTTATGAAATTTTGAGTTATTTTCAAAGTCTGTTTGTTCTTATTGTCGCAAATTTGGAATCACTAATCGTAGCTGGTGATAAAGTATATAAATAATACTGCAAAGCAAAACCTTGCAAATTGCTTCCTTATTTTTTGTACTTTGCACAAAGCTTCCTATGTCGGAGAGCTAAAATCGATCACTATACTTCTTCAAAGAGGACGCTATTTAAACATTTTTTTTTTAAATACGGAAGAAAGTTTCGTTTACGTTTTTTCTTTTAAATTATAAATAAATAGAGTAATTTGAAAATGAATGAAAGTCGAATAACGCTGTATCGTAGTAGTGAATTTGCAGCCAGTACATCCTTTTAAGCTAGGTTTCTGAATTAGAAGAGATGACTCTGACGACGGAACCCTCTGAAAAAGGTTCGACCCAGTTACGATCAACGTATCATCTAGCTGAGGATATAAATACCTAATTAGCGAGGGGGTTCGACCATGTCGGGCTAAAAAGAAGGAAAATGAATAAGGGCGAGGAAGTGTAGGAGAGAATTACGAAGGGGAATGCGGTTCGTTGATCCCACGGTTCTCGTTGGTCGCAGGGAGAAGTGGCAACGTTTGTTCTCGCGTGTTAAGCTCTTTGCAGCTCCCTCAGGGCTCACTGAGTCAAGGAGATTTCCTTTGACGCTGTAAGCTCCACTTGGAGGTAAAACTATCAAATGCAAAGGTCATGGTTCTCTCCAAGCGTGTTGCTGCAGTCATGATCGGCGTTTAATTATCAAAATTTTACATAACTATAATTATTATTGTTGATATTTAAACTTCGCTATTAATTTATTCCTAACTGCAGCTATCCGATTAGACGAATAATAGTGTTTTAATCGTTCTTGTATTAGATTATAATGATGTAATAACTGATACATTGGAGACACTGTATCTAAAATCTGCTTTGAAAGGAAATAAAGCGACGAATTCGAATAACTTACGATTAAGGTGAACGGAGCGAGGTAGAAGATAAGATAAATGAGAACGGAGCGACAGTGTTGGAAAGGCAAACTGACAAAGCATCTAGCTTGAAACGTAGGTAAAGGAGGAAAGGACAGGAAGTAAGGAATAGAGCGGTACTCTGTCAATCCTCGCCGAGACAATGCCCGACCGCGAATGAAACGTTCTCACTGCTCTCTTTCTCCCCCCCCCCCCACACCATTTTGCTCGCAATATTTTCTCTGTGTTAGATATAGCACTACAAGTAAAATGTTTCTTTAACGCAACTTCATGTACGTATTCTATTTAGTAGCACGCAAAAATATCTTACGCCAAAATATTCCGCAGGAAAATATCCCATAATATCTTACAGAAAAAATATCCTACATCCTGGTGAGGAGTTGGGAAACAACAATTGTAATTAAAATACGAATAACTAATTTAACATAATTACAATAAAAAATATAGTATCCGATATCTTCAAGATAAGTAATTGGGATCTAATCAGTAACAGGGTCGTTCACGTTATGCTGTTTTGGTTGAGTGGCTTAAAGGGATATCGATGCCAAGAGCGGATATAAAATAGTACTTTGTGATACAAGTACGAAAAAGTGGACTTTCGCCGAAGGTTGTCAAGTAGGCCGCATGAGCCGGCAACTGAGTTCCACAGAGGCACGAGCCCAAGACGAGTGCTGTCTGTGGTACAAGTTAAGACGAGTGGGCCTACTTCACACTCTTCGTCGAGTTTCCGCTATTTCGTACGTGTGTCAAATAATACTTTTTGTAATAAATGCACAAAAACTCTCCCTTTTTATATTTGTAGTGTGTTGAAAGCGTGCGAAAACATAACTACAGCGTTAAAAAATTGTTGCGAAGACGCAACTAGTGTGATTTACGCAAGCGCAGTATTTTTTCCGCATCCCTTACTAAAAAGCGCCACTTTTGCCACACTTTACAGGCACGGAAAGGTGGACTTTTCGTGCATGTATTACAAAAATATTATTAAAAAGATCCTCTGTGAATTTTCGTATTATTTAAATACTGTCCATTATAAATCTATATTTTTTATTCGACTAATTGTTGAGAGATTATTTTTTGAGGGAATCATCTTTCCACTATTTATATTTGCGTGAACGTTATAGGGTGCAGCCCTCTATCTATTCGTAGCTCACTTGGCTGCGTACACACTCACAGGATCTACTGTTTTCTAAACTACATGTACCAAGTTTTAAAAATTCAACTGTAATGTTGACTGCACACATCAGAGAATGATTCATGAAAATTCATTTTTACGTTGAGTGACTGATAACTGAAACGATAAAACAACTCGTCAACTTGGCGTTTTATTGTTTTTGGGTATAAACAACAAACAGTAGCAGGATACATCAAAGTACGAGGCTTGGAAAAACGTAATATAGCAGTGGGGCTAGAGCGTAAAGAGAGAAAGGCTTTCTCTAGACTCCATACACTGTCCTCCATCGATTCCTGTTTTTCATTTTACTTCCTGTACTCTGCTTTATCTACCTATCCTGTTTTCCCTTTTATCGTTGGTCATACCTAGGGATCGTAACAGGAACGTTTTGCAACCATGATAGTCTAGGGTGTAAAAGAGAAAAAGTGGATAGGAGAGCAATTCTTTCTTTTCAGCGTTGGACTATCGATCCTATATGCCAACGACGAAGAGGAAGACCACGATGACTGTACCACTACTACCTCGACCTCCTCGTTTATCCGTAACGTCTCGGCAACGCCGTTCAAATTTACTCAGCGAAATGGAAGAAGAGAGAGAGAGAGAGATAGATGGATAGATAGATTGAGGGCGAGGGTGAGAGGGCATCGGGGTAACCGAGGGTTTTTCGGCACTGAAGAACCATTCCTACTACGACTACGCCTGCTCTACCGCATTCTTGCAATGTCTAAGAGAACGAGGACGACGAGAGAGACATCGAGGATGAGTCTACTCCTCTGTGGTTCTGTCTGCGGCCTAGGGGCTTCGAACAAGCCGCACTAGGATCAATTCCTCGACGACTCTACTCCTCGTCTTTCGCTATTTCTTCTCGATCACTCACTTCTCGCGAGTTCTTGAAAACTGGAGCTCGCGCGCTTCGCAAGAGAGAGAAAAAGATCGATTGCCAGGACTCACGGTCCTGACAGGGCGACAAGAAGGATTGCTCTGTTTTTTTTTGGCTTCTATCAAACGAATAATTGTTCACAATTCTTTTGGTGAATATATCCTTCCAATTTTTTTTTAATACTTAAACTAGGATCAACTAACAAACCTCAATGATAGCCAATCACTGATAGAGTGGAAACTCTCCTATTACATTTCAACTCACTATGCTTATTTGTTCTATAAATGATTTTATATTGCTTATCTTTTTAAACGCCCTACGCTATTGGCAGTAAAATGTCTCAGCATTTTACTTTTTAAAAGAGTTTTCTGCGCGAATTTATTAAAAAATGCCGCGAAAATGAAATGAATGATGAAAGTTTTTTCCATTTCTCATTATTCACTACTTTTATTTGATGGCATTTTTGCATAAATATCCATGGGAAACCGTTTATTGTTAGTTTTCAATAAAATATTTATATATTTTAGTGTCAACGTGATAGGAATTTGAAAGAAATGATTGACATTGAATTATTTATGGTACGAATAAATAGAGTGAGTTAAAATCTTATAAGAAAAGTATTTTCTGCGATAGTTTATTTATGGAGGTTGAAGCACGAATTGAAAATATTTATAATTGGCTCAAATGAAAGTATGATAATAATGAATAATAACAAAAGACGTATGTAAAATTCCAGAGTTGTTGCTACGTAGTTTTTCTATAATAAATTGTTGAAGTTTCGCTCTTATTCGTTGATTCTTATGGCAATAGCAATACTTGTATATGAAAAATGGGATTCGAAAAATATTCAGAAATTAATACAAACATCCTAATGGCAAGGGAATAATACCAAGAAACGTACATACAAATTTCAAAGCAATTCACTGTCCAGAGTTTGAATTAGCACGAGTGACGCGAATCTTTCAGCTTTTGCCTCGGCACGCTCGGGATTTCGCACAGCGGACCTCTCGCTCCGTCATTACCGATCTCACATCGCGCGCGCCACCGGGTCAATCGCCCCATGAGCCTCGCCCTCCTTAAAGAGCCATGAAAAACAAATTGATGGAGAAATTGGCTATTACTTTTCTTTTATGGCGTTTTTTAAATGAATTTTCGTGGAAAACCGTTAGTTTTCAATAATACATTTAGCTATTTTGTGGACTATGGGATTGCGAATTTGAAAGAAATAATGAATATTAAATTATTTATGAAACAAATAAATAAACAGGATGGGTTAAAAAATAATGGGAGGGTCGTAACACTGCATTGTAAGTCGTATCTCGAGTCTGATGCACTCAATGAACTCTGCAAACAAGATTAAGTACCATTAGATGTTGAATCATAAAATTTTGCATTCTTGTGATGCTGTTTACCCTTTTTTTTAAATCTATTCTTATTGCAAATTGTAAGGTGTCTAGAATCCTTAAAGTCCTCAAAAGCTGCGAGACTTGCGATATGCTGTATTTTAAATGCGAATCCCTTCGAAAACATAACGGAATAAATGTGACATAAAAATGTTATAGGGAGGAGGGGGTAGGGGCAGCAACCCGAAGTAAAGTAGCGAAATATAGTTCTTCGCCAAGTGCAATCGCAATTGATATAAACTTTCTTTTGCCGTCTGCAACGACGACGCAGGGCTCTGGGGTCATTTCGAAAATGTCTAAAACGTGCCGGGTCGCGGATATATCCTGTCTGGTCTCGTAACTTGACACCGGCACGCGTCGACCCACCCTGTGTGCCATATACAGAGAACGAGGATGTTCCAGGCAACATTTATGTTCAGCTAGCTATTCTCCCACGGAACAAAAAAATTACATCATAAAATACATAAATACTTTATTTCTCAATAACAAGATTAGGGTATAAACACATCGATAATGGGCGGAAAAAGTATATTGCAGAGTCTGCGTATAGATAGTAGAAAATAGCGTGAGTGGAAGGTATTGAAACGAGGGAAAACCTAGAAGGAAAAGCCGCCCCGGACGCTCTCAAGGTATCGAGAAGCCAGAGCGTGCAAAGGGAAGCGAAATAGGCGAGCAATCAGACGAAGCAAGAGAGAAAGAGAGAGAAAGAGAGAGAGAGAGAGAGAGAGAGAGAGAGAGAGAGAGAGCAAGGTGCTAGCAAGCGCTGTACCCAGTGTACGTACGCGAGGAGAAAACACCTTCTCACTTATTTCCCAGTGAAGGAAAATTCTTTGTATTTTTAAATTAAGTTAGCGGTGGAAAGGCGTGCCAACGCTGGTATACCCAAACTTTCACAACGGCCACACCATCGCTTCCCCATTCAGGGTGGCTTTTCTACCGTCTATGCTTTTCCGTGGTTCGCAGTTCTCTAGGCGTTTCGCAGCTCCAACTCCCGTTCATTGCGAGCGCAACCCCACCGGGACGAAAAGGGAGAAAGCAGCGGCACGTACTCGATCATTTCTTCGACAGAGGAGACACCCACACATGCTTTAACTCTGTTTTCCAGTCTATTCCATCTTCCATTTACATAGATTTACCAAAAGTAAGCACTACATGCAAGAATAGGAAATTCTATTTGGCTAACTGAGAATTGTCGAATCTTCTTTATGCACATCACGTAAATTTTTATAAAAAATTAATAATGCGACCAATTCGAGGACTTGCACATTAAAAATAGTCCGTAATTATTACCAATTATAAAAAATCTACTGCAAAATATTATGAAATATTATCATCGTCGAATTTACAGATTAACTAGGAGAATTTAGGTAGGTTTCGCAGATATAACTGTCATTTATCGCAAATGCAATCCACATTTGAAGCAAAAAGGGAAAAACGCAGCAAAAGGTTCCTCTTCGAGAAAAAAGTATAGACACACACGCTTCTACATAGTTTTTCAGTCTATCCTGTCGTCCATTTCAGTATATTTACAATAAGTAAACGCTAAAAGAGAGACTAGGAAATTCTAGTTGACTAAGGGAGGATTGACAAGCCTTTTCCATGTACACGTGACTACTTATCAAAAATCAATACTCTGACCAATTCGAGGATATGCATGTTAAGAACGATTCGTTATTATTTTTTATTATTAAAAAATATGCTACAGAAAATGATTAAATAAATGTAACTGTCGAATCAAGAGATCAACCAAGAGAATTTAGCAAGTCGAGGAATGTATTAACACTGGTGGAAATTTCGGTGGCGAATCGTGTTCAGAAACGAAGGAAGCAGAGTGAAGTAACACGTCGCCGCTGGTTCGCATTGAAGGTAGAAAATTCTTTGTATTTTTAAATTAGGTTAACCTTGCGAGCCTTGGAAGAACGAGAGCGTAGATGAGGATATGCGATAGAACAAGGTAGAAACTGGAAGAAGGAAGCTTTTTTGGGGTTTTGCGGAGATGTTTGAGAAAGTGGAAAACTTTGCTGAAACGTCTTTCTCACTTGTGTCCCCATTGCTGTCGGAAGAAATTTAAAAACTTCTTTCTCTCTTAAATTTGTTCAAAAGTATCACCTTAATCAAATCATTGGTTAATAATTATCACTCGAATAAAATTACAAATCTTTTGTACTATCGATTGGCAGTGGCTACGCAAGAGTTTTTATAATTCATTTTCAAAGGAAGGGTTCATTCGTAATTTCAAAGATTAAAAGTTACAGAGTAGAACCTTGCACGTTGCTTCCTTACTTTTTGCTTCACATTACACACATCTTCCACTATGAAAAAATATGTTGCTCAAACAATGTACAAGGTTCTACTTGGCAACACACAAGCACGCACGATGGACTTTTTCTGCTTAATATCATTTTTAAACGTTTTTGAGTTGGTGAAGTCACCAATAAATGAACAGTTAATGAATAAACGAAGGCTTCTTAGGGCTCATGGGAATTTTTTAAGGTTTACATTAACATTTACAATTAAATTTGTCCATGTTCTCGCGATTAGACATGCACAGTTTGCCATCAAAAACTACTTTCGATTAAAAGTGTAGGTTAGCTCGACTCCTTCATTCATTGGTGTTTCCGAATTTTTTTTATTGAAATGTTTTCTTGTATTTACTTTCGAATAAAAATGACAATATTTTTTTGGTTACTCCATATATTTCGTTGCATAGATTGTTGGAAAAAATCGTCCCAAGAAGTGGTTGCGTTAACATTCACTGATGATTTTATTTTCAGCAAACTGACGATGAATAATTATCTTTTTTCATCCGACAAAAAAATGTCCTCTATCAGGAATCAAAACGATAAATGATTAATTTAACTCAAACCCGAAACTTTTCAGAGTGGAATAAGTCACGAACGACGGGTTGCATCGTCGTTATCCACGGTGCCAAAGTCAGTTCGGAGAGAGGAATCAAGGAAGCGAGTGAGTTCAGCGACGATAGGATTACTCGAGTGTGGTATACGCGCGTTACGTACAGACTGCAGCTTGCCAGATCTCGCGTCCTGCTGCACTGACTATGCAGTTGCACTCGATGCTGCTCTTGCAGCGCTGTGGTCCCGCTAGTCGTAACGCAGAGCTAGTTTTGCGGTTTCGGGCAGGAGCAAAATGGAGAGAGTGAGAAGGAAGCAGCGGCAAGATGGCACCGTGTGGGCTACGACTGCAGGTCTTGTTCGGAGGGCTGTATGTATAAGTATGGAGACACAGAGGCACATACAGGGAGGGAGTAAAGGATGCGGAAGATAGGTGGAGGAGCAAGAGACGAGGGGATATAGAGGGAATACAAGGGAGCTCCAAGATTTACTATCCGCCACAGAGCGAACGGTAGGGGTGACCCTGGTTTATACTAATGTCTTAGCAAAGTGGGAGTTACATGACCCGGAATTAGTATAATGTATGTCGGTAATGGCCCGACCCCCAAACGTCCTCATCCCTTTTACCTTGGCGCATTTACCGGGCCCGGTAACAGAGAAGTCGATGGTGAGGAAAGGGAATATAGTAGGGTTCGCTTATATCTTCATGCGAAAGGGAGGTAGAGGTTTGCTAAGAGTCAGAGTCAGGATTCGAGCAGGAAGCTTGGATAATATTCGATGCGTGCGAGAATTCTCCGTCTCAGGGAAGGGCTAAGTGACTAGGGGAAACAGTGCAGCTTTCGCACTGCGGCTGGCTCGCTATATAAAGCATTGCTTTCCTTGACCAGGAGAGCACCCTTCGACCCCTTGGTACAATCTAGCGAGAAAATCAACGCAAGCTATGAATACCAAACAAGCTTCGGTACATGTACGTATAACGTCGAGGCTCTTTAAAACCTTCTCACCCTCTCGATTTCAAGCAAATATGCGCTAGGCACACATCTCTCTCTCTCTCTGGGTCATTCCATCCCCTCGAGGCAATCGAACGTGCACGATCGTATAACGCGTGTTAGCGCAATTCAGTAAGTAGTAAAATACAGAGATAGACCACTGAGGATTGTGGATATCCTACAGTTCTGTTATTTCAGTTACATCAATACACGCATCCGTTTGCCATTGAATCTAGCATAATAATTGTCAATAATACGTATAACGTAAATCTGGGATATATATAATAGGCGAATAGATTTCGTAAGCCATGTGGCTTGATTCCACTCCACGCATTTGGCATATGACATTTGGATGATGTTTAATTCTTTCTGGTATTTTTATGGCGGGAGATAACAAGATACGAGATGTCAGGAAAAATTCGGAGAGTCGCTTGGAGATCCGTCTAAGTGTAGTGGTAAGATGATCGTAAAAAATTCGTAGTGTAAATAAAGAATGTGCACTGGACGGTTAAAAAAATCCCGATTTTCAGATACGCTCATGCGTACCTGGTTGCCAAAAAATAAGTCATCGTCTATTCGCACCATGCTGGTGCCCACGGTATCGTTGATCAACTGTGAAATCTTATAAATATATCATAATTTGCCGGGAATCTACAGTAAATAATTTTTTTAAAGAAATTGTCTTTTTCATTTATCGCGTCTCCAAAATAATCTGGATGTAAACATTTCTAGGTTAAATAGTTGATCCATGGTACCGTAGCTACAAGATAAAACTACGGTAAGTTGCACGAATATCAAACACCGTGTCTATAAAAATGTTATGCGCACATTTAGCGTGATTCAATACATTTATTACAGAAATTTTCGTCGAGCAGATTGTTATCTCCTTAATTCATTGGGAAAATATAGAGAATTTGTAGTAGTATGCAAATATAATAAAGTTCAGTGATGATGAAGACACTATTTAGTGCACTTTTATAGTTATTTTTTTATACAATGCTGCCTTTTATGACTTGAAGAACATCTATGGCATCCATTTTGACCGCCTAAAGAACTTGATTTATTGAGCAGCAATTGACAGCTTCAATCGAACGGTATTACTAGTGACGAGTTTATCACCTATCGATCTTCGTAAGAATGTGTAGACATGATTACGCCAAGTGGTTAATTTTGCATCAACGGTAAATTTTCCGCAACAATAACTAATCCTGCTACATCAATCTTGCCTCATTAAAAAAATCGACAAATAGGACACCGATCAAAATAATTAAATGAATGTGGTCTGTGATTAGTTGCATTATGAACTATAACATCTTTATCATAATATTCAATCAACGACAGCATCAACTTGCAGTTACGGGAAGATGAACCGTAACTGAATTATAGGAGTAATCAAACAGTAATTCGTACGGTCGATTACTGTGAACTTTTAATAGTTTACAGTCGTTACACAGTACGGTGAATACACTGGTCGGTGTGAATAGACACTGCCAAAGAAATAAATCTCGTGATATGCAACGAATTTCCAAGCAGTGTCAAGACGGTTATACCGCTGGGATTTGTAATTCTTTTCTTTAGGAAGGAGGCTCCTTCGCTCTTCAACTAAAGCGTTTTCTGAAACAAGAAGTTTTCCCGAATATGGTAAGACACTTTTCAAATCGATAGACCCTCCAAAAGAACTTTGTTTCGGGTTAAAAGTTTATTTGCTCTTAATAGCTCTGATGCGTTCGTCTCGGATTTTTAATTTTTTTGTTTGTTTTGAAAAAAGTGTCCTCTGCTGTGCGAGTAAAGCGTTTGCTGATGAAAAAAGGATGTTGCGAATATATTTGAAGACTTGTTTCAAGTTTGTAAACTTTCCGGAACACCTTCGTTTCAGGAAAAAATCATAACTTCTGCTACGATCATCATGAGCTATATTTTTTTCTTTAATGAAGATGGTCTATTGCTTTGCAACTAAAGCGTCTATAGATAAAAGTCTTCCGGATATTTTGAGAAACGTTTAAAGTCGAAATAACCTTCGCGATGCGTTGATTTCACGAAAAATCTGTCAACTTAAAACGTGTCTTAAAATATCTGGAAGACCTTTTTCTTTTAGCAAACGCTTTAGTCACAGAGCAGTCTCCTCGCTAATAAAAAAAGATGTGATAAATTTTGTAAGCGAAACAGAGGCCATGATTTTTTTCCGAAAAGAAACCCTTTCGAACGGTATACGGATTTGAAAAGTCTATTAAAGTACTAGACAGAACTTCTTCTATCAGAAAATGTTTGGTTGCAAAGCAGAGAACCTTCCTTCATGAAGGAAAGAAATAAAAACTCTAGTGCAACCGTCTTGATGCTGCTGGAGCTAGCTGCTGGAAATCTGTTGCAACTTTAAAGCGTTTCAAACTTCACCGAAATTGCACGATTTTTAATACTGCCACATCGGTGCGAACCTTATTGCCAAATCGGCATTTTTGTATATTTTTATTTTTTCAATCCACTTACCAAATTTCTCATCGATCTCAACATGTAAATAGATTGTTTAAAACCAGGAATTTTGTAGGATAATATTTAATACGGCCGCACCTATATTGAGATTTTCAAATTTTTTACGTATCCGAAAATAAAAAATCATCTAAAACGCAATTTTCTACCTGCAAGAATTATTTATTAGCACGAGTATTTAAATATTTCAAAATCGTGGTTATTTCAATCGCTCTAAAGTCGATGGATAGACTGAGAATTAAATACTGTCCGTTGGAATTATTTGTTACGCCTATACGTTTGTCTTGCAACGTAGTCGCTATGGCAGCGGTGAAAATCGAATAATATTTCATCCCTTCACCAACCACCCTGTCAATCCGATAACTGGTTTTTCAGCGAGTCATACAGTAGTTAATTAATAAAACGTAGCACATTCATATGCTTCGCGATATAGCTAATCCTATCGACTATGCCAAAAGGAATGGCAAAAGGAAAAATAAAATATATTTTACGTGAAATATCCCTTAAAATACTGTCAATATTTTTATTCCTCATGCTACTCCAATAGTCTGCTAAAAATTTATATTTTTCAATAAATAATATTAATAAAACGCCGTAAAATGTAAATTATTTTATTTGGATAAGGTTCCATTACGAATTTATTATAAAAGCGAATAATAATCGTCGTTAAAGAGTTTCCTCTAGTAAATATGGGCAAAAACATTGGTTTACGTCTCGAATGAACGATAACTCACACAGAATCAAATATTTATTGGATGTCCAACATTGGTCATGAAAACGCTCCCACCACGAAGGACGATATACGTGCGGCTTTTGAAACTTATGGCAGATTGTAAATTGAATTTATTACGATGAATAAAAGCGGAACATTCATTGTAGAAGCACATTAAGTGCCTCTTCGAACGTTTCAAATGGATGTCCATCGAATATACACCAGAATACCTCGGCTATCTTTAAGCTGCAACTAAACTACTTTTTTTAAATGTGAAACCATCGATTTTATAAATGTTTGTCTCTGTCCAGAGATGCTGGACCAATTGTTAATTGGTGTTTCGAAAATCGTTATCGTTATAACCTTTTTTCCAGGAAAATTTTTTCGATTGATCATTGTTAAATGTTTTATCGGTCAAATAATTTGACATTTAAAAGTACCTGCTGGTCAAAAATATCTGATGGTTAAATGATTTGTCCAAAAACATGGTTTGTGATAAAGATTTTAAAATAGGGAAAGGTATTCGTAGATAATTTTGAAAGGAAAAAAATCCTTCAAAAAAATATGCGAGTGGCACTGAAACAACATAGTAAAATGGTAATTTTTTAGCATTTCTGAGAATTCATCTATACTATGGAGTGAAAATGAATTATGCGCGTATATAATGTGATTTGGGATGTCCCTATACACATTATAGCTTCTACTCTCGGAGGAGGTGCGCTAATATCCATACACTGCATGGTAAAAATCACAGACACGGTATCATAGATAGAAATAATCGATTATATAAGTAATTAATGAAACCTTGAATCACAATTATTTTGTATGGCAAAGCAACAGCAATTATAATTCTTTATTGCTCTCAGTAGCGAAAAAAAGGGAGTATGCGTTGCACTGGCATGGCACGAATATGCCAATTTTTCCGTGTCCAATGTTCGCCGAATCGGCTAAAGATGCTTTAACAGAACTTGGCACACAGTGTGTGCATCGTAACCTTTTTTTGTCCTGGGTTGTATATATTAGGTGATACATTTCAGAAAGATAAAAGCGTTTAAAAAATCTATGATTGATCGATGAAATAAAACAGAGTTACTAAAAATTATGCAGCTATTTTACTTGAAAAAAAAAAAAAAAAAGTAACTAATACAAAAATATATAGCAATTATAAAAATGCTGTAGAAAGTCACATTGAACGAGCTTTAAAAAGTATGAAATACATTTTTTTTCGAAACGATAATAAACAGGACTTTAACTTTGTAAAGTTTTCATACGAAAATAGATCTAAAAAGTCGGGAGACGTCTCCCGAATATTGCACCGTCTTTTACGAATCAAGAAACATGCTAGTGTCTGGACTCCAATTTAAAAAAAAAATTATGTACGATATGGACGTCTTCTAACGCAGAATAAAACGTCTCCCGACTGTAGTGACAGCGGTAGGTGACTTATTGTAATTTAAATATGAATTAAATATGAAGTGAAACTAAAATGATATCGGAAGTTATTTCATCCTTTTTAAATTTATTTTCATATGAAAACTGTTTTAAGTTGTTGGTCTATTTATTATTGTTGTTTTTGCGGTCGGGAGTTTTTACGATATTACATTTTTTAAATATTTCTTTTGGTAGGGAGGTATCGAAAAACTGTGTCGAAGTTCGCGAGTATAAGGACATCGCGCTGTAAATCTACGCGTTCTTCCCGGCATTGTGCTGCGGAAGGGGTGGCAAGCTTTCGAGTATCCTGAGCCGTACAGTTGTAAATCTATTGAGTTTTGAGAATTTTGTTTGTCAGTGAATGTGGGTCAAAATGTGTACGCGCGCAATGTATCGCGTTATTGTGGGTCCTGTTCGAAGCAAAGTAGTCTCCTACCCGCACAATCCTAAAAGTCTTTCGTTAACCTTATTCAATAGCTTCCGTTTGAATGTCATATCTTATAAACATAATATTCACGTATTTACTTTTTAAGCTTGATATGCTCATTTATTAGAAGCTCTACCCTTTATAATATCCAATATCCATATTGGAAGCCGGGCCCGTATGGGACGGAAACTTAGCATATCTACAGAAAAAATTAAATATAAACTCTGCGCTTCTCGCAGGGGTTTGTTACGCTTAGCTACACGAGCACTTCACGCGTTGTTCGGGACGTACCAATAATATTGTTCTATCGCATGGTTTGTTCTTACGATCCTTCCTTTTTACCAATTCAAATATGCCCCTTTAGGTAGCCGGAGCTGACTTTACCCCACTGTATTACATTTATCGAAGGCAGAGAGAAACTGCGGAAAACTTGTGCCGATGCAGTCGGTACTTTCGTAAGTCTTGATGTTAATGCTAGTTACGAAGGGTGCTTACGGAAGCATATCCTTCACAGTAACATAATGCACTAGTTAGTGCACGGTTAAGTAATCACTATCCAACCGCATCAATGCAAGGTATTTTGTCCTCATAATTTAAGGTGGTATCCTATCCACCGGAATCATAAAAGAAACACACAGAAAAAATTCCATTGACGTCGGCCGGGAATCAAACTCGGGTTTGCTGCGTGCGACTCCTAGCCTCATTAACTAGACTTTACTCTATTTAACTGAAGTGATTATATATCTTGTTTTATTTCTTGAATATTGAATTTTGGTTATTTCATAGCGATTTTATTATTTATTATAGTTTCCTTAACCTTTAAACGTTTCGAATAGAGTTTGTCAGCGTTTCTGGTTCCGCTTAAATCTCTCTATTATCTCAATTATTATACTTGACCCACGGCCCTTACTTACCAACAATAAAAATCGAGCTTTTCGCTGAACTTCTTGCACAGATTGACAATTGGGTCAACTCACCAAAGAGGCAATTCACCAAGATCAGACTCATCGACGATTATGAACAAAGATTTCCACGTGATATGGCGCTTAAATCAACTCACCAGATATCCGTTTTTGGCCATTACCGACTTTATACGCAGTATAACAAGTCTTGTTCCTGATCACTGATGAGTTGGCCTATCGTGAGTAGAACAATACACCCTTTCGGTGTATTGTTTAAATGGCAAATCGGGCCGAAGAAAGTTTCGTCTTGGAGTCGTCCTGTGGAGAATTTTGCAATTACGAAATCACCGAGAGTTGACCATTCGGTGTATTGTGTCCTGTACAAACGAGCCCTGCCCAGCCATAGATACTTGTGGAACAAATCACTAGAGTACCGAAATACTTCTCAAGGTTTGACCAGCTGCAATATGGTCAAATGACGCTTCGTTCATTAAAACGTCAATACTGATTAATACAAACGCAGTAGACATTGGAAAAATCATTCTACCTATAAAGTCGTAAGAGCAGATATATCAATTTACCTGATTCAAGTTATTTATTAAGGACTAGAGGGGCTTTGCGCACCAAATACCCTAGGAGAATCCGGGCTTCACACTGACCGCTCTTGACAGCTTGTATGACACCCCCCCCCCCAAATCGATTCTTTTCCACAGCGACGAGATATTTTTATAATATAGAAAGATAAATTATTGCAAGTTTCTCGAGTTTTTATCAGTTGTCAATAGTTGTCCATGTTAGCGTGCTTGCCGCACACTGCATTCTGTGTCTACATGAATATGCGATGCTGTCTAGTATACTCTATTGGTTCGTCCAATAATTATTAGTTTTCTGGCACCCAAGTTGAGTGTGGCAACTCACTATTTATCTCCACGTAGGAGTAAGTTTCTGAAAGATGAATTTTCGGCGTCGGAGTGAAACTGCTACATGGGAAAAAACAGTTCTAAGAGGGAACTTCGTAATTTTAAAGAATAATTAATTGTAGAGGGAAAGATGACTATAGTTCCTTTTTTTTATGGCGGACAACTGACAATAAGTCTCGTAGTGTCACCCAGTAGTACGAGGAATAACCAGAAAATAGTGAGATAGCATTAGCAAAATCAGAAATGAAACTAATAAAGTTGGACACCGGGAAATCTTTCGCTATTCTGAATAAATAACTTAATTTGGATGTAGTGCAGTACAAATTTATTAGAAGTCCTCTAACTAATCATATTTACAGAATTTTTCTAGGACAGATAAAAAATATAAAATAAGGGAATAATATTAATATCTATTTCTTCAGTGAGGACAGTTTTTTTTTCTGTCGTACGATTGAGCCTCGAAGCTTGGCACGAGGGGTGATCAGGAGGGAGTAAGATAGCATTAGCAAAGCGAGAGTAACGAAAGACAGGGAGGAATGTTGGTAAGAGGGCGAGATTCTCTCAAAGACGGCGTAGACGACGAAGGAAGGTAGGGTAAAGGGAGGGTGGTATCCAGGCATCCGGCTTTCCGTGAGCTATCGGGAAGATATTTGCCAAGGGGCCCTACGCCATCATTAGAATCTTCCTAGTAAGGCTGCAGAGTCACCCCGTCACCTGTCTCACTCCTCCAATGTATCTCTTTCTGTTTCTTTCTCTCTTCACCCCTGGTTCATTCCCTTCGCGAAGCTGTCTTTGTGTCGCGTCACCGAGAAAGCGAGACGGAGGAGAAGCCGAGACCCTCGTTGAATACCATCTTCTTTATCAATGCTTTGGAATATCAGTAGCGCGACGAATGGCGAACAAGCAAAGCTGCCAAGAGAGAGATAGGGATACAGAGAAAATCGCGGAGAGGGTTTGGGAAACAAGTAAGCTGTCAGTACGCCACTGCTGTTGCTCTTGCTGTTCCTTGCCTCAGAGAAACGTCTTCACATGCTTCGAGAAAGTGGAATTAGGTTTGTTAGCAGAGGTTGGATACGCCCAAGGCGTTCATAGCTCTGCGTCATTGCTTATACTCCTCTTCGTCTCTCTCTCTCTCTCTTCCTGTTGCAATATTCCCAGAAACGCGAGAGAAATCGATTGAAAATTATTCGTATTTATGGAGCTATGTAGGATCGAGCAAGAGAAGAGAATTAAAAAAAATTGTTCCATGCAATTGGAATTTTATCTTGTGTCTTTCGTTAGACAAAGTAGATACAAATAATTATACAGATCTCTTCGTTAGAGAGTCTCGATAAACAAGTCTTGGATTTTTAAGACCTTTTTTGCCTCCAAGTTATTCCGCATTTTATTTGGAAACCGGTAAAATCGACGTAAGATATTTTTTGCAAAAATGTCTTAGTTCCATTTGACTCTTTGTCGGTGCTTCGAAATATTGAGCAAGGGAGTGAGGAACGAGAGCTTGGCGAGTTCGTTGCCAAAGCTCCCTTTTTCACCTTAGTGGAAACGAAATTAGGTTTGTTAAACCGAGGAATCTCGAGAAGACTTCTCTTCTTCGTGAAATAATCCGTAATAACGTGGATACAGTGGAACTTCACTTTGCTTTTATAATGCAGAGACATGTAAGCTATGTAAATAACCAGTCAGGTACTAGAAACAGCATCGGCGCATCCCTCTCTTCCACAGCTCTGCCAAATAAAATGTTAAGACGTTCCCCTCCACTGATGTAAGCTAGGTAACGATAAGCTAGGTGAAGTTTTACTGTAAAGGGTTTCGGAAGCTCGATGATCATTAAGAGTGCTCGTTTATGAAAGAGGTGTTTGGAGCGATCGGACTTTGTACCTTCAATCGAGTTTGCCTTTTCTTTTTCTTTTTCCATTAAGCACCTTTACTTTTTCACACCCCTTTGTGGATCTTTTTTAACGATCCAGTATAACCAACGATATTCGCATAGTTAGACAAATCCTTTATACATTAAGATTCAGAGTAGCAAACAAATTGAAGTGTGTCAAGGGACAAATTGATGAATCTATCGGTAATGGACTATACTAGATCAATTAAGGACATTATGCTGTCCATTTTTCGATTTTTGAACGTTTTCGCTCGACTAAATCCATCATATTAACACCTAACCCTTGTCTATAGTTTTTCTCTTTTCTTTTTTTATAGACACCAAGTACATTAAAGATATGCATGATTTCTGCAAAGCATAGTAACTATTCGCGCACCGAGACCTCACTTTGGAGCATTGAAAAATATATAGAAGGGAAGAAGGTACTTAAACGTTGGTTTCAAGGAGTCAAGAGTCGTTTAAGGGTAAAATAAGGGTCGCAGGGTGTTTGAACTGGCAGCATTGAGAGAGTCGTGCGAAGCCGAGAATAGAAGAAAGGGACAGAACGAGAAACTACTCCCCCTGGTGGAAATTGTCTGGTTGAATGGGGCGCGAAAAGGATTGTTGCCACCTTGCGATGAATATGAGTCGGGGAGGGTGAGTTGCGGTTTCGTAGAAAGGGGGTTGCGACAAATGCCCTCAAGCTGTGAGTTTAACTCTCTCACTCTCTCCCTGACTCTCAGTAATAGACGACTCACTCGCTTCCTCGTAGTCGGATTCAAGTGTCGAGTCTCACGTATTCTTCCTCGACTATTCCTATAGTAGTATTTTAGCATTATACAAAAGTACCACTTTTCCAACTCTCAATGTCTCCCGTTAAACCTAAAGTCGCTGCTGCAGTCAAGAAAACGCTAATATACGAAAGTGTGGGTGCTTGAAGCGTAGAGCAAAGGCAACCTTCTCAATCGCAACTCTTCTAGTTTTTCTCAATTATTCTATTCCTTTTCACATGAATTCATTTTCAATTTATGGTTATTTGATTTCTTAACATTAAAAATAAATATGTATATAATATAAAGCTGACACGTTTACTGATAAGATTGTCGTCGCTTTAAACATAAGTAGATTTAAGATCCGTTGACTCAAACGCCTCGTGGCTCACGTCAAATTCGGAGTCACTCTCTTTGCTTCAGGTTTATTCTGTTTGTAACCCCCCCCCCCCCCCCTTCCATGTCGTTCACTAAATTCTGACGAGCGACAGGCGGCTAACACAGAATGACAGATTTTTCGATCGGAAGTGGCTCTGCACCCGAGAGGAGGAGAAATCATCCCTTTCAAGAACCCTCGTGACCCCACGACCTCCTACTATCGACATCTCTCACCTACTTTCAGAAATTTACGACATTGAAAAAATAAATTCATATTTTTACGTGTTCTTGCATTTCGAAATTGCAATTGTTAATAAATTAGTGAGCTTTTATATATAATTCGCTTTGAATTGAACTCGCTTTACCAAAAGGCCCACCCACTGCCTACCGGCGGATGAAAGAGAGTATACGGTGAAAAATAGTGAACATGTAAAAAAAAAAGAAGAAACTAGTATTCAAAAGGAAGAAATTATAATCCGGTCACATGTCGGGTCTCTGAACTCAAGCATTTTGTCGGCGCCTTGTATCCCAGCTATATATGTATACAAAGAGCTTGTCGCCGTGAGCCGCGTAGACGGAGAGATTTTTGTTAATATTCGTTCTTTAGGAAAACCCTCGGTCGTGTTCATGCACCATGGCAGTGGAGCAGGGGAGGGGGTGCGTATCATGACGTTTCTTTTAATATTCTTTCTTCAACTGCTACGTAACGTGTTCTTTCACTTCAATATTTTCCCGACAAGTTTCTAGTTTCTCGGAGGAAGCACCATAAAACCCCTGTTATGAATGGCTTCTATTCTTATGTACCTACAATAATTAAATATCGTTTTTATGCAACTCTGAATAAAATCGAGACTTTAACTTGAGTGAATTACATCATTCGCCCTTCCCTTTCTCGTCGATCATTTTTTATTTTCCTTTATTTACTTTCTTGCGAGATAAAAACTGGTATCATCAGACGTGACGCTCGCTCTTTACGTCGTTACGATTAAAAGAGTGTGTAGAGAATTCAGGAATCCCTGGAATGTAACGAGAAGGAAGCAAAAAGAGAAAGAGACGTAAAGAGGGTGGAAGATTGCTGGCACATATACTCGTTCGTCGGTGCTTTAACATGTAAAACGCGGGCGAAAGAAGGAGGGAAAGACTCGTGAGGATGGGTATTTTACGTTTGAGGGGCTGGTAAGCTCCTGATGTATTACTGGCTCAGCTTGCGGAGTCAGCGTTGCCGGCCCAACAAACCGGACAATCCGATTTTTCCCTACTCCATTTCTCTCCCTTTCGCATCCTCCCCTCTTTCCTATGTTCTGTTATCTTTTTTCTCCTACTTCCTCTTGTTCGCAGTATAAAAGCTCTGGCAAAGCTTCACTCAATATAATACCACTTGCACTCCCAGAGACCTTGGAGCTACGTCGAGTATTTTATCCCGGAAATAATACAATCAGCGAGACTGCTCTCTGTGCCGAATAAATGACGAAAGGGAGAAAAGGGAGAAAAGGGGCTAGGCTAGGATGAGAGCTAACAGGCTAACACCGAGATGAACCACCCTCCCTACTGTCCCAAGGCACCTAGGATAGGAGAGGTGCCGCTTGTGCAAGTAGAAAGACTCATTATGCAGTCCGAGTACGAGTCCCTTCAAAGGCAAAAGTGGCTCTGAGGAACGCTGAGAAAGAGAAAGAAAGAGAGAGAGAGCGCGCGTGAGATCAGATCCTCCTTGCAAGCCACAGGACAAACAACGAACCGCTGTTGATGCAACTAGAACGAGACTGACCAACGGTACAACCAGAGCCATCTGGCTCCTTTTCCGCTCATAGAGACCACTCGAAATTCGTAACAGATACAGCAGGTGTTATAACATTTGCTGCTCTATGTTGGAAATCTTCGGTCTGTATACCTTAAAGCAAATTTGCTGGATGAGAGAAAACGTATCAAAGCGAGTTATGGTGACGAATATAGAGCTCCTCAAAGGCTTGAATTACGAACTTCGTGCTGTTGGCTCTAGATTTGAATTTAGTCTTCTATATTCGGTTATTATCCAGATCCAACAACGTGAGTACGTATAATTATCCTTGACGATTATATTGTTACTTTGTCTATTGTACATGGTAATGGAACACGACAGCCACTTGAACGGACGCAACTTTGATCATGCGCTTGCAGGGCTACTTACCATGAGAATAACGATTCATAAAACTTCCTTTGGTTCTTAGATCTTCTTCCTTTGTTATCGATCAAGAAACGGAGAAGGGCATCGACGCCAAATATCTAAAAAAATTTTTTTAAGTATTTAAGATTTCTCACCACGTCCAACCGTTCTGCCGAAATTTAAACTTCTACTCGAGTGTTCTAATGTAAACACGTTAACGATGCCAAAATCTTGTATTTTACAGCAGTATTATTTTTTATCTTTCAAACGCGATCTCAAGAGTCGATTCCCGGGCAGGTACCTATTTCTACAGGATGGTACTAACCAAATGGTCAATTCACTTTAGCTATCGCTCAATTGTAAAACTGTTCGGGAGACAATTCTTCGAGACGAAACTCTTTTTAGTCCGATTTACCAGATAGATAACTCACCAAAATGGCTAATCACGATTTGCCAACTCACTGAGGGTCGACTCACCAAGGGCCAATTCACCAGCGATTATGAATGAGGCTTTCTGCGCGAATTCGCGATTGGATCAGCCTTCCCAGAAAGGCGACTCACCATGGGTCACCTCACCAAGACCTGACTCAACAGCTATTACGATCAAAGCTTTCCGCACAAACGGCGTTGATTTCACTTACCAGATACTTGACTCTGCACATTATCGACTGTATACGCAGCATAGATCGTGAACGTCTACTTAATATCGAGTTACTAATTTTCGGCGATTAGTTCATTTCTATATCGAATTTCGTGATTACAATATATATTGATTGCACCATATATTCCTTAAGCATTTTCTTTCTAAATAAGACTTTGTTTTTCTATTAAAACAAGTTACCGACAATTAAAAAATGGAGCAACACTGTGAATTATTCTTTGAAAGCACTTAAAGCAATGTGACACACCCTCCTTACCTGGAGTGTTTACCAGTTGCCTACGTTTACTGCGACTGAATAGTTATGCGCATGATTAAAAAATTTCATTAATGTCTTCTAAAAATATTTTCATACAGAATTATTCAAGAACTGATCAAATCAGCTGATGACAGTATTGAAAATGTAAAAAAACATTCGCTAAGCAGAACACATTTTAAATCACACATTTTACCCAGCGCAATATTGATATATTGAGAAATCTCTATACGAATTTGACAAGACATTATACTTCAATGTGTGAAGTCTTTTAGAAATATTATAATACTCAGATTTTCTAAAAGGAGTGAAACCGTCCCCAAAGCCTCTTACTTTCACTCTCACACGTTCAATTTTTCACAAAGCCACCTCAACGAGGAAGTGTGTTAATTAATTTTGGCTTTCTCATTAAGAAAGCGTTGTGAAAAGTAGAAATAATGAGGATGCAACATACGACGTCTTACTTTGAATCCTTGTTATTTGTGAAAATTAAAGCTCTTGACCGATTGTTAATATTATTGTTTATATACAAATATCATGACAATGTAGAATTTTTATACTCTTAGTATAACGGTTTGAATGAAGTAATACTTATCTGATGTTTGAACTTCTTCTTGTCATTGGAAAGTTTTAGTCTCATTGCTGGAAAGTTACGCAGGTTAGGGTTAGAATTGAATTTCTAAAAGAAAAAGAATCATCACAAAATCCACACCACTCGATAGATTTTTTCTAAATTTATTACTTGTAATCGTCTGATATTAGTGTAACAAATTTCAGATTAATTGCTCAAGTTAGGAGTTACAAGCCTTTTCCTTTTACAAACCTCCATTATAGTGAATATAAAAATTGAATATTTTATAAAATTCAAAGGCCTCTATAGATTTTTAGCAAATTTTGTGCCAAGTATCCTTAAGCGCTACTACGCACAAGAATCAAATTTGAGCTTGTTTAGTAAATTCTTTAAAAAATAGTAGCAGAACATTTTTTTTTAAATCAAATTGCTATAACATTGTGACCCGCAGACTGTGAAAATGGCGGAAAGCTCAGGTTCTTAATAATTACATTGTACTGTTCGGTCTATCACGATATACTATATGCGATCGATGCGTAATATCATTAATTGTAAGTAAGGTACGACGAGAATCTGTATCTTTATCAACTACGCAGCATAGGTTGGGGAAAATGAAGGATTTGAACGTGACACGCAGTCGCTGCCGCCGTGTTCAACACTTGGCAGTTACCGTTCGATCAACGGAAACGAAATTAAGGATAATTAATATTACGGGGCTTTAAGACTCACGCTTCTAGAATCCTTCCGTGCCTCAGCACGTCGTTTCACACGTGCTTCATACAGTTATCTTCTATTTATACGTGGACTTGATTCGCTTGCTGCGCCCGGAGTGATGACGAGAAGAGGTCGACATCCAGCCTCATCGATCTCCATTAGTTGGATCCTTCGGCGGTGCCGTAACGCGGCGCTGATATTGGGCTTGCCGACCAGGTACGAAAGAAGTAAAGGGAGGCTCTATTTCTTATGTATACCGAGGTCGAGATCTTATTCTATAACGACTCTAATGTCGTATGGAATAAAGTCTCGACCACGGTCTTACATAAGGTTGTGGTCTCGACGCTGTACGCTTAGCCGCAATGTTCAGTCCCGAAACTTGCAGTGTTCGTCGCTTGGAAGTGAAAGTGTGTTCAGTTGCGCACACGGTCTTATGTACACAGGTCGGAATCCAGAATGGCGGAACAAATCACAAATCGCTTCGACATTGCCCAGACACTTAATATTTCTACTATTATAAACTAGAGTCTCTATAGACAGGGTCTGAACAATGTCGTGGCTACTTATAATTAGTTCTGCCATTTTTCTGCAAGCCCGTGTTTAAGACCGCGTGCCTGCAACATGAAACAGTACACTTTCGCGTACGTGTCGATGAACACTACACACTCCGTCTGTTTTTTGCACTGTACTGACGCGCCTACGGTGGCCAAGTTCGGTAACTGCGATTGCTCGTGGTCAGTAGTGTAATGACCAGTAATGGCGGTCTTCTGTTTCGCGTAGCTGTCGAGACGGCGTGCATTTTTGAAATACTGCGTTATCATGACTCGTTTTAGCCGAGGAATTGTTGATGTCGTCAATCCCGCCGTTTTGATCGGGAAATCTATAATACCATCAACCACTTAGCGTTGAACCCTCGGCGCTTGTTACTACACTCAACCTGCAGGTAAGATCTCGCTCTCGTAAGTTGCTTTCTCTTTACACTGCTTAATCCTGTCACTATGACTCAAGATAACTATCCTAAGTGAACTGAAGCAACGTTTCGACGTGCAAAGACTATACTGACTACGTACTAATATCCGACGTATGATTAGAGACGTGATAGTGTTGTCGAATCTCGGTGTATCTTTAATCTTGTGATAGTTGAGCAATTATGATGCATTGTTTTCGCATCGTTCTACAGCCGCACGAAGACTACTCTGAAGTAAATCGGTGAATCAAATGGAAGTCACATTTGAATGTAAGATTTGCTCAAAGTAACTAGTCGCATTGGAGTCCATTACGAGTCCCGTAATAGTGAAGCGACTTACACTTTATGTATATGAGACGCGTATCCGACCGCAAAAACGATACAACTCTGATATGACAGTTCCGTTGGTCCCACTAGGGTAGTCGGTGATCGCCATTGAACCTTCGCTTTGGCCTTCCGTCCTCCAGGGATTCACCGAGTGCGAGTCCTATGTGGCGGTATCCTTTCTTGCGATAGCTTCAGCTTGCGCAAGCCGGTGTAGAAATAGATAGTGCGAGGGAAAGGACTGTGGAACAAAGAGCGATAGAGACACTGTAAATCTCTGCTGGTTGATAAAGAGACAATTTTGCCTTTATAACATTGTTGCATTGCATTCATGATGATCTGCAGAGCATGTAAATGTTAGATACTATGCAAAAAAAGTCATTCTGGCTTCCTGAATCTGCCTTATTAGTTTCTCTTAGGATTTTCTTCCAGTTCTAAAATTTAACGCGACGTAGTTTTAACTGAAATACTATAAGTGAAGGATAAAAAATAGTACATTATGCTACAACGGTGGACAGTACCCGATTTCGAGTGTGAGGTTTGCCACCCCAGCACAGCGAGGACAGAACTCACACGAGGTCGCAATCGGGGTTGCTTCCGCGTAGCATACGATACTTTTTCCGACTTTGTTGAAATTACCACATTATTATGCGTGCAACAGCGCCCGCGCTATAGATTACGTCGCGAAGCGTTCAGGGGCAAAGCCCCGGTAAGGAGGGGGGGGGGGGGGGGGGGGGGGGGTCAAAGACCACACACTGTAGGAAAAAAAATGTTTAGTTGAATAAATAACAAGTTGTGATCGGTATTTTATGTTGAAAATTGGAAATTAAAAACGCATGGAACGTTTTTGACTGAATTCAATCCGTAAGGTCCATGATCAAGATGCTATATCCCATGTCCAATTCCAAAACGTTCGTTACATAATCCGTACGAAAGCGTATTATTATTATTATTATTATTATTATTGTTGTTGTTGTTGTTATTGTTAGCACGATGACTCAGAGTGTCTCTCGATCTCCTTCTGATGGCGCCACCCGACCACCTTATTCTTTTCGCTGTAGCAGTCTCTCAGTTTTTGCCCTAGGGTAGAAAAGTAGCAGCTATCGCTCAAATGCGTGTGCGCACTAGTCATAGCTCAAAAAGTACCACTTTCGGTCCGCGTTGCACGCGTGCAATGTGGTCGTTTCAGCGCAATCGGGATAAAAAGTTTTTTCTTCGACGCACCATAATATACATAAATTATTTCAACTGCAAAGTGTGGTAGAAAAGAAAGAAGACTTTACTCGCTTCGCGCTATCACGCCGAAGCAGCGAGTGCAAGAGAGATGGCGCTAAAATTTTCAACTAATTTTTCTTGATGACACGGCTTGATCGAATTAGAATAGAAACTCGAGGCTGTCTGCATCTATCAATTGTATAGCCTGTCCCGCCTTTTTTTTTAGGTTGATTACATCGAGCCGACTTGAACAAAAATTATTTGACCTTGCGCCTTTCCCACACACTATGGTCACCTCTTTAAGTACCCGATGAATAATTGTGTAAATTACCAATGAAATAACAGAAACCATCAAGTGTCCGTACGATTATGTGCGCACGTGTTGGCTTTGCAACATTCAAACGCTTAATACTCCAGAATGGATTGAGCTATTTTATGCCGACTTATCTATTATGAGCAAAGTACACGTATTCTCTAAGACGAAGACTGTCGGACAAACACGGTAACATTGTAGATATACAATACGAAAACAAACAGGAGATATCTACACAAAGCAGATGGTATATGAAACAGGTCTTGTTGGCAAGGTCTTGTTGTTAAAATAATGGGTGTTTAGATAATATTTTGTGTTCTGTTTCTTTCGAATACATTTATCAGTATTCAAAGGGTTATAGCTGCGTTGTTGTTGTTATCGCTATAAGAATTTTTTTCGTTCGATTGTTCTCGAAATTGACTACAACCTTGTGTAATAAACATTATGAGTACGTCTAAATAAATTCAAGGTTACTTTTAGCTAATCTTAACGCCTCCATCGGTGAAATTGCCCTTGGAACCATTGTATTTCCTCTGTCAAATCTTCCAACGTTCGTATAAAATATTTTTCTCGTTATACTCACCGATGTTAGACTACGACGAGAGAAAGGCATTTGAGCAGCTTACGTTTTAGTAGCGCAGTCGCAAGCAGCTCCGACGTAAATGTAGGCACACACACGCGCTTTTGTGAAACAGTGGTAACGGATGTGGTTAAACGAACGTGTATTTTGTACGATTTTTTCAAAGATATTTATCTCCAGGTCATAGAAGCTAAGTGCTGAAAATTGCTGAGAGATTTTTTGCCATTTTGGCAAACATTAGTCATGAAGATTCTAAGTGAGATTTTCTTATCGACACGAAACACGTAACTCTGTCGACCCTATGGGCTGTCGGGAGTTAATAAGTATATTAAAAAAACACGTAATAGGTCATAACTCGCTATGCTATGTGAAGCTAGCCGTGGCGTGTGAAGTAATCACCAGTGACGTGAGCATATTAATGACATAAACAATTTAATATAGACAATAGGTTATTTTGGTAAAGGGGATATCTCGGCTAGTTCACATTTTGTTTAGACAATATATAGCCATTAGCCATAAGCACAGAACAGAATGTACTTGTAATTTTCTGGCGATGTCAAAATTCGATCCTTGAATCCTGTAAATCCTATATTGCGACCGCTGCGACTTAAGTTTCAAGTACGTACTCAAAATGTGGAAGATGTATATGGAGATGTTATAAGATACGGGTGTTTGCGTTTACCATGGTATATGATCGCAATTTATATTATTTTAACAAAAAAAGTACAAACTTTGTTTGACGGAAATTTAATTGTATCGTCTATTATGTACCGACACTACGAAGAATTTTACGGGTAATCATAATGTCGATATATGTAATAAGTACATATATTGTATAGTATAATTCGTATGTATACAGAACTGCTGTTATTGAAGAGATAATGTACAGTTGCCGCTTAATAATAATAAGTTCACAATAGCTTTTGAAATGTAAAACCCTTTGAACCATACATTTTTCTATTCATTGTTCAAGGCTCCAGACTGATTAAATTTCTGCTCGGGTGTTAAGTTGATCTGATTCTATAACGCAATATCGATATGAGATCAAGTACAGTTCCAGCTGCAATGCGACAATTCTGACCAGGCAAAACGTACGACCTCACACTCAGCATAAGTCTGCTAAGTCTGATCAGACTACTAGTAGATATATAAATCTGGCCCCGATTCAGCTGATTCAGTGGGCCTGAACAGGAATATCTCACCGATACATAAAATACGAGTAGCTCTGAACTAACATTAGGTAGCCTGAATACATTTTTGTTCAGGCGCTATCATTACATTCTTTTGAATATGTTCAGCGGGAATACAAAGGTAGCCTTTCATAAACGCATAAAGGAGGATAAGGAGGGTAGGATGAGTTGAAGAATATAAGAGGGAGAAAGTCTGGCTTATCCGAGTCGGTAATAAGTCAGTGAGCGAGTAAGACTGAAGAATCATGGTGGTGGAACTGATAGTGGGAGAAAGATCGAGTTCGAATGTGATCTCGAGGGGAATGACTAAAATCTTCGAGGGAAAATTACGCATTGAAAGTCTTGGAAGTATTGCAATCAAGTACGATTAATTGCGTCCTTTGATTTACACGTTACCAGGATCCTCGGCGACACCACGATGGGGAAGGCGTAGAAGTTATTATAAAGTTGTCTGTGGCGCTTTCGCTTCCGTTTCTCCACCTTTCAGTCCCATTTCCCTTTACTGGGGAAACTTTTTTCTACTTTTACAAACTCAACGACCGCGATTGCTATCAGCATGATATCAAATTGAGAAGGGTGAATCGAAAATGGAAGAATCAGACTTGGTCCGTCGGATAGTAAGTAACAATGTTGAAAAAAAAAACAGAGTAAAAAGGGAGGGAGTAGTCGTCGCCTTGTCTGGTGACATTTGAATAAAGAACGGGTTTCATATGTTGTCTTAAAATTCAATATTTGAAGAAACAGCTTTTCGCTTGTACTTTTTTTTCTCGTTTCATGTGCGGGTATTACGATATTTGGAAACTCATAATGCCTCACAAGCTCAGGAATAACGTGACTCTATCGTGCTCGAAGCGAAGACAAGTCTGCCTAATATTGGAAGAAGTGTGCAGCAAAATCTGTAGAGGACGGGAAGTAGAGATATTATTTTTTTTGTCATTGTATTCCAGTGCAGTCTAATACAAGACCTAGTGCACACGCCGGAAGGAACAAACCCCTCGTCTCTTCGCTCCGCCCCGATTTTCTGAAAAACATTCTGAATACGTTTAATATCCACATAGCCACGTTATTGTACGAGCTATGAAGCCAGTTCACATCCAGCTGGAAAACCTCGTTGGCTCGTAATATCGTGAAGATTTTTTCTTTCTACAATTTCTCGTAGCCTTCGTATTTTACAATAACGGCTTGCAGTTTTAATTTTACCGAAAACTTTGGAAGGTATTGGAATGTAATTTGGGTTATACGCCGAGCCTATACCTACATCGATCGGATATGGCAGTGATCACGCCAATATCTTAACTTTTTTTAGGCAAATTATAATCAAAGGGGATAATCCTCGAAAATGCTTTTCTCGTACATTACACGTTTGATAAGGAGAAAGGGGAAAGGCTTCGGTAAGTGGGAGCGGAGCCAGTAACGCACAGGATGAAATTAAATTTATAACTTTTACATGAAGAGTATATGGCATGTGGAGTAAAAGTGGGAGGAGGAATGTGCGGAAAGGGGCGGAAGAGTCGGCTATTTTACTTAGGGTCCTCCGGGCTTTATAGCTGAAACGTGCCGCGATAATGTAACACGAGAGGTGGGTAATGGAACTTATGATATATCATATGGAGGCTCGTTCCTCCCCCTTTTCCTCCCTCCTTCCTCGGTGTAGAAGAGGCCACGCGCATGAGGATCATCCCCCTGTACACTTGGCTCTCCTCACTTCTCCGCTCTCCATTGCCGAGCCGAGTTCTGCACGCTAACGCCGGTAATATCTTCATATGAAGAGACGCGAAGGCTTTTACTCATACCGTTCCCGAAATATCATACAGGCGTCCTCGTATACAAGATTTAAATCTGCTTTTGCCTTAGCTTCTTCTGCTACTTTTGCCAGGCGAGCTCTTCTCCCCTTTTCACCGAGAAATTTCTATCCCACCAGCAGTTACACGGCTCCTCTGCATCGCAATTCCTCTTTCGTGGTACCTAACTCGTATATTCCCTTATCATCTCTCCTACTTTTATATTAAGATATATACGATATTATATTCTGTCCGTACATATACCACTGAGACGCGATGTCAATCTTCCAGTAACTCGGCGTCAATATCCTCTGAAAAACCTTTGTACCACCTTACTATTCCACATATATTATTTAAAGGGAAGCTTGTAGTTCGTGTTCTACGCGAACAATAAAGTATATTTTGGATAGAATATTGTATGTTATAAGGGCCTGAGCATTTTCTTTTTCTTGGAATTTCGTGTACCTCCTTCGTGATGCGAGGCTCGCTGGTAACGGAATCTCTAGATTGGTCCAAAAGCTTTGCTAGTATATTTCGTGTACCCCAGTAGCTTCACGAGTTCCCTGGCACGATCCTCCTATCCTTAGTTACATAACAGAGGGATACAGTGTGACGCATTAAAGTCTCATAATTCATACTCGCCCATGGCAGCTAAAACAAACCAATTAGGACGTCGTGCCAGAACACGAGCGGATATTAAGATCCTGGGTAAGATATTGCTGGGCTGTATCGCCATCAACCTCCCAACCACCCTTCGCTTCTATCCATCCAACCCATCACACGCCTCGCAAAACCTTAGGTTCCTTTCCCAATTCGCATGCACTATGGTATTTATAGTCGAACTTTTATGCATGTGGCACATAATTCAGAAATTAAGGGAGAAAACCCGGAAGGAAAGGTTAATCTTCTTATACATCTCTCACTGCTGCTCTCTCGTCAAACCCACACCCCACTCGGAACCGGTTGACTTTAAGTTGTGAAGTGGTTCGTAATCGCTTTTACCCTTAACTATACTCCTCCCTGATTCTTCATCTTTTCTTAGATAAGGTAGTCCACTGGCAGAAAAGTTGAAAACCTTTTCGAACCTTCCAACGGCCAAGATGAGATGAAAAACTCATTTACCGGGTGTACAGTTCGATATACGGCAGACAGTTATATATTTTTTTATGGTGTAGTTGATATCTGCGGGACACCCGTTACAATGAAATGAATCAAGTCAACCTTGGATTTTTCTTCTTCACTTCTCATTCTTATTTTACTTTCGGCTACTTTAAATCATTTTTTTCCGCCCTCTTCTCAATCTCGTATTTTAAGGGATTCACGAAGTGTACTTAATCCTGCCTTCTTCAGACATTGCTAACTGCTAAGCTGCTAAGCTCGTTACTGTGTATTATACTTACTAATTTTAGGAACACCCTGTAGATGCATAGATCAACTTCGGCAACCGGTAACGCTCTTCCTTGTGTGTTTAAGTCTCGACTGGCTCGGTGGACGTTGGTCAGTCAGTTGGATGGCTATCGTGATGTCCGATCTTGAATCGTTTCGGTCACGCGACATATCGGAGCTCCGAGCGAGCCTCACCCCCTCGCTTATTCCTTCCCTCGTCTTACCTTATATCCTTTGCTCGTGCCTGCCATCCCTTAACATAGTTGCGAGCCTCGTCCATTCGAAGAAAAGTTACCACGCGACCGCACTACCGGAGGCTCTTAAACCCTTTTGTTTCTCGTTTGCAGACGGCTGAGTCGAGTGAACGCAAGGAGACTCTAATCACCCAGGGATTCCCTCATCGAACTATCCCCTGGAAGACGAGTTTCCGGCTCACTGGAAAGGCCTCGTAAAATCATCCAGAAAACCGAGGGTCCTTTCTCCTTATTCTATTCAGTATAGAGACCATGAATAAATTAATAGTCGGAAGCTCCGTCTTGTGTGATATTTTATCAATTTCATTCATTTATCAACAAATAATTAATTCGAATTTACATTGTGTATGACAAATGACAAAGGAGTCAGTAAATGTGATTGAAATTGAAAATGATTAATTCCACGGTATAGATTATAATGAAATTAAAATCAGAAATCATACAGATGTCACTTCTGGCTGACATTAATATCTTGAAAATGAAAGAACAGACAGTGATGAAAACTGTATGAATTATCAAATAGAAAATCCTGAAATATTTCCCGAATGAGGGTAGAAAGCTAATTATGTAACTTTCCTAACACAAGGATCGAAAGATTGTAAGAGAGAGGGTGGAAGAGAGAGAGCAGGGTCTCCGGAAAATCGAAGAAAAGAGACGGGAAGAACGTTTGGAAAATTAAGTCTAGGTTAAGAGAAAAGCGGCGAATAACCAAGAGGGAATACGGATAAAAATTACAGATCTGAGCCATATATTCCCAGTGGAGTTGGTCTGCCCAGGACTTTGGTGCATCGTATGTGGTCTCACCCCTTGTCTCAGTTGAACACCCACGAGAGTTTCTGCTTGGCCTAGCTACCCCACTCGACACGAGTAGGCACACATACGTCACGGCCATAACTACTTCTCTCTAGCTACGCTTTCTGCACAGCTACGACGCTTCTTTATACAGTCCACCCAAGAGATTTCCATGGAATAAATAAATGAAAAATTGCGAGGTGAGTCGAACAAGCGAACCATAAATAAGGATCTCTCGTTACTTTGAAATACGTAACTTTGGTTTATTTGTTTCACAAATTATTTGATATTATTTTTTTAATAGTTAGTTTTAACTCACTATTCTTTAGCTCATAGAGCTTCAAAATGTTCACAGCGTTTTATACATTTGTATTTAGTCTCTCTTATTTTGTGTGCTCTTAATTCTTATCCTTGGCTCTCATAAGCGCTCTTGTACATTTTCCTTACTATGAGAAATAACATTTAGCTATTAAATATTTGTGTAAATAGTTTCTCTTTCTTTTTCGTTGATACAGAATATATTTATTTATTTATTTGTAGTAAGGAATGAATTGAGGCCGATGAATTAGGATGTTCATTACTGTTAGACTTTGATGAAACTGCTACGATCAAACTAGATTTTGAAATTAATAATACACGAGGGTCCACAATTTATACGATATACACTCACCCGCAGTCCCGCACATATACATCTCATTACATCGAACGATCGATCAAAAGTTCGTTCAACGAAAATTCGTAGACATAACGTCGGAATTATCGATTATGAATAAATATAACTAGAAGATTGGAATATTGCGATACTCATTATGAATCAATACTATATAACACATCAATAAGTGACAGTAAAATAGTTAACTCAGAAGGAGTCGTGTACGAGAAGATAACCGTTGTTTTCGAAGGCGAGAATATTACGGTAACATGGCGAAAATTGTACTCTAAAGAATTCTCCGCAAACTATATTCCGTAGTAAATAGTATTGCGAACCATGAAATTGTCTTGAACCATGAGGTGACTTATAATAATAATATTCTATTGGGTGATCATAAGATCCCAGCGCTACTATTAGAAGTTAACAGGGCGATGGAAACATTAAAATATGTTAACCTTATGAAGTTGAGTACAATAATTCCAATAACAACAATGAACGCTTATTGATACGCGACATATTGTACATCTACCCATGCGCGAATCTCAAACTGGTTGTGTCTTGACGCAGTACTGTTGCCAGTATTGTCGGTATTGACGATCAGTACTGGGGACCAGTATGGAACCATTCTTCTGCAGTCAATGCTGGAATAACTCTGAAATTATGATACCGGTCCAACACTTGAATCCCATTATCGGCACTGTACTGTCTGCTGGTTCTGGGGGATTGTATTGGCCTGAGTCAGGCCAAAGATAATTGATATTACTGTCCCAGATGCGGTTTTAGTATTAGTTTTAGATCCAATGCTTGGCAGCCAAACCAGTTTTAGTACTGGATCGTACTGGCAGTACACCAGTTAGTCCACCAGATAACTCTGGTAGTATAACAGGATTTTCACGTTGGATTTATATATATGATCATGAATAAGAGTGATCGTCTATTCACGGTGAGCGTTATTGAACGACTGGAGCAAGCATCGTTAGACGATTCGGTGCTTCGACACAGCAAAAAAAAATAAGAGCGAGAGATAATCGACCTGTCGCGACCCTCATTTATATACCAATCGTTGTATGAATCTCAACGGAGAGTGGTGCATCACACTACACATTTACTCATCCATTTTTTCTTTCTTTCAGTCTCTCTTATCTCATTCGTTACTAACAGATTCAAATATCTTTTATTTCTTATATATTCTACTGTATTCTGTTAAGTTGTGACTAACAAGGAAAGGTACTTTGGTGTCCCCCTCCGATTTTAATGCAACTCACGTATGTTGTAGAGCATCGAAAACTAAAAGACACGTATTTTTTTTAATCGGCGGAAAAACATTTTTTAGGGGTGAAATCGCCCTTCAAAAATAGCATTTCGAGGGGTGATTTTGCAGTTTCACCCAGAAGGCGTCAACCGATTTTAATAAAACAAAAACCAAAATACTCCTCATTGAAGACAATAAAAATTCCACGTGGAGTTGAAGAAAAAAATTAATTTTTAGAGGTGAAACTGCATAATCACCCCTATTTTTGAAGGGCGATTTCACCCCTTAAAAATGTTTTTCCGCCGATAAAAAAAAATACGTGTCTTTTAGTTTTCGATGCTCTACAACATACGTGAGTTGCATTAAAATCGGAGGGGGACACCAAAGTACCTTTCCTTGTAAGTCTATTCAACTAAGTTTCTACATGGTATAACATATATACTGCATGTATTTACTTCTTAGTCAGTCATTTTTTTAATTATAAATATTCGTTATTCGTTACAAATGTAACGTTACTAGTAAAGTTACGATCGTTAATTTGACTCGCTACATCTATTTTTTATAATTTTTTTTTCATAAATGTTATTGAAAAACAATTTTGCTTCCTCATGTAGCTGTTTTCGTGAAAAAAAAAATCCTCGAGACTTTGATTTGAAAGTACTTAAAAAGTCCTAAAACGTTGAGAAATCATATTTTTTAAAATGTCCGTACGCGCGCGCGCACCTGCGTGTGTGAGTGTGTGTGTGTGATGAACTTGCAAAATTACGATGGATTTGTGTTGAGAATTAGTGATTCGATCATCCTGAAAGTTTGCACGCGGGTCGGGTCGTAACCTCCAGCAATTTACTGCAATTTTCGCCCAAATCGCTAACGGGTATTTCATTTTATGGTTCTTAGAATTTTTTGAAAAAAGGAGTTACGCTCTCTAGTTTTCGTCAATTTTTAGCTATCGAGTTAAAACTTTCTACAAGAATACGGTCAGGGTACCAGATTGTTCGGTAATGAGTTTGAGAAAAATCGATTAAGGCATTCAGATTTTATTGAATTATAATTTTGTCATTTTTCGAAAAATGAATATATATTTTCTCTCTATCTTTCATAAATGTTCATTTATCGAACTGAAACTTAGTATACAAATTGGTTATGGAACAAGGATATTTGGTCTTGAAGTTACTGCGAATCGATAACGGGGCTTGAACTTTATGAAATTTGCAATTTAACAAAATTTTCAATTTTATTGAAATTATTAATACCGCTTCTTCCATGAGGAGGCTCGAATTGAGATAAACATTTCCCATAGAGGAGAATCTGTGGGTTGGCAGGAATCAGGAAGAAGCAATGTAAAAATTACAAATTTACACGTCTTTTTATTTTTCTATAATTTTATATAAGGTTGAAGAACGCAGGTTATTTTTATTAAAAAATCAATAATAAATAAATCATGAAATAAGCAAATAAAAAATGCGTACTTCAAAGTAATGAAAGGTGCCATTCTCTGAAGCGAACGAGGTTAAATGGTTCTACAACTTCGAATTCGTGCGTGTATGTCCTTTATCGTCGCTTTAACTGGTTTCACCAAGATTATCCTCGTTAAAAGAACATCGGAGTAATATTTTTTTATTTCCAGGGCTGGTGGAGCTTGCGAAACAAGATAAGCAGGGATAGTTGAGCTTTGGCCAGTTGAATAGCGTGCACATCCGATCGAGATGGAATATAGTAGTTGTACAAGCGAGAGCGAAAGAGTTGAAATGAGCTGCAGCAGAGGGGTTGGAAGGCTGGAGAAAGGCGCAAAGACTAAAGAGGAAAAGAGACAGAAAGAGAGAGAGAGAGAGAAATGGAAGGGGAGCGAGTCAGATTCTTAGATAAAATATCCAATTTAAAGTTTCATCGTAATTTTACGATTCTTGGAAGTAAATTAATAGTATTATCTACCGGTGCTTCCGTTCCCTCCGGCAAACCCTGACTCTCGCGTTCTCGTCCCGAAGGGGCGAGTGCGCTCCCACGCGCACGGTTCAAATAGAAGGAGCTGAGAGAATGGGAGGGAAAGAGCGAGAGAGAAGGAGGGAGGTTTTGAACTTCGAAAATAAGCAGCCCATTACTCATTACTCGCCAGGCTTATCGTGACTCTCGTGCACTCGCCCAGTGTGCCCAAGTCCGAACGCCGGGGAAATCCCTAAGCGTGCCTACCGTACCCTCACTTCCCTTCGTCCCTCTGGCGCGCGTTTCAGACTTAGCCATTGTTGCCAACTCGATCTTGCGTTTCAGGTTATGAGCGGCTGCGCGTGTACTCATTACTTTAAACGATTATTCTATTCTACTTAGTATCATTATACAGTATACATTGCATGCATTATAGCCAACAATGTCCAGGAAGTCTCTCATTGCGCATTACCATGTGGAAATCATGAAAGAAGAACGGGAACGTTACGTAAGTCCCACTCTCATCCCTTTAAATTTACTTGGTACTATACAAGTCCTGAACGAGGTAACTGCATCAGAGAGAACGCCGCGAGCATCGGAGTGGCAGGGTGGTAGCAATGCCACATAGTAGCTTCCCTGCACAAAAAGTAGTAATAGCTTGACGACAGAAACAGGGGGAAGGGGAGATAAGGGTTGGAACTAGAGGATGAGAGAGAGATCGCGTCAAAACCCGAGCCCGGAGTGTCAAGGGCTCGAAGTATGAGTGCATCAGACACGAGTGTGCGGGGATTCCAGGGGTAACTCTGTTGAGCGGAAGGAGTGGTTAGGGGGTTGCAGGAAAAAGCCAACATTAAGAGGCGCTGAGCTGGCGACACGGCAATCTCAGGAAACTGGTAGGAAAAAAATCCGGCGACGTTCAGGCTGCGACGGGGGTCGTAGGCAGGCTTGCTGGTTAGCTTTCTGGCAGGCTAGCAAGCAAGTAAGCAAGAGTAGTGAAAGGGTGGTTGGAGGAAGGGGGAAAAAAGAGCTCGCTAAAAGGTCGTTAAGGTTAATGCGCGGTGAGGGTGCCGCTCAGCCGGTGGTGCTTCCTCGCTCGAATCTCCCTCTGGCTCTCGCTCTCCATCTCCCTACAAGATGAGAGCAAGCAACCAAACCACGTTTCTCTGTGGCCTGGCTTGTGCTTGCGCTTGCTTCTGTCGTTCTTGGTTTTCGGGAGTAGAGAGTATGCTGATGCTGATGGCTCTACGAGTAGCTCCTCTGCTCTCACTCTTCTTTACCTCCTTGCAACGTCCTTCTCGTCCTTCTGGCTGCATCGTTGTTCTCGCTTCTCAAACCGGGCTTCATTTTTACGCGTTACAAAAGGCTTCCATCCTCGTGTTTATCACTTTGGCGATTGACAACAATGTAAGAAGCTACTTGGCTCTCCCGTTCCATTATTATACATGCGGCTGGAAGAAAAATTCCTATCCTATCAACGCCTCGTATTTTTTTATGCCAATGAAAAGTTGAACAACATTTTTATAACGCGCTTACCATCGTTTATAGGTAGTTGTCGAATTTGTCAAATATCGACTTTTTAGGTGGAATATCAGTCGTCTTCTATTATATTTTTTTTTATATCTAAAATTCTTTTTAGAATGTATAAACTTAAAAAAAAATTCTATTACCGAATAACCTGATATGCTGATATGCATCCGATGAAACTTTGCTCTTACTTGTAAAGCCCTGTCGTTTGATAGAAAAATTTGCACGGAAAGGTTTATTACCAATCGAATTCGCCGTTCCGATTGCAAAGTAGCGAGAGAAAAATACGTTAATAAAAATAAGTATTTTGTGTGATTATAAATCCTATGTAATTATCAAAGATATCCTTCTTCGATATCATTTTGTCTCTTCCCATTATATTAAAAATATGTTGCCCTCTACTAAGCTGTCTAACAATACGATGTATTAGTCATAGTCTGATGTACGTCGACTGTTAACTGAGAATTGGCAAAAGAAAAAAAATGACGAGAATAAACGAAACTGAGACAGAATGAATGCATTTGCCTAGTGAAAAGATGAACATCCACTACATACAATTGTGGCCGTTTCGTATATAGGTATATGTTGATAAGTCGATTCGCGGGTGCTGAATGCACGGTGCTGTCCGAAGTTTCGCCGATGCACTTTGACGATTTGGCAATCGATCATCCTTTACAATTCGTATACATTGACAAACGAGAGTGACAGTGACGTTTTTCTAGCTCTAATGCACAGCGTATGCCAATTTTATACAACCATATTTGCTTCATCCCTTAAAAAAATACCAATGTCGTGTTGGCACCTCGTAACTATCTCGCCAATATTCGTTACTGAAAGTTACAAATGATCTTGTGATTTACCGAAATTCTGAAATTGGGAATATGTATGTAGCAAATAGTTTTAAATATATTGGCTTACTGCCGCCAAGTAACTGGAAGGCCTTGCTGCCTGACGGTGACGCGTGTAAGTTAACAGATCATAAACTTAGTAGGTATAGACCTTGATAGCATTAATCAAATAAAGATAACAATTGCTTTTTCCATCGCACTATCTCTTTCTAAGATAGGGCCATGTTGAAAGCATGGCGCACAGAGCTTCTGCGCCCGTAAATGGAACAAAAAGTAACAGACTGTAGTTAAAATCCAGTTCAACTTGAACTTGGACTGTTTACTTTACTACAAGTATCACCGATGATGGGCAATAACATGACGTCATTATAATACAAGTGACAACAAATGATGCATCCGAATGAAAAATATGAGTGGATATGCGATGCTATTTGTTTGCCTGAGAATGTGAAATACTATTGTCATAAAGTTTTGTACACATTTAACCTCAAAATGGCCAACGGAAAAAATAAATCTCAAAAATCTGGTGATAAAATGTTGTTTACCTTTTTTGTTGACCATTATTTACATTAATTACCTTAAATGTTTCATACCTTTTTTTAGGGAGCAAAAAGAATCTCGTTTGTGAAAAGTGTATGGGGCATTATATGCAGCTCTCGGGAGCTACATGCAACGTTTTACTTAATATCCCTATCGCTGTTGAATAATTTCTCTCTATATTATAAAAATATCACGTAGCTGACGCCAACACCGTCGCCTCCGGTTAGGATAATCGAAAAGAGTCTCTGCGGCCCCCCAAACCCTGATTTTTCCAAGTCCTCCAAAGAGACACTCCCCCTCCCCTTATCTCAAGACCTGATTTTTGATTCGCTGACAACGTCAAGCGAGATATTTTTATAATGTTTTAGTGTAGACGGTGGGTTCGCGCAGGGCGGCAAAGCCTCAGTATTATTATCATCATATACGAATGGATGCAAAATGGGATGAGTACACTATTGATCGATCACTCACTTTTAATTACCTGTATGAAAGTAAGAATTCTGTGGACTGTTACGTCCTGGGTCTTCCGATACATGTATAATTTGAAAATTTTCTTCCATATATGATTTAAACATATTTGACTCATTTTTGCGTAGGTCGGCGTTCCCACGTTGACCGGCGAGACGCGTTGCGATGCCTTTTGCTAACGTCAGCGTTCGCACGCCGACCAACGGGACGCGGCGCATCGGCAAGACGCGCTGCGCCCCGCAAATCTTTTATTGTTGATGTCGCACTACTTTCAGCACTACATCCATTAGTTAGTTCTTCTCCGGGGGCTGACCATGACGGTCGGTCCTCGTCATATCATACCTATATCCTATCATTTATTTTTAATATCTTCGTATCCAATAAACTTTGTTTAACTGTTTTAATATACATAGTGCATCTATCGGTGCTACTGTTTTGCAACACTCAATTTTATGATCGTGTTGAACTATAAATATATACTTAAATAGTGATTGTCCGCGCAACCAATGATATTGTGCGCGTCCCAATAAACACTGTGTAGTATATATCAAGAGACTATTACAATTACGTTTATTGGTAATTGTTTCAATACCGTTTTAACGTCTAATAATGCTACGATTGTGTTAAATTATAAATATATATATACTGTTTTAATACGTGCTTCTGTGCTTCAATAAACATTATTTATTTAAATCACGCCCCTCACCAGCGTGCCCCAATCCCGAGGCAGCGCATTCTGCCTCAAAATGGGGGAAATAAAATATTATTCCGTCGTTGCGTCCACTCGTTAAAACCCAGGACGTAACATGGACCAAAATCATTTTTGCTTCCAATTTTAACACAAATTAAAAGAAAAATTATTTAAGACGAAGTATTCGAAGGAATTGTGCAATTGTACTGCAATGATATACCAAAACAAATTTTTGTTAGTAGAATATACATGCCAAATGTGTTTTATGATCCGCAGTCTCAGAAGTTATCGTGCTTTCACATGGTACAGACGGACAAACAGAAATGAATGAATTTTAGTGTCGAGTTTTTAATTTTTATTTTATTGTAGAACTTTCTATGTTAACATACTTCGTATATGATGAGAACGTAAAAACTTAATTCTACTTTGCGTTGACAAATGATTCGTTAGCCTCGTCGTCCGGGAATAAAGTGTAACTAATTACACTCATCAACTCTCGATCAAAAGGTTACCGTTTCCTACGGAAAATGGAGGGTTGTGGCTCGACAGTTTAACGTCCTGGTATTCGGCGCGTTTATACAAAGTGGAAAAACATTTATCGCTCGTTCACACGTGTCGGAGTGAAAAGAGAAAGAGAGAGAGAGAGAGAGAGCGAGAGCGCTTGTCCCGGTGCAGCCACACGTAATGGGAAAATACTATCCGCGTGAGGGAGGAACAGAGTTTGGGAGACGAGAAGAGATAGGTTGTGTGCGGTAAAACCACCCTCGTACGCGCTCGCTCGACCGAGAGATGGAAACCGCGAGCGAGCGGCCGATTAATTTCGCTCGAGCTGAGAGAGAGCCATTTGCGGTATGATAATTAAAATTTGTTGTCGAATCACAATAATACGTAGCAGAATACAATGTAGAGTATACATTTCATATACGTATTGTGTGTACTGTACAGGAGCTACTTCCGTTTCGTTAAGCAATTCGAGAACCACCCCGTCTGATAACACGAGGCCAGGCAGGTAGACAGACAGACAGACAAACCCTTATGGACCAGGCGACCAAGCGTGCATTTAGTTACAAATGAATTTATTTACCGCACTCCGGGAGAGAGCGAGAGAGAAATGGTTGCGTGCCAGGAATATTTAGGGCTTTCGACAGGCAACGCGCGACCTCGCTAGATACGAAAATCCGCCTACTCAGACACACTCCCAACTACTTCAACAATCTCTCTCCTTTCTATCCCTCCGTGGGAAACTTGTTTACGAGATTAACTAAAACCGCGCCTCTGTTCGACTTGCATAGTTATAACCCCCAATACAGTGTTTTCAGAATGAAATAATATAATTCTATTCATGTTGCAGTCATAATTATCATAGTTATTTAATTAATTTATGAAATTTATAATATTTTTATATACATTTCTAGATGCTGAGATATCAAGTTATATGTGTTTTTAGGAATGGTACCGTGAAATAGCGATTAATACTAAAAGCACTTGTGGCACCACTGGTCGCCCATATTATTATTATTAATAATGTAATAGTAACATTGTTTTATGCGGTCTACCTGCTTTTTCGGCATGTCATGCACAGTCTACTTTAAATTTCGTGGTTTTCCGTGCTCATTGCAGCAAAATCATGCTAGATGAGTGTAAAATAAATGTACTATAAAGCAAACAGATATATAACGGTTAAAAAAAAAATGGTACCACTCAAAAACACAAAAAATAATACCCAAATTAAATTAGTTTAACGCATAAATTTACATTTTCGTGGAAAATGTTCCTTTGTCACGAAACAACTATACAACGATCTGAATAATTGCTCCTGAACGATATATATATATATAGAGAAGGAAGCAGCACCTCATTCAGAAAGACCACTGCCTACATCAACCGTCGAATCACCGTTCTACTTAGGGTCTTAAGGTTCGATGAACAACGAGACGCAGGTCGGTGCATATGATTATACGATCAAAAGTCCACTACAAATAAAAAGAGTTCCATACGGAACCCTCGGATACGATAAAACATTAGAAATGTAAATTACAAATAACGCAAATTACTATCCACTGGACTATCAGTAGCTAGTAAATTTTGTGGCAAGTGCTCACGGAAAAAAAAACAATCTCGAGGATCTTGTGCAAGACAATAATGTTACAATCACCGTTATCAAAGATATGCTGCGTAAATTATACTGAGTGTCCAAAGATATGAGTTCAAAACGAATTTCCGCTTTCGAAATCCAGTGACAAAGATTTCAGTATCGTGGCTAATTATATAAACAAACTTAAAATTAATCCGGTGTAGTAGAATGTCAACGGCTTTTACGCCTGCATTCTCAGAATGTACTTTTCAATCCATTTATCATTCAGAAACGTCATCGACCAAAACGAATTACATCTGTCCTTACTTCATGGAAATTAAAACAAGGATCCAAAGTAGAACCTCGCACGTTGCTTCTTCATTATTTTCCACCTTTGGCAAAGTCACCTCTCTGAGAAAGTATGTTAATCGTTTGGCTTCCTTATAGAGAATGCTTTGACAAAGGTGAAATATAATTTGAAAAAATGTAGTAACATTGTACATTTAATAAAATTAAAACCCCTCGATCGATCTCAATTCAGAACCAAGTATCCTTGTCCCCTAGTCAATTTGTATGCCAGTTTCAGTTTATTAGATAAAAATTTACGAAAGTTAGAGTCAAAAGAGATTTTTTTCGAAAAATTACAAAAACTCATAATTCTGTCAACTCTGAACGCCTTGATCGATTCTTACCAAACTCGATACCGAACAACATTGTCCACTAACCTATTTTTGTAGTAAGTTTTTGCTCAATAGCTCAACATTTACGAAAGTTAGACAAATCACACCCTTTTTCGAAAAATTCAAACAACTATAAAATGAGAAACCCGACAAGAGTTACGACCCGACTCGTATGCAAAGTTTCAGGAAGATCAATGAACCCGTCCTCGAGGTATCGCCATTTCAATTTTCGAAGCTCATCAAACTCATACGCACGGTCATTTTTTTTAAACACGATTTTTTTAAGTACTCCGACATCAAAATATCGAGAAAAAAAACTTTTTCACCACAACAAGGCGTTCTTTACCAGGAAACAAAGAGCCTGACAACTGTACAACGAATTACTAACCAAACATTTTGGCGAATATCCGTCACTACAAAATTCAGAAAAATACGACATCGACGTACTAGTAGAATTAGTACTAAAGAAAAGTACTAAAGATAACAATCCGACGCGCCGCAGATTGAGAAATGCCAAAGATATCGGTAATATAGATATATCGGTTCACAAAAACACTTAACGGATCAGTCTAAAATCAAATTTAACTATGGATGCGTTGTTGATCGCTCGCTGCGCTCGCTCCCGTATTCGGGTTCGTCGAAGTGGGTGTGACCTGTTGGGGACACACTATTAACTTCCCGATTCGTCTATTCCGCATAGGAATTCATTAGGAATCGTTAGAAAAGAGTGGTATCAAAATAATATTATTGCGGGGTGATCATCTAGGTGGTAAAACGGAGCGTATTCTATTGTTCTGTTTGTCTAGTTTTTCTATATCGCTACTATTGAAAAATTCTGCATCTTTTCCATACGGAATTTTTCAATAATTTGTGTTTAATCGTTCATTGAAATTTTCTACAAAAAATGTTGTACAGATTTTTCTTGAAAACCAGAAAAACCGCTAAACCAATTTTATCCAAAATATAATCAGGTCTAAGTTACGCGAAGACGCTTCGATTCCGACGTCACTGACCTCAATCGCATCATTCGTTCGTGAGAAATCGTGAACCAAAATTTTGAGGACACACGCAACAATGCACACACACGCGCACGCGCACGCACATACATACATCGAGTTAACAATGGGTAAAAATGAATGTGGACATCTTGAAATGTCAACATTTGATAAATAATCGATTATTGATTTTCGGGGTGATTAATATAACTTCCCTGTATCGGGAAGTTAAAAAATGCAGGGCACAAAAAAAAATAGCAAAGCGCACAATAAAAGAGAGTAAATCACATTTGTCCAAACCCTATACAGACTCGGTTATCAGCTACACGCCTACTGATCAAGTCCGATGGGCGATGAAGCGTTTTGAAGGACGTAGGCAGACAGCTTTTTACCGTCATTGAAGAATTCCGAAAACGATCTTTGCAACTACTCCCGAGAAAGTTTGACTCATAGCTGATGGCATTCACCACGAACTCCAGTGACAAATTACACTTCTCAATTCCTGAACTTTATGAAGAACGTCGAATCTATGCCTGAGGAGGTTGACACATACTAGACTCAACCAACAATTAACGTAAATCTACCTACTCACAGTTGCTTATAGAAGCATTAAGAGTAAGCCTCTCACTCTGTAAACACTCTAGCCCCGTCCCTGACAGCTTACCAGCTATTCTCATTCAGCACTTCCCCGAAATTGGTATCAAGTTCCTTTCCAAGGTTGATAATGATATTTGGACACCCCACACTTTCCCTAGCGCGTAACTACTAGCCACGATATTTCCTGTAGCAAAATCCGATAAAGAGCACACTGTGCAGACAAACTCCCACCCAATCTTTCTCACCTGTAAGCTCTAAGATTTAAATAATGATGGTTAAACGAAGATTAAAATGAGTACTCGAACAGAAAAACTGTCTCTGTCCTTACCAGAATGGGTTCCGGCAACTTCGCTTGGACACTGATCATCTCGTCCGACTAGAAGTCAACATCTGCGAGTCCCTTGCAAATAATCTCCACTTCATAGCGGTATCCGTTAACATAGAAAAAGTTTACAAAATACTTTAGAAAGACAGAACCGTAAAACGTCAGAAGATACGTAAACCAAAAACTATTATAAGGAAAGGACAATACAAGTCAGGATAGGAAGTTATCATTCGAATATTACCAAGATGGTGTTGCGCAAGGGCCGGTTATTATTGTAACATTGTTTCTTATCGTATTAAACAATTTCCTGGATCCTGTGAAGCGTTGATATAAACATAGGTAGTACTCAAAAATGACTGCAAGATTTATTACAAAGATAAATTGGAGTGTAAAACAAGATTTCAATTTATCCTAATCGAAATCAGAATTCATAGTCTTGACCAAAACAACGTCATCATTCCAACCAGTATTCAAATAAACTCTCGAATCCAACAATCTCCGAAGGTCATACACTCCGAGAAATCTAGGATTGATATTCAACCCGACATTATTATGGCGTTCGGGCATATCAAGACTTTAAAAGTGCAATCTAAACAAAGAAACAAATTTAACAAAAAACTCTTTCCTCAAAAAATAAGGGTGCCGATCGCGTGTTACTAATCAATTCCATGGGGATGCCGGAGATGCGGAGTAACCTGTAAGAATCAAGAAATTATCTGCAACTTACCAAAGGCCTTTTCGATTTTTACTTGCGAAACGTTCGCAATCCTTCAAGTGCTGAATTTCATGAAAAACACGATTGTGCGGCAAGCCGCTATTCTCACAGGCTCGAAGTGTACTCCAAATTCCCTGTCAAACAGCACAACCACATGTTATTATATCCAAGCCATTCAAAAAACGATCGACGATTTACAATGAAAGCATCAAGAACCGATACACATACAGACTCAGTCCCATATGGGTACTTCTCAAAACTAAAAAGCTGACATAGCCACCAAAAAATCACATCCGCAGGAGTAATCCATAAATTAAAAAAGTTAATAGCAAAAGCTATCCATTTGAAATGGTATTCCAGCTAGTCTACCGGCCCTTTAACGAAACTTCATCAAGTATCAGAAACAACATCTGCGATAAGCCTCTCCGGACACCATCAACCGCAGAGATCAGAGCATCCTGACCAGACTAAGTATTGGTCATTCGCACTACACTCACATTTACTTGTTTGACCCCCCCCCCCGAACCTTTGTGCTCGCGATGCCAAATGCCACCAACGGTCGAATACTTAATGATCGGCTGTTCCACGCAATAAGAATTTCGTAAAAGTGTGGCCAAACATTCATCCCTGAAAGAGTACCTAAGCAACAAATAATTATTTGGACAAATGCTCGCATACTGTAAAAGTATATAAAACTATTACATGACGAACTTTAATGAAAACCACAGACATGCGATCTTTTTTTCAATTTTTTATTAGATTGTTAATATTTATTATTTATAATTTGGTAATTTAATAATGTAAATGCAATTTAATTTGTTTTACTATGATTCATTATTCGATTACGTACGGCCAGGTAGGTTTCGATTGTCAGGTGTTGAAATTTCTTCAGCAAGAGGGCCATTCGTATGAATGTATTCTCGCGTATGCATGCGTGCATATTAGCGTATGTTAACGTGTGTACGTGCATGTACACGCATGCGTTACCGTGTGGTATAAAAAAGATTCGAAGAGCAGGTTATTGACGTACAATCCATACATTGTCACTTTTATAATATTGTATTACAATAAAAAAAAATTAGTTAGAAATACTAAACACACTCGTGGTATTACGCATCAACTTAAAAATTATAATAATGCGAATATGATAATAAAAAAAACAAGTGTTCTCAGTATTCATCACCATTTCGCTGTTGTTTTTCTAAATAAAACATACTTCGTTTCATTTCATTTTATTTCATTTCATTTCATTATTATTATTGTTTCTATAGATTTTATAAAGCAATGAATATATTACTGAAGTACTGCACAGTAATTTACTGTACAGATTCACATATAAATAAGAGATGTGATTGCGGTATTGCAAGGAGGGTTGTAGGGAAACTGAGGGAAGAACGATCCTTGACTGTCAAGACCTCTCGTTATATCGATAATTTGAATATTCCGGTAAATCCCGAAGGTATACTATATACAAGTAGTAGTATGGTATATATAAGGCGGTTTGTCGGTCCGACAACTATCCACTTTATACTGTGCGATCGCGGCCACTTCCACTGCTTCTGTTCGCTGTATCGTCTTCTTCCTTTTCCTCTTTGCTCCTTCATCCCGCATGTTCTCGTACCCACTTGGTCGAAGCTCCGCGCAAAGGCTCTTCGAGTGAAGATTATTATTCATGACGTCGTATCCTATTACAAGAACGCATGCAACATCGTATTACTATCGTCGACCACGAGCTCTCTTTCTCTTTCTCATTCTCTCTCTCTCTCTCTCTCTCTCTCTCTCTCTCTCTCTCTCTCTCTCTCCCTTTCTTGCTCACGCTCTATTTTCCTTAGCTGGTCCCTTGAATCCTCAGGGAGAGAGTGGTCCGATCAACTCCTTTCCCTGCGCGATCTTTTTTATCGAAGCAGAGCGTCGAGTAACTCTTACGTAAAAACTTCCTGACCTTCTCCGATAGATCCAATCAGTTTTCCGAAGGACCCTCTCGTTTAGAAAAAGCATTTTATCTCGCGGACCCTCGGACTGTATTGTATTGCTTCTTTATCGAGAAATCTTTGTTTATATGAAAAAATTCTTTAATTCATATTTTATATCAAGATACTTAACATGGTCCAAAACGTCGAAAAAATTCTTCGAAAAGAAACATCGGTGTGCGTTCGTGTGTGGGTATATGTTAAGACTTTGAATATGTCAAATCTTTGTATTAAAATCTCAAGTATTACTCGTACGACCGAACGGAAATTTGGTGTACAAGTAAAGCAGAAATGCTTATTTCTTCAGTAATTTTTTTCTTAAAATCATTACACGGATTGGCATCTCATGACGATTTACATGTTGTGATTTACATGTCTGTAAAATCTCTAACTTCCGCAAATCTTTGACTTTCGAGCTAAATAATTTTTAGAAGTAAATCCATATTCAAGGCCATTTGATATTACATTTGGAGAAAAACCATTAAAACGTTCAGAATTTATGGGATTGTGAATTTTTTATCAAAATGACGTAGACTTTGTGACGCAATCGTTGACCAATTGAACAAAACTTTGTACAGAAAAAGACTAAACACTTATATTCAGTGCTGTTTGATGGTAATTTTGGTCAAGATCGACAGAAAGGTTTCGATTTTATAGCGATTGAAACGAGTTAAAACTTCAGACATGTGCGTAATACTTAAGGATAATTGGTATCAAATTTGATCAAAATCGATAGCGGCATTTCAATCTTATACAACATTAAATATTTATATTGATGATTGCCGAGTCTTCCGACGATAAAAAACCTGTAACTCGTGAATGACTTGATCAACTGATTAAAAACTTATTACATCAGTTATGCAATACACGGAGAGAAAAATTTAAAAAATTAATATTGGTATATACGATTGACAGTCGATGATTTAGAAAAATCACCCGACTGCTGGAATATATAACAATTGCCACGCGAGTATACGAACCATTTCCATATTTGTCTAATAATTTGCATTAAAATTTGTGAAAGGAATTAATACATTTTTTACAACGGGTTTTCCACGGCTTTAGAGTACATTGAATTAAAAAATTTTTTGTTCACTCATTTTTCGTTAAACTTCAGTTCAATTTTTCAAAGAAAGGATGTTAAATAAAACCTTGTATATTGCGTTCTCATTATTATCCGTTTTTTGTACAGTTTTCTCTATGAGTAAGTCGACATTTATCGACATACTGCCCTACAGAAGTGGTTTGTAAAAAAAAAAAGCAAAATAATGAGAAAGTAATGTACAAGGTTTCGTTTGCATCTTTGTTTCAAATAGTTACCGCTCCAATTTCCGAATATTTTGAGACAGCAAAAAAAATTGTGATACCAAATATTCAACTAGATTGAATTTTTTATTTCGATATTGCTTTTTCTTCCAAAAATGAAATATTTGTAGATTGAGAATCACTTGAGCATTCGAAATATAATCGCAAACGCGCTTAAAGAAAAGATAGCTCTTTACCTGTTGCAATTTTTATAGAAATATATTTAAACGATGAGATTTCATAAATTTCTGAATATTACTTTTCAATTTGTGCTCATGGTCATCGTTATGTGCTCCTTGGTGTTTTTTCTTATGTCTGATTGTTCTTACTCTCGCAAATTTGAAGTTATTGAATGTAGCCGGTTGTTACAGTAAATGAAGCTTGGAATATAAAACAAATGCAAATTGCTTTCTCGTTATTCTACACCATGCACAATGCAAAATCGATCAACATACTTCCTCATTGAGATTCCTTTGTAAATGGTGTAAAATAATGAGGAAGCAATTCGCAAGGTTTTACTTTGCACGCTTTTTTCTTTGTCGAATAAATTATTTTATTTCCTGCACGCCCAAACGCTCCCTGTAAAATACTATAATTCACCCTTTGTAATGCAAAAAGAAAATTGAGAATCGGTTCAACCAGTCAAAAGTTATAGTCACTTACTCAGGGAAAAAAAGCAAAAAACCATTTTTTTTGATATTTCGCACTTGCAATGTACTCTATCTCATGTATTTTGTCGCGCTGATAACGAATCTGGCTATAGTTTTGTGATATCTTCAACAGGAACTCAGAAAAACGCAGACAACCGAATTAACCAAAGAATATCTACTTTTCGTTTACTCAATTGGCAATATCTTTAGTTGCGTCTCTAACGGCGACTGCTTCCTCTACGCGTTGCCTTTAAAATGAATAAAGGTTCCCAATAAATCTATTCTCATGCATCTATGACGATTGCACAAATTTTTGCAGACAATCGATTTTCGAAATGTTTAAGTAACCGTCTTTTAGAGGAAATATACACCAGCTCTCGTAGTCTGAAAAATCGAGATATCGGAATGAGCAGAGTCACGTTTCGTTCGTTAATGTGTACCCTTTCGAGTGCAAAAAGAATATTGGGAATCGAAAATTGAGACTTTAACTATCAGCTATCAGAAGATATCTGCCAAATTACGAGTAATGTATACTCCCAAAAGCTGAGATACAAATTGTTAAATTAATATTTACATCACTCACTGGAACGTGCACATATGGTTCTCGGGATATATTGCTTGTAACTTTGCATATATCTTATATTGGATGTATAGAGATATTCAAAAAATCACCAGTCAATGCACACCCCCAGAACCATGCGTGCACATCCCCAGCTGCGGCTGATCGGTGTAAATGTTTATTCAACAATTTATATCTCAACTCCTGGGGGTATACATTGCTTGTAACTTGACAGATAAATTGTATTAAATGTTAAGAGGAATATAAAAAATGTCCAATCAATGTACACCACGAGAACCATTTATGCAGATCGGAGACTTCGTCGAATGTTCCTATGGAAATAGTCGTGCGCTCTGCGAGTGCGACTGCGCGTGAAAACAACTGCGCGCCCGGCGAACTATTTGTTGAACTGCCTGATAGTTTCAACCACATCAAAAACATGTTGTTTTCTGAATTTTTATAGTTTTTCTTTATTTTTCAGACATTCATTTTTTACGTGATAATTCCTGGAGCAAACCATAACGAAACTCTCGTAACGAATATACTATTCGGTGAAAAACACTTGGAATAACCAATCGTCTTCACTGTCTCGCAATTAGAAACCTGCCCCTTGGGAGAGAAAAAAGAAAAAGAGAGATGCCAAATGAAAAAAGAGAAATGTCAGTGAAAGCGCACTTCACCCCTCACCGTCGTAGCCCATTCCCGTAGAATCTCCGCAGACTCTCTTGACATGAAGTAGTCGCACGCTCGTTTCCGAGTTTCCATTTCCATTGCAGATCGCGCTATTCCCACTTCGCTCTCGACTTTGCAGTGACGAAGCTCGTAGTTCCGCGAACGTAGAATAATCAGAGTGTGGAAAGCGAGAGAACGAACGAAACTGTATAGAATAGTAGATAAAGGTAACGACGGAGGAGAAGAATGTATAGTTGATAAATCCCCCGAGCAGGGATCGTTTTGATTTCAAGAAAATCGAAATGTGAGCTCGCAGGAAACTTTAATGACGTTTCTTATTTGCTTGTTTGGTTCAATATTCTTCGTTTCTAAATCGCTGTCTTCCTTCCTAGGTTTTACCTTTTTTTTTTCGTCTCCAATTGTGGGAGATTTTTCATGATTATGGCTACGTATTAGCACGATTCAATTATCAACAGCTTTTTTGTTGCGTCTTTTGGTGACAATTTTTCTATCGTTTTCAATGTCAGGATATTTAAAATAGTGTTAAATTTACAGAAAAATAGTTCAGACAATACGTCCGTATGCGTGCGAGTACGCGCGCGCTTGTCTGCGTATGTACGCGGCTTTCAAAAGCTAGACGTCGAAAACTCAAGAATTACTGGAGCAATTTAGCTAATATTTGACACACACGTAAAGCAGTAACCCTCTTAAAATCATTATATTTTTTGTTATAATGTATGCAGACATTTATATTTTACGCCATTTTAATTTTTTCGAATATAGTCTGTAAGCTCCAAATTTTGAAAATATTGTATCAATCACGCTAAATCGATCTTCATAAATGAAGTGATTTTTAAGAACGTTTGCTTTTACACTTGAGCAGAATCTGCAAAGAGTTTCAGATTCGATAGGACTGCATTTTTTTTTTCATTTCCGACTGGTCCAACTTCTGAAAATGAAAACTTAACGAAATACAAATGTATGCATGCACATAATAACATTAATAGATATTTGGTACAACATTTAGTCAAATTCAATTAAAGGGTTTGATAGTTATAACATATTGAATTTTTTAACTCAATTTCGCTATCAATTACAAAAATAAAAGACCCAGATTGAGAATCAGGTTATCAATAAAGCTGACATTAAAATATATATAAATGTTAAGGTTTTATGGTATATTGATTTTTTGCACTCGATAGCTCTAATTTTCAAAACTTTAGACTAAAATTTGTAGAAAATACTGAAGAACTAACAACCGTCAAATGTTGAATAAAAAAAAATCAAAGTAGAATTGTACACTCTGCTTCTTCAGTATTTTGGTCTATCGTCCACAAAGCTTCCTCCACGAACTAAAGTAGATCAACGGACTTGCTCAAAAAGGAGGCTGTGTAGTTAACAAACAAAAATAATAAGGAAGCAACGTGCAGGGTTCTACTTTGTTTTATTTAATATTAAATGTACCCAAAAATTATTAAATTGATTTATTCAATGACTTTGTCCTTGTTCCTTGAATTTTCTCTTTCCCTCTGTAGTCCTGTGACTATGCAATTTGTTTAAAAGTCCTGCCTGTTGAAAGTCAACCACGGGAGAGATCCTATTCGTTTCGTCGAGAAACGAGAGAGGTTTGGTCTGGATGTACGGTGAAGGCGTACAAAGGGGAGAGAGTCGATCCAATCGTTGGCGATTTTCTCAAATGTTGCCGTGGGCTTTCCTCGGAACAAGGGTGGTGGTAGCGGTGAGACATTGTGAAGGAAACCTCTGCCCCCCGGCCAAGTCCTCGAAGAACCGAAGGGTATGAGAAGTAGACGCCAAGCGAGAAGGTGGCGAAAGCTTTTCCGGTTGGTCTGGGTCACAGTAAATAAATAGAGACAAGCCGCGCTGGACGACCCGGTTTTAAGGACGGAAGCTTTCGCCTTCGTCTTCTGCTTCTACTTTTACCGAATCTGTTGCAGTTGGTGGTGGACTCTCTTGCCGGGGTGAAATAAATGAAAGGAGAGGAAGCTCGAGAAATGAGAGAATTCTAGCCTAGCCCGGAGGAGGTTTCGTTTCTCAACTCCCGCAGCGACACAATCGCACTGCGAGATTCCGAACACTGAAATTTTATATCCAATCAGCAGAGCTTGAATCCCTTCAAGACTTTGAATTTTCTTCGTCCTTGTCACTTCGTTAATTCTTCGGTAGGATCTATGCGAATGTCGAAGAGAATGGAAATTTTCTTCTACCCATTCCCCTCGAGCCTCGTTAATAAATCTTCGATCAAGCTCATATTCACCGCACTATTCATTAGGGTTACCTAATGAATAATTGTCGGGATCTTTGTGTTTATATTCTGTGAGTTGTGTACTACTACACAGGTGTAAATGAAGGAGGTAAAGTAGCGTACCCCATCTTGCCCGGCCTCATCGTTTTCATAACAATTCCTACAAAGCTCACGTGTAAACACCTGTGAAAACAAGGAGGTAATCGTAGCAAGTCGAAGGGTCTCTATTATTAGTCGAGTAGTCACAGAGGAGGTGGTTCGTAACACCCGGAGCTTGCTGCACAGATTTTCAGACGTCTTTCCCCACGGTCAATATTATCCTTTGGAACTGAGGTTCCCACGTTAGTCGAAGCTTTTCGCTCCTCTCCGTTTACCATCCGAAAGCTTTCCAAGCTTTACCAACTTCCTTCTTCCACTCTCATTCTCTGTAAAGTTTCCGACCAATCGTTCGATCTTTAAATTTAAATCGAATTTAAATGAAATATACGAGCAACTCTTTCACTTTCGAGTCTGATTGAAAGCTTGGCGAAACAGAACTGAGCATGCATAGTACGACTCTTTCGAGAGAAAACAATAGCAAGGATCACCAAAAGAGGTTCTCATAATCCCCCGGAGTCTTTTATCGCTTCGAGGGCAGAGACTCTCATTCTTTCTTTTCTGTTTTCCTTTCTCGGTGCAGGGGTTGTAGGGCTGTGTGCGTTTTTTTCTTCTTCCTCTTCTCCTCCAAATGCTCAATGACCGAGGGTGCGGCTTCTTATCTTGCGGTGGAAAGAAGCTGGGTACCTCGCGTTCATTCGGTTGATGGGCTCGTTAGGCGAACCTATCTCGGTTCCTCATGCTGTTTCTAGACTCAGGTAAAAGAGCTTGCTCGCCTGCGGAGGAGAGATCATCCAGCTGCCAGCCAACATATTCTCCCAAGGCTTTGCTTATTTTCTTTTGCTTCGAAAGCTCATCGACCTAGCGAACGTTATTCCTTCATTACGTGGAATGAATGCAAAATTTACGATTACTCCGCACTATTTCAATGTCGGATGACTTGTAGATATAGCATCTCTCACATCAAAAGTAAGTCAGAATGTTTGTTTTCAACTCCAATTATTCGCTCAACTACTTTCCATTTCTTCGCGACCATATAATCGTCAGGAAGTGCTCTGACTGTTCTGCGCTGGTACAGATCTTTCTCAGTAGAACTGGCGGGTCGAATGTCTTGACGATTCTCGAGGATTGCGCACCCGTGGCATTCTGTCTTTCTTTCTTCGCGAGCCAAAGTGGTCTCGAGTCAATCGACGAGATTTGAATCTTACCAAGTGGAAGGATCTCCCCGATCGCGATGAAGGCCGGGAGGGGAGGGGGTAGAGAGCTATAGACTAAGGGTGGAAGGAAGAGAAAAAAAAACGACTTAGGGGGGTTTTTATGGCGAACAACTGGACGAAGGCCACAGATGGAATAGGAACTTGGAAAAGCTATTGAAGGACAACGCGGGATGTTGCGGGATAAAAAGAAGATAAAGAGAAGAGACGCTTACTAAGTGAGAGTGGATCGTCGTAAAAGAAACGAAACTACCCTCTCCTTATGCCTTTATCTCTTCCTCCATCTCCTTTGCTAACGTGAATGAATCGAATTCACGTCCCTCAAGCTTGGTAAAGCGATCGTACCCTGTGAGGTTTCTTCCCTCGGGATACCCACCCCTGAATTACTGACCATTAGATGACTAAGATTGTTAAGATTGCGGACGAGGAAGAGAGACGTCCAGCACAGCGTCAATAGATCCTTCCCTGCGCGTCCCTTGTTTCTCGAAATCCCTCAGAAGACTTAGACTAACCGGGATTGGGCTCACGAGGAAATCGAAATTGATTAGCCTATCCAAGAAAGTCTTACTGTCACTGGGAACGCTATTTTAAAACGATGTCTCACGGGATTCAGAAACTGAAGAAACTAGAGTCGTACCAACGTCTTCGAATTACCTTTTTTTCGCTATTGACATATTTTTCAACAGGAATTGATGTCATAAAACCCAATTTCTCAAATATCATCAGTAGATGCGACTTTTCATATGCATCGTCACAGAATTTATAAAATTGTAGAAAAATACTACGTATAACGTTGTCTTCTATTATGTAAGGCAATCAGGAAAGGAGAACATTGTAACACAAGCTACGCTGACAACGATACAAAGATAGCTGTGAGCGAGTGTTCAATCGGATGTCGGAACTACAACAAACTATCCCATTGGCGGTATCAGATGGATGCGAAGCTGCATCACGAGAGGGTCGCAGAACAGGATAGAAGTGGCAAGTGAGAAACTACAGAGATAGAGATAGTAGCACGAGGTAACAGGAAATGGAAATCGATTAGTAGTCGCGCGGGCGAGCGGTCACTTCTCGATGCACCATGCTACATACGCTAGGAAGGAGAACCTTCAAGTACCCGGACAGTACACAGAGCCCCATAGAGTGCATACTGAAAACACAGAGAAAGCAACAGACCGAATGCAGAGCAGAGTTTGTCGTGCCTATTCACCGCTCGTAATCCTAGTACACTCCAACAGTCCCCTTCACATTACTACAAAGTAATTCCCCTTCGCCAGGTCATACAATAGCCTCAATGAACTCACGTACGAAGGTGATTATCGACTGTCTTGATGTTCCTTCATACTAATTTCAAATACCGAAAATAATTTTATTTAAATACCGAAACAGGCTTGGCCGTGGAGCAGGAAAAGTTATGAACATTTAAAATGTTTGAATACTACATTTCAAGGTTATTTATTAATTTTCTTGGGTCTTTTGTTACGTTTTGAGACTTACTCGAGAACAATTTTCCTGATTGCGAATCATAGAAGTTTTTGTCTAAATAAACTTACAAGAGTAACGGAAAAAAACTCAAAGTTACTTCGTTTTTTTCACAAAACATAAAACTGAAGCTGCTTAAAAATAGAGTTGAATTCTTAATCTGCAACAGCGGAGTTGGGAATGAATAAAACGACATTTTTCATTTACGTATTAAATTCTTCGTTTTTCCAATATCAAATAAAGTCAATAAGAGTGCGTAATTTGTGTAGGAATTCTATGGTTATGTAAATATATATTTTACTCTAGTATAGCTGTTTCGAATAGCCGATGGAAATGGAGATAAAGAGGATCGTTTAAGAGCTCGCGATATCGTGCTCCTGCGAGCGTAAACAGACCCAGATGGATTTTCCGCTTGTTCGCAGTAACTACACAAAACGCGAATAAACTGACAGAGGCGAGAGCATTCTATTTCCTCGTAAATCCACCTCGTTCCCATACATTACGGCAAATCAATCTATCGACCAGAGTGCAATCGGCTCGCTGATCATTATATAACTATACACGACATATCAATCGGGATGTGCTAATCACTCGTACGGGGCTGGATTCTGTTCGTTGATGTGTCATTGACGCCTGCGATTGTTCCTCTCTGCTCTGTCGGTGGATGAGGTCTCGGCGTACAATTTACCGATTGCCATATCCCAACATCTTGTGCATTTGCAAATACGCATATACGTATTCACAGAACGGATGAGTCAAGGAAGAGGGAGAATTAATCAACACTTGGCAGTAGGCAGAGAAGGCAGCCTAGACTAGAGGAGGTGCGGTTGGGCTTATTGCTTGAAACGGTCGTGCCTCGCCTTCTCCCTCACTCTCCGACAACGTGATATATAATTCTCTCGCATACACGAGACAACCAGACAACCAGTCAAATCTCCGTGATGCGTCTCGCCGACGTCGTTGTCGTTGGCGACGTCGTGGTTATCCAAAGACTTGTCTCTCTGACTTACTCCGTGTAGGACAGCATTGATAGCCACGTTTCACAGTATTTCTCGGTTCCGTCTCAAGATGTTCTGGATTTGCATCCAGATAATGCACCTGCTCAACTCGCATTATTGTCGACGTCGCTCGTCTTCACTCGTCAACGATTATCTCGACAGCGGAGAGTCCCGCTCGTCAAGATCTATCAGCATTCGTCTGATATCTTGAGTCTAACTTGAGAGGCACAAGCGAACGTGTTGATTACATCGTCGCCGTGCATGCCACATTCATTAATGAAATCGGTGACGAGTCGACAATGAGAATACTTGTGTGTAAACGCAGTTAGTCATTTAGGGGAAGTAGCTAAGAGGTGGAATCCCGAACCGTGCATATAGAGAGGCAATTGGAGAGTGTGAAAATCACAGTTCATTAATTCCAACTTGGTTTTGCAGAGATAGCATAACGCCGACTTGGATATGAAATTCTTGGCAATACGCGACAATGTCTCGGTAAATTAATTAAGTTAACATTACGAAGATGCCATTGACGACAGACATCACAGAGATAGGAAGAGGAGGACGGCAAGAAAAGAAACATGAATAAAAAGGAGAGACAAAAACAGGACGGTGAGTGGAATGAGTGAGATGGGCAAGAACAAGTCTCGTTCAGAAGGAAACTAATTAAGGAGGTCGAAGAGAGAGGGAGAGAGTGAAAGCGAGGTTTCTTCGAGTTTCGATGAGCACATTTTGCGAGAAAAAAAACAGAAAGCACACTGGAGCAATTTCAAAGTCGAATAGTATTCGTTAGGTGAGAATTCATTGCCAGGCCGCGAGGGGTAGTTTCTTGTTACGAACGCGAGGTAACAAACCCTCTGAGAAAACACCCCCTGGGGTAAGTAACGGTCCTCTCGTGCTTATCGGCGATTCGAAGAGGTCGCTTGGAGCTCTTGTGGGCAAGGGTAAAAAGGGTAGCCGATAGTCATCGAAGCTTCGGGAACGGCTCTTAATTAATTCCGGGTGAATCCCAAGGGGGCGAAGAACCACCTCTACATATATTATAAAGTGAGAGCTCTAGGGGTTGCTGCGGTATTCCTTCGTGGTTCTTGGCCACGGAACCAGCCGAGTGAAACGCGACGATAGCCATCTATGCTCGTTTCGTGGTAGGAATCTCGGGAGTGCAGGCTGACTAGTTATTATCTCAGGATGCATATATGCAGTTGGTTTCTTATCCTCACTTAATATCCATTCCCGGAATAATATTTGGTTATTTAAAAACTCACATTTGTACCGGAAAGCGCTACCTGTTTCGGTCAGTTTGAATTTTTAAATCAAGATATAAATGATTGAGATTGATGAACTCAGCGAAATCTCTCTAGAACTCATAATATCCAATTAAGAACAGATAGTACCCGCCCATAGTACCATGAGTATGAGGGAGATCTTTCCTTTCTTTAGATCTGTACCCAATTTAATTTGTTGGTAAAAGCAGTATAATGCTATGAGCTTTCTATTATCCTAAAATTCAACAATTTCTGACAAACTACGTAAACTGGTTTTGGTTATCTAACGAGGTGTGGCATTTCAATTTAACATTATTTTAATGGTTTTTATTACAAATATGGCATGTAAGGCTCCATTTCGTTCCAATTACTTTTGATTCGAATGATATTTAAGTTCCATTCAAATAGTTTTCTATAAATTCTAACAAAAGTCTTTTGAAAGTGTATTAAATATTTATTTTATTCTTTGTGCGAATGAAAATAGTTAAGAAAGGGAACAGTTCTTTCAGTTCAATAATAGTTGTCCCTATTTATAGAAAAAAGTTGCTACGCTATTCAAAAGAGACTTTATATTCGGTTATAGTTCGACATTCAAACCGCTCTTGAGTTAGTAGTTGCACGTAAGAGATCATGGCCCCGGGAGCTTGTGATTTTGTTTTGGTAGGAAGGCTTTTGCCCTCCCTTTAGTTTGGAATCTCGGCGGGGGAAGGCTATGTTTGGATAGCAGACCTTGGGAGGGTTGGCAGCGTAATGCTGAGTTGGAGGCTCCAAAGACGGAAACTGCGTGTGTACGAGGGAGGAAGAGCTAAAGACCGAGCGTGGGTGAATGCGCTCGAACGGCGCCTGGTTAGCTCCTGTTCCTCCGCTGTTGGTACTCGCAGACTCTCCGCTTCTCGGGTATGGAACCCGAAGAGAGCCTGGCTGGCGCCAGTTACACGCGAGAGGAGCAGACAGAGAGACGCCAACATCACTTCCCCCTCGTCGTAACTGTGGCGCCAGATATTCTACACGCAGCACCCTCGTCTCCTCGTTCTTCACCGTGGGATGCTGGGAAATGCAGCTTCGTACAGTCCTACCAAAGATATTCCGTGTGTGCAACTCTTAGGTATTATGCTTGATTTTTCCCCGTGAATTCCAGTATTTCCCCTTTGGATAAAAATTCATTCTCCACTTGGTGGAACTTTGTTCTTTTTTTTTACTTCACGGTAGAGGTCGCGCAACGTTCAAGTCATCATTTACTTTGCGAACTGAAGCTGCGTATTGGCACGTTCCCATCTCATAGTCAGAGGCGCAACCCTCGGTTGCACTTGGCGATGGAAAACGTTCAAATAAATTGGCGCTTGGGTCTCCGCAATGAGCGCGACAACGACACGTTGACGGTAGCAGAAACGATGCCCCGTAAAGGGAAACTGAGGAAGTAAGAGCGGAAGTGCTTGATCCTGATTGTCTGTTCCCATTTACACTTCTGTCTTGGTTCGCTCATAGCTACATAGCTGCACTGCTATTGCTTTGTTTTCTGTTACAGTCTGTCTGTACTAAATTCTTTCACTTTCTACATCCAATCAACTCTTGTGTCATCTACAAATATTAAAGGTAAACGATACAATCATTGGTCTTTTTTAACACAAGCCCTAGGTAAATCCTCTGGATATTTTTATTGCTTTACGAAATTCTTTGCAGCTGTATTTGGGATTTTAACATAGGACGACTGCTTTTGAATGGAGATTTTAATGGGATAACGCTCGTATCTCTTACGTGAATATTCTAGAAATTATTATTCATCCCCTTAACAATATACATATTTAACTTGTCACATGTATATGTCGTCAGATTTTCTTCTCTGCAAGGCTAATATTATCGAAATCAAATTATTATGATATTAAATTATGTTTGATACCATCAAATAGCTACCTTGCTTATAGAATGACTGAAATCCCATTGAATCGGCTTCAATTGGTTTTAATGCGGTTCTTTGTCTGTTTAATTGGTTTCAATGGTATTTTCTAAGAAGATTACAAAGCAGAACCTTGCACAGTGCTCCCTTATTATGTCCCACCTGTTTTAAAGCTAACTCTATAAGGAAATATGAGATGCACTTCATCCTTTCTCGTCTTTTATCCTAAAAGTCAACTGGTTTAGTCAAGCTTGCATTACAGTTTTTGTTACCAACCGAGAGATAGTACATCATCTTAAGACAGTGTATAAAATAAATTCCTTCTAATTTATGTAATTCTGTAAAATACTTTGTAAAGCATTCTTTAATTTTATTCCTTTCAAAATAGATATTTTTTGCTTAATTTCGTAACTCTGTTATATTTTCCAGAAAATGCTAAATGTCATGAAATTTGTAAGCGTCCATCGATTTATATCATATTCGAATTACAAACTATCTGCTCGATAGCTCATGACTTGGTATACTTCATTGTAATTTTTCGTTCAATGTGAAAAATTCAAAATCTCATAAAGTAAAAACTGTTCGATAAATTCTAGATAAATTCAATATCGATCATCTATCCATATTAGTCTATCTGTGTAGAATTTCTTAACCAAATAGTTAAAAAATTATGAGCGATATCGTGCGAAGAGACATTTTTAACCAAATTCAAAACCGCGTAAAATTTTAATGATCGCACATATTTTGCTGAAATATGAATCGAATAACATGAGTGATAAAATTAAACTTGAATAGCCCAAGGCATTCTCGAGTTATAGGTTTTTAAGGAGAGGCGAAATATCCATCAGTTTTAAATAGATAGAATTAGTATGGCGCTCACGACGTAGTGAGAGAAAAGCAGCACATCTGTGTAAGTATGGAGGTTTCGCTTCACCTTAAGGCGAGACGAAACCTCTGTACTTCACCTATGAGTGCGAAAGAGATAGGCTAGCATGGCGCTCACGGCGGAGTGAAAGAGAAACAACACATCTGTGTTAGTGTGGAGGTTTCACCTCGCCTTAATTCTTCTAACCTGACACACATACACGCACACATACACGAGCAGGCGCACGTCCAGACATTTTTTTATAAATGTGACTTTTGGAGATATTGGAAGATTCTGAAAATGTTGACATGAAAATCTCGAAAAAAAATATCACCAAAACAAAGTTTCTCTATGAGGAGTAAAATTTTTTTTTTTTTATCCAAAACCAACTCTATGAGGAAGTGCATTGACCAATTTTGCCTTTCTCATAGAGGAAAAGTGGAAAATAATAAAGAAGCAAGTTGGATGATTCTACTTTGCATACTTTTTTAAAAAATGTCGAAACTAAACGACTATAACGAAAATCTAAAATTTCATTGCCTGAATACATTGTAACAAAAATTGTAACCAATAACGTGATCTTACTGCGTAACAAATTTTTTGATCAATCGTTCAGTTATTTAGGGGTTGCGGACTTTTAATTTTTGTAAGCCTCGGCAATCGTGAACAAAAAAAATACAATATTCTATAAAATTCGAATGCCTCTATCGATTTTTACTGAATTTTATACCATATATCCATAAACGTTACTACGTCAAATGTTTCGAAAGTGGAAGCGGTTGAAACTTAAAAAGTTCAAATTGCTATAAAACCTTATCCCTTCTACCAATTTTAGCCAAATCGAACATCTAACACTTCTGAATATCGGTCCGCATCTACAGAATATTTTTATTCAATGAATCAAGGTTTACGCGAGTTAGAACGACGTCACTTTTTGGTAATATTCAAAATTTCATAAAATCCCAATGCTTTTCCGAACTTTTACCTAACATTACGATTAAACAATCGGGACAGTCACGACTTTATAAAATGATATTATAATGTCCGTAATTTTGGATTGGAATAGAAATTACCATCATTTTGTATCTCGATAGATACAAGAATCAAAATTTACGGTTTATTGATCGCAACGATTAGGATTTGAAGAAATGATAATTATTTTCCATACTGAATTCAAAATAAAAATTGCGACGTTAGTTGACGGTTTCTCAAAGCGACCGTCACTTTGACATCATTACGAATGGCTCTTAATATGAAAACAATTGTGTACGAGGACATTGTGTATGAATGACGAAGTGGGTTTTGAGCAGTCGCTTGTCGTCGCCCGCTGTACACACGCTTCCCTGTAAACTCGCAACTCTTCCAACGACTCTTCAGTCTCGTACACAAGAGTCCAGACTCGTTAGAACTAACTCTTACCCGCTGAGGGTACTCGATTCGTTGTAATTATCGCAATACATTTTTTCTCCACCAGTCAAGTATCTTTTTTCCGTTAGTTTTCGTCGAGCATGCGATAAATCTTTTTTTTAAAACCGTTCGGAAGGGATGAAACGTGACTTTTACGAATTTAATAAAAAATTTATCAACTTCCTCTTGACGGAGTAAACAGCGTACTGAGTGTTTAACGAGGAGGCGAAGGGCACGTGAAGCTAAATTTGAGGCGGCAGCCGGAGTCACTCGTCAATTATAAAGAGCTTTCCAACATCGGTATGAATTTCATCCCATTAAGGCTGTTGTTGCACCGAAGTGAGACGTGACTGAGTGAAATTTCACTCGTTGTGTTATGAATATTCGTTAAATGAAGTATGAAATACTTCAGCGATCGAATGCTTTAATCTTCACTTATGCTTCTATGGTTATTTATTTATTTCTTCAAGAACATAATCTTTCGTGTGGTCATTGGCTAGACCAGTTATCGTTGTGCTTCGAATGTCATATTTTCATATCCAGGGCACTTGTGATAATTACCCATAGAAATAAGTCATAGAAGTATTCGAGTAAACATATATTGCAAATACTTTTCAAATTGAATAACTGTTAATAATAATAAAACAAATAATGAACATTTAAAAATATTAATTATCTCAAATTGCTTTTGTTTGCTTGAGAAATAGTGAATGACTCGTCGCTTTGAAATAATTATTCATCGTTATTCGATCATAAATATATTTTTGATAATTTTTTATTCAAATAATATCCACTCCTGTCTTGTAGTGAACTGGAAGTAGGTAAAAAATCGAAAGCAATTAAAAAATGATTACAGCATTAATTTCATTAAATGAAAAGGACGATTCGTACCTTTGGACTTTAGAGAGAGGGTGCGTAACCCAGTTACAACATACGACGATGTGAGAAATAAGACAGAAAAGAAAAAAACACTATCGATTTTCACTTAGCGGAGGCAACTCTGCTCGTCCCTCTTATATTTATACGAGTTATCTTACTCTGTCATTTGGGAGTCTCAGGAGCGTTATAGAGGAGCAAGCCTTCCGTAGGCACTTCATCCCCTAACCTGAAGGTTTGCGAGGGTGGAGGTTGAATCGTTCACACGCCTTTATCGCTCTGTCTTATCACGCAGTTATTTATTATTGCGAAAAGTGCGAGCGCGGTCCATGTGCTGATGCCACCCGACGACCCATTAAAATTCCATTTCTTAAGGACGGTACATACTCCCTGCGAGCTTGCTTGAAATAAGCAGCCAACGATGTGTCGAGACGTACTAAATCGATTTCGTATCGAATTCACCTTCATTTATAATAGTTAGTGTCTCACCGGAGTTTGTACGCAAAGAAAACATTTACTTGGTATGCGCTGTGACCAATTTTGTTGGCTATTCCTAGAGACGGGGGAGGAGAGGGGTAAAAGAAACACCGAGACAATCAAATAAAATTATTATTATGTACCGCTCTTCATGTTGCGCTTCGCGTTCACAAAATCACACTTGACAAAGAGGTGTTTCATTATAACAAGTCGATGCTACTAAAAAGAATAACAAAATAAAAAGATGTTTCCAATTTACGATTAACAAAGATTAAGGTTAGTTATGATATTCGTTAGTCGCTGTGAGGCAGCGACGCCGTCGTAGATTCTTCACTTTTATGGCCAGATCAACACACAAAACGTGCGGGGAAGAGGGTTACGGAGCTCACGGAGGGTAAGATCGCGAAAAACTTAGGCTGTTAATAATTACTTAATACGATTGGGTCTGCCGTACTTAGCTGTACGTTAAGCATTTAATTGCTAGTTAACATGACGAATAAATGTATGCATGTAGTGTGTGAGGATTAATTCCGTTTCATCGATACGGAACGCGAGGTCGCCGGTCGATCGATAAAAGGGGTTAAGGTGTCAGACTCACTCGGTACGGTATTCGATAATCGAACGGTCCTCGTTCAATCAACAAATTAGCACAATAACGAAGTTATCGTATATAGCTTTTCGTACCTCTGTGTCACTTCGCCAGCTAGATACAGAGTGGCAAAAAATGGCGACTTCTACTCCATCGATCTTCGTTACTTAGATCCCCCATTACTTCTGGCACCGCCGCGCTGTCACTGATCAGGCCAGATACGATCCCCAGAAATATAAGGTCAGGATACGGTTGTACTAGTTTTTTCTTCTCCTTGCACAAAAAAAGTGATAGTCTACATTTCCTGCACTAGATAGAGACATTCCTACTTAAACACCACCTAAGCAAAAAATGTATATTACGCGTAGGAACGATGGCTTGACGTTGCTTCAATCCAAAACACTTTGGAATTAAATAAAAACAGTCTGCAGTGTTCGTAGATGTTATTTTTATCAAGATTTGAAGCAACGTTCCCACTAAAATTTCCACTACTCGAAAGATTATACTTTTGTAGGGACTATGACGCGAAGTCACTTCAACCTGAAAAATATTTGATATGAAAAAAAAACGGTAGTATTACAAACTATTTCAGGCAAGACCGATAGACTTATATATGTAGTTTCTTTTTCTTGTTAGAGAAGCGTTCCCAGTCAAATCTCACATACGCAAATAATGAAACACGCGTAGGATGCATGACTCAGAGTTATAGATGTGCTTTCCACTCAGAACAAAAACAATGTTTCTACTCAAATTAAAGAATGGAAGCAATTCAACTTTTGTTGAGAGCATGTCTTGAAGTTCCTTCAACACAAAATAACATTCGAAATAAAAAAAAGTATATCTTACATTTCAATAGATGTTGGACAAGTGTTTTAGAGAAATAACTGAGGGTTTCCGATTGAAATCTCAAATACGCATGCGACTCAAGTTTCTTGAGGACCATGATTCGACATTGTTTCAACCAATAACGTATATACAGTACGGAATATACTAAATTGGAAGATTTTTAGTATCGTTATTCGTTAAATTTCTGATTGAATCAGTATTTATATGGACATATTATTTAAGGAAGTTACTGAACTTTATTCCACTGAAGCTCTAATGTTTCTCAGACCACTGGCCAGCAATCCAAGAAACATCAGGCCCTGTAAACATTTTTTGCTATACGATTTATTTATTGGTTCATTACTTAGCACCAGTTCAGGTAAGATATGCTCCAATGGCGTCGTATGTATTCTGCTTCGTTCCACTAGTTAACTTGCAGATAGTCACAGTCGGTGATCGCCGCCATCGTGCCTCCGACCTAGCCATCCAGGCTTTTACGAGTACCAATCCGCGATTGTAGGATCCTCTTCTGTGGTGAATTCGGTTTACGCAAATCTATATGGGACTGCGCATGGCTAAGAGTACGACTACGAGAGATGGAAAACTTATTGTGATTGTGCCTCCGAGTGCTGACGAGCAATCTTTGGACCAGGTCACATTGCATAAAAATATTATGCGGATGTTTCATGCTATTCTCTCATATCTCAATCGGCAATGTTTTCTAATGGTTAATCTCTCGCTATTTCTTGCTACGCATCTCACATTGTCACGATGGTGGTGCTGGAAATGATATATAAGTCGCGCACATGTGCCAAGCATTACGTGCCGAGCGCATGCGTTATAGATCTGCGGTCGTTAGTACCGGATCAGTGGTCGAACGAATCATGCAGCCCGGACCACCCGAAATGGGAGTTAGCTACGCGCATGCGCAATCGCTAAGTATTGACTACAGCCGGCGCAATAGTTGAACCGTCGGTGTAGCGCTTAGCTCGTTCACTATAGAGATATAGAAATTCACTATAGAAAATCGTAACGGTACGATTTTCATGGTGGGTTGATAAAATATTACGACATGGTGAGTAGATCCAATGAATAAAACAAACTATCAAAAATAAAAGTTTCTACAACGCTGTTACTTGTTTTTTGGGTATAAACCAAACGAAAAAGTGCATCTTGAGAAATTAGCACGAATCGGTATATCTATTTCAAAATAATTTGCTATTCGTGGTTTCATATTTTCATAAAACATGTGGGTAATGCAGATTATACCTCATTGCCGACGGCTGGTCTGCCAAAGTATGTGAAAATAATTTTAATAAATAGGAGCATTGACTCGGAATTTATAACATGCCTGACCGAATTCGAAGTTTTCTACTGTTCCTCGAAATTAGACTTTGCACGTATTCTCCTCGCGTTTTACGATCAGTCCCACATTTGTACAGGGTGCGCCATCTCAATCTGGTCGATGGAAGTATTGAATAACTTAGAGAATTTTCAACAGATTTCACAAAGTCGTATTTTTTTATTAAATTTGATTCATTACAATTTATTTTGATTAGTTTCCAAAAACCACATCGATCAAATGTCCGCCTTTATTACTGAGACAAAAATGAGCTCTTTTTCGGCATTTTCCATTGTATTTGCCAGCGTCTCGGGCGATATCGCTGCGATTTCGGCTCGAATGTTGTTTTTTAGCTCCTCTATGGTCTTCGGCTTGTTGGCATAGACTTTACTTTTCAAAAATCCCCACAAGAAGAAGTCCGGTGCAGTCAAATCCGGCGATCTTGGTGGCCAGTCAATATCACCTTTCTTTGATATCACACGTCCTGGGAACTTCCAACGCAAATAGTCCATTGTTGAGCGCGCAGTGTGACATGTCGCACCATCTTGTTGGAACCAAAATTTCTTAAGACTTTTTTCACGCATTTGTGGTAAAACAAAGTGTGCCAACATCCACCGATATCGATCCCCATTGACAGTCTCACCAGCTCTGAAGAAAAATGGTCCAATGGTGGTTTTTGAGCAAACACCGGCCCAAACCGTCACTTTCTCATCGTGCAATGGAGTTTCGTGAATAATATGAGGATTATCGGTGCCCCACATGCGACAGTTTTGTTTGTTGACAGCGCCAGAGAGGGTGAAATGAGCCTCGTCGGTCATCAGAATTCGCTCCCAAAAATCCGGCTCAGCTTCCTTCATTCGACTAACATTATTAGCGTAAGCCAAGCGCGTTCTTTCGGCGTATAGCGATACATGATTAAAATTGTACTGAAATAACCTATACGAAACGTGTTGTACGACGCTGGTCGGTTAAAATCTGTCAGAGTTATTCAATACTTCCATCGACCAGATTGAGATGGCGCACCCTGTAGCTTACGATAATTCGAGAATACTATGCGCGCGCCTGTTGAAAACATCGAACCTCTGTACGAGTACACTAAGAAGAAGTATCGAGGTTGGTGGTTGCAAAGGGTGAGGTGACCAGAAATCCTGGGCGCGGATAACTCTGGAAGCGAAATAAAGAGTGCACGGTGAGATCTGAATTCAGCGAAGGTTAAACAAAAAGAGAACGGATGCCGGGAACGAGATTCATACCCTTTTCCCTAGCGCTTGGAGTGGTTGTGGGTTGGAAGGGTGTACCGGTTCATGTGATGCAGATGTATCAGCATGCCGCGAGGGGGTGGGTTCCAAGAGAGCGAGAGTCCATTCGGCTATGGATGTAGACGTCACCCCCTCGTGTTTTCGCTACAGAGCAACTCCCATCGTTTTCATCCCTTAGCACTCGGGTAAACTCGAGCGAGTAAATTCAATGGAATTAGAATATTTCTGGTTATTTAGATTAGAAGGCTCACCGGTGGTGAATGTACGTTTTCCATGTACAGTTTCATAGCGTCTATAGCTCGTGCCTCGGGGAACCCCTCTAGCACCGGCACTCGGCTCGGCCAAGCACATTATTTTGTTTTCTCCGAAACGTGGAATATACTCACTTTAACGCGGTTATGCAAATGAGATGAAGAGGATGGGCGAACGGCTATCCAGCGAAACTGTACCAATGAAACTCGCCCCGAGCATGAGTACATAATCCCAAGCTGTCCTCTCGATAACGATGGGTTTCAATTGTATTGAAATTTTTTTTAAATTATCCGATCCTGAATTTGTTCTGCATACGTTTTATTGCCAGCATCAAATTCTCAGTTGAATATTTCGAAAGCTCGAAGGATTTGGAGCTTATTGTAATTGAATTCGGCTGTAATACATATTACAATGTATTAAATAATTATACACGACGATTTCAGGCGTTACGTGTTTTTAATTTTTTCCCCCTTCGTTCGCTTTCTCTTAAATGAAGACATTTCGAGATTTTAATGTCAACAAACTTCTTAAAAAGTATCCTTCCATTATTTTATTCATATGTTTTCCATAAAAGTGTGTGTGTGTGTGCGTGCGTGTGCGTGTGTGTGTGCGTGCGTGTGCGTGTGCGTGTGCGTGTGCGTGTGCGTGTGCGTGGGTAGGTATGTGCACGCGTGCGTAAAGTATCGAAAGTAAAGCGCTTTTAATTCAAGAACGGCTTGGCGGATCATACACAAGTTTTGCATCCAATAAAAATTATCCATTCCTCAATCGGTGTAATTACAATCATTAGGACAGTTAAAATGTTATAAGATTTTTACTTTCTGTAAGTCTGCGAGCAGACTGAAACTTTGTATAAAACTACAAAGACCAAGAATGATCGCGATTTAATTTTATAAATATCTATCAATTGGTTGAAAAGTTATGATCATTTTTTTCCCTTCCTAATAGGAAAATAAATCTTTCATAACAATAGATTGGCTTGAAATATCGGGCTAAAATTTGGTAATCATACCGAGCGGTTACTACCTCTTTATTATAGAAGATTGAATTAAAACTGATAAGATTATGGAAACTTTAGATATATTTTTATACATTTTAAAAAAGCAGAACGACGTAAATACGATTACAAACTATCAAACTGAAACTTTCTACACAAGTGTAGTCACGGCAAAGGTTGAGTGGTATTAAGTTTGTTAGGAATTGACAATGGTATCAAAAGTTATGGATTTTTTTTTTTTTTTAAGAAGATAAAAGCTAGTATACACACTATTTCGATAAGTCTGCATAGTAGAACTTTGCACATTGCTTTCTCATTATTGATCACCTTTCACAGAGTTTTCTCTATAAAGGAAGAAAAAATTGATGAATTTCCGCGTAGAGGTGGCATTGTTAAGGGTGGTTGATAATGCAAAAGCAATGTGCAAGGTTCTACTTTCAGGTTTGTTTTTTTTTATCAGATCTCTGTGTCTTTCGAAGATTGACAAATGTGTGAATTGAGGGAAATTGAATGTGAAAAATCGATGGAAGGCTCATCCATCGAATCCTTAAGAAAGGCTGGCGTATTTTGCCGCAACCGTACAGAGACCCAAGTCACTCGATTACTTTCGCACATCAGGAAGAAGTTGTGTGTTGTTACTCTACGAAAACTTGGCCGATCTCATTCGTTTTCATTTGTGCCACACGAGAGTTTCCCTTTTCCTGACTTTCCCTACGTTTTTCTCGTTCTTCCTCGTGAATCTTCCGCTATGTTATGTGATTTTGTAAAATGGACGCAAAATTCTCGTATCGACTACGACTCCGAAAGAGCTTCCACAACCCACGCGACACTTCTCAGAAACTTATTCAATTTCTCCATGGGAATTTGTTTGCCTCGATGTCAATCTCCAAGTGCTGCTTATTATTATTTCGAAAGATCTCCACGTGTAATACTCAAGGAAATCGCCCGAGGGTAAAGTTTAAATTGTAAAAATGCTTTGAAACTGCCTTATGCCTAAATATATCTATCATTTTCTATAGTAAAAGCATTTTTCCCAGCAGTGTAATAACGTTTGGCAGATAATTAAATATTATTATCGATTAGAGGCGGATTTCTCTTCCTTTTACCGATGAAACGAGAGTTATTAATTTTTTCTGAAGCTATCAGAGAACGCCCAGGTACTATAACCCATAGCTCCGGCAGCGACTTATCCGTAAGAGAAAGAAATCGACGTACGTTCGCCCCTGGCCGTGCTGCTGCACCTCATCCTCTTCTTCCGTGTTCTTGCTCGGTGTCTCCACCGAAGCGTCATCCTCCTTGCCTTGTTCGTCATCTTTCTCATTCCCTCGTACTAGACTGTGAACTCTTCTATCGGTATCGCTTCTTCACCCTCTTCTTTTCTCTGCTGTCTCTCTCTCTCTCTCTCTCTCTGTGTGCGCTCGGGATGAGGTAATAAAAATATTACGAGGACCTCTAATCTTTCTCGTATAATGGTATCCATAATTCCTTCGGGCGTTGTGGAATCATGATCGAGGTCGAGCCTTCTCCGTGGTACCCCCTATCCCTCCACCATCGTCTGAGCCACCCGACTACACCCTTCAGCCCCATAGAACCTCATCTATCGGTGGGTGTAAAGGTGGCGACGATAAGTTTTAACGTCGCGGGATGCGAGCAAGATCGGGCGAAGGGCGTACAAGCAAGAACGTATCGCTATGCCAAACTCCCCCTAGTCTTTCCCTCACGAGCTATCTCTTTTCGAAAATTAAAACTTCCTTTACGGCCTGGAATCGATCGTCAAGTAGAAGGACAAGAAAATAGGATAAGGAGAGAAGAAGTAAAAAAGAAAAAGAAGAAGACGAGATAGAAGACAGCTCTTTTCAAATCGATGGTCGAAGGAGGCGACGGGATCGTCACGTCTTAGAAATGGCCAGTGGCTGATTTTCTCAATCTGCGAAGAAGTAGAACGATTTAACGACTCCGAGGAAACGAGAAAGAGAAAGAGAGAGAGAGAGAGGAGGGGTTAGCGCGTAGCTGATCAATATCGCTCTTTTATCATCCCTTAGGAACAAAGGTTTGAGCGGAACGTCGAGGGTGAAGAAAGCGCGAGATCAGGAAGCCAATGAAACACCCTATCAAGCGTCATGAAATTTAACGACCCGGTTAAGACCAGCGTTAATTCTTCATTTGGTACGTTCGCTTCGATCATTCCACCTTCATTCTCGCACCTCTTCAATTGATTATACTCCACCTTCCACCATTCCGGAGTCTTATAATTTATTTTACATTCTTGTTCCTCGTACCTCGGTGGATTTTCTACTTTAATTAACGCAACAGGTACTATTCTTCGTCGCTCCTCTATATATTTCTTCCACTGTTTTCGACGGCAACCAACTAATTTGTCTGCTTTTATAATTAATAATTCTCGATATCTCCCAGCACAATTTATCGACATTCTCTTGGAGAAATTCCAATTGGAATTTCTGTCAAAAACATAAGATTGCACACGTGTAAAGAAATTTCGAGGAGATACGGTACGCGAATGGCCAAATGGAAAAATCGAGTGATAAGGAAGTCAGTCTCTTGAACGGCTCGAAATCGCATCCCTAATTTTTATGGAGAAGTAGACAGCAGCAGTGCTCTCCATGCAGTGACTCTGTCACTCGACTCGAGGGCATCCTAGAGGAAGTGACAACGCCATCGTCTTTTTTTTTACCTTTTTCCCTCTGAAAGTTACCCTCTCGCTATCTCCTTTGCTTCTCTTCACAATCCTCTCGACCACTGTCGTGCTGCGCGAGCTTTAAGCTTCGCAAGCATATCTTTGCGCCCTTCTTTCATCGCCCGAACCACCACTTGAACGAAACCAGCATCTCTCAAGTTCTCACTCTTATCTTTACGTAGAATTGCAAATCACTTTTTTCCCGTATATTCTCTTATCGCTGTAGCCAACGAGAGCCGTATTTTATTTATTAATTAATGTCGGAAAAGATAGGATCAAGGTGCTTGACGACTTTGAATTATGCTTAGAGATGCATAGTGCTGGTCATTCTGATCAATCATCGATTGGCGTCACAATTTTTATTTAATATTATGTATGCAAAATGACCATCTTTTCTTAAGATCGTAGATAAATGCATACATCTTATCAGAAGCAAAATGACGTTAATTTACATTCCATTAGAATGGCGATTATTTTAACATTTCAAAAAATGCTGAATGTCATAATCACTTAATTTGGGTTTACCATCTACTTAGATTAAAAATTACGATCATTTTCATTCCAGTAAAAAATTTACAATTAATTTTATAACATCTATTTACAGGCATTTTTCAGATATGGTTGTTTAAATAAAATAACTGCATGGCCATTTTTCCGGTCAAATGACGGCACCGCCGCAGTCAAATAAATAGTCACGCTTACGAGTCGCATATCCAGTGATGTTTTTTCCTGTCGTATTTAACGCGTATTCGAGACACCGAGCATTCCCATAGTCTCACGTTCGCTCTAATTCCGCGCAATCCCTAACCCTTAACAGGGGCTGCGTTAACTCCCATAGAATAGTTGACTGTTGGATAATAATCCTCTTAACAAATTAGCAACGAATTACCGCTGACCAGCTTAGCGATGGTCCCACTGCTGGACCGTACTCGTGCACATACACATGGGTTAACAACTTTGTAGGAAAATTCATTTCTTCCGTCCGGCCCTCGAATTCTCGTTCGGCTAATCCTAAACCATTTTGTTCTTAGTCTAAAGACGCTTTCGTCGACACGGCAAATCCGTTGCTGCATCAATTTCCCGTCAGTTTTGTTGGTTCGTTTCTAATAGGCTTCGACGTAGTTACGTTGCGGATTCGTGATCGTCTTTGATGCAATCGCGGCCAAACAGCTACAATGTTTCTTTTATTTTTTTCTTTAATACCGTAATTCTCTTTCCCTTAGTCACGCACGCCGCGGCATCGTGCTCGCTCGTCTCTGCCCTATAATTCGAAGAAGGCGAGAGGGAGATGGCTGAAAGCCACTGGTACAACTATATCCCAAGCCAACGAAGCTAACTGTATATTTGACTACTCTATAATCTAAAGGTAAGGAATTAGCCTCCGCGCGTTACATCAGACGTATGAACGGGTACACCGCGTGGGCAAGCAAGCCCTCCTACCGCTACGTACTCTACCCACTGCCAAATTACACGTTCCTGATTCTCGAGACTCCGCAATCGGACAATCGATTAGGCTGTCGGTTATCGTTGCTGCTGCGCTGATTGCGCCACTCGATTCTTCGCATCCCCAATCGCACACACAAATGTACAATAATTCTTAGAATTTTTCAAATTTTCTCTAAGCTTCACTTACCTCTGACTTCTGGATATTCCTCTCTGTTGAAAGAATAACGATGGAAAAGATATCGTGCAATTGGAAAGATAGGTAGATAAATAAATCTCAATACTACATTTTTTTTTTTTTTTTTTTTTACAATATAACGTTATGTTTATTATTATCGTTATTCGTTAACCACAATCGTTATCATTTATCCTTAAAATCGCCGTTTCTTCGTAATATACAATTTATTCTTCTATACACTCTCTTCTAGGTTTTTTTTGTCATATTTATTTATGTCATGACATCGTTTCTGTCTGTCTTTTTCGGTCTTCGTATTTCCTATCGCTCGTTCATCTCATTATTCGCCTATGGTTTGAGTTATATACAAAAGCGCCGGGTTATTCGTCCATTCGTCTATAAACTAAGTCCCCAATTATATATATATGTATATTTATAATATATATTATTTCATTCTTGGTCTAGTTTACTGTTTTCCGCGTTTCATTCCCGTTTCGTATAGCTACATTAATAATTTCTTATCAATTCGCTCTCAATCATCCAATTTCTTTCGTAGTACCTCGCGTTTACGTATATCTCTTGGCTACAAAATAATTGACAACATATGTCAATAGTTTTATGTGTATATTCAGCTGTTGATAGTTCTCCTGTCTGTCTCGTGTAGCACGACGATGATCGATTGTTTTGTTTGTTTGTTGTTTAAGTGGGTAAACGGGAATTTGTTTATTTTATCGAAACACGTAAAGCTCTGTCGGTTATTGATTTCATTTAATTATTGTATTAATTTATTTTTTTTCGGTTCGCACTCACTCTCACCTCATTTTCCTTTTCTCCCCACAAGTGTTACCCTCAGTCTCGCTCTTTAGAATAATCCCTATTATTTAATTATTTATATTTTTTTCATTTAGTTCAATTTAGTAATCATCTCCCCGTCAATTGGTGTCGCGCGTGAATCAGTCGAACGGAAGCTCGATTTAATCGTCTCCAAGAATCTCCAGCAGCAGTGTACTTGGACGACGTAAGAGGAGAAGTACGTGTAAGGCTGCGGGGCCTCGTGCCTCCTCAGACCACGTGATGAGATCGATATTCATCCTCCGGCCACGTGTTGGCTGCGAAGAAAAATTCGTCTTTTCAAAATCACATTGGAATAAATTCCTTGGCTAAATGGGACGGAGCTTGGGCCTCCTGATATCTTGGAAAAGGTTCAGGGTTACCTCTATAGTGAGTATCCTGTCTCATCGATGGGCATTTTGCATTCTCAGGCTGTAAAACGAATAAAATTATTTCAATTGTGTAAATCTTTCGATTTATTCAATTCAGGCAATCAGCGAGATGTTGTACCTTGCGAAAATCGAGGTTCGTCCTGACAGTCCTATGATGCAATCCTTGCAGTGGTCTCGCGTTGTTTCCCAATGCTGCTTTAGGAGTACTCACGGGGCCTTGCATCAGTCTTCTTAAGACGTATAGCTTAAATATTTCTCGATGATAAATATTAAGGCGGAAACACGAATTTTTCTTACCAAAAATATCACTCAATGATTTAACATAAAATACATTGCTATATCTCATGATTAATTTATTATTGTTTTTTTAAAGTGATCTGTTTGGTATAAAACTGTCAATTGAAATTCTCTGGTCATCATTATGAAATTAACTTTGTACTAAATTTAATGGAAAAAATAATTTCTAATAGACTGATGAAAGAGTCTAAGCATGCAATTACCACTTAGATTGAATATTACCCAAGTCATATTTACAAATAATTAATTTCAGATAAATTAATTAATCGAGTAAACAGACAGAAAAATACGTTTTTTTAAGTGATCGGAGGTGGTCATCGCTGCTAAGGACTTACTTCCTGAGCAGTTATATAAATTGGCTTATTGAGAATCAGCCAGACAGCAGTTTCCCAGCACCCAGGATGCGTCGTGCTACCCTCATACGTCATATAACCGTCCGTTTTGGGCAGTAGATGCTTCAGTGACAAGTTGCGAACCGACGCCGTTTCGCCTGTGAGCATAAAAAAATGTTTATCTATATAACTTTCACCAAGAAAAAAGAAGAATATTGTTAATAATAAATAAATAAATAAATAATGTATTCAGGGCGTTGTTCGTTCTGACATTCGCCTCATAATTCAAATATCTCGGTCTCCGCTAGTTGTCACAGCCATTTTTCTCAACCTTCTTATGTCCACCCTCAGTTCTTTCTCAAATACGAGAATTCGTTTGACCGATACATAATGCAGGCACCCCGCTGTGACTGCTTCTGAGTGCTACTGCTACCAGTCTCACCATTTATACTATTCTTGATCCTCGAGGCCTCACCAAGCATTTGTTAACGTTTGAATTTCTATGAAGCTTTCATATCCGTCCACGTGCAAGCACCCCTCGTCTCCGGGACCTCGTTCCTCCCGTCGGGAGACGAATCTATCGAAATCTTGGTCTTCCGTAAACAAAGTAATATATTGTCGTCCGATCCTTTCTCTGCAAGAATGATGAAGAATCTCGTACAAATGTGGAGCACTCAGGGTGCAAATATAAAATTCACCGTTGTTTTGCAGACTTTGTCTCTATTGTATTTGTCTTATCCTGGATAAAAAGTTCGATAGAATACGGTAGAACGATAGAGACAAAAACAAGATAGCTTATCGTGTATATCATTCGTGTTCCATTCATTTCAATCCATTTATATCGAACTCTGTAAGCGGAGATTCACGTAAAACCGAATAAACAATGAGCGGCGGAACATCTTTATCAAAGTGTCTCATTGAAAGGAGAAAAAGCGAATTGATTGGGGCCATAGAAATACACGAAGAACTGAATTTTTATATTGCCTTCTCTTTCTTTCGTCGTTTTTACTACGTGGTAAATCGAGAACTTTTGCTCCGGCATAACTGAGCTGGCAAACATACTCGTACGCTAAGGCCAGGGGGTGGCACGAGGAACGGACCCTCAATCCTCCTACGTTAACCCCGTGCGTAAACACGTGTCTCTATAGGTTTGCTTGAGTCACGAGGCTCGGCAGAGGGAGTTCCGGACTCCCCGGTATTTCCCGTACATAAAACATAGCGTTGAGACTCGGGGAGTACCACGCACCCTCAAGGAAACCTCAGGTCGGGTTAGATTGGGCTTTCCTTCTCACTCCACCTAAGTATACAACCTCCAGCTCACATTATTGCGCTGCCTGCATCCTGAATTCCTCGCTTGTAAATACCAGACTGAAGATACTGCGGCAACCACCTCCACCCCCTCCTCCTCAGCCTGCCTTTGCAACTCCTTGCTTCCGTCTACGTGCATCGAATCGCCATTAATTAACGTTGCAATGAAAATCAAATAATTTTGATCCACAGAGAGCTCGAAGCTTGTGTAAACCCCTGGTATTAAATAGCGAAAACACTACTTACCTAAGAAATTTTTAAAGAGTCAAGTTCTGCAAATTGAAATTGGCAAGTTTTTGCATGTTCAACATTCCAGGAAAGTAATAACTAGCCACTCGAAAGGAGGCCAAATTTTGCCGATAATTATCATTGCCTTCAGGAATTATTCAGCAAGTGTTTTTATATTAGGGTTTGACTGGGTTATTTCTCATTAATTAGTGTTGTGTCAATAGCTATTCCTTTGTCAAAGGATAAGCATTGACCTCCTGATGAACGGCAATTTTTTTTTTGTGATAATGCCCTTAATTTTGCTCGAAAAAATTGACATTTGAATGTTTGGATCTCAGAATGGTTTAAAACGTTGAGAAACGTGGATTAGAATAAATGTCTGGATGAGTGTGCATGCGGGCGCGCGTCTGTGTTTGTGTTTGTGTGTGTGTGTGCGTAACAGTCTTGCAACATTCAAACCTCCGTATGTCAACCACGGGTTTATAAATTGAGCTGAAATTTGACATACTAGTAGAGTAGTTACGCTTATTTGTTTCTTATAATTTACGCAATAATTTAAACACCTGCTTGACTTTTATAACATTTTTTTTTTTTTTTTTTCGAAAAAAGTCTGCACTCTGTAACTTTGACAAATTTTTAGTTATCAAGCTAAAAAGTTATTTATGAATGAAGTATTGTTCGTATTGAATATTAGCTAAATCTATAAAGTAGTTCAAATTTTATAGCATTTTGAATTTTGTGAAAATTTTATGCCGTCGTTTTTTTAACTCGCGTCAATTGTGACCATTTCTCTCAAATTTCTTACAGGAACTAATGTTCAGAGGTGCAACATATTTAAATTGGTAAAGATCGGTAGAATAATTCAAATTTTATAGAAATTTGAATTTTTTAAATTTCAATATCTTCTACTTACGTAATATTTGCCAAAAAAAAGTAAAAATTTAAGCTACGAATGTAATAACTTTTAGAGATGGTAAGCGCTGAATTTGTTGAACATTGACAGAGGCGTTCAGATTTGATAAAACACGACATTTGTTTAAACAACGATACAAAGTAGGACCTTGCACATGACTTCCTCATTATTTTCTATTTTTTCACAAAGCTTCCTCTATGAGAAAGCCAAAATTGATCAACATACTTTCTCATGCTTTGTGAAAAAAGAAAAATTATTAGAAAGCAATATTCAAGGTTCTACTTTGCATCCTTGTTTATTGCTCATATAAAGATTGAATGGAGAAAATTGCGTGACACGATAGAATGTGAAATTTAATTTAAAAGATTGTCATTTCGTACGAGATGGATAATTTTTGTAATTATCATTAGAGCGTGGATCAAGTTCTTTCTCGCGCATCAATTATACCCTAGTGCTTACCTAACGAAAAACAAACATATGTACGAGATGTAGATTTTTTTTTGGCTACAGTATATATTATATTTGAGATATATGTGAGATAGATCCTTTATTAAAATAAATTGGGCGTATATATAAAAAATATATAGAGCACAGAACTTTTGCCACTATATATAAATATCTATCTATCTTTCTATCTTTCTTTATGTATATATAAAAGGACTTATCCTGACAGATCATCAACGTCAGTTGAAACTTTGACAGTAATTGCGTTTTATGACGTAGGCACTCACTAACATAAGAGGGGATTTTTCGAAATTGAACCTGTAAGGGGTAAAAGTGTGCGTGAAAGTTTGTATGAAGAAACATTTTTTTTTGTCAGATTTACTCGAAACTCAGTGCAAATACTCTACATTACAAATAATAGAACACATATTTCAGCATTTCCCAAAATTTAAGTTTCGTATGATTTCAAATATTATTCCAATACATTTTATATTACATTTTATTTTAATTGATTTAAAAAATTTCGATATATATACATGACAAAAATATTGAATTTTAACAATTTCAAAATAGTTTACTTTAATATTACTTGGAATATTGTTCGGTCATAACATTGGTAATTGCCTTCATTTCTGACAACAATCTTTTTATATATAGATGGATCTTTTTGGTCACGATCGCAAATGACTGTGATCAGGCATCATAAGATATGATTGATCAGACACCGAATATCAACCGGATTTGGGTCAGATCTGACATTGATACATCTTGCTTCAGTCTCGCTAGATTTAAGGATGTCTGGGCGACCGATGCGGGATTTGATTAGGAGAAGGGTTGCCCTACTGTCCAACGCATGATTGAGTTACAAAGAGATGGCCGCCGAAAGTCTTATGCTCGACGAATCTCAAAGATTAAACGGTCAATTATTGTTAATTTTGAATACAAGTTGTTTCAAGATATCACTTCCGATCTGTTAGTTTTATATTCAAATCGACTAAATAATGGAGAAAATGCCGACATTCTACGTAAAACTGCGTATCTTTGAGCACACGTTGCTGAGATGATAAATGTTTAAAATAATAAATTAAATAGAATCGAAAAACAATTGAACAAAAATCGGTTTTGGTCGAAATATCCTTAAGACTGGTCTGAGTCATATGTGTCATCGTTACGCCTTGCTTAATCAGATTTGTCAGGTTTAAGGTGGATCTGGACCGGATTTGACACCGCTACATCTTGCCTAATCAGAATTGCTGAATTGCAACTAGAACTGGTTGCCTGATCTCATATCGATACAACACCCTTAACGAATCATACCAACTTATTAATCCTCGAGCGAAAATTTAATCGGACTAAAGTTTGAAAAATGTGTAGAAAAATGTATGCTTCAGATGGTAAATTGTCAACTATTTATTGGTAAACGACAACTGTTAATTATGAATTATTTAACAATTGAACAATTCTGTGTACGTACAAATAACACAATACGATTCGTATAGTTAATAAATACATAAATATTATGAAAACGCGTAAAATAAATCAAAGAGTCGTTGCCTTACAAGTGAATCGATTGAATCTCTCGTTGACGAATCGCAGTCATAAAAACGCGTACAGCCATAACTCATAACCCTGCGAATAGTCGAGTGGGTTAAAGTACCTAATCGTCCTGCTACATGCTAGTCAAGTCGATGTTAAATACGAATCTCATGTAAAACAGACACTTACGAAAGTCTTCTGCATCTTATTAATCAGTTTACTAATAAATTTAAATGCATCGACTAATTAAAGTTTAGCTTGTTTATAAAAATGAAATATGTTTTGTTACTAATTCAAGTCACTCTGATTCGGTTGATCAAGCGATTTCTGCATAAACTTTCCATAGCGTCGTACGTTGTAATTTCCATTCAATATATTCGGTAAACTATATTTGTTACAGTTGCGCCGGAATCTTCATAATTTGATCTACGAGTAGGAACTTTATTTTTATGTATTTCAAGTGGCAACTGTTTGGAAAAAAAATGTTGGGACCACTTTTATCTTGAAGCGAGGGGTGTTATGAAGGTGTAGAAATGAAAGATTAAACATTTTTAGGTTTCCAAAGAGTACAAAGGTACAAGAAACAGTGTAATAAATTACGCAAATGTCAATTCAGAGCGAAACACAAATTTATTTCTTGCGAATGAAGCTTCAGATCCTTTTTCTTATCGAGTGGTGTCTTGTTCTATCCTACCGGGTATTTAAAAAATTAAAACAGCCGATATTTCGGAAGAGAATGTATCTGAAAGGTGACGAGCAGTCACCTGGAGCGTCAATCTGGCGTGTGAAATATTTTCTCTTCACAATTTGTCTCGTTTAAATCGTAGAGTTTTGGAAAAATGAAATAACCCCACGTTTCGGAAAGGAACGTGTCCTAACGGTGACGAGAAGTCGCCACAAACATCGATTCATAGAAAAAAAAAATGTTTCACGAGCAGAGCTTCAAACCACTATTCTCTTCACAGGGAAGAATTCTAGAGAGCTTGAAAAAAAATGATACAACCCTACATTTCGGAAGAGAACGTGTTCGAACGATGACAAGAAGTCGTCTGAACCACCAAATTGGAGCGAAAAATAAAATTTTCGCGTATGGAGCTTAACGTAACGTAATATTACAATATTTGAAACATTATTTTTAAAGCTGCGTCTATCATCGCGGCCTTTTATCAAGATGAAAATTCATGAAGCGCAAGTCAGATGTGATTCTACAATCGCGCGCTTTAATACACGAATGTAGTGATCGCGAACACACCTTTGAGTTGTGCTTCACAAATTTCTATTTTGTTTAAAGGACGGTCATAGACGCAGTGTTTAAATTCTTTGTGAAGGATAGAACAGTTAAAGCCTACAATATTATGCTTTAATATATTTCTTATTTGGTTTCTACAAATAAAAAAAATCAGTGTTTAAATTACCTGTCCCATCACCAGACACATTTCTATACCGCGTGCACATTCCATTGTAAAGAGGATTACATGACAACTTTGTTTCTTTCTAGGATTGAAAATGAAGACGTAACATAAGCTGTGTTTATATATCATTGCTACAGAATAGCGCACATAGAATGTATTTTTGACAGTAGTAAATGCATGTATGAGAGGGATCGCTGCAACGCCCGACTTCACGACCCCTCGGTAGGGTGTTTCGCCCCCCCCCCCCCGCTCCGCGAGTTCCGCAGTACTGCCGGAACCATATCTCTCCGCACTTTGCTATTTCACGTATTGAGTCCGTGACATTAAGGAGATAGCGCTTGGAACTCTCCTCTTTTCGCGAATACGACAGTCCGGAAGGAGTTTCACGGGGTTGGAAAAGGCTTCCGAATACCCTGTCATCCCTCGCTCGTTCGCTCTCGGAAGATTCTAAGCTTGCCATTCAAAGGCTCCGCAGCTAAGAGCGGAAAGTAGACGACTTCTCGCGACTATTCGCGTACTTACAAGATGCCAATGTGTCAGTAAGAGCGCCCACCCTCACGCGTGTGTGTATATATGTGCATTATGCACCCCCTTGAATCTCTAGATCCAGACCTATGTGAGCGCCGAGGGACTACTCTCTGCATTTATTCGTATAAATTTGTATTTCTATACGTACATACACCTTTCAATAGATTTCTTGCATTTATGAGGAAAGCCTTGTGTATTTGTGTTTACTTATAGTATATTTTTGTCTCAGTCGCACGGTCCTTCTCCCGTGTATACACGTTCACCAACTGATTTTGTGCAGAGAAGCGAAAGAAGCCGAGAATTCTTTATTCGTGTAGGCGCGTACTTTATTTCCATTTATTACGCCCACGGTATACGAAGTATACTTTCTGATTTTCCTATACAGAAACCAGAGCGTAAAGCCGGCAAAGGGATGAGAAAGTAGAAGAAGAGGTAGGGCATCGTATGGCCATAGCTGCAATGCGTCCGGGAAGCTCGTCGAGACTTGGCAGAAATGACAAATAATAACGAGAGCCAGGCGACAGAGAAATATCAACTGGCTCTCGCCGGGCGGGCAACCCCCTGCTACTCGACACACCGGCAACGGTGGGAGAGATGCTCGCATGATTAATGAAACGCATTAACTCCCAGTGTGTTTCCGCAGTTTCCGTGCTGAACATAGGACAAAGTGTTAAAATCCTTGTCGTATATATCTTTGATTTATCCCCTAGACAGACGTACCTTCAGTTTCTCCTGTTCATGATTTTTTTTTAACAGCAAAACAGTCATAGGTATAAATCCTTTCAGCGACGTTGAACCACAAGCGGCTTTAGGCGAGCTAGATACGTCAATCTTTTTATTACTTTTTTAATATCTTCCGAGGAAGCTTTGAAAGGTTCGTATGACATATCGGATTGGCACGTGGGGTGAACCAACCTTCTAGCTTGGAGGGTGGCCTATTTTTTTTTTTTATTTACGCATCGTCTGAAATGTCGTCTCGGTATACTACTTATTTCACGTGCTCGACGAGTCCTTGCCATTTTCTTGATTCCCCGCATACTCGGAACGATGTACAGAGGTCGTTTATATATACCCCTCACCTTTTCGCCCCTTGTGATGAGCCTGAGCTGCGTCAACCCCCTCTCAAAACGTATTAGGGGCTCTCAGGAAAATTGACCGAGCGTGGTAATGGCGGGCGCGATGCGAACAGGCACAACGGTTGACGATAATGATGATGACAGACCGACTACGATGCTTATGATGATGATGTGCTTGTGATGCTCCGGCTCTATACGCGGGATGATAATAACGATACTAATAGCGACGACGACGACGACGAAAGGGACTAGTCTATTCACTGAGGTACTTGGCGGCGACTGAACGAGACCTCTGACGACGCAAAGACGATCTTTTTCCTTTACCCTTGCGGTTTTGGGGGATGATTTTAAGCTTCGACCATTCGGGACGCTCGAAAAGAGGAGCTAGACACATTTTAACTCAGATGCCATTTTATCACAAAGTAACATTCGGGTGCCCATGGTATTATCCAGTTGTTCGAGAATATGTTCAACGACCCGTTGGTACTAACGTTTTTTATCGGAAAAAGAGTATCGAAAAATGGTTTGGAAGGAGATACCGTTTTCGGCAAAGGACCATCAAAGAAGAGGAAGATAGATGAGTAGATTGTGAAAAGAGTAAATGAGACAGAAAAATTGTGTTGCTAAAATTTTGCAAATCTCGTTATTCCGTATCGTTGTGAAAAAAGTGAACGTGAATGCTTCGAATGTTGACTTTCCAGTGTATTTTACCGGCCTTAACAAAATACTTCCTCATACTCCTTTCCGAGAAAATAGTATATCGGCCATATCGATTTAAAGCCGCGCATACCCTGCAAATATTTCGTCTATTATCTAAATTTAGTACAAGATGGATGTGCTCCGAACTAAATAGAGATGCAACTGATGAAGTAGAAGGGAAACCATGTCACATCGGTAAATAAAGTACAAAGGGACCCAGCGGTTAAGTAGTTAAATCTCTACTTATTCACGACATCACGACTTGGATTACTTCTCGTCACATCCCGTTTCTACGTATTCCTGTTCAACCAACGGTAACCAGACTTTTTGGTGATGGTTTCTATGCCCATTTAGAAAGCGGCGATGTACAGGGACAGACAAAAGCGCGGATAAACCATATGACCAGTCGTTATCCCTCTTTTCATAATAGGGAGTTGCGTCGCAACTTGAGTGATTGCTTGCAAACAATTGCACACAAAAGCAGATTTTCGGAATATCCCCAATTTCTATAAATCTAGGATTTATACATTTACTAATATAACTATTGAAATGGTATTATAATTATCATTGATATATATATTATTATTTTCGATGAATTTTTAAGAAATTTCCATTATCGAATAGCGCATTACGAACGTATAGAGCGGAGTTGTGAATGAAATTGGCGTTTAGTATGAAGTTGTGTAAAACCGACCATATGTGAAAAAGTCCACATTTTTCTATCGTGAGACCTGCCAGCGCTTTGAATTTGGATACTCAATTCGAAATACTATATTGAGTAGAAAATTCCCACATCTCTAACGACGGTCAATAAAGTTAACAACGTTGGTAGACCACACGTCTACTATTGCAATATTTATATTGCATCGTAATAATATCACATTCTAGATATGTCAGTAACATCGATTTTTCAATACTTTTTCTTCGAGCATTGATACTCGATGACCCTGTTTGATCTTGAGGTATGAAAAATACGTTACATGTAATACACCGCTCGATGAGCGTAGTAGAGCCATATCCTCGACGTTTGGTGTCGTCGCACTCTCGATATGTCGTCTGCTACATATGCCATGCATGTTATTGATGCTGGCCGATAAACATGATGCACGAAGATGAAACAGAAGTTAAAGAGGTTCACGAGATAGAGAGGCGCTGGGTCAAAAGGAGACGAACATTATCGTGCAGCGCGGTAAATGGCAATCGAGACGGCGACACCCTTATACTGCAAACAACTGCGAGTGATGTGGCATTTTTTTTCTATTTTTGTGTCTACATTTTCAGTACACATATGACCGAACAAAATACGCGATTTGCACATACGCCATAAGAACGCATATTAGAAGAACTTCATGAGATACTAAAATTTTATGTGAACAGTGTAGGTGAAAATTGTCAAATAATTGAGCTCGTATATTTATAGAGTGGATGAGAGTATGTAACACAAATTTGAAATTTTCCTGTGCATTTGTCTGTATCTGGTGAAACTCCTTAAGTTAAAGAGTCATGAAAATTTATCAAAATATCGGTATGGATACAAAGGTCGAATCTGTCGCAAGAGTATCGGTAAATGGAAAATAATATCGCGATTAGAAATAAAAAGCGTCGGAAGGAGATTAAGATCTAGAGTTCTCTGTAATCATGTCAGGAGATCATATTGGGAATAATAGAAGATAGACGTGGCGTGCGAATCAGGCATCGATAAGCTAGCGAGTAAACGAGTGCAGGACATATGAGAGTATGGCTTCTTCGTTGCTGGTATCTTCCCCAAATGTCCGGTGATCCTCAATTTTTATATTCTTAGAAACCTTACTAACTGAAACGTATGTAGCACTTTTTATATTTTCTATGATTAAAGTACGAAAGTGGATACTTCGTATGTAATCAGTATGTACGTATATGCATACGTGTGCTTGTGTGAAGATTTTATTGTGCGCGCTACATATTGTGCAATAATATTTTTTTTATAAATGTCAGTAAGCGTTCTAAAATAAATTTGTCAGAAATCGGTTAGCAGGTCCAAATGATGGCATTTTAGATATTTGAATAAATATCGTTAACCCATATTTCTGTGATTCCTACAGGATTAACTTAGCAATAGAAATTGTAAACATTTTTTTCTTTTTTTTTTTTTTTTAGATAGAGTATACCGCTGTACAACAGATGGCAAGCAAAGAAAGTAAGAATAGAGTGACTATAATCGAACTGCCATTTACCTGTCCGAATCATTGGAGCAATTTACCGGAAATACCATTTGAAACCCCTGCTTACGTCACACTCTCCATTCCTTCGTCCAATTCCATTCCATTCAGTCGTAAATTCAAATTTCCTAATTTCCTCACAGAGCTCATGTAGACTTTCCCCTGGTTCTACCGTACAAGTACACGAAACCTCATCGAATTTATGCTCGTTTAACCATACATGTGTTTAGAGGTTGTTGGGTAGTTGGGTATCGCAGCTCGAGTTTCAACTTTGAGCTTTTCATCGAGTAAGCGGTATGAGTGGAAGCAACATTTGAGTGTGTCGCGTGTCCTCGTTGTTCTCTCGTACTTTGGAGGAGCATGGGACAATATGCTATACCATATACTTAGATTCACGTTGTCGTAATGTGCAAGCTCTCTTGGGGCACGAGCCTCCGCCATTTTCCATTGTCTTATGATTTATGTACATCGGCAAGCCAGGGAGTGAGCGTGAGCGTCACCAGCAACAGCAACAGCAACAGCAATAGGCAAGAGAGGGTGAGCGAGGTACCTCGTGTCAGCAGGCTAGCGCGCCAGAGGCTATTGATTAAAATTCACGCTCGCACGCTATATACCATCGACAGTGAAAAGGGGATGAGTGAGAATGCGAGAGAGGGATCCTGCCCCCGTGTCACGGTACCAATAATTCGATCTATTCCCGTTGCAACACCGGTAACGTGATCTAGTTTCAAAAGTTAAAAAAAAAAAAAAATAGTCGAGAGAACGAACGCCTGCGGTTCGGCGAGTTTAAATCGTTTAACGTTAACGTCCATTATCACTACGATAACCCGGTAGTTCAACAATCATCATTATTAATTGACACGTATGTATGAATAATTGGAATGTAGAATCGCAAAAGTAACTCCTTATCAAACGAAACTCACTCTCTTCAGTCTGATTCTATCCGCGAGTCCTTGCAAGCTCGTTCTCTTTTTCAAGACCTCATCTCAAGCGAGCTCGTGTGCTATCCACGAGTTATTTTTCACTCTGCATTTTATTTATTATACACCTCTGGACCGTAAGCGTCCCACCCTCGACTGGCACTTTCCGGCTGGTACACAACTCCGTATACGGATGCTCCACGAGTTATTTGGTGCGTGAAGCGCGTATTCATCTAATGTGCTGCTATGAGCTCTTCTCGAGGCGAGCCCCCTCGTTCTCCTCCTCTTTCACCGAGCCTTTTGGCCTCCTAGCAGCGCCAGCCTTGCGGTGAGCGCCTTTGGAAGATCGCCACTAATTGCGCCCGGGAGTTTGCCCCTTTTCACGTAAACCACCAGCTGCGAAGAGTCTCCCAGGCACACGTTCACCATTCCCTTTTTTTACGACTTCCCCTGTCGTATTTATCGTTTCTTTTTTTTTTCCATGGTCACCGAATACTTTTACGCTTCCTCTTTCATCCGTTTTCTCGTAACTAAAGAGATTTTATTTGAAAATCTGCTGCCCAAAATTAATGTACAAATTAGTGTCAACCCCTCGGTATTTTTCGTCACATTTAGAAGATATAGAATTTTTCACTAATGATTGCTGCTGGATATACTCTTATTCGATAATCAATTGCATCACACATTGAGACAACAACTGTTAAATGCGAATAATAATAATAATAATGTGAACGACATGCACTCAGAATGAAATCTTATCTGCGAGAACTTCTCACAATTAATTATCGAATTAGTATCAACCTTGGAGTCTCCGGTTACGGTTCACGACATAAAATATTTCACTAATTTTAAACATAAATTTAACTTAATAGATTAAAATACATTTTTTATTCATAGAAGCTGAACAATTTCAATCGATATGTCATTTAAAAATGCCTATTTTGCTTTTTATTATTTTTTTATAAAACAAAGTCCTACGATGAGTATGACAAAAGAACAATTATTCCACTTGAAATATTCGGTTCCTTATACTCACTTCTGTATTGAACGTGATTGAAAACGCTGGTTATCGCTCGCAATTCAGAATTCAGAGTGTACCCAAGCTGTAACATAAAAAAAGTATATTTGAACAGAGATATAGTATAAGTAAGTAAGTTCGAACTACTGCTCTCTCTCTCTCCTTTTAGTTTCCTTAACTCTAATTCGTTTTTCATCGATTTCACATGAATCCCAGAGGCTTGTGGTTCTACGTAAGTGCAGCACACCGGTGCAAAGAGCCTGGAGGGTAAAAGTCACCGAGCGTCGCGACAGAGTTGTTTCTAAGTTGCACGCAGCAACAGAAGCAGCAGGTGTTTTTATATTGGACTCTCGTAAAGAGTATAGAAGCAGAGGTAAAGAAGCTATAAGCTAATCTTCCTTAGTCAGATAAACAGTAAAACTGGATAAGTAATGACTAGAAGATAAGAGATGAAAAATATTGTCTAACACAATATAATCCATCATAATACTCAAGAAAAATATGTATGGGAGTAAAAAGATATTGAATAACAATAGCCCGATGATACTTTCTTGAAAAGTGATTTCGCAGGAATACGAGGTTACAACATTTTATTCATGATTTAACTTCATTTTTTCAACAATTTAAAATCAGTGACTTGACACTGGATTATCAGCGGGTGATGAATGTACTGCTTAGTGGTTTTTATTCAATTTGGATGCGAATAAATTGATAAATACCACTTATTTGACACATATGACAGATGATTATCTGTTGCAATTGTCTGATTGTGGAAATGAAGTTAAATCATCTGAGATGGTAATGGAGTGGCTCTGAGGACAGCTCCAATAAAAAAAATTCTGAAGATGGTCTGCAAATTTGACCGAAACGTAAAATACGAGTGTCATTCCTCCTGATTTTTTAAAAGATGTCCGACGCATAGCCGCATATTTCAAAATGAAAACTCAATAACGTTTAAGAGCAGTCATACTCTGTGGGTTTAGCGTTCCTGTAAATTTTTCTTTTATATAAAAAAAAAACATACACAGAAATATAAGGAATACAATTATTTGAAAACCCCATGACTAGTAAGGATATCCTTACTAGAATGGCGAGGGGAAACGGAAGTGGGGCTCGGCTGAACGCATCAGTTACTGAACAAAAGAGATACACGCGCCGAGCGAGTTAGCTAGAAACTGATAAACGCTGAGTGTTTTCTGTTTATTCGACTAACCTCAAAAACTAGACTGTGAATCATCGTCGACTTTTTAACATAATCTACCTTAAATCTTGTGATACCACGAGACGAGAAATTGATCTCCTCTCGGGATAGATTCGAGACTGGGTCATAATCGCGGTCTCGTCTCGATAACAAAAATTCGAGACGAGACTTATCGAGACCTCTTATAGATTGCATTGCGTGTTTGTGTTTCTTTTTGATTGCAAAAGGTGTTTCCTCTTTAAAAAATGATCACAAGAACATAAAATTAAGTAAACTACCCTTTCGTTACCAGCTTAAGTTTGAATTCGATGACCTAGGAGAACCAAAAGTACTAATTTTCATTGAAATATTATCATTTTGATTCCTCGTAAAGGAAGCTTTGAGAGCGGCTTTGGTAATCAAGCAGATATAATACCCCGACAGCTTGGAAATACGTGGAAATTCATTTCCAAGCTCGAGAGGTATTCGGCGGATTATTTTTTTTACCAGAATATCAACCGATAGGATTTTGATATTTAACATTTTTGTGGAATAATTTGTTTTATTGAAAATTTCATGAATAAATGTATTTGACGTTTCGGATATTCATGCAGGTTATTAGCTATTGACATTTTTTTTGTTTATTACCTAGCAACAGCAGGTAAATTATCGAAACATTACCGATATAATTTCGTCCAGCTGGTACCACGCGATGTTAAATACCACGCTCCTATTGGTCGAAATTCGTGTAAAAAAAATAATCAGCGACACGTGTGCAATTGTTAAGATCTTACGTGGTTTTGCATCTGTTAAAAAATGTCTATTCGCACGTTACACGCATAATCATTAAATTATATGACGTGGAATCGCTTGTGCTGTTAAATAAAATAAATAATATTATTCGAGTCTTTTTGAAAGTCTCGATATTCGATACCGAGGTCTCGACGTTTCGTAGTCTCGACGTTAGCACTGCTTAAAATATCCTTTTCGTTCTGATAGATTTTTTTTTGGTTCCAACATAAATTGGCCAAGAAAATCGCTACATCGCATTGTTGTCGACTACGTTTAAAAAAAAAAACTATTAAAACGCAAAAACCATATCGTCAAACGAATTTTAAGTAATCACAAAATATTCAACGTACTTTTTTTTCACAAACTAGCAATGTTTTAACACAATCGAATAGACGACCAATAGTCTTCACCGCGGTTAACCTTAAATATTCGTTCTATATGTTACAATTACAGTTATGCGTTCATCGAGTTGTTATGCATATATAAACACTTTATGGTTATAATGTACCATATTCATTAGCTCACTTGACAAAACTTCAATGTATACGGCTCTGTAGGTAAATATGAAAGAATTACACTTACGAAATAGTAAACACACGCGAACTGTAATACACGACACCCGGGATACTATCGTCGGACCTACTATACGTGTCTACATCGCTAGATGGATGTCGGCGCCACGAACTTCGACTCACCAGATGGTTTGCGGTGTCACTGACTTACGACTCTCGTTTATGCGTTACTCCGCTATGATCGGAGTAGTCCTATGGTGTACGATAGACTCAATTCCAATCTTTTTAATTGCTCACGAAGAGTTATATTAAAATGATTAAGACCAGTACTCGGAAGGACCAGTACTTCCGAGTACCAAATAACGAAGCAGTAGCACGATTTGAATGCAACAACATTTATTTTTGAGCTCTGCATCACTCAGTTCTTGACTCCAAATATGGTTTGACTAACAATCAGGATGAGAAAGAATGCGATTACGGCATTCGCAAGTGTTTTGTTTAAAGAAAAGGTTGCACTCTTCCCGTTTTGTTTCCGGTAGGATTCTTCGGTATCCGTCTATGGCTTATCGTCACCCCTGTGGACATAGAGGCATCGAGGCGCTCGCTCATTTAGATCTTGTCCTGGAGGCAGGTCCTCGAGAAACTCGGCTAGTCGAGGTGAGTGGAGCAGCAATGCCAGAGCAGTCCCGTGGGTATAATCCGTTTGAATTACAGTCGTCAGGAGATAGTCGTCGCGACGATGTCGAGAGAACCCCGCCCTTTACGAGCCGTTCATAGAGAGATCGAGCACCTGTTAAGGGCTGCACTAGTGCTCTCACCCCCTTTGATTTAACCTCAACGGTACCCCGCTTCAAACTCCTCTGAGGAATATTCAAATTTTTTTTATCGCAGAATTTATAGCGAGCCCTCAAGCTTTAACCCTCCCACGACTCTCAATCTCTGCTCTCGACTCTCTCAAAGCCCTGTCGTCGCACTCTTGCTATCGAGTAGCCTTTTTCCCCGTAACAGTGAAGGACTGAAAAGCTGCTGGGACAAGAAGCCTCGCGTCTACTTCACCCTCGCTCTCTCACTTTATGTCGTCACGTCACAATGACGTTCTAACCCCTCTTCGCGAGACACCCTCAAACTGTACTTCGTACACTCTCTTATTTCTTTTTTTATTGCCTCGATCCGTCGTTACCCGTATCAGAGATATGTAAAAGAGCTTAGCTGTCTCGTTTCACAGACTTCCTTCACATTTCGGAGCCAATATATATTTTTTTTTCTTCGAAGCTATGGATCATTGATTTTCTATCATTGAAGATAATATTTGATCCAATTCTTTAAAATGCTTTAACGTTGATATCTGGAGCACGGTGGAATGAAACATCAACGAAGTTATCGCAATGCATGATGTATTCTTTGGTTAACAGACCCATCCATCCCCTCGCACAGAGGATAGTATGATTTTTCGATTCGTCGTGTATACAAGCATCCAATGATTTTTCAATTTATCGCCTATGCTCCACTACAAACAGACGAAAAACCCATTACGTCCGCTCTTTCATCCTGAGCGTTTCCACTTGTCGCGTTGGCTCAGCGCAGCCACAGCAATGCGGAAATAGTCGTCATGAAAATATTTATCGTAGTAAATCCACATCTCGGTCGCAATTACTGCAGGTGTATTTATAAAATATTCGTCTTTCGTTCGTAGATCGCTCTCTTCCCAGAGAGTTTAGCTTTCGTGATAAGCGCTGCATTAAAACAGTCCATCGGTAATTTCTCTCTCTCTCTCTCTCTCTCTCTCTCTCTCTCTCTCTCTCTCTCTCTCTCTCTCTCTCTCTCTCTTTTTCATAAAAATGTATTTATTTACTCTGAAACAAATTCATCTCTTGCTTTACTCAGAACGTGAGAGTAGGCGATAAAGCTCGAAGGCACGTAGAAAAAAAAATAAAGTAAATACGCCGAGTCCAATTTTTTTTAAGAAACCCCAAGGATCTCATTTCTCTGTGTACATAAACCATGGGAAAATAGCTCATCCGATAATTAGCCGGTCCTGGGGATGGTAGGTAATTCTTGTCGATTAATCCTCGTAATTATATTCTTGATGCAGAGGTGCAAGAGGTTGGAAAACGGAAAATCCTTGTCCTTACTCCAACGGACTCGTCTCACTATATTTATTAACTCGGTAGAGTAGCAGCAAGTTGCGTTAAGGGCGTTGATTAAGACGCGACGATTATGATTTCCGTCCGTTGACACTCGCTGGTGCGAGAGATGTTTGTGCAATCCTCGACTCCTCTTGGTATAACGAATCTCGTGCTCCTTTCCCCATTTCTCTTTTATTCTCGTTTCCTCTACTCATCTCGACGGTCTCAAGGATTTGCGTGGATTCGAGAAAGGAGCCGTTATCGTTATTGCTATAGTCTCGAGGTCCTTCCCCCAACAATACCATCCAGTAAAATCCTGAAAACGTCGTTCACGGGTTTCAACGCCAGCAACCTTCATTCGTTGCTCGCCGATTATCTGTCAACTACAACAGTTACACATTTACAATGTCTCGTCATTTTCTAATATATAAAATCTTTAATTAGGCGTTATCTTCCCTTCTGCAGATTTCTGGCGACTAAGAATATTGGAAATTTTGACGCGTTCCTTTGACCCAAGTGCAACAATACAGGCTGAGCTCGACTGCCTTCGCATACCGGTTTAAAGTGTCGAGACGTTGAGAATTACCTGAGGAGAGAGTAGGGCAAACGGAGTTTTGAGGTGGAGCAACGAGGGAGCTTTCCAGAACGTCTTAACTGCTGACATAATTGTCAATTTAGACGCTTCCCAGGTTTGATTAAACCCCTCGAGGGATGGTAGAGAAGCTCTCTTGCGTTCTGTATATGCGATCCAGAGCCTGACGTGAGGCTGCACGTGTGTGTCACTCGAGGCTCGGTTCTTCGCATGTTTCGCTTCCAGTCTTCCAGGGTTGGAGAATCATTAATTAGCGTTCCTCGAAAAAAAGATCGGAAATAGGAAAGAACTTTCTTCTCAGAAGTAAAAAATTATGATTAGTTTATTATTATCTATTGTAATATATACATATATAAAATCACACCTTTTTACTTTTGGGAGGAAGGTTTTTTATATGTACTCGTATAAGTATAAGAAGGCGGCCAAATATCTATGTTTATCTGTCTCCCCACAGCTAACTTAAGATGGGTCAGGTTGGGTTCATTTTGGATTTGTTGAGTTAACCCTTTATAAGTTACACCGCCCCAAACCGTCCCGAAATGGAACTATGAAGAGCAGAGTGGGGGTAACGCGTTCATATGGTAGAGCCGAGGAGTGGGGATATTCTTGTGACTTATAAAGAATTAATTAGAATTTTTAGGCCATAAAATCTTAGGCGCATATTATTTAAAGCTATCTTATCTTATGCAAGTATAAAAGCCATCTTAAGCAATTATAAAAGTGCGCGCTAGTAACAATAACCTGCTAATTTATTAATATTTGTGATCTTACCTGGACCATCACGGAAATAGCGACGAGTCCTTGACTCTTGTGCTGCGCCTCACTCATGTTATGATAGAGCTGTGCATTAAAGCCATATATCTGGATCTGAAAAGGAAGAATCAATCAATTATCTGTAATTAATGAATAATTGAAGCAAGCGAGAGACAGTATTTCATATTTTAAGAAGTCGCGAAGACGAATTTTTTAAATAGATCTTCTTGAGAATATCCCGTGAGCGGGAGTAGTCAAGAGATGAAGAGTCGGTACGTTGAAAGAGGACTTGAAAAAACAACAAATTATTCAGTCTTTGTCGGTGGTCGCTCAACCACCCTCTCCGAGTACTTTCGGTAGCGCTAAAGCTCTCGCCCTCGCTATCGCTGCCGCGAGGTAAGACGCGATTCCGGAACGAGAGAATGAAATACCTGCTATGCGACGAGGCACGCTTCAAAGACGACGGCGAAAGAAGGAGGGAAGGAACGAAGGTGGGACGAAAGGAAGAAGGATCACCGTTCGAGGCAGCAGATAAAGGAGGAAAGAAGAGAAGATCGGAAAGATGAGGCGATGAAGGGAGCGAGACAGAGGCACGAATCGTAGCAAACGTAAATCCACTGCGTCTGATCAAAGTATGACGAGTACTACAGAAATAGGGGATTCCCCTTTTCTACGTTACTCGTTTCTTCCCTTCACTTCCTCTCTCTCTCTCTCTCTCTCTCTCTCTCTCTCTCTCTAACTCACACACGCACACACTCTTATTCTCTTTCACCGTCTACAATTTTTATTTTTTATCCTCTACGCCCAAGCCTCCATACCTCACCACCAGAGCCACAGAATTCTTTTCCCGGCCGGCAGCGGTAGAGGGGGATACCACTGGCTTGGTATAAGAGGGCGAAAGAGTTTCGAACGAAGGAACGAACTAGACTGTACGAAATACGGGCGTTATCAGAACAAGTGTGCCCATCGTCTATCCTTTCTCTTTCTCTCTCATTCTCTTTTACTCACTCGCTTTTGCTACCTCTCTACGAACCCTGTCTGAATGTCAGATCAAAGAAAAACTCTCCCCTGAGGGCAAAACGACCCGAGAGAGCATTTTTGCTCCAGGCTCCCTCTACATCGTGTAGTAACGGCAGCGATAACAAAAAGAATCACTTTGCCAGGCGAAACGGCGATCTTAAACTCTTCACTCTCTTCGCCTCTTCCACAAGTGCTACATCGTTTTTTGCTGATTTTTTTAAGTTATTCTACCTTCAATCCTCCCTTGTTGGATGTTATCAATAATCCATTTCTCCTGCTTAGGTAATATAACAATACACGAGTCATTTATAATATGAATTCCAAAACAGTCCATCAACAAACTGTACAATCAACTTTGAAATAAAGGACAATCCCAAGGTAAATATAATTAAATCATAAACATTTGATTATTACAATATAATTTGAACTCTTTGTCAAAAATACGTTACATTTCTGTTTTCAAACCATAAGAGACCATAGCAAAAAGTTAAGTGCTTAATGTAACTTGCCACTTATCCAAAAATCTCATTCTCAAAACCAAAATAAATCGTAAAATAGAAGCATAATTTTTTTTTTTAGTTACACACGAGACAACCAATGGAAATCCAAGAATGATTCAACCTCTTGTACAATAGGCACAATAGATACATTAACTTTTGAATAAAACTCACTCTAAAGGTAAAAATTAATTGATTCTAATTACATTTATCTGATTGTTACGATATAATTATCATTCTTTAACTGAAATAAAAATAAAAAATCGAATTGACTAATCATACCTTTTCCTGTGTCATACGTTGTACGTATAACGTAACAAAGAGCGTGGCACTGTGACAAGTTTGGTTGATAGATACAAAAAATCTTACATTTCTTTTGTTAAAGCTTCCTTTGTCACACTGGACAATTAATCCCACACGTAGGGTCCACAATATATACATAGCATAGAGCATATTGTAACAAGTAAAGAGGATGTGCTAATATTTTTGTATCACTGTTTGTTATCAGCGATACTAAATCAGGAAACACCTTGTTTGTATCACAATGTAATCAATTAATCCGGATATTTGCATGTTACGGTATATCACTTTTTATCACTTTTATACATAAAATCTTAACCAATGTTTGAAAGATTCATTCAATATTATATTCAGATGAAACTTATTTCATTTGGTATACGACACTTATAACATTCACAGTCACTGTTTTACGGTAGAAACACGCTGGAAACTTACGCTCTAAACGTGACACAGGGGATCCTATTTTATCCTTCCTCCTTTCTGTCACAGTTGACTTTTATGATATTTATCAGTTATTGAATAATTGTACATTATCGTACGCACATTCGTTTTTAACTGAGATCCCAATGAACATCTGATAATCATTTATTTATTTTCTTGTGGTCAATTGATGTCGTCTCTATTTATAACAAACGTAAGAAGGCTTTTTAAAAATTATTTTTAGTATAAAAGTGATTATTTTCTTTATGAAACGAACATTCACTATTTTTAAACATGTGTACACTTCTTTCCTGTTACTCAAAAACTCTAACTGTAATATAGGACCTCGTGGCCTACTCACCCTTATCCTTGCCAATTTTCTCCGAAAAATGTCCATATACATCCGACTTTGCAAACACAAGCCAAGATGCTTTGTCCAAGCCGATGTTATGAAGTTCGTCTGTATAAAAACACTCTTCGTGCAAGGCATCTCGGATACAATGTGTAAAGTCGGATTTTTTTTTTCAAACGGGGTGTATAAGGTTGGTTACGCACAATACACGACAAACGCAAAGGGTTGTGTCGAAGCACTGGTACCTGAGAGGATAAACCCACTACATACGAGAGATAAAATTTAGTCCGAAGCGCTGATACTGAAAGGAGAGGCGCACGACATACAAGAGACGTAAGGATACAAATAGAAACATCGATAAAGAATGTTATTCTTTATTTGCAGATCATAATTGACCAGAATAGAACGTTTGGAGGGCAATTTTAATGGCGACCATGCGAAATTTTATTATCAATTGTAAAATCAATAGTTTATAAAAAAATATTTTTTTGGTGCCGCACGGAGAAAGCTTTGTTGTCTTAATAAAAATCTTTTTTTCGAAATCTTAATTACTTAAACTACGCTGAATAATCCGAAAGCATACTCGGAAAAAATGTCCGAGGCGTGAGTGCACACGGGCGTGAGTGCCACGGTTAATTAAAAATTCAATCGACTGGAACTGCGAGAACTATCGGGCTAAAGTTTGACACGCTGGTAGATCAGTTTTCAAACCATAACCTTTGCATTGCAGCGAAACTAATTAAAATCGACGAGATCATAAAAATTTTATGAGTTTAATTTTTTTTTAAATACGAAACAAGGTAAACTCGGTAGCTCGTCTGAATTTCAAGCTATCGAACGGAAAGTTTCTACGCAATTTTAGTTACGACTAAGTTTGCTTGGTATTGAACATGCTTGGGACTAAAGTATAAAAAATTATGAAAACTGTTATTTTTGAAAAACGGTCGATTAGCTTAACATGAGCAAATTGAAAGCTAATTGGTTGTCATTAGTAATTAGAAATGACATGCAAGTTACATGCAAGGAAGTCAAAATTGATCAACATACTTCCTTATAGAGGTGGCTCTATGAAATAGGTTAAAAATAATGAAAAAGGAATGTCGAATATCCTACTTTGCAAATTTTCTTAGTTCTATTCTTGTTCCAGGCTTGTGATATTCCTCTCAAGAGCTTGTCGTTACATTTTTTGATCTCCCTGTTACATCATCCATCATGCCATAATAATTTAATAACTCTTCTTAGGAGCCCGAAAATATATGACATGGAATTCCTCTTATATAATTTGTATCATCCTCGCTACAAACAGCCATTCCGTATTTCACTAAGAATTTTCTGAATTTCCGAAAAAAAATATCTTGGAAGCTCCAAAGAAGTGTACCATAGCAGAAGCAGTGTGGTATATTATCATGTGACACGAGGGGGTGAAAACTTGTGTGAGGAGAGCGAGAGATCTGGTTTCCCTGCCGACCGAAGACCTTCAGAATTCCTTTACTCTCTTGTGTGAATTTGGAATGCACTCGGGCGTCCTATACACCTCTGAGGAACACACGCGCACATACATACACAGAGAGAGAGAGAGATAGAGAGAGGGAGGTTTCACGAGTTCAGTTCAGACGAACCGGAGGTGAGAGATGCATCCCCTGTCCCTCTCTCCCATCTCCCTAAATATCCCTCACTCAGGTTTCTACCTACTCTCGTTCGTTCTTGCTTTCTCTCTAGGTTGCTGCTCTCCAGTGTCTGCACACAGTGACGCCGAGTATCTCTGCTTGCAGGTCTCAGGAGGACGCAAAGTAGGCAGTGACCCACACAAGCATAGGGAGTAAGCACATAGCAGAACCCAGCAGAGGGTGGCCACTTCCTTCCCTCTTGGAAGCACCGGCACCATCCCCGTGAGCCTTCTCTCCTCTTCGCCTGCACCGCCAACGTCCTTTACCCGCCACTTTACCGTCACTAGAGCGTACAGCGTAATCACCAGCAGTAGCAGCAGCAGCACCGGCACTGGCAAGAACCAGAACCCGCCCCTTAAGCGAGGCTGCAAAGAACTCATACACTTGTCCAACCACGAAAATAGCATCCATGGTACACAGAGACGTACGCTCTTAACCTGAGTTCGCACGACGGCGTCTACGAAACTCGAATCGAAATATCTGACCAGGAATGAGCTACTCTTTCGGGATATAGGTTAACTCGGAAGTGAATTTCTATTAAAAGTTCATTTCTATTAAAAATGATTTCCTTTTCGTAAGCCCTGAAAGGAGGATGATTTGCTACCTAGGATTCGTATTCAGAAACGTTGGTTCAGGTTATTTCGATCCTAATCAATTACCCGACACGTTGGTAATTAGTTCGTTAAGAGAGGAGAGCTACGTAGCAAGAGAAAATGTTTTGCAAAGTCCCGTTGAAAGCTCGGGAAGTCGGAAATAATTTTAAGTGTCGCACCGGAGTCGTTGGTGGAAGTGAGAGAAAGTGCTATTGAAAGGCGGTGGAGTCGGTGGTTACGATCCGCGAATCGTCGGTCCAGACTCGGAAGCAGTGAGCCAGACATGCAGCTAGCCGCGTGAACAGGTTTCGTTCGTAAGGAAGGACTAGACGCTGCTAAAAGAAGAGGGGAAAATGGTGACGGAGAATGGGAAAGAAGGAGGCGAGAGAGATAGGTAGAGTCGTTTCGCTGTGCCAAACTTTCCCTCCGTCCTCCATCGTCGCACGACCACCATCACTTCTTCACCGCCACCCAAGAGTTGGGTTTAAGTTTCAGCTTATTTACATTATTCCGTATTCACGACTCCGAAGCAGCAGCAGCAGCAGCAGCAGTAGTGCAGCGCGACGCTTCTCAAGTTTAACGCCACCCTACTTTATATACTATACTATACTATAATATATATATATATATATATACATATATAATTTTATATTTATGGGCATTCTAAGGGCGGAGAGGCATAATCCTGAGAAATCAGATAACCAAACGCTCGCTCCCGTTGTCCGCATTTAACGAGCGAAACAAAAACGACGACTGGAGAATAATCAATTGTGCAGTGGTTGTCTCGAGTGAGCGATTAATTATTGTTCACTCAGCACGACACTATGAAATTCTCTCTCACTCTCACTCACTCTCTCTCTCTCTCTCTCTCTCTCTCTCTCTCTCTCTCTCTCTCTCTCTCTCTTTCTCTCCCTCTCAACCTGTACCGTTTCTTCGTCACCCTAGCCTCCGAAGGTTCTCGCACACGCGGTAAATTCCGGGATACGGGATGCGTGCGAGGCATTGGCGAGTCAAGTATAATTGGCACGTCAGAGGCCGTGGTGCAAGCTCTCTCTCGACCCTCCCCGAATCTCGGTCCTCGGGCACGGTGGCATATGGGAATGCCATCACGATTTCTGGCACAATACTCCATTCTACCATGATAGATATACGGCCGTAATTCCACTCCCTTCCTCCTGTTAGCTGCCAACTGTATTAACCCACGGGAGAGAGAGGATAGCAGGAAGTACGGGAGGCGAGCCACGCCTGGTAGGCATACTATTCTGTATTTGTGAATCATAGTATGTACGGACAGGCGTATTAACAAGCTTATATGTAAACGCCCTATAGACTTGGGGGATGCTTCGTATTGGTATACACCTATGACTGTTATAGCCCTCCGTCGGTAGACTGAGAATTTCAAGGCACAGTCAAAATTTCAATCTCAAATTTCATTTAAATGAATGGAGAGTCGAGCTTGGTCTCCTTCCCTAAAAAATCAGAGTATTAGCGAGATCCTACTTACCGAGGGGCGTCAGGTTATAGTAATTAACCTGCGACGAGTATCAAATAAAAATTGTGTCCGAGTCATCAACGATCCAGTTTGCATATTGCGTTAGCGCATTCGCATATTCACTTTTCACTGTAAATATTTATTTTCTTCGAATATCTTACTTTTTGTGTATTATTACATGCATGAATAATTATAAAATATTTTCCACTTTCGGATGCTTATGCATTTTTGAAAGTTAAAAGTCTTATGTGAATTTATGTAATGCAGGATTACGCATTTAAAAAGAAAAACCTAATTGTTCACTCATTTATGTTTCAATTTCAATCTTATTAATAAAAGTTTTAAAGGTTTATCATTACCAACTATTAGATAATGCACTAGATACTATGAGAAGTAACTCTGCTTTTATGCATTTTTCTTTAAAAGCTCGGAAAACTTTGAAAATCTACATTGGCCCTTAAATTACCAGTTTGCTGGAAGACGCAGCGAACAAGTAGACTGACGGGACGGAACGTTAATATTCTATCTCGGCAAGTACCGGCATACTTTACGTAGAAAACCAATTGAATGCCTACCAACTAAACCTATAAGTATACCTACGAGTTAAGCTTCGATAAAATCGCATTCGAATGATGTTATAAATTAATGCGAGTCCCTATTAAGGCGAGGTGATACATGTGTGGGTGATAGAGGGATGAAACGAAATGGCACATTACAGCAGAAAGTATCAGGAGTACAAATTGAAAATGCGGGATTTTTTTCTATTTTTGAACGTTTATTCTGAAAAAATGGTAACAAATGAATTATTCAAAGTATTGTCCATCGCTAGCCACAACTTTTTCCCATCTTTCTGGCAATTTACGGATACCGTCGCGAAAAAATTCGGCCGGCTTGGCTGCTATCCAGTCATCGACCCATTTTTGGGCTTCTTCGTAAGAATGGAAGCGCTGGTCAGCTAGGCCATGTGTCATCGATCGGAAAAGGTGGTAATCGGAAGGAGCAATATCTGGGCTATACGGCGGGTGGGGTAAGACTTCCCATTTCAGCGTTTGTAGGTATGTTTTGACCGGCGCTGCAACATGTGGCCGAGCGTTGTCATGTTGCAAAATTACTTTGTCGTGTCTTTGCTCGTATTGTGGCCGTTTTTCTTTGAGTGCGCGGCTCAAACGCATCAATTGAGTTCGGTATAGTGCTCCTGTGATGGTTTCGTTCGATTTCAATAGCTCATAATACACCACACCCAGCTGGTCCCACCAAATACAGAGCATGAGCTTGGCGCCGTGAATATTTGGTTTGGCCGTCGATGATGATGCATGGCCGGGGTAACCATATGATTTTTTGCGCTTCGGGTTATCGTAATGGATCCACTTTTCATCACCAGTGACAATGCGATGCAAAAAACCCTTCCGTTTTTGCCGTTCGAGCAGCAGTTCGCATGCAAAAAAACGGCGCTCGACGTCTCTCGGCTTCAGCTCATACGGCACCCAATGTCCTTGCTTTTGGATCATTCCGAGGGCTTTTATACGATGGGAAATGGCTTGTTGTGTCACTCCCAATGAATCTGCGAGCTCTTGTTGAGTTTGACACGAGTCTTCATTGAGTATTGCCTCCAATTCAGCATTCTCAAACTTTTTCACTTGGCCCGGCCGCTCTTTGTCCTCAACGTCAAAATCACCACTTCTAAACCGCACAAACCATCTCTCGCACGTTGAAACCGATGGAACATGACTCGGATAAGCCTCGGAGACCAATCGATGTGCTTCAGCAGCACTTTTCTTCAAATTAAAGAAGTAAATTAAAACTTCCCGCAAATGCTGTTTTGTTGGCACGAAACTCGACATATTGAGAGCTCAAAAAAACTATGAATTTGACACTGCGACAAATTGACACATACTGAAAATTAAAGCTATAAGACGTAGCTTTGACATGAACATAGTCACAGTACTGCCTGATGCGTATAGCGTTAGTAACGCCATCTGTTATCAAACCCGCATTTTCAATTTGTACCCCTGATAAAACAACTAATGTGTGTGGCTATTGAGGTTTTGCCTCCCCTTAATAGAAGAAAACTTTTTTAAAATAACGAAAAACGAACGACAATGATAAAATAATGAAAACCACCGGTTATGTTAAATGTGACAAATTCTCAACTTGTGTTTATATTATTACATGCGCTATCTTTCATTTGTCTCTTTTCTTCATTCACTGTACTCAATTCTTCTACATATTGGTTTTTTATTGGTTTTTAAAAGGATCGTTAGTCTTTGGAATATATTTGAGATTTACCAAACTCTGTTAAATGGATCATTAACGTTTGCCAAAGCAAAGTTTTAACATTCAATATTTAATGTAGTCTACGTGTAGCTTGCGTTAATGAGCAGCGCTTCAACTATGATAACCTGCTAATTGTAAATAATCGTTGTATAATGATAAGCATTTTGCAATAATATTGTAGTTCTAGTTGACTCCTCTTTTTCGTTCTTCCGGAATTTTTCTTTGAGTCCATTGCAATATTGTCCTATTGTACCATTCTCACGTAGCTATTTCTCATCCTCGTACAGCTTCAGTGCTTTCGAGGATTTGAGGGTCGTTCAACTATAAACGGCCACTACAATTACGAGATGTGCTGTATATTAAAGCCGCGTCATCTATATAACATTCTCGTGCTTACTCCAGAGAACCTTCTGGTCCTATGGCAACGATAAACTATTGGTAATAAAACTATATCTACGTGTTTATCTAAATAACACCCTCCCTGCTTTATCATAAATAGATAAGGAACTGTGAAGTTATAAAATAAAGCAGCCCAAAAGATATTAAACTCGTTGACCAATACCAAGGTACACGAACAGCGAACTCGAAATTATTTAACTGCTTACTTGACAAGTAATATAAATCATACTATTCTCGAAGTTTTATCATGAAACTCTAATAACAACTTAATTTGAACTTTATAAATTAGTAAATGTTTCATTAGTTATTTTTGTCATTTAAATTACGAAAATAACTCATTTTATTTGTGATTCCACGGCATATTTCTAACTCTAGCATTAAATTTTCCACCAAAACACATCCCTTTGACGAATTAAGTCTGAAAAACATATCTACGATAACACAACTCTACCAGAAAAAAACAAATTAATGTATCTGTCACGAACAAACTCTATTATAATTTAGGCCTCCCCGGGAACATCTCTACAATAATGAAAGCTCTCCGAATTACAAGTCTACCAGTTTGCATCTCCACCACGTAACATATTGTTAGTGGTCCAAGACTGATGGTAAGTGTTCCTGGGTAAAGCAGGCTGTTGTTCTCTCTCGCTTCCACCCGTGCTTCAATAGCACTATCTCTATCACAATCCCTGTTTTACCTGGGAGCACTTACCGCGTATAGTTGGGACACATCGATAACCATACTCGTGTTCAAATAATGTGGTCGTTCTAATAATAGAGAGGAGACGAAGGTTATCGGTAAAATCCTTTCCCAATCCTACTCGATAACATTTAGTTGTATGGAAATGATCGTGTGCGTAGAATCTGCAACTTCGACTTTCTTACGATTGACGAGAAAGCGTTCGAAGGACATCATCGTAGCGTAAGCGAAATTAGCGCGACTGAGACGTATTGTACGAAAATCGGGAAAAAATATAGGATTTTTCGTGAACAAGCGAGAAATGGAGACGTCTGTAAGACGTCTCTCAAAATGGAGTCTAACCGCTTACAGGGCGGCTAGAATCGAACTGTTTGTAAGGAAGTTCATGAGATTCCAGGTAAAAATTCGGTATTTTGATCTTTTTCAGCGTTGGGTGCATTCTCAGCTATAGAAACTGAAAAAATGTGAATTTATACACCGGAAATAGTGTTTCCTGCGTCTTCACAGACATATTCAGTCGGTTTGATATCTATATTTTTGTCAGAAAACTGTATCTTAGAGATGAAACTCGATAAAGGCGATGTGATATACCGACGGAACTTCCGTTTTGGGACTTCGTCAGTACATATCTGCCTTTCCTATTTTCTCAGAGACGGTTCATACTTTGTCCTAAGACAAATTAAGTTCATGTGCAAGATGACTTTGGTGCATTTGAACCTAAGCTGCATTTTGTCTGAAATATAAAATGTATGTCTCAGTCGGTGTGACACACCGTCTTAATGTAAACATTTTCTTCTTCTTCGTCGTAATTTTTCGTCGATGTTAGGTTACTACATGTTGCTAGTACACAAATCTGTAACTGCACCCTTCGATAGTTGGAGGTGCACCGAGCGAAAAAAATGTGGACAATATGTACACTTTTCTGCTTTTCATTCCTTGTTATTTAAATCTCGAGAGAAGCAGTCCACGACTTGTTCTTTTCGTTGATATGTCGCGTGTTGCATTAACTGACTTGTCAATCTCATCGTGAAGGAGCGGATCGCTTATATTTAATTCTGTGATTAAGATAAATGATGATTAGGCCGACAGTTATAACAGACAGATTAGAATTAGAGATGAACCACGGCACCTTTGCGTTAAGCTAGCGGTCCTGGTAATATTTTTGTTTTGCCGTGAAACCGGAAGAACAACAAAATGTTGAACTTGACACCTGATTAGCGCCTAGAAAGCTCCTAATTATTGTGTGTTTTAAATACTGTTTAACAATAATTTATTTGCGAGCTCAACAGTCCTTGCATTTGACCTTCGAGCAAGGTCAATCAGTTTGATCGAATATGCCTACTAGGATTAAGACGATCAAAGGCCTAGTTTGCCGTTGTTCCGTGGTGTTGGTGAGGCGAGATGAGGAGAACACACGAACCTTCTCGACCCTCTTGAACTCCAAATTGCGCCAATTACGTCTGTCAATCTCTGCTCTGTAGCCTCCGCTGCGTACCTAGATATCCCCGACCCCTTCTGTGCCAAACAACCATAATCATTCTACTCGTATCAGTAGTGCGTTTGTTTGACCATTAGCGACCTCCCACCCTCGTTCTCTACCCTTCGAAGCTGTGACAGCTCGTATCCACTTGCAAATACTCTGCTGATGGCATTGTGTACGTGTACTTCACTTCAATGATGTTGAGAACCAGTAGATAGGTCAATACTTCACTCTTCGTTGGACGAAATCATTATCGACTCGTCATGATTAATTTGGCTATACACGATCCAACAACGTTTTCTTATTTTCTTGTCATAAACGCGCTACGTCTGCTGCAAGACAGATTATATAGTTGATTTTTTTTCAAAACGGGCCTGTATATGAGGAATAATGGTAGGAGCCAATTGAGCCAAATGTGCCGAGGAGGAGGATGCGTTCGCACGTAAACGGTGACAGGGATGACCACTTCGCTCGACTAGTACTCCATCATTGCAGGATAGCAATAGGTCCTCTAGTGGCCTGGGTACTGGCATCAAAGCTGGACCGGGCCATCCTTCAAACACGCAGGTAATGGGTCAGACTCCCTGCTCTCGAGTATTCCTAGCGGTTGTCCTCTATAAGCCTCTTGTCCCTGGTAAGGTACTCGAGAGAGTTCTCGGCCTCCCTTTCTTCCTCTCTCGGCCACCCAGCACTTCAACTCTCCAACAACCCTTTCGACGCAGTAGCTCGGGGATGACGCTAGCCATAATACAGATTTTGATTAAGCTGAGTCAACGAGATCACCGTGGATTTGGATCGTTCGCACACCTCGTTCTCCATTGCTATCTTTCGACGGGCAATCCAGACGAATCAAAGTTTCTTGTTTGAACGGCAGGAATATCCAGTCCTTCCTCCAGCCTCGCTCTTGATTGAATAAACTCTTGAATAATATATTCTTCTCGTGTCCTATTCGATGTCGGAGAACATAATCGATGGACAAACCAGAAATTCGTGAAATCAATCAAAATTGTGATTGATCCCAATCGTCCAACAGCCTCGAGAGAATTAAATGCTCCTACGTTCTATGCGGTGACCCCCAAGCTTTTTGTTCAATCTCCATGTGAGCAGTCGACTGGTTTTAATCTCTGAAATCAGGATCAACATTGCCAACTAATCCAGTGTTCGATTCTCGACGCACTGAATCAATGTCGTTTTCACTAGATACTCGACGATCTCTGAACTCTCATACGAGACTGTTAAATTAGACATTATATACACAGGAATACATAATACAGTATACAACACAGGACGAATTTCATTTAATGGAGTAATAGAAATTCCATTATCGGTTAACAACACTGTCCCGCTGTTTATATACTAGCGTTGGGTTTCACGAATTAAGCTGACCGCTAATGGATTTTCCTGATTTTCTTCAGCGGACGGTTCGCTGAGCGTCCCTACCCACCATTCGTAGGAGAAACCTACTACCCCGTCGCCTGTTCTGCTCTCCTACCCTCGACGAATTGGGTCGAAGCCTGGCTGGAGGATGGCAGAGTTAATTGGGTCGGGCGTTAACGAATGTTTAATTTATCAAAGCCGCGGCGGCGCCGTTGACCTCGACGACGGTAGCGTCGCAGAGGCCCCGATGTCCCCGCGTGACTCGCAATTAATTTCAATTAATTACTGACGACGCTGGTGCGCGTCCGCGATACACTGTCCCGCGCAGTTAACGACTTCCTGGAGAATTCAGGGTACGCTGAACGTTGCCTGTTCCGATGTTTTTTTTCGCATTCTTGGATATTTCAAAACGTCTCGGGTCCTTTCGTGTGAAGTCTTCCTACGTGAGAAACATTCTTCCATCTTACCAATAGATTTTATTCGTGTCTTTTAATACTAGTGTCGTTTAATATTAGTGCTCCGAGTTTGGCTACCATTTGTAAACAAACATATATCTCCACTGTGGTCCCGAGGTCTCAAACCGCACCTTTGCCTACCCAAGAACGTCTCGTCCCCTTCCGCGTGAAGTTTTCTAATTTAAGAAGCACTCCTTTTCGTTTTTTCAATAGATTATTTTTCTGGATTTTAATAAAATTTGTGCTTGAAATCTGTCTCTCGCTTGTGTACAAATCTATCTTTTTACCAAAGACGAACTTTCACTCACCTCTGCCGGAAATGCGTAGTTGTTTATACGATGTTCGGATCCATGGGTGTTGTTCATACCGTAATGGATGTAAATCTCCTCGAATTGATATCTGTAGGCCAGAGGTCCATCAGTAATATTGACGGGTTTCGACTCCTTATCGACTTTGAAAACTAGAAACTGTCCGGTGTTGTGAAGATGGCCGGAGATCTGTAAATTCAATAAGAGCTTCATTAGATTGGAGGTCAAGAACTGGGCGTCGCCACAGCTTGGAAGCCTTCGGCTATAATTGATTAGGGATTTTATTGAAGGTAATGGCACAGAGAGAACTGAAAGAGATGTGAGATGTCACAGAATAGAAAGAGTGGCAACTCCTGGTTGCCGCGCCGTATGGCGGTAAAAAACACGAGGGAGCAGGGAGGATCGTAGCTGTTACCGGAAGTCCATTTTCTTGTACGTCGCGCGAACGTGAATTATGGCGTCATCAGTTAGAAGTAATGAGGTAACCTCAGAGTGAGAATTGGTTGCCTAGGCTTGTGCGGTGGCTGCATCCCTTCCTCTTGCCCTCGGTAAGAAGAGACACGTCGGCAAAACTCTCGTACCGCCATTGCTACCACCGCGATAAACTATTATTTCGTAATAAATCTTCGGTTAGCCAGGCGAGAAAATCAAGTCTCTCTCTCTCACACACACACAGACACACACCCTCATCCTCACTCTTACCCTCTAACTCCCTTCTCGTTCCACTACATAGCAATTACTCGCGGCAAACGGGGTGTGAAAACCTCAGGTAGCTACTCGTGTGATTTTATCCAAAAATGTCAAGTCATCGTCTGCAATAAAATAAAATGCTTCCGCAGTTCCGGTATACGAGAAGAGTCGTTTATAAAAGTTTTTTTTATACTATCACTGGATAATTAATAATCTCACATTTTTTTACCATAATTTGGCGCTGGGGATAGTTTTATCTGCTATCTAGAATAATCCGGAGCCAAAACGAAATATTAGCTACGAATATTTCCATCGTACGTTCTCTTTATCGTATTGTTTAATTAATTTTTTTAATGGACTCGACCGACTCTCCTCCTTTACGTTCTTTTCGTTACGCTATAAGTTGGCTTCATTTGTCTCGCTGATTACTGGAATTTCCGTCCAGCTATCAATAATTCAGTGCAATTAGATTGTGAAATGGGAGGCTTCGTTTCCAAACCCTTTTATCATTATCGCGCTCTTTCATTCTCTGGCTTCCTATCGTTCCTTGTTGGTCGCTGGGAAGCTAAAATTTCCAAAACTGCCGTTATCGTGAAACTCTCGAGGATAAATATAAAGAAGTTTGCAAAAAGTAAGAGGTGTAGAATCTCGAAGGAGTTTGAAGTGCCGGGTGTCTCATTGTTCGTACGCGAAGAGTATACAACCGCCTTCACGTCCTTCTCTCCGCTCCTCGCCCCGATAGAGTTGAGCAGGCGAAACACGCCCCGTTCCATCAATAAAATCGCTGGCGAACGGAGACCGAGTTCCTTCTCGTGAAAGATCCATTTTTATTTATCGTGATATCCTATGTATAGTTTGTCCCAGCGAGCAAACTTTGCCCAGATTGAGATCCATTCTTTTTTTGTGTCAGCGACAGCAACGATGAGATTAAAGTTTAAGAGGAATTTTACCAAATTTACCGAGTATCACACGAGGTAGTAACCTACGTCTGACCGCTTTAGATGCCTTGGCTCTCTGTCTGACCCTGAATGCTCTTGATATCGATTAATCGATTACCCTCGTTATTAATTCATGTTATGCAGACAATGCTTACGAGTCCTGGAGGCAGGTGCACTGCGGTCTTTGGCACGAGTTTCTAGCGTACAAAAAAGACTCGGGTCGGTCCGAAGTATGGATATATCTCTCCAAGCATATGAGTATTTATTTACGATGTTGAAAAGAGCTATATCACGTTCCAAATTATGATCATACATATTGTAAACCGTCTGCAAAGTACGCTACTACTTTGCTACTACTTTGCACTACATCGTTCACTGAATCGTTAATACATGCTTTCATATATGTATCGATTCTCGTGACTCGTCTGCCGAATAGTTAGCTCTATACCCGTTTTATCACACTGTCCTTTGAACACGGAGATTCTACAATAGAAAAATACGTTTTATTATAATTAAACTCCTTCCCTGAGCCAAACACTTATTTCCATTCACACACCATCTTCGTATAGCTTCTTGGTTATCGTACGCTTGGCAATAACTCTACTCCGCGGATGTTCAACAAATCGAAGGATTTCTTCAAATTGCTTTGGATTCTCCACGGCTAGATCCGAAATTACGAATCCTTGGCTGTTCCGTGAGTGGTGAAAGGTGAGTAGGAAGGGTGACAGGATACATAAGAAAGAGGCACGAGGAGGAGAGCTTGGCTGAGAGAAAGAGATACAGAGAGATAGGAACAGCCAGCGAAAACGGTCGGAAGCTGCCGAGGCCGAAGACGTACGTTCGACTTCTAGTGGCAAGGGAGGCTAGGAAGCCAGAGTTCGTTCTATTGTTTAATTTAAGTGCCAAAGTTTTGCGACCGGGTTAAACGGCGTATAAATTTGCGGACGGGATTGGTGTGCCGACTGCCGAGCGACCTGCGCGCGATTAAGTTAGCGGGGGCTGCTGCCTACCCGCGGGATTTGCTCCGGGTGTGCATCGAAGCACGATGACGTCAGCTTCATCCCCTGCGGTCTGTACTCCGTACTCTGGGCGCGACCCACGTGGGCTGACGTTGCGTTTTCAGCGGTGGAATTGGACCTTTATTTCATTTTTTTTCAACCCTCATTTACAGTAGGAAAATGGTCTCATTTTGACGGGCAACTCTGCAGCCCAATGAATCTTGAGTTAGTCGCAATGAAAACGATCGTTTTAAATCTCCGGTTCAACCTGCTTGTCCATGTCATCGGGTGAGATGGCAAAGGTGCGAGGTTCAAATTACTAACCCAAGGATTGATCCTACGTATCCAACACCTACTTATTTAATTCACATATGGAGATACTGTTCTGAACGCTGGGAATGCGTTTCAGATCCTTGTGTATTCTCTTTTTACGATTATGTGGTACTAAATTAATCAAATATTACCTTAATTCAGGGGTTTCAACATTCGCTGTCTTTCGTACTACATACAGGTAGCACGCACGTTCTATTTACAGTATGAAAATGGTTTTTTTACAGATAATTGTGCCACCCGACTAGTCTTGAGCGAGTCGCAGTGAACGTGGTCATTTTAAAGCTCCAGCTCAAACCAGCTCGTTCCTGTCGTCGCGTGTGTTACACGAGGGGCACGAACAAATGTTTGTTTAATGGAAAATGTGCAGCGGGAGCGTCACGAAGTGGCCCGGGTGACTATACCGTCCTCGGTAAACCAGTGGCTACATAATTTATGTGCTTCCGTCACAGTATTAACGAGGCCGTTATACCCCTCTTCCCAATGTCGACATTCGCATACCCCCGCTTTCCAACTACCCACATCTCCATCTGGGAATTATGTAATTTTCGTAAATTAACGTAACATATACGAAATTCATAACGCAGAGCTTGCGCGCGCTCTCTCCCTCTTATACAGGCATACACTCATTCACGCACAAACACAGTGTTTCTCTATAAAGTTTGCCCTATCTCTTTCCTTATTATTTTTATTTTATTGTTATTATCCCTACTCCGCAGTCCCTTATTTTTCTTTGTCTTGTTTTGCGACAAACTTTTCAAGCTTGTGTCTCCAAGTCCGCGCCCTTATTCGTAACAACACGCTCCCAGACAGTTCGGGCGATTTCGGAGAATTAAAAACTTTTTTCCTCTCGCTACATTCTTCTGTGGCGTGCGCTCTGAAAACTAAGGGTGCGGTAATCGTGACAGTGGCTCCCACGGGACTGTACATATCCCACTAGGATATTTCGAAAGCCGTAACAAGACCAGTCTGCTGCAACAATAATTCCATTTTATTGTTATTAAGCATTTTATATTTGTTTTACCGACTGGGGTTCTTCTCATTTTACAACTCTCGCCTAGACCCTTATTGTGTCTGCAGGTGACGTATACTCCTACTGTAACGCAGTCGCATGAGGGCACACGCAAATTGCGGAGAACCCTTGCCATATATAGTCGGCCCTTTCAAGAGGCAGCGGTTCCTACAGGGAATCACCAGTCTCCGGAAATATGACCTACCGCCCCATGATTCCATATGCCAGCTAGCACAGCTAAGCTCTCATCCATCCAAGTAATGGCAGTACGAAATGCTGTTCAACTCGGAGGATTATCAAAGTGGCACGGGAACCTACCACTGACGGTTCATTGTTGTCAAAGGGAAGCAGGTCAGGTAAAAATCACCGATATTTATACAGAAAAACTTTACTTTTCTTGCTCCTACCACTGTAAGAATTAATGTATAAACAAAGAACTTTTCGTCGCATGGTAAAAGCATCTAGCTTTTGTAGGTAGCTTAAAATAAAATAATATTTTTACATTCTGCACTCGTTCACAAGAGAACCGGTAGTTCAAGTATTTCCAAAAATGTTGCAGTTGTGCGTAATTTGTGTCCTTCCAAAATAAGTGTAGCTTTTTCTTTTCTCAAAATTGGTCAGATACCGTAAATTTAAACAGCGATTTTTAAAAATGATTAATGCATATTAATTAAAACTTTACGAATTTTAAGAAAGAAAAGCTCCGCTTAGTTTTGATGGATACATCCTACGCACAACTGAGCGTTTTTTTTTTTGCAGAATGCAAAGACATACAATTTATTTTAGACTACTGTCAAAAGTTAGATTCTTATGGCACGTGACAAACAATTGAAAGGGTCAACAGTAAATATTTTTTTCTCATAATATCATCAGTCAAACAAGTTAGATGTTCCTTTATGAATATCAATGATTTTGAGACGGGACTTTCTCCCCTTAAGGTAACTCCGAGTGCTCGACTCTATAAAGTCGTATCATAGTGAAATGATTTTAAAAGGTTCTACTAACAATAAGCTCCGTGATACATAATGTATGCGAAATTTTGAATATGTTTACAATTTTTCAAGTCTCGACACCTTACGGTCCTGCGACTGACACGAAAACAATTTAACTTAAAATAAAATATCGCACACAGCACCGTTTTTGTTTACCATACAACATTCCTATTGGGCTCTTGTAACGTGTATTCGCAACAAAAGAATCAGAATGAAGGTCACACAAACTCAGTTAATTTTTTACGAATTGCCGACGACGATGGCAGAAAAACTGTCATTGTCATGTTTCACATCAACGAAACCGCCATGATTTAATTATGACTTCGAACTAATTTTCGCATCCTTCAATAATATTTTCGTGTGGAAAACTCTGGTGTTGTAACTTTTGTCATCGTGATACTTATTCTCTGAAATACTTTGAGGCCATTGCATATTTTATTTTTCAGATTTCATGATGATTAACATGAGAAATCTACAATCAAAATGTGTCCAGGATCTTTATCCATAAGACTCTGTGCCAATATTTCATTTTTAAAAGTAATAATTAATCATTACAAGATTGGTAACCCAGCCTGAAATGTTTTTAACACGCGCTATGCATTGAAAATGTAGTTTATCAAAAAATTCTTTTTTTTCTGAAGATCATCGTCTCACGCTCAGATTATCTTAAGTAAATTTATCAAATAAATATGTTTATCTATTTCTAGCTGATTACCCGATGCTTGTCGACGTTGACCGGTCTTAAATGAGGATCGTAGAGCAACTTATCGGGCTCAATGTTGATGGGACTCTGGCGTCTTCCCTTGGTGCACAGCGACCATTGAGGATTTATCAGGCCCCAGAAAGAAGGTCCTGGAACACGATAAGCATACGAATAAAATGAGATAACAATAATATTAATAGAATGAAATAATAATAATAATACGACTTTGCTTAATCATAGAGGAAACTATTTTCGTGAAAAAAAATGTTCTCGACACTTTGATGTCAGAGTATTTAAAAAGTCCCAAAACGTCGAGAAATCATATTGAGAAAAAAGTGCACGCGCGCGCATGCGCGCGTGTGTCTGTGATGATTTTACAAAATCGCAATGAATATATCTCGGGAACGGGTTACTCAATTATCCTGAAACTTTGCATACAAGCCGGGTCGCAACCCTCGTCAGTTTGCTTTAGTTTTCGCCCAAATCGCTAACGGGTGTCCTATTTTACGGTTATTTGAATTTGTCAAAAAAAGGAGGTACGCTCTCTAACTTTCGTAAATTTTTAGTTATCGAGTTAAAACTTTCTACAAGAATAGACCAAGGGAAAATGTTGTTTGGTATTGAGTTTAACAAGAATCGATCAAGATGCTTAGATTTTATAGAATCATGAATTTGTGTAATTTTTCGAACAAAAAAAATGTTGCTCTTACTTTTTAAAACTTTTGTCTATCAAACTGAAAATTGGCACACAAATTGTTTAGAAGACAAGGATACTTGGTCTTGAATATGGTAAAAATCGGCTAAGGGATTTAAACTTTACGAAATTTGCAGTTTTACCAAATTTTTTATTTTATTGTAAAATTTTAATACCTCTATGAGGAAGCCAAAATTGAGAGAATCTTTCTCCATAGAGGAGAATCTGTGGGTTGGCAAGAATTACAAGGAAGCCATGTGAAAATTTCAAATTTACACGTCTTGTTATTTACATTTATTCATTTAATATTACTTTTTAATCTTGATATTTATTTATGTATTAAGCAACCAAGTTGACGGCTAAGAAAGTTTTTTGAATTATCTTGTACCTTTTTTTAGCGAGTATGCGGTAGTAGATAAGTTGAAGATTTCCTTAGTCTCTAGCTGGTCCTGGTCAACGATCGAATCACAATTAGCTTTTGATCGAATGACAGTTACGTGGATAATTCGGTAAAAGCTAACCAGGATAAGTTAGTTATCGGTTTTCACTACAAAAGTCATAGTCTCTGCCTAAAATTGACTGTTATAAATTTTAACAGAACACTTAGTTTTTTATTCGTTGGCAGTTACACGACCAAAATGTAACCAAGATTTAACTATTTCAGTTGAAAGCCGGATTGGTTGGTGTTGATGTGAGTAACCCTACGAAAATTACTGGATTATCTTTCCATCAATGTTCAGCTGACTTGGATCTCTCTCATGGGTACGAATATTTGTAAATCGATTTTCTTTTATATTATCTACAGATAAAAATAAGTTATTGATGTTATATCTCGTTCTTCTTTAATTGACAACGAAATCCGCACTAATTAAAAGTTTTTCTTTCACCTAATGATCCAACGCTGTTCACACAATGCTTACAGATACTTTAGATTAAATAAATTAGCAATTTATGTTTTAGTTATGAGACGAGAGGCACGAGTTTGAGTCCTACTCTTTCCACACGCTTGATTTTTTTTCTTTTTCTCATTCAAAGAGCAATTCCTCGGAGGGGTAGTGAAGAGAGAGCAGGGCTTGAAATGCCTGCTGCTGGTAGGATTAAACGTGCTCGGCCGTGCGGTCCGCAAGAAGTCGAGGAACGAGAGTAGGTGCCCAAGCGACACACACACGACGAATGAAATTTGAAATTTTTATAATTCCAACTTTTCCCTTCTGCGTTGAGCTTTTTCCGCGCTCCTCCACCCTGCGGTTGAAAAAAACTTTGGTATACGCGACGACAGAACGTGTGGATTTTCGAAACTCGCTTTTCCTCACGCGCGTTTCGGACACTGGGGAGAATTCCCACCCTTCCGTCTATCACGTCTGACTTTCGTGCCCTGGCTGAGACGTGGCGAGGGGTGGCTCCTGCGTCTTGCAACCTCGCTGCGACTCCTCTGAGAAATTTAACTTTTCTAGAACGTCAGCGAACTGAAATCGATATATCCGGGTGTAGAAATATGGAGGAGCGAGTTAACGAGATCCCTGTCGTTATGTGTACTATATTTTTCTGAATTTACATTTTATGTATGTGGAAGTACTGCATACATAGTAATATATTTTATACATAACACGAGCTGTTATCGTATACAAATTATGTACACGTTTATATAATATAAGAGCTTCTAGTTGGACGAGTAGAAGATAGTTTTTTATAAATGCGTTTCAGTGATCGAGGAATCGCGAGAGAAAAAGAGATAGAATCATGAATCGTGGAAAGAAGCTGATAGAGAGAGATATTTATCCGTCTGGCGGAAAGGTCGCAGGTGACAAAATCAATTCCATCGGGGTGAAGGAGATCGGCGCTGTCGTCCCAGCTCTGCTAATGCTCCTAGGATATAACTCTTACTTCATATTTATCCTCATATGCTGCAGTGCCTACGGAGAGATACGAAATTTCCTTATCAGAATATAGTAGTTTATGCTACGAGTGCGCGAAATGGCGCATTTTTTGACTATCGTCAAGTTGCCAAATGAGCTTAAGGCTCATGTCAATGTGACATAAGCCTCAAAACGAATGTTGTAAAGTCACGATAGTCAAAAAATCGCGATAAAAAAGTCACGATAGTCAGATTATATACGAAACCTGCTTGGAAAGTTTAGTTCAAGAGAAATGTAAAATTGAAATTCCTTGGAACATCATTAGCTGTTTCAAGAAGTTACGGTGGTGTCACTGTTCCTATTGGGTTATCCATTATGAGATCCATTTGTGACGCGCAGTGATGTTTCTGTTACCTCAAGTATAGTCGCGCGCATAAAACCGCTGGTCGTGACATCTCGTTGCTAAGAACAGTTAAAACAGTGAAATTATGTAGCGCTTTAACGCACTAGTGCGGTAAAGTACTGCCGATAATGGGAGTGCGTTAATCGGCCACTTCGACCACGACACACAGCGCTCGAGAAGTGAACGTTCTAAGCATGCGTTGTATAAAATTCTTTATTGTAAATCAAGTATAACGCGAAAATTCGTTTAAGAAAAAAAATGAATTTGAAATTAATTAATCTCTGTCTATGCTATCAGAATCCCTGTCTATACTGAATAATTTATTGTTTATATTGACAGGATTATAATATCCCATATAAGTGGATGCATATTGTGGAATGAGTACACTACTGATATATCATTCAGTTTTTATTAACTGTATAAAACTCAGAAATCTACAGACTGAAATATTTTAACTAAATTTAACGAATTTTTGTTCAACTATTTGAAGGTAAAGTATAAGGAGGAGTTGTGCAATTGTACTGCATTGTAATGCTAAAACTACTGTTTGTTGGTGTTTACGTTCTATTGTAATGATGCAGCAGTCTCGAAAGTTGTGAAAAGAAATGAATAAATGCTTTTTCGTATTTCGGGACACTATAATCTATTTACACTATAATAGAGACAATGTATATTATTTTTTGGATTGCTATGTTTTCTATCTTCACGTATTTAATATATCATGGAAAAGTACGTACACCGGGGTCGAGGAGGTGTCGAGGGACTCGATAATGGTGCTGAATTTAACTACAATTCTCGAATTTTTCACATCGCGCGATGATGGAACTCCTTCGAGCCAACGAGATTACTCCAGCAAGCTGGGAAAGCACCTGCTGGTTACACTTCCATCATGGATAATATATAGAGCGAGACCTTCGAGTATTCCCGATCGTACATCACACGGGGCGAATCGTCGACGAGGAAGCAAAAGTGTTACTCGATCCGTGCGCGTCCAACAACCTGTAGTCCACTAACTATGAGGGAAAAATATCTCTGTATAGTTCTCGCGCACCTAGCTTGGCTAGAACCCTCCGTCGGGGCTACACTCGCTTCTCCCTCTATGTTTTATTATGTCAGAGACGTCGAAGCTGAGAAGGATTTATGCTATTCGCAGGATCAAAGAGGAAATTTTTTTCCACAGTGCACGTACAGCTTTGAAAGTAATTTATGAAATATATATATATGTTCATTGTTCTAATTACGTTTTTTTAAATGCGAATTTGTTGAGAAAAATAAATATATGACAAATTTGTGAAACAAACAACTAAGATGTCGGATAAACGAATATATTAAATGTGGTTCCTTATACTTGATAGACAATTGAAATTAAGAGCCCGAGTTGATACGAAATGCTGACTGTCTACTGCCATAATTTCAAAACCAAAAGACACATAAAACACGATTTTATTCCCGTAAACATGGCCAATAGTTGTGGTCGCAACTAAAATATGAACTTACTCGGACTTGCATAATTCCATTTCAATGTTGAACTCGCGAGGGCGCTTAATATCGAGCTTTGGATATAACTTTTAATATCGATCTTAAGACCGCATTTACGATCGAACTTTATAAAAATGATTTACCTCGTTTCACTTCATTGCATTTATACTGGACCAGTCTGCCCGTTAATCTCATTTTCCCTAATGGTACAATGGCTATTTTAATGATGAGGAAATTTGTCAGAACTTTATTGAAAAGTCACGTATTGTTTTGATATGAATATTCTACCCATTATACCAAAATACTCCAATATGCCCTTATTTTTTTATCTGTAAGATAAATATTCTTCACTCATCATAGGAGTGATGAGCGAAGAAAAAGTATACAGTACATTTATTTTACGTTACGTTTCGGTTCAAGATGCAAACCCGCTTCAGACATTTAATCGAAGACTGAGTGTTAATTCAAATAATATCAACATAATAGAAATTATTTTATAATTTTATACGTAAAAAGTGACCTCGAAAAAAGAAAAAATTTGATAAATTTTTTAATATTACTAAACGGAAGGACTAACTTGTAGTTAACCTATATTATATATTTTCTAAATGTTAAGATATCCTAGTTATAAATACAAAACTTTCGTGATAAAATACTGATATATTAGTTTTTGCAGCTTGATACAAAAAGAAATTCCATAATTGTATCAGAGCAAGGAGAAACCACAAGAGAAATTAGTGCTTAATTTAGTTAGAAATTAAAAAATACTTGGTCGAGCATGAACACAACGACGTATTGTCAAGCGCATGTCGTTTCTATAAAGTTAGAATAATGTAAGTCATTCACTAAACGTTAATAAAATCCAAAGCAATTAAGTAAACAAAAGTAATAAAACACATTTTTGTAACCATTTCAACTTCTATATGCGAGACATATTTTCATATGTGAATGCAAGAAATAACTCTTAAACTAATTAGATGAGTAGTCAAAATATCGCGAGATTGTAAAGGAAGAGAGGCTTACCCTTAACAGCTCACCTCACCCAGAGAGAAAATCTATAATTCTTTTTCTCTCTGGAACGCCACCTAATCAACAGTAATCAACCTGTGATAGCACGCTAATTCGGAGTTCTGACTTTACCTCGTGGTCTCCTCGAAATTTCATCGTCCATTTTGAAATATTAATGCTCTCGATATTGGCAAGCCAAGAGACGAAAGTGGAAGGAATATAATAAATTTATCTGAATTCGAGAAACAACGAGGAAGATAAGCGAATTCAGGGATAAATGCGCCATCAAATGTCGTTCGAACCATCTATGAATTAAATGACTATTATACAGGGTGGCCGATTTATCTGAAGACATTGAAATATTTCGAAAACTACGCATCGGATAAAAAAAAGTTCTGAATAAAATTTGTTTGCCTGGAAGGGGATCATCCAATGATACCAAAGTCGACCCCTCACTCCTACCCCCCGGGGTGGGGTGGGGGCAACGTTGAAATCGTAAATGGGAACCCCTATTTTTTATTGCAGATTCGGATTCCCCATAAAAAAATAAGCCGTCCAGGCGAACAAATTTTATTCAGAACTTTTTTTGATCCGATGCGTAGTTTCCGAAATATTTCAATGTCTTGAGATAAATCGGTCACCCTGTATATCTCGAGATGAGAGAATTGTGGTAACGAATGAACTTTGGGATTTTATCAATTTTTATTGTTCATTGACTGTATGAATGTGTGGTTTCATTTTAACAATCGAAAATTTCGAGAAAGTGCTGTCTTTCCAAGACGTCAATTCGATCATTTGATTGAACTAATGAATTTTAATTATATGATATATTTGAAGTTAATGAAATTGTGAAAATACATCATTCGAAAATAAATCGAAATATTGTTATATACCAAAGGAAATCTACCCGTCAATATGTATTTTTTCAAACCTATGAATATTTATTCGAATTTGTTGATTCACCATGTATTTCTTCATCGTTATTTATTTTAAACATAATTAATATTACAAACTCAACAGTGAAACATCGTAAAGACGGAAGTTTAAAAGTGTTTAACCGAAGAGGTATCTGTTCTCTGAGAAAATCACATTTTGCTTGAAGCTTACACTATCAGACGTGAGTGATACGGAGCAAGGCAAGTTCGTAACAAATTTTATTAGATTGTATCGTATCCCGACAGGTATAGTGCCCCGTCATTCCATTACTGTTTTTATTTTTATTTTGAAGCGTTCTAAGATATAATTAACTATAAATTCAAAGGTCGAAGATACTTGTAACAACAATAGAATCATTAATAATCTATTATATAAAAAGACAACACATACTGATGGTCCCTGGTTGTAATGCATATCTATGTGATAAAGTGACTGGTGAGAATATAACAGATGGTAAAGTGTCTAGTGGTAAAGTAACAGATGGCAATGCTTATACAGGTGGTGAAGTAATTAGTTAAATGAATTGCAAATAACGCTTAATTTTTCTATGTCTCTTCTGTAATTAACGGATTTCTCATAATTTAAGATAGAGAAAATTGGTATTCAGTAATAAATCGTAGTCATCACATTAAAATAACCTAGAGAGCACATACCAGGGGTTAAATTAGAGATAAGTTGTCTTAGAAAAAGGTGTATTTTATGTAAGAATTACTTGAAAATATAATTTTAGATAATTTCCTTTGAATAAAATGAGGTATGACATGGATTTTGGACTATTTATAGAAGAGATTATTGTTTTTTCTGATTGACGGGTTGAAATATTTTGACTTGTGTGATGGCCGGATGAAAAATTTGGGGAAGTGTATATAATACAATGGTAGTGACTATGGCCTGCCGAAGTATCGAAGAGAGAAAATATATGGTGATCACCGGGGATCGAATCCGGATTGTTCTGGTATATAGAGTAAGAGCGCTAAACACCACGCTGATGTCAAATATATAACATATTCCTCTCATTCGAATCGTCTACTTATATGCGAGTCAGGCATCGTTAAATTTAAATTATTTGAAGAAACGTTCATAAAGAATATTAACATTTTTCAATCCACTTAAAATTTTACAAACTTTATTTTGTAAAATTCAACAAGATTTGTCATTTTTTATAATTTTGTTTCATTCTCTCGGACGACAACAATTACGGAATCTCCTTTTTGTATCAGTCTGAGAAAACTAGGATATAAATATTTTATCAACTTTCGGAATTGTAACTGAGATGTCTCAACATTTGGGAAATACATATTGTAGGTTAGTTCTCTCGCTTAGTTACATTTAAAGGAATGCATCCCCTATGCAATATACTAGTTTTTGATTCCCAAATTTGTTATGTTCCAGAGCGAGGTACGATTATATATTTTTTAAATTAATAAAAAATATTTATCCATATGGTTGCTGAGATATTAATTAGTAAAGTTCTGTAATTTTATATGGGTATTGCACGACAGAGCGCGAGGACCGTCAGAATTCCTGCGAAAGCATAGGTTTGCGAACAACTTATTATGAAAAAAAATTGCTTTCTAGGTGCATTGAAGTCTTTGAATCACATAGCCATTGTAAAAATCGTAATTCGTCACGTATTAAGAAAGAAATAACGATTTAACGAGAGTTATTTTTTCTGGTTGTTGCTTGTGAGACAGAGACTTGGCAACGTCGGTACTGCTCGTGTGACGCGCGCGATTCAAATGATGTTTCAAAATGAATCGGTCTTCTGTAGTTGTTCTATAACAGCTCGTGGAGTAGACTTTTTTTTCGTTTACGTTTCGTCAACTGCCTGCACCACTCACAACGGGCGCCGGGTAGTGCCACCAACGTAGCAATTTTATCATATTACGTTTTTATCTATATAATTTAATATATTTTATCATATATAATTTTATCAATGACTCAATCGTAGGAGATGTATTTCCTCACACTACTTCTCTTCCTTCTTTCTTCTTCTCTTTTGATATACTATCTGTTATATATCAATTTAAAATATATTCTGTTCGTATTGTTTAAATTTTAGGTTATAAATAAAAATCTGAAAAAGCATCTCGAACTAAAATATAACATAAAACAAATTGGCGCAACACTTTTTCTAATCGAAACTATAGTCATACTGTAGCGGAACATAAGCTTCTCTTGTTTCCTATTATCGGCCGCTCATTTTGATCTTAGAGGTAAATATTATTGTTACTACGTTTTTTGTAATGCACCGAAGAGGAGAATGTACGTACTATGATGAGAATACTGAAAAATATCGAGACATTGACTTAAGAAAAAACCAGATCATTGACACGTGAGTCCAGTTTTGTCTCAATAGAGTGTAGTCTTTTCATCCACAGAAGTGTTGAAAAATATATATAAAGCGCAAAATTTAATTACGGAAAAAACAGAGCGACAGCCTTTTTCGTAATTGTTTGATAATTTTAAGAAGACTATTTAATTTTCGTGTTTTTTTGGCCGTAAGGTGATACTAGAAATATGAATAACAGAGAGATATGGAGGAGGTGACTAAAAAAAAAAGTTAAATAATAATAAAATTATAATAATATCCAAAATAATAATTGATATAAAATAATTAAATTTGGTTAAAGAGGAAATGCCTGACCGTAACAAAAGTCTTTAAAGATCTATCAACGTGCGTTTACTTTAGATAACGGCAGGAGTTACAGCGTTCCTTCGTTTACATGCTCTTCGACTCGTCATGTTTATTATCTCAAGTCCTCACATTGAACGAAACAAATGAGAGTGTAATCAGCCATTCCGTCACGGCATATACACGGGGTGACCCCGGGTCAATGTAATGAATTAGTGCCCTGTAGAAACAACTGACGCATCGAGTTCGAGTGGCGTGTCGAGAGGGTAGATAGAGAGAAAGAGCGAGGGAGTCCCCACAATTCTCTCACGCCCCATAGTGGCACGCGACAACGCGCACGCACCGACTCGCTCCCTTCCACCGAAGAGCCACCCCTCGGTCCACTCTTCTCACGCCACGCCGCTAACCACCCTCTAGTGGGCGTAGATGTGATGAATGTGACGGTTACCACGAGTGAAAGGGGTTGCTGCTGCATACGCGGGCCGAGATCCGGCTGTTTTAGGGCCGGTGAGCGGCGCGGCAACGAGCAACGCTCCACGGGCACGCGAGCATAATTAAAAATTACTAGGCGATAAACGTGCATCTGCGTACATACCCCTCACGCTGCCCCCAGGTAGAGCGAAGCGGTGCGGGCTGGGCTTTCACACAATTCGCTTAATGATATACCAACGCTTAATTATTGCAATTCCGATGTTATGATGTATCAGCATAACTGTACATAATTATGCAGAGGGATGCCATCAAAGATATTTCGTATAACTATACCACGGTTATTGCAGGTAAACCGGTTGAATATTTATAAATAAATGATTTTTAAAAAACTATATTATACAATTTGATACCAGATTTATCGCGATATTCATGAGACTCTCGGAATTATATAACACAGATTTATTTATAGTTGCGAGAAGGGGGGAAGTGCGGGAATAATTACGATGTATTTTGCCAGTCGGCTGATTCCGGTATTCGACGATGAATATTTATGGTTGTTTAATAGGAGTTTCGATTACCGCCGGTGCCGGAACGGAATAAAAATTCTACGCGCACTTTCAAGAAAGATAGCAAGAGACAGAGAGAGAGAGAGAGAGATTCCAAACGCGAAAATGCGTTATTTTGTGGGAACCTAAGCGGGGTTCCTAATATTCTCGATTATATAAAGTTGTACCGTCGCTAAATAATTTTAGAAGGTTTTATTGAACTTTCACATAAGATATGCAAAATTTAAATTAGTTTACAATTTTCCAAATCTTGTCTTACGGCCCTGCGACTGAGACAAAATCAAATACAACCTAATCTAAAAAATATCGAACATAGCATCGTTTTTTATCGTACAAAGCCCGTATCGGGTTCTTGCAACGTGTATTAGCTGTAAAAAAAATCGGAATTAAGTTTACACAAATTCAATTACTATCTTACGAGTCGCCGACGACGATAGCAGCACAACCGTCATTGTCGTGTTTCACAACACCGAAACCGCCATGATTTGAATATGAGATCGAACTAATTCACGCATTTTGCGATAATATTTTCCATTGCATTCTTTATATTTTAAATCTCAAGATGATGGACATTACAATTTTGCAATTGCAGTCGACATTTTTTTCTATGACATTGCACAAAAATTTCATTTTTTCTATCATTAAAAGGTCGGTAACGCAGCATGAGATTTTTTTTTCTGAAATTTTTTTTTTATTTCAGAAGGTTATCGCCTCACGCTAGGACTACCTCAAAATTGATATCGTCTGAATCGGAATAAGTAAAAAAATAATTTTTAAATTTATTTAAAAAATATAAATAGAAAAAAATTAGCGCTAACTGATCGATAAGGTTAACGTTAAAGCACCCCCCTAGCTCCCCCCTCAATAAAAATCACAATTTTCTCAGGCCAGTGATTAGTATAAAGAAATATTTTTAAGGGACCATCTCAGTGTAAAACTTTTTGACAATCGCTTTTTTTTTACATTATCTAAAAACACGGACTTCTATAAATATGCTGTTAAAATCGCCGATTGATCGTAAGTAGATAATTCATATAAATATCTTGTACTCGAAATTTTAAAAGTGTTTTTCTCGAAATGTCGTTTTTCAAAACGGTGGAAGATTTTAAACGAAGAGATTTCAAGCTATCCGTTTCAAATTTTGTCACATCATTCTTCACGCCATTCTTTAATGCCATATGGAAGCTTTTTTTGTTTGAAATTTGCATATCTTTTTGAACGAAAAACTGTCGAAAAAAAGTCTCAATTTGACACTTGATTTTGAAATGGCCACCGCTTTGTTAAATTTCATCGAAAAAACCAATCTTTCATACGCTTCTACAGTTTTTCATACTGATTAATAATCTTTTTCAGTTTTTTGTTTCAGACAATTTTCAAAGTAGGACTTTTCACCATCAGGCGCTATTTTTTTTTAGGCATCATCTTGCAGTGGTCAAAAACATTTTATAAAAAATAAAAGATACTTTTTTTTTATGTCGAGCATTAGTCATTTGAACAAAACAAAAAAAATTCGGACTGATGATCGAATCTTATTGAGAATCGTATCATGAAAATCAGCAATTTTCATGCCCGTCACACTGAGATGGTCCCTTAACCGTATTGGAGAGCCCATACAAAGTCATTTCGACATATAGACCAATATTTTCCGACATATGGAGTTTGGCAGCTTAACCGACCTTAAGAAATACATTTCCGTTTAGTTATTCAAATTAATTTTCACATTAAATCGAAAAAACTTTATTACTACTCTGGTAGACACGAATCAATTTCTGAAACAGATGTTTTCAAATTTTCGGGCGGTGTTGGAATTCGAATTTGGGATTCTGTATTAAATCGTACATCATGACCGCTCGCCATGAACTCATTCAGCTGTTTTCTACTTGGAGATATCACTTTCACATTCTTGTTTACAGTGGGAAAGGAGTATAAATTACGATTGTATGCGTTTATATGATTGCGAGTTACGTTATTTTATAAAAAATTGTAAAACTTTTGTTTCATAAAAATTCAATCAATTCCTCTGTAGGGATAATCGAGCTTCGATTAATATCGACATAATACATTTACTATATAGTGTATTTTGAACGTATGCACAACTGTGTAATTGTTAATTATGAGCTGATGAACAAATGCCACTTACTAATAATTATAGTTGAATATTGTAATTGAGAAATTATTATTAAATCGTGAATTAACTCTTTGAAACACACATTTTTCTTTAAATGATTTCAACTCCAACCTGATTAAGATTCTGCTGGGACAACAATAAGAGTGCCTGATTCGTTAAGCCGTATCGATATGAGACTAGGTCCAGTTTAAGCTGCAATTCGGCAATTCCAATGAAGCAAAACGTAGAGATGTCGTAGCATTCCCGAGCCTTAAACCTGGTGAGTGTGATAAGGTAAAACGTAACGATTCCATATCTGGCCCAGACCTGGCAAGCCTGATCAAGCAAGATGTATCGATATCAAATCTGGCCCAAATCCAGTAAAAATCCGATAACTTTTACTAATACCTGAAGTAGTCTTGATCTAACATCAGACAGCCTGTATAAATCTCTATACGGTGGGTGAACGATTGACTATGGTAGTTGAATTGCAATTGTAGCGTGAAATAACTCTCACTGTCCGAAACGGTAAAAGTCGAGGCTCAAAACCTCGTGATCGAGTGATACGTGGCGAATGATTGAACGATTAAGTTTCTTACCCGTCCCGGGGTTATAAGCAACGAGCGACGATCGTAACACGTTCGCCGGCAGGTAGGTATCCATTATCCCGTTTGTAGAACATATCGGAGTCGAAGGATACGCGAGGCGAAACTATGGGATGCGCGTTCAAGAGAGCTAACAAACCCATTATTGAAACTTCAAACTGGGGTGCAATCATTCTGCAATTAGCAAAAGTGATTAAATGCAGAGAATCCAGCCAAGTGTTACACTTCCACTTCTCGCCATATAGAAAGACCAGCATCGTTATGGTGTCGTTGACAGGCCGGATGTGCAAAAGAAATATCTTCCAGCACAACAGTCACTCTTCTTACGAAGTATATTGATGAATAATCACTTGGCAATTGTAAAAAGAGTCCATCAGGAACTCGAGTGTACGAATAATAATGAATGAGTGTCTATGCAAAGTTTATATACACCTCCCATTACTTTCCGACTCACTGTGTTTGGTTATTTGTTTTATAAATTATTTAACATACACTTTTTTTACCTTGTCATTAGATACGAAGTATGTACTCGCTGTCGCTCGTTAATGATACACAACAACACAGAGGGTGCAACAGTGCATATCTATCGTCGCTTCGTTCATTCGCTGACTAAAATTGTACGGACTAAAAAATCTAGGGATTCAGGTCGTCTAAATAATTTGAAAAAATTCTAGCGTGGATCGTCACACGTGTTTACTAAGCGGGGTTTTCAAGTTCTCTCTCTCTCTCTCTCTCTCTCTCTCTCTCTCTCTCTCTCTCTCTCTCTCTCTCTCTTTCTCTTATGCATACACGCACACACACACACACATATTCTTACTCGGACTGGCTATAGCGCACGCTATCCTACATGAAGTACGATGTGTCAAGTACTTGGCGAAAATATTTGAAAACCACGAGTGGTATAGTATAGCCAAAGGTGACAATAGTAACCCAGCCCCACCACCTCGGCTGTCTAGCTATGTCCCGTTTCCTGTTTCGTTATACATCTCTTGTTCCCCGACCACTGTCTTGCGCTATTTTCAACACCCCTCGTCGGGAATCCCTTGTGGACGGGAACGAGGACAGGGCCGCGACGGCTCGGCCGCTTGATTGGAGAAACAGTGAAATGTATTCATGTATGCATATGAATTCAGGAAAGGGTAGTGAGGGATGTGGGGGTAGGGGGATGTATAGGCCGCGAGCGCGAACTGGTTGGTTTGGTGATGGCCAGCAGGGGTCGGGAGAGACGAAACTCGAGGAAAGAGAGCGTTCTCTAGGATAGTGACTCGCAGTCCCGAAGCGCCGCATACAATATCACTGTCGGAGGAATGTCTGCGAATGCTAGACGAGCCGTTGCTACAGTTCCGTGGAAAAAACATCTTAATTGGACTTTGCACCCCCTTTCGAAAGCTGCATTCCTTATGCATGGTACGCGTTTCTCTCTCTACTATCACGAGCGCTTGAAACGATCGGAAATAGCGGCTCTTCGATAAACGAATGGAGCTGTGGAGGGAGAGACAACTCACCAGAAAAAGATTGAGACTGGGGGTGAGGGCGGTGGGGGGCGGATTTACAACGTTGCTTCGAGAGCCTCTCCCAAGCGCTTACAATATAGTCCGCTTTTCTACACCTGTTCTTCTTCCTTCGTTCGTCTTCTTCTTCTTCTTCTTCTCTTTCGCTATTCCCGACCGAGGGGTGAATACGAATTTATTTATACGATGGTTCGAGGGTTTCCGCAATGCATCGGTATATTGATATCTCAAGAGGACCATACAGAGCAGCTCGCCTGCCAGTTAAAGAAATATTTGAATTCTGTAACCTTCGAGGGTATCCGGCTTACATATATCACTATAAAAATTCCATTTTCTTCATCATTTAGTAACTAGTAACCTTTCCATTACTATTGGCTCTGTTGCTAGTAAAATATTTCAACGCTTAATTGCAAACAAAAACAAAGCATCTTCCTCAAAAATTCGTTAAACAATGTCATGAAAATTAAATTAACAGAGAAAGTAGTCATTAATAATAACTTATTACAATTCTCATTATGTTTTCTTTCATTATCTACTTCTTTTTCATGGCATTTTTCATGTATTTTCATGGTTCGTTTTTCTTTATTTCAATAAAATTATTCAACATTTTACTGCCAATGGGGATACATCGACAAAACATATTTATTCGACTCAAAAAAAATGTCTCGCATATTTTATAATGTAAATGTTTATCCAATAAACGTTTATTATTTCAAGAGAAAAAGATATGTCATGTTTTCCACTAAAACACAATTTGTAAAAAAACTTGAGAAAAATATATTTACGTAGCGGTCTCCTATACTTACAAAAAGTTGTGAATAAAATTGAAAACAAGCTAAAACGCGTATCGTCAAGTACATGCTCCTTATTAATTGCACTTTGTGGAAATTTATATGGCTACTAAATATTACAAACTATAATTCAAATGTAATTACTTGAATAACAAAAAACTATTTTAATAAACAAGTATGCAAAGTAAAATCTTGCAAATTGCAAATCTTTCTCGTTATGTGTCACCTTTAATAAAGTTCACCTCTATGAAGAAGTATGTTGATCAATTTTGATTTTCTCATAGAGGAAACTTTGTCAAAGGTGGAAAATAATGAGGATTATAATATTATAAGTGGAGTAATAATGAATTGATTATAAAATGCGATTATTTTGTCCGAGTATGTGAAATACTATTGTTATGTCGTTTTACGCACGTTTTACCTCAAGCAGGCTAATGAAAACTATACATTTCAAAGATCTTGTATTGAAATTAAGTACAGCTTTATCGGTGAGTATTATTTACATTAATTTAATTGAATGTTTTATACATTTTTTCTTTTAGAGAGGAAGAATGTTCGTATCTGTGAAAAGTGCATAATGAATTATACGCAGCTCTTGAAAACTGCACGCAACATTTTACTTAATATTCCCAGCATCTATGTTGGATAATTTATTATTATTATTATTATCCTATACGAGTGAATGTATAATGGAATGAGTACACTGCTGATCAATTACTGGGTTTTAATTATCGTTATAAAATTAAAAAGTCCGCGAGCTAAAGTAATTTCAGCTGAAATTGTTTAATAGTTATTTATGATACAAGTGCAAAAAAGTTGGCTTTCACCGGAGTTTGGTGAAGTTGGCGGCACAAAATGAAGCCGATTGTTACCAACTTCACACACTTTGTCGAGTGTACCATTAGTAGAGTGTATGTCAAATGTAGTCAGGATCCGCAGTCGCTTTCACAAGCTATTGTGTTTTCGGATTATTTAGACAGATAGACAGAAATTAATTAATGTTTTTTTTCCCGATTGCGTTAAAATGACCACATTGCACGCGTGTAACTGTTACTTTTCTACCCTAGGGCAAAAACTGAGAGCCTGCCCGAGCGAGAAACAACTTAAGGCGCTTGGGTGGCGCCATCAGACGAAGATCGAGAAAAACTCGTAGTCATCGTACTAATAATAATAATACGCTATATATCGTATATACGTAATAATCGTACGGAATATCCAACGATTTTTTTGGAATTGCACATGAAATATAGCATTTTGATCATTGACCTTACGAATTAAATTCGGCCAAAACGTTCCATGCGTCTTAAATTTCCAATTTTCAACATTTAAGGTTACCGATCACGGCTTGTTATTTAGTCAATTAAATATTTTTTCGTGCATCGGGGGCGGTGGGGGAAAGGTAGCCTTGGCCATCCCAACCTCTCACCGGGGCTTCGCCCCTGAATGCTTCGCGACATAACCTATAGCGCGAGTGGAGCGATCGCGTTATTACTAATTTTCATTCACTTACCCCCTTCATTCACCCCCTTCGGCTTCGGTGAAATATATATTTTTCCAACAACTATCTCATTTTCTTCTATTTTTCGTTTCATTTCTTTCGTCGTTTATTTATTTTTTTTACTCCACGCCCCCGTTACGTGCCTCATGTTGAGCACAGTATAAATTTGTATCGAAGTACACCGGCGAATGGGATTACTCCGGTATTCCGGTTTCTCCGACATTCCCATCTACCGAAAACAGATTATTGTAGAGAAACAGAGAGACTGCATACTGGAGGACGTCGTTCTCTAATGTGACCATTGTTATCGGAATATCTCGAGTATCTAGTCGCGGAACGGTAACTGCGAAAGCTTCTATGGTGGGGGTAAGAGTGTTGAAACCAAGAGAAGGAGAGCAGGGTAGATAGAGAGGATAGAAAGACGAAGAGATAACCAAGCGTCCTAGCTCGGGAAATACGTGACGCCACCGCTGGTGGCACTCGATGTGCTCTCGATGGTTATCCAACCGAGCACTAGCATCACCCAACGACGCTGATTAATTGGACAACGATAATTAATTCGAGGCTTCACGACAGCCTTAACGACGTACGGGCAACGAGGATCATTGTCCCTGGCACTAATACCTCGGCACGATTAACGCTTCGGCTCCTATGCTTTACCCCAACACTCCTCTTTGCCTTCATCATATCTCTCACGATCGATCATCTTTTTTGATTCTATCCCAAACATGCGTTCAACGTACAACAGCGTGACAACAGCGAGAAGGTGCAATGAAATATTTTTTGCGAATGCCATTGCAATAGTTTAACTTTTTATTCCGAATTCTCGTGTTATATATATTTTTTAAATATTCATCAATGTCGAGGGTTATCTGGGAATTACATGGTCGACGTGACGAGTCGAAGGGATCTCGTGAATTCAGAAATAACTATTAAGTTCAAATCATTAATTTCTCTAGTCGTACCTCTCGCTGCTTCTCTCTCTTTATAATTTTTCTTATTCGTTATTTGCTTTCCGAAGGAATCGATTCACAGACGTCCCAGGACTTGATTGTTTGAGCGGGTGGCCTGTCTCTTCGGCACAGATGTGTCATTAATTTCTACCCCTTCCGTTTCGTCCTTTCGACAGCAGAGAAGATCGACGTAATTGAAAAATACGTGATTGATAACTTTATTCGTCCGTTACATAGTGTTTTAGTCGAAAGAAAATAAATAAAATTAAATAAAAAGGAAGCACTGTGTTATTCGTGAAAGCTGTCGGCAGAGCCAGAAATGCAATGAAGCAGAGTTGCAGCAGAATAGATGAGGGGATGACTCAAAAATTTCCAGAGCAAACCCAATCAAATTGGGAATCGAAATCCGCTCCGAATCGCCTTGTTATCGGGAGCTAGGATAACGATAACCCCGTTGGTTGAACCGTGGGCTTGAACCGTTCGACCGCACCAAAGCTTTCTCTCCTGCTCTCTCTCTCTCTCTCTCTCTCTCTCTCTCTCTCTCTCTCTCTCTCTCTCTCTCTCTCTCTCTCTCTCTCTCTCTCTCTTCTCTCTCATCCCTCGCTCGGTTTCCCGCGGACCGTGTCGCGGATTTACACGAGACCGAACGTGCTCGCGTCCGATGTATCCCCTGTAAATTCGTTAATTAACTAAGGTAATTGCTTCTGGTAGCCGGGTAACGCGTTAAATCCTGGATTGCGAACGCGACGGTAGGGCCCCATGACCATACACACATCATTCGTAAAGCTTCCGGTGAGGAGCGACGGTCACCCATAACTCGCGAGTACGTACAACAGCCAAGTTATGACAAAGGAAAGCCAAACGGTGAAATTATTTCCAACTGAAGAGAAATTTGCGCTCAATCAATCAAGATACTATTTTCTTTGGATTATTTTAATCCTTGTACAATATTTTAAAAAAATAAGCTAAAGTAATAAAACAAAAACAAAGTAGAACCTCGCACATTGCTCTTCACGTTTTGGAATCATAGTACATACACACAACCTCTGTATGCCGGTTAATCAATTTTGCCTTCCTCATAGAGGAAGCTTTGTGTACTGCGGTTAAAAAAATTTAGAAATTAATGTCCAATATTTGACTTTGCAACAGTTTTGATAAATATTTCGAAACAAGATATTTCTAACATTAGCTCTCTTGATAATCATCTTACAATTCGAAAAATTCGAATTCTCATTTAATTTAAACCACTCGATCGACTCTCAACAATTAAAAAAAAAAATGTATATTAGTCCATTTATGTAGAAAATTTGCGACTGATATCTCGACATTTGTAAGAGTTTGTATCTACAGATATTTTTCAAAACATTGAAAACGCCATCATATTTGAACCTTTTGATTGTTTCACGCTAAATTCATATTCGCAAATCTTGTTTAAGTCAACTCGTGAACTAAATTTGAGCCCAACAGCTCAAAAACTGTAAATATTTTTTTCTAATGAACTATCCTCGACGTTTTATAGTATTTTGAGTATGCTGACGTGAAAATGAAACATCAAAAGTGTCATAAAGGCAAAGCTTCTTCAATGAGGAAGTAAAACAGCAGAAACAAATATAATACAGAGTACAATCATATAAATAATACGGTGAAATAAATAAATTGTAAAATATTTATAGCTAAGCGAGTGTCTATTGCAATTAGAATAATACATCATATACTTTGTTTTTTATTAGAATAATTAATTCAGGTGTGAAATTTCTCCTCCGGATTTCCATACATCTTTGAAATTACAAACAAAATTTAAGACGCCATAACTTCTGTGTTTTTAAATCCAAACGGCTGATTATTTTTTGCTGCATTTGTCTTAAAACCAGCTGTCACTGTGGTGTAAAAACTATAGGTCTGCTGTTTGAAAAAAATAGTGGTCGCCTCGATCTCTTATTAACACATTAGCTTTTCGAGCTGCTAAAATGCGTCTTAAATTCTGCTTTCCTCCTCCCTTCTTCGCTACTGAAAATTTACACCATTTGTGTAAAACAATTTTCTGTAGGATTGCTTCGTTCTCATATTTTTCACGGTTCGATTTAAAATGAAACACCCTATATGTATAAAAAATATAAGCAAGAAAGTAAAAAAAGACAGCGAAAAATATAATACAAGTTGCAATCACATAAATAAAATGAGAATAAAATAATTACAACTATACGAATAGCCGCAGCTGGAGCGAGAATAAAAAAAGAATAAAACTAATTCGACGAAATAGTCACAATATAAATTGTACTCAATTCATTGGTCGCTATCTCGGAGCTTTTGGGGCCCTCGTAGTCATTAATGGCAGAGCAGCCGGAGTCCGTATCGTCCGGTGCATAGATTCGTCAAATTTATCACCCGCATAGCGGCGTTCCAACGGAACGACGACGAAGCGAGCGAATGAGAGAGAGAGAGAGAGAGAGAGAGAGAGAGAGAGAGAGAGAGAGAGAGAGAGAGAGAGAGAGAGAGAGAGAGAGAGAGAGAGAGAGAGAGACGAGGAGGGTGGATTGGGTGTATTTGCTCAAGTACCTCCGTAGTAATATATGCGCGTAGTGATGGAGGGAGGAATTTGTAGTGCTGTAGAGATGGAGCCATTGCTGCTGGTTTTCCGGAAGCATATTCTATGCATACATGCATGTTCAACACCTCGATAGGGGAGGATAAGGGAGAGGTACGGGCAGAGGGTAGTAACGGCCATCGTCCGGTTCTCGCGGGTGCTCTGCTCGCCAGGATGTTAAATTACAGCATTTAAATAATTTCATTTAATCTGCGCTCCACGCTCGTGGGCTTTCCACCTCCCTGCTTTCCAGCTTTTCCTCCAATGCAGAACCACTCCCTCTCTCCAGACTCACAGATTCTCCTGGTCTAGTTCCATCAGTGAATTCCACGAAGCGTACCCATCTGCGTCGCTCGATGCACTCGGACACTCTTTAGCCGTTCGCTATCACACCTCGTTACGGTTCTGAGACTAGATAACCGAGCATACCTTGCAGCGCAGCCTCACCACCATACAACCCTCATCATACTACGTCCTCGAAAATTTTCCCTGCTATTAAATTAACGTGACACGGAGGAAAAGCTATATACCCTCTCTGTCTCTCTGTCTCTGTCTCTCTCTGTCTCTATCTGTCTCTCTCTGTCTCTCTCTCTGTCTCTCTCTCTGTCTCTCTCTCTGTCTCTCTCTCTCTGTCTCTCTCTCTGTCTCTCTCTCTCTCTCTTTCTTTATAAAGCTACCGAGTCAAGAGACTAAACGAGAAAATGATAACACGCTAAGGGTGAAATGCTGGAAAACACATGCTGGTCCTTTCTATAAACGAGCTCTCGAGAGCTCCTAAAAATATTAGCCACGTTACTTCTTCCGTGCATGAGCTTTATTTTATAAGACACGCGAACTATAAGTGAACGTAGAATGAAATAACGTTTTGATTGAATAACTGATTGATTATGTATATAACACGTCACGTTTAGTTAAGAATGGAGCTATTTTTGACAGGTGCAATTCTCGTGTTGCGTCGCCGCGCGTCCCGTATCAAACGAAGTTCCGAACTTCTCATCAGTTGTCAACTTACTCTCTTTATTTATTAATTCCATAAATTATTTAATCTATATTTTTTGCTGTCATCACTTTTAACTATTGAATAGATAAACACGTTTGATTACCTTTTAAAACCATCGTATGATTATTCGTGCAATATTTTTTAAAAATTATTATTATTTGCTTTGTTCATTGTATTTAAAATCTATAGCTGATGGTTACCGACTTTATTTACCACGTAACACAAAGATCATTTTTGTTCTAGAAAATGTTTTGAATATCTTGAAAACTATAGTAATTTTGCAAAGTTATTGGCTAATTGTGAATTACATTTTCTAATTTATTCAGTTTTTTGTTTTTAAAATATTTTCCAAAACGAAAATGATATTTTTATCCTTAATACAGAAAGATTTTTTTAAATAGTACGAGAATAATGAAACGATAAATTTTAAAAGTAATTAAACGTGTTCTTCTTTTCAGAATTTCAAGTATTTAAAATTTTCAAAACTTCATTAAAAAATGTTGGTCGATCAAAAAATACGAAAAAAATATTTTATTTTTCAGCAGGTATAAAAAAATCATAAAATACTTTAAGAGATCAAATAAATTAGGAACCCTTCTAAGCAGAAAAAAATCTAAGCCCACTTTCTAAATGGGCGGAAACACTTTGTCATCTGGTACCTAATTTTTTTTTGATATTTTTATCTGATTAAAAAATTTGACTGAAATTTTGGCTTTCAGAAATTCATCAATAAAATTCTTTAAAAAATGAAAAGTGTTTTTCTTTACCTGAAAATTCTGATCTCGGACGAGACGATGATTTTTGCGATTGCGGGGATAAGGCACTAAATTAGGAAAAGTGCACTCGGAAAGATCTTAATTTTTGGGATATTCGGATTCAAAGACTGCGCGATGTCTTTCTTTGAACGGATAAGATCGAAAATAGCATAGCTTAAGAGCACTTGATTCACTACACATTATACCTCAACGTAAATCCGGCTATTTCGATTATACTCGATTACAGCTTTTCTATGTATATATATATATATTGAAATCCGAACGTAGGATATTCGGTTAGAAATTTGAATTAAATTTTATACGTTTTGAAAGCACTTAAATCGTATGCGAATCGATTTTATATAGTTCATACAGTAAAAATGTTCTGATTATCTTGATTTTATACCATCGGAGGTATTTTCGACTTGGATTCTCCTGGCTCTATGAAAGGATCACAAAAATAATTGACGTAGCATATAGAAAGCACGTAATTCAAGTCAATCGTAAATCCATTTTTCAGACTTTTCGCTGCTATTGTCACGGAGGATATATAAAAAATCATGAGATAAATCGAAAGGGGCCCGGATTATACATTTGCCGAATTGGCCAGAAATACGTCCTACATATAAATAGCAAATGTTTGACTCGTATCAATTAATCGGCGAGACTTCAAAGTACCCAGGATTATAGACAGCGTTCGCCGGCTTACACGTATAATATATTGTTGTCGATTATTGGAATAATCGACAACAATACTATTCCAATACAATGAGTGTTCTAATACAATACAAGTATTCCAATACAATGAGATGTCAATAATCGCGTACTATACACTTCGTATGTGTGTTTATTGCCCAGAAATTCCTAGTATTCTCTGTTAGCCTATATACAATATTTATCTATATTATAAAAAGATTTCGCTGCCGTCTCCGCTACCGATGTCACGTGTGAGGATCGAGGAGAACATAAAGAACCTAAAGACTTTCTGTTTGAGGCCTCACAGGGATGGGGCATGCAAGAGGCCTGCCTTCTCCCAGACACAGATTATTTTACGTCCCTCTTAGAGATCCCGCCTCCCAAGCCTAAAGACTGGCGGTTTAATGATAAGGAGAGGGGGAGGGGATGATAGAGTCTCTCTCTCTGTCTCTCTCGTCATGATCGCGAGAAAACGATTTTATCTCATTTCCTGCCTCATTAACTTGAAGTGAATGAGAATCAGTCACGAAGGATTCTCAATCGCTTTTATATTTCACCGAGGCTCGAGACGATTGTGCAATGACTTGCTCAAATATTCCTCTAACCGATTCGCGTTAATGAAATCGATTGGCACGATTACAAATGTCTTGAAAAGCTGGAGTCGCACTTTCAACAAGGGAGGAGGGAGAAACCGAGGGGGTTGGAAGCGAGAGGGTGGTTTTAAAAATCTTCAACTCGGCATACTTGTATTCAGCGCCAAGTGATAAAGATGGAAAGTGGCCCGCTGGCCATTTGCATGTTTATTTCGCTTTCTTAATTCCGCTCGCGAGCTCAGAGCATTCTCCTGCGTTGGAGAATGGCTGGTGCGGGAACGTCGAGGCGAAAAGAGTGAAAAAGCAGGGAGAGTCTCGACCAAACCGTCCTTGGCCCGTGAACGTGGCTGACTCAACGAGAGTTTGCACTACTTACGCTGGAAATAAGCCATCCTCTTAAGGAAAAGAAACTTGCCGATACTATGTTTCCGCATTTCGACGACGACTATTCCTATTCGTGACTTCATCCTCGCACTCTTAAATACCTACCTAGCTTGTCTCTCAACTCTTTCCTGTCGTTCTCGATTTTTTTTTACCGTCGATTTTTGTACTATTTTTATACAATATACTTTTAAGTCTCTGTGAGTTTGAGAGATGCGTGATTCGGTTTCCAAAGTATGCATGCACCAGTTTAAAAACAAGATATCTCCTTTAACCACTTCGAAGTCATACCCCCATGAACAAAATTTACATGCGAAAATGTATCACTTTTTCTGATCAAAGTATTTCTGTTGTATGTGACGTATATACAGCATATATATATTGTGTGTGCGTTTATGCAGTCTTTCTTTATTATAAAATTATAAGGTCCTGATTATTCTCAGGCCCGCAATGAACCACTCAAGCCCTGGTTATTTTAAGTCCCCTAATGAACTCTCCTCAAAGCCCGGATTATACTGGAGTCCTGTTAATGAGCCCCCTTTAAGCCTGTATTATTTGAAGTTCATTCAGTTTCTATTCTGTGTCAATAATCAATAAGACCTTAGTCAAGTGATACACCCAGGCTTGAATTATTTTAAGTCTTCCTAGGAACTTTCGCCGCCCCAGGTTATTCTAAACCCCCCAGTAACAGGGGGTTCAAAGGTAGCGCCCGGGTGGGGGGGGGGGGGGGGGTGTATAATAAAGATTGGGGAGGTCCAATGATAGATTACGAGAACGCTTAAAGCCCGAATTATACGAAATTCTCGTATGAGATATATGTGAACTAAAGTTTAAGCCTAAATTGGTGTTTAACCCTTCATAAGTAACACTGCTCTTAGCCGTACCGAAATCAGACTATAGGGAGCAGATGGGGGTAACGCGTCGTTTTGGAAGAGCCGAGGCGTGAGGATACTCTTCTGACTTATAAAAACTTAATTTCATATTGTATTTCTAGCTCATCTTTCGATTTGTTTTCTTGTTTTAACTCAAACTCAAGTTTAAACCTAATTTCCGCGTGGCTTTTCAACCCGTTCCCGGTCTCCGCAAAGTATTTATTTCCACCCCTCATATTTTATAATATTTTTATTTGTTTAAAGTTTGCAGCTTGACTCGGGCACCTTTCTTGTGACTAATTGTCTTGGTAGATACTTTAACCAAGTAGCTGGATCGCATAACCAATTCTAAGGGCAGCCAACTTCGCGTTAAGCTCGAACGGTCGCCATTACATCATCACTTTGTGACGCAGAACGTTACACGGCGCGAACGACAAACGTGCCGGTGATGTATTTGATGTGTTTGCTGTAGATGCATACTTTTATAGATTTCATCACGAATATGAGATAAGATATGCGTAGGAAATACCTTTATGTGAAATTCAGTAGTGATAAATATATTCAAATTTGATGAATACATAGTTTTAATTTTTTTCTTTTTCCGCTATCTTTTGTCCGTTGGCGATTTTTTTCACGACGATTATTTCACCGGCGGCAATAACTGAATCGATTAGCTGTATGAAGCAATGTTTTTGTTCGAACCAACCAACAAATTGATTACTTCAGCATTGTAGATTAGTAAAGCTAACCCCGAATTGTTTTGACATCCAATTAGGGCTACTGAAGTTTAGGCTACTAAGTAAGTGCTTAGTTAAATGAGATAAGATGTCTTTGTGACTTTAAGCTACAAGCCACGATAAGCAGTTGCGTTAGGATCAGGGAATGACTTTCTGCATACGTAGTTGTAATAAATGTATACTTACCTGATGCATAGTAGCAAAAGCCACTTGTTGGTCCTAACGCTGCAGCTTTTGCTGCTTTGAGCTCTGAACTATCATAAGCATCCAGTTTAGAACCAAAAAACTAGTTTCGCCGCAATATATCAGGCTATTCTTACAAGAACGCAGGGAGAGTCATCTCTTGATCGTAACGCAGTTGCTTACGATACCCTGGAGCCTCGAGCAGCATTGGCACGATCAGAAGATGGTGTTTGCCATGCTTAGCCGAAGAAAAGTATACTTACTGGTAACTTAGTCAATAATGTACTAAAAACTGCATTCTTCGAGATTCGTTACCTGAAGATGCACCGAATGCACAAAAATTGCGTAAGTTAATTTTTTTTCTACGTTCAGTGGATCCTCAGCCATAAAATCTGGATTAATGTCAATTTTTATATTAGTAGCAGTGTATCTTACCTTTCGCATATATCTGAAAGCAACTCGATATCTTTATTTTTGCCTGAGCAATATGTATTGAAGGGAACACTGCATTCATTTAAGAATTCAATCGTTTTCGCCGAAATTTCGCATATATTATGTGCTGCCGTCGAAAATTCATAGCTTAGCTAATAATATAAATATCGGTTATGCTCAGGGTGCCTATGGTTCAGTTAAAAATTCGATATCTATAATGGTGCACCGAATGGACATTACATCTTTAATGTATCGTCCGCTACCAAATCTGAATTGATGTGTATTATTATATTAGTAGCAGTGTTCTTCGCTTTTACAGACGTCTGGAGTCAACTCGATATCTTAATTTTGACCAGAACCATGTTTTTAAGAGCTCACTCGTTAATTTAAGCATTTATTCGATTTCGGTCGAAATTTGATATTGCGGACTAAAGTTCATAACTTACCCAATAACAAAGATATCGATCTTGCTTAGGATATTCAGGGTGAATTTTAGCAACCAAGAATCAGGTAAGTATAGTTCTCTTATGGCTGCGAATGGAGAAAAGTACTTTCTGGTCTTGACGATGCTACTTGAAACTGTAAATCAAATTAGTATAAGGTTCTTACAGCCACATACAGTGATAACCATCTCCTCGTTATCAGTGCAATTATCTCCGAAGCCCAAAAGCATGATAAGCTACATTACAACCGGAAGATGATTTTCGCAAAGTGTAGTTTCAAGAAAAGTATACTTATTTGTTTCATAGATGAGAAAGCATCACATGATCTTGTAGCAGTAGTTGATAATAATTTGGAGTTTTTAGCAGGATTGTCAGAATCAAGAGATAAATACTTATATCATTCTTAGTGCAGAAAATTATTTGCTGAAGGTTATGACTCATACGCTATCATTATGGTTAAAAGGTATAATTGTTTTTTTAATAAAACTGTATGTGAAATGAATCATTATTTACTCTTATCCCATGCTAAGGTTAATAATACATAAGATGTATATTTTCGTTGTCAATGTAGCAGATTGTGATAAAGGCAAAATCTCGTAGAGTGCTTAAGCTTGTGGGAATTGAAGGTCCCTAGATAAAGGTCAGGATACGAACGAAGTAAATTGAGGAGGCAATCAGAGTGATACGGGTTCAAGTAATCAACGTTTAGATATTTTTCTTGAACTGAGACGAGCAATAAGCACGAATACTTGTCTATTCGACCGGGTAAATAGCATCCAAAATAACAATTGAAAAAGTGATTAGAAATAGGGAAAATCCCGAAATATACAAAGAACTGTATCATTGTGTCATTTACAGTAATCCTAAACGTTGTAGTGACTTCGTTCAGAAAGTAACGGCGAAAGTGTATAAAACTGAATTGCCATATCCACGTAAAGAGTACGTATGGATAAATGAATTAATCAAAATTTTCAATGGGACCCGTGCTTCTCACGTTAATATAATGTTCAGCAATACGAGCGAAATTTTAACATTTCTTGTATTTTAACTATGCGATTTGGGGATGGGGCTAGAAGGGATCTAAAGTCACCCAGATCTAGGGGAAGATTAAATCCTCGATTCTCCTACACAGAGGCGACAATATGTTTATAACATAAAGAGAGACTTTAAATATTCCGAGCTTGGTCTTGACATAGAAAAATGTATGCCTGGGGGAGGGACAAGAGGGGACTTAGATAAAACCGGACTTGGGGAGACTTCCCGATTCTCATACACGCAGCGGTGTCGAAGTGTTTTTATAATATAGAGACGTGATACCGATTTTTATTTGATTTTTTCTGTTACAAAAGCTGTGAGAAAATTGATGAGAGGACTACAAGGGTAACTGAACGTTAACTGTCTTCAACAGCTATTTATAATAAAAAATATTATCATAAAACTGAAAATATTTCGTATATTTTCATACATTGGGGTTTAATGCATTCCGAGCCAACGTATTTCTCTTTAGTATTGATAATATAGATTGAAATTTTCCATCGACGAGTATCCTTATTCATAATTGATTTTTTTTTTTTTCGTTTTATCGAAACGTTGTCAAGTTGACTTCTAGGAAAGTGTAGAAATTGTATTACATAAAATTTCAGTAGTAATTTCGACAGTCGATTTAACAAAACTTAATTAGAAATCCTTAGATCTTGCTTAATTTCTTATTTTTATTATGTTTTTGGTTGAAACTATGAGAGCTTAGCTCCTATTATATCCCGGTCCTTCGATTCCGAATAAAGAACACAATTGTAAGTCTATTATCCTTGATCAGAATAGAATGAAATACAATACTGCCGTCTATCTTTTTTTTTTATTCGGAATGGCTTACAGGTTAAAGTGGCTCCGAATCATAGTCCACATGAAAGTTTCTTACTTATAGACGTGGGGTTACAGTCAGAACGTTACTTTGACTTTGGATATAAACCATAACTTCAAGTCTATTAGCTTTGCCCGGAATTGATTGAAATATACTACGGCCGGTTATCTTTATTTTATTCCTAATTATTTATAGGTTAATGTGATTTCGAGTTATGAACGAACGAATATACTCGCTGAGAAATTACCGGAACACGATTGTCCTGATTTTCTTTATCTAGGGACCTTGTAGGAACTCACAAGGCCGAAACCAATCTAGCAGAGTAGAGACGCAGTGACTCAGACTCGCTTAGGCTTGCGTATCGTGTGTCACAGTTTGCGTATGTTTATAATTTTGCAAGTCTAATTCTTCGATGTTTACCTGTAGTGTGGCATAAAATAAAGTTTCTTAAAGTAAGTTAATGAATATATATAACTAGGGGGGGTTTGCCCACCTACGCGCTTCGCGCACCAACCTCCCTGGGAATCCCTTCGACCCCAACCTGACCCAACCCGACCTCCGATCGGGTAGGTCGAGTAAGTTCCGGAGCGTCTCGATTCTTCTACACGGCGACGGCGGTGACAATAGCTGCGGCTGCCCGATATTTGACAAACATAGAGAGATAATAAACTATACATAACTATGTAAACGTGCAACAAATTGCACAACGATCCGTAGCCTTTTGACAAAGTAATTGTATTTCCGGATGGCATATACAGATAGATGGACAGATATAAGTGAATGCTTTTTTATATTTAGGATACTCGAAACTTGTATTTACGCCACAATCTGGCAGTCAATTTTATTTGAATTGCACTACGTTTGTTTTTTTTTTTACATGCTTCGTGTGCGATGAGAGAGTAAGAAAATCTACAATCGAGCCGGAAAGATTTATCCGTGACGAGTCGGATTGTTGCGGTTGTCGAGCGGGTTGGTCGAGTAAAAGTGACCCGTGAAATATGCGTTGGAGTGATTGCATTAACTGCATATATTGAAGTTGAGAGTGGGAACGTTGTACAGCGAGTGCTACTCGTACGTTAACGTACTCCGAGTAAGTGCTGGGCCCTCGGGCCGAACAAGGGCCGACTTGGTGTTGCTCCTCTGAGTGATAAGCCGGCCGTCACGCGCCTGGATGTTGCGCGACGGTTAGTCCTTTGTTGAGGGACAATACTCAACTTTGAAAGAAATACACAACTGAGAATTTTTTGAGAATATTTTGCACTCTGAAGAATTTACGAGGAGTTTTAAAATAATCAAATGAATCGTGAGCTATATACAATAACTAAACGGTTATACCACAAGGCAACAAATTCTTTGGATTATGGGTAAACGGTATATGTTTTTTATAATATCAGCAATCACACAAGTGTGATCTTCCTCCAAACGAATATCAGTGATTTTTACTCCTTTCCCTTAATACTATTCAGAACATTTTTATTTCAGTGAGCCTGATATGGCCCTGATTTAACCCTGCGAGAATACTGACGGGGGAATACATCGTTCTTGAATATTTGAGCCAATGAAGTGAAACATCGATCGACAAAAGCAGCATCTATTGCTTTAACTCGGATGTTCTGTCATACACAAGTGTCTAGAAAGGACTTGATAAAATATTTGAGCACTCGAAGTGACTCAATTATTTAGTAGAAAACAGAAGCTTCTCGTTCCTATGGCTTTTGGAAGCTAGTACTTCCCCTAGTCTGAGGCGCCGAAGGAACGCAACAAAATACACGAGAAACTCGTCAGCTTATTGGTTGTAAAACAGCGTGGCCGCATCTGCCTGCGATATGAAACCTTTGGGAAGACCCTAAAAATCTACTCCTGACCCGGTGTGTCGAACCTGGTAATAAGTTTACCGGAAAATGGGGGAGGGCGGGGAGTAAAGAGCTTCGAACGTACGTGTACACCGGCTGCTCCTAAAGCGAACGATAAAAATTCGTGCCGGCTCATGAAATTAGCCGAACCGAGCCCTAAAAAATTTTCTCCAGGTACGATATACACATATTCAATGGAAAATGTAGATAGATATATACTTTGCATAAAAATTGCTTCTGCCGATACTCGAACTTATAGTTATTAAATTTTCAATGTAACGTTATGCCAGCAAGTTCGAAAAGCATTGGCCAAATACCTTTTTTTTTTATTAAATTTAATATTCAATGTCCGCGCACCTGGGCCAAGCAATATTCAATGTAATGATCAATATTTCAAGTATAATTATTATATATGGGGAAAGTAATTGAGTAAATTACCTGATATTCCGTCGTATGTCCACCATTCGTCCCAGCTAGCCTGACATTCTGTAAGCATAGAAAAATAAATAATGCAAATTGGTTAGCATTTAAATTTCTTGTCACTACGTCGACGCTATTTATCTAACGAGTGTCTTACTTTTATCGAGAAATGGGACGATCCCGTCTCGTGAACGTTACATTTTCGTAACAACACACGTTCTCGTTTCACACACGTTCGTATGTGTGTGTGGAAAAAGAGAAAACGAGAGAGTTGGAATGACGAAGAGAATGAGGGAAAATGGAGACAACGAAAAAGAATAATTGCATCACGCGCTAGTAGAAGTATCACGAGGTCGAATTAATTTATTGTCCAGCAAACCCAGACCGAAACAGAACAAATAATCTTTAAAGAAAAAAAAACAGATATTTTTGTTGAAAGATGCTTTGACTGATAATGTTCAATCCGTTTTAAATAAATTCGGTTTATATAAACAGACCATTTAGTAAAACCCGATCAGTATATATTTGTTGTAGGTTATAGCTTTGAAATATACCGTCCATCATAACGAGATCAAATTATGGGGAGAGATCAATGGGAGGTTAATTTTCAAAAAATATCCGACGTAAAAAAAATAGTTCACTAGGAAAACTATACATTGGTTAGGTGATCATGTACTAAAAAAAACTATGATGGAAAGTATGCTTCCTGCTAACTATACTTTACGTAGTAGTCGTAGGGAATTTGCGCAAACCTGATATAACACTGAAAGAAAATCGGTTGCTATGAAACAAAAACGAATTGAAAAACCACTTAGAAAAAACCAAGCACTAACAGTAGTAGAACAATCGAGCGAGTGATTGTTGAAGGTTATTTTTTGATTAAATAACGTAAAGGCAACCTGAAACCGAATAACGATCACACGACGACTATGGTTGCACGAGTGAACGATGGATCATCAACGGTTATCTCTCGGTTAAAAAACGCAGGTGCAATAAAAAAACTGTAGAAAACCTACACAAATAATGGATCGTTTGGGGTTATTTTTTAGTTAAATGACGTAGAGGCATTCTAAAAATAAATTAAAAATAATCGCACAAGAACCATAATTGTACGTCTGGACGAAAGATCGTTTACAGTTATTTTCCGATTAAACAATATAGGAGCATCCTAGAAATCGAAGAACAACTCACAGCAAATATAATTGTGTAACTAAATAACGAATCGGTAAATTTCCAGTTAAATAACGCAAACCGAACAACTGGGAAACTACCATACAACGACTACAATTCGAGTTTTGACATTTAGATCCTCGTTTAACTTTCTAAATTTCGGTTACAATGGAGATTGAGGCGAGTCAGAGGAGGAAATGTTTATATATTTATTTTTTTATTAAACTAAACTACTACGAAGCAGCATTGCAAATGCATCAAGAGAGAAATGCTATTATATTGCTATTGCAAGTGGCTACCACTATAAATAGAATCATATGTCCATTACTATAATATACATATTGTCGAGTCAGTCTACGTCATGTGTAGCGACTTTATACATTCTACAGTTCCCGGACTATACTTTCGTTTGCTATGGAAATATAGTTAGGGAAAGTAGATTATATATAGTATATAATATATATAGTTCATACCAAAGTACAAGAACAATTTTTTTTTAGAATTTCAATTCATCGTGTTAAGAATGTGGCCATAACGACTAAAAATCACATTTAGAAAAAAAATGTGCGAATGACGTAATCGTAACTCGTGACTTTCCAATCCCATTTTAATTGGTGTCGAGCAGATAGAAATGTGACGGCACAGCGACTGCACGATGGCGGCACAGAGCGGCCCAGCGTAATGGTACAGTAGATTCATGTACGTTCGCACATGGTGTACATTACTGTTACCGTGTCGTCACGACGTTCCACACTGTGTCCGCACGGTTGCAGCACGTCGTAGGGTAACCGTACATGAACTGTATTGGTACGCTGTGCTGTTCAAAATTCGTGCCGTCCTCTCGCGAACGTACATAATTTTCTTACTGGGAAGTTATTGTCGTAAAATTACCGGAGTAAAGTTACGAACGACATAGACGGAAATTAGATGAGACTACACGTTTCACTGTGACTTTGTGACGTCACCTATTATCGTTTTTAGCTAATGTTTGCCGAAACGGTTGAATACATCTTAACCAAGTTTAGAATTATTACAAGGTGAGTGATGGACAGTGTTTAATTACTCAGATTGGAGGTGTACTTAATTCGAGATAATACTTCTACACAAACACTGTATCGATGCTTGCGTTATATATTGAATAATGGCGGAATATATCACACCGTTATTTTTACACTTTTAAATCGTCGCGTACTTCAGATTGCAAGATCTCCTTTTACGACTCTTAGCTAGTGCACAATCATGCAACAGGTGGCAGGTAATAAGAATGTAATGCAAAGAAATGATGATCTAATACGTTTCATCAACTCGCTAAATACCAGAGTCGACCATTTTTTTTACAATTTATTATTTTTATTACGTAATTTTACTTTTATTTTATTTACGGGTTTTGATTTTTAGTCTATAATACGAGGGTGGTACAATAATTCAGTGACTCTTTGAATGAAAGATAGTTTATCGGCAAAAAAACGTTTTATTTCTCAATATAGTCTCCTCTGAGCTTAGTACACTTCGTCCAACGTTTCTCCAATTTTTTTATCTGTTCCAAATACTAGGATTTGTCAAAGTCCTCAAAATAGGCGTTTGTTTGAGCGATGATTTCATCGTTGGAGCCAAATCTCTTTCCGCCGAGTTATTTATTCAGGTTTGGAAACAGGAAATAGTCACTGGGAGTTAAATCCGGAGAATATGGCGGATGAGAAAGCAATTCGTATTCTAATTCGTGGAATTTTGGTATGGCGACTACGCACGTGTGCACCTGTGCATTGGCTTGGTGGAAGAGCACTTTCTTTTTAGCCAAATGCGGTCGTGTTTTCTTCAAATCAACGTTGAACCGGTCCAATAAGTTGGCATAATATTCGTCGTTGATTGTTTTTTTTTCCCTTTGAAGGTAATCGGCGTGGATTGCGCCGCGTGCATCGCAAAACACTGTCGCCTTGATCGTGTTAGCCGATAGACCCACCTTGACTTGTGGTGGACCCATGTTTCGACCACGGTCGAGAAACGGCGTAAAAACTCGTCCAGATTGCAGTTGAACAACGCCAAACACTCGTTCGAAGTTGTCACACGATTAGGTTTGTGGTCAAGTGTGAACAAACGCGGCACCCATCTTGCGGATAGCTTTCTCATACCCAAATGATGTTTCAAAATCAAAACCACTGAGCTATGGCTCATTATATGTAACATGCCTATGGCTTCTACAATCTCGCGCACTTTCCATCTCCGATCGACCAGCACTATATCGTGGATTTTTTCAATTGTTTTTGATGTTGTGACTTCAAGGTAAAATAGTCGATACTGAACACGCAAGTCTACGTTAATTACCAACGAAAACTAAAAATGATAAGTATGAAAACGAATTTTCAATGGTGAGAATTTTCATGGTGGAGTTTTGTAAGTGGTACGATACCGGGCTAGTCCTAGTTGCCAAGACTATGGACCAGTGATCATGACCAATATTGGTACAACGTTGGTACTGATGCGGGATGTTAATAATGGCCCAGCACCGTATGTCAACTCTGTGCTAATATTGACAATGGATCTTTAACCGACGTCATGATAGGTTTATCATGACTACAATTCAGCGCTGGCACACGACTGTCCTAGACCCGCCGGCGGCCATCAGGATGTCCATGTTTGGATCAGTCTTACCCCAGCACTTGATTGTAACCGTATACGACGGAAGAAATCTACCTGAGCATAGAATTTAATGTTAGGTGCTACATCGACTGAGTCGTCATGTGTGCAAGTGAGATTACGCCATTGGTGATGGCGATAGAGCGAGAGAGAACGACAGGAAAGTATATATCGTCAAGTCAAGATGAGACGAAAGGAAACTTAATATACTTTAAGGGATTATCGTACTCTTGAATTAAAAAAAAAATGTTTTCGCTAAAAAATAGTTTGAGTTGTTAAGATTAAGGGGTTATGTTACTCTAGAGGCCGAAAAAATAGGCGTTTTGGGGATTTTTTTTCACAAAAACTACAAAACAAATCGAGATTATAAAAAAGACTTGGATTCAAGTTAGTCGACAGTTGTGATAAGTGTGAACGACGTTATATCATCTCTTGATCAGCCCATGAAGAGACTCTACGTGTGGAGAAAGGTCCACTCTACGAGGCAGGAATGTCAGATTAACGGTAAACATGGAAATCTAATGATTTTACTGAAACAGCTAGTGTTCAAAACGGCGAGCACGTTATCACAAGCTATAATTTATGAATCGAATTGAAAATTGGACACACGATCAGAGGAACAATACTTTTGGTATGACTTAGAATTTTGTGCAACAACAACAACAACAACAACAACAACAACAACAACAACAACAACAACAACAACAACAACAACAACAACAACAATAATAATAATAATGATGATGATGATGATGATGATGATGATGATGATGATGATGATGATGATGATGATGATGATGATGATGATGATGATGATGATGATGATGATGATGATGATAATAGTGGTCATTTTTCAATTGAAAATTCTTCTGGAGACATTCAGGAATTTTTTTTCGTAACTTAGATGCAAAAAAATCCTACGTCGTACGATAACTAATACAATGTAGTTAATGAGCATAGTTTTCGCATAAAGAGTATAGGGTACGAAATGTGACAATCGAGGAGCATTTGTTCACAAAAATTCGCCTAGGACCAGACAGTCAACCAGCCGGAAGACCAGATCACCAACCATAAGGAGGACCAGCTAACCAACCAAAGGAGGATCATATCGTCAACACCACTCCAAAGACTAGGCCAAGGATACCAAGGGGCAAAGAGGAACATCTCCGCTGACATCGAAGTCCAGTAGCTGACATAAGGATACCGAGGGGTATGAAAATTAAAAGATCCAACAAAAGGATCTCTAGAAAACAGGGGACTAAAACACCCATAAAAAATGGCTAGGGACGCCCCTGTCGTCGTCTCGATGCGCCGATGCATCGAGAATGCATCTCACTGACGCCTCCACCGCAGCGGCGGCCGGGCAAGCGATCAGGTAGCGTAGCCAGGAGATCCCAAGTGAGAGCTCCATCCCCACCACAGGGGTGACCTACTTAGATATCGAGTACGGTAAATCCTAAATCGAAGAATGGTAATAGATCACGTTTACGTTGATAAATTATCGATGACGAGGCCGGTATAACAACGCTCTCTCTCTTACCTTCCATAGTAATTATATTTTCATACCACTGGAAAAACTATTTTATTAATTTAAATTCTCATTTTTCACGGACATGATTACATAGGCGTGCGTGAGCCCGGCCAAAGCTTCTCGTGAGGCGCATGGTTTCCAAGAACCATTAAAAAGGAGTCAAATTCATAATTATTAACGATATTCAATTTGTCTTTGTAATGCACTATTATTTATTATATCTTTTTGAATAAACCCTACTTTTTTACCCAGTATTGAAGCTTGTATTAATTTCCTCCCTGCTCGAGTCCGACCTAAAACCCTTTTCAGGGTAATGTTAACGATAAATATCGTTACAATATATAATATATATGAAACATGGCATCGATTGTTGTTCCTGATCGTGTTGTTGAGTCAGTGGGATTATTAGATATTTGTAAATTAAACTTATCATTCGAAAATTGAGCCAAAGACAGTGATGTATCTTAGGCAAAATTAACGTTGAATAATAATTATTTTTCTCGATACATCTGACGTGTATTTAACTAAATTCTCATGGATAAATTCAATTAAATTTTTCATATTGTATTCCCCGCCGCATTTATTTTCCTATTACGATACCCTAAACACTTTTCCGCGTTTGTTTTCGGCATTGTTTAATATATTATGTACACAAGTATTCCCAAGATCAGAGTTAATTAAAGAGAGAAAATACAACAGGCACAGATAAGCCAACGTACACGGCACAGTAGCTTGTCGCCATATTATGCTTTCTCTCTTTCGTTCTTTGTTTTCCTCACACACATAGAGAGAGAGAGAGTTTCTTGAGGAGAATGCAGCGTGTGCGGATGACGCTAACACACACATACATACAAATATATGCATATAACCTATACTATGTTGGCTGTAATCTGTTCGGGCCCACACTGCATTCAACGAGAGAAAGACACAGCGCCGCGCAGCTTTTAGCGGCCTGTGGTTCAGATAGGGGTAGTGGGGCTAGCTGCTCAGTAACGTAGCTAAATTATCGTACATTTGGGCCCTGCACCGAAAATCTACGCTCTGTAAAAGGTTAACCGTTCGGTTTAGGCGCCTGGGACCCCTTGTTGGTTGTAGCGGGGTCTGGCCAGCTCCAGAACCCATTTGGCAACATGGATAGTGTAAAGAAGACGTTACATTAGGCGGGCTCTGACCGTACCGGACGAATTTAGTTTTGGAAGCGTGTCATTCTCTCGTTGAACGCAGTATAGACCGATAAAAGATTAAGTGTGGGTACGAAGGACCGCAGAAAGAGGAAACCGCCGATAGGAAATATAGTATATAACGTGTTTTATCTCCTTCACTCGCTTAGTTAGCTCTCTATGCCTTTATTTTTGGCATCGTTTCATTTCGACGTTACATTTTTTCGGTATTACCCTCGTTGAAGAGGTTTCACTTTTAAAAAAACTACCGCACCCAGAGTTGACATTCGTCTAAAAGTGTAACACGAGGGAAAAACTTACAAGCACGAGATTATCCTTATCGAACGATCGTAAATACATCCCGAATCGTCTTGCATCGTCAAAAATCAGCTACATTTCAGATGTATTATAAGTATTGGTCGCTAAGCTCTAAAGTTTATGGAGGTTCGGGAATCCGGATAAAATACTTAACTCTCTATTTAATTAATCTAGAAATTCATCACATGCGACAGAACACAGTGTGACCCGGGTACTCAATCGTAGGTCAGGCTGATACTGACGTAATACTCGTAATGAACCGAGTTTCGGTTTAGTTCACGCTTAGTAATTAGACGATGCTCAGCAGAAACCCTGGTCGCTAGAACTGGTGCAGTATGGGGACAGTTGTTGTAACAGTATTATCCAACAACGTTTGGCAACCAAGCCAGTTTTAGTACTGGACCATATTGACAACTCTGGCGGAGTATACCGCGGGATTCGAACATGGGCACCTCTTTTTTATCGGCTGTATGTTTGTCGAAATGGCTCACATTTGACGATATGATTAATTTTCTGGACATGGGGTCAAAATATCGACGAAACCCTGGATAGAAAACGTTGCACGCTATTCGTTTAAAAACATATGAATTATGTAATATCGCAATCTCGATGAAATTCTAATGGATGATTTGTAACGTGGAGCAGTCACATGTATTATGCCGTAAATAATGTTCTATTAATATTATCATTTAATACGAAACAGACCGCGAATATATTAATCATCTACTATGGGATATAGACCTGCATATTATACTTTTATTCTATTGAACTGGGACCGAAAAACTTATCAATGCTCGGGATAGTATAACAAACGATCGGTTTGAATAAGATTAAAACGTAAAATAAAAACAAATGCATCCAGTTTCATCAGAAATCGCCAATTAATATCTTGTTATGTATAATTTGAACTGTCAAACCTCCACAACGCTTGGACGAATCTTTACAGAAACAAATTTTATAAGCATTTATTTACAATAATATTATATATTCGGTTAAATTAATTGATACCAATAGTAATAAAATATGTCATCGTTATTTCATAGTCATTACGATCGTATCGAGGCATAAAAGAGCAAATTCAGTCCGTTGTAATCTAATAGTTATGCCCTCGATCTATATCACTTACCGCATTTTAGTACAAAAAAATAATAGTGTGCATAAACATGATAGAGCGCAGCACAATGCTATAAAAAATGCATCCCAAACAATTCTTTCCAAATCACCTTTCTTCGCGTTTCAGATCATCTTGAGTATCATCGTATGAAAAATCTTGAAATGAGGAAACAAAAAGAATTGTCGTGAATATTGTTTTAAAAATTGGTTTCTACTGTACGGATAATCTTTTAGATAACGAAATATTATATCCCAACGCAAATATTTAAAAACTAAATTCCTTTAGGCATAACGAACTTTTCGATTGCCCCATCACCTATCGTCAAAGCTGAGTGACTGACCACGCGCTGTTGCTCAATTACCCACGCGAGGTGCGAGGCTCGACTCTTTTTCCACATTCGTCAATTTTACAGATCATTGCCACTGAACTTGCGTCTTGCGCAGACACCCGACGGAACTCACCGAAGAGCTCCTGTCGAATTAATAGAGTTTTGTCTCGTTCCTCCGCGAACTGTGTTTTACGTGTCTTTGGTTCCTCGCGATCACGTCTTCTCACCCGAGGGAACGGGAATTCACCGCGGTCTGCGTGAATATAATTCTGTCGCAAGTGAGCAAGGTACTCTAGAACTCAATGTAATGCGGAAGAACTCAGTTATAGACATCTCGGTCGTTATATTATCGGTGCCTGAACAGCGTGTACAATTGCGGTCATAACCCGAAGTCCCGAGGGAGTCACGCACGCACTGCTTGAGACATAGCCTCTTCCAAAATCAAGTTCAACTAAACTACTGCAACCGAATACAACAAATTGGCAAGTACAATAATTTGTATTCAGACAAATATATGCGTTTAATATAAGTTACTATTATACATTTCATATATTTCGAATTAATAAACCGTGTACGCGCGGCACTCCTCGTTCGTTCCACGTCGCGAGTTACTTCCACAACAACAAATGTACCGAACTATTCCATCATCTTCCTCTCATCAAAAAAAGCTCATATTCTATAAAATCAGAATCTTCATTGTTTTTACTTTATGCCTACCCTCGAAAATATGCAGAAGACACGTGCGCCTAGCATTTTAGTGGTTTCCCAAGTTTAAAAATATATATCTTGCTCTCACAGCTTCACTGTCGGACATAACAATGAAATGGTACAATAGTTTTACCTTGATCGTACAATTTATTTTTCAATGACCGGAAAAAAGTTCATTTGTTTCACTCTGCTGCTGATTGTTTCTTAGCGTACTTTGGCATACCGATTCTGAGAGTCGTAAACTATAAGAATTATAAATGAACACGCGGAGATAAAATACTTTTATCCAAAAAGTATTTGAAGACGGGCGTATGTGTATCGAAAAAATATCAAGGACGAGCTAATGTTCACAATTTTACCTTGTTACCACCTTCAGATTGTCAGCTCTGCTTTTAAAATACCAGGTCTATAAATATGAAACCGGAATTTGATCATAGATGGCCCTAGCTGTCAATGTAGTTACCGTCAAACCGCGTCATTGGCGCCATTTCCTTGTTGACATCTCTGACAAAGATTTTCAACTCACAACAATACAAGTTTCATACAACAGCATAGTTTGTAATAGCGTTGAACATGTCGAATTTTGTGCCTGGAAACTACGATTTGCGGACAGCATTGATTTTCTGTTACCAATTGAAGAACACTGCTGCAGAATCACATCGAATGCTTGTCGAAGCTTACCGTGAGCATGCTCTTGGTAAATCACAGTGCTTTGAGTGGTTTAAAAAATTCAAAAGTGCCGATTTTTACGTGAGAAACGAAGAACGTGGAAGACCACCGAAAAAGTTTGAAGACAGCGAATCGCAAGCATTGTTGGATGAGGATGACGCTCAAACGCAACAACAACTCGCGGATCAATTAAATTTGACACAAGAAGCCGTCTCCATACGTTTGAAAGCCATGGGAAAGATCCAGAAGATGGGAAAATGGGTTCCACATGAACTGAATGAAAGACAGCAGGAAAACCGAAAAACCACTTGCGAAATGCTGCTCGCCAGGTACAAAAGAAAGTCGTTTCTCCATCGAATTGTGACTGGCGATGAAAAACGGATATATTTTGAGAATCCTAAGCGTAAAAGATCATGGGTAACTCCAGGCGACCCATCGACATCGACTGCAAGGCCAAATCGCTATGGACAGAAGACAATACTCTGTGTTTGGTGGGATCAGAAGGGTGTGATCTATTATGAGCTGCTAAAACCTGGCGAAACCGTTAATACTCAACGCTACCGATAACAAATGATCAATTTGAATCAAGCTTTGCGTGAAAAACGACCAGAATATCAAAAAAGGCAACACAAAGTGATTTTGCTTTATGATAATGCACCATCACACACAGCAAACTGGTCAAGGAAACGATTGAGGCGTTTAGTTGGGAAATACTTTCGCATGCCGCTTACTCACCAGACTTGACTCCGTCCGATTACTACTTATTTGCATCGATGGGACATGCACTTGCTGAGCAGCGCTTTACTTCTTACGAAAATGTACGAAAATGGCTCGATGACTGGTTTGCCTCAAAAGAGCAACAGTTTTTTTGGCGTGGCATCCACAAATTGTCAGACAGGTGGGAAAAATGTATAGCTAGCGATGCGCAATACTTTGAATAAAATATTTATTATCATTTTCATGCAATAAACGTGTATTTTCTATACAAAAATTCCGGTTTCATATTTATAGACCTGGTAGAGCTAATGATGTCTTGAAACTGAGGCTACCTTCACACGATGCGTAACTTCTGTCAGTCAATCATATGTCGATATTAGATTTCTAATTGATAATAACAGTATGAAGTAATACATTCGTGTTTGGCTGCACGAGTTACACGATAAACAAAGTCATGGTAAACCAGCCTGAGGCTGCCATAGAACGTACTTTGCTTATTACATTTTCTGGTAAACAAGAGAACGGAATTGCGAGTTCGCTATTAGCTGAACAATTGACGCGGAACGAAAATTAACATTCATGGTAACGGCACCCTCGGTCAATACATGTGGTCGTCACAGCTTGAATTGAACAGCTGTAATTACACTTTTTAAAACTAATTTGTTCTGTAATATTTACGACTTTTAATACTATGCATATGTTCTTTACTTTCAAAAAAGTTTTTAGGTGGATCGTACAGTACCATCTGTTGTACGTCAGATGAGAGTGTTTGACCTAATGATATATTAGTTTTGTTTCCGCATTATTCAATATTTAGTGAAATTCATGCAGCATGTGTGTACAACGAATACAACGTTTTGTTGATAAAATGAAATTACTTTCATTTGTTTCTTTAGCATGAATATGCATCTTAGTGTAGATGTATCGGTTGTGTCCTCCATTAAAACGGTTTCGTTTTTTGATAGTCTTACTCATAATATAATATAATTTTATAGACTCACAACTAAAATACTAAAGTTTCTCTGACAAATGACAAAATAGGAGCATAATTAAAAAAATACTGACTACTTAGATTTATATACTCATTAAATAACTTTGAAAAAGTGACTGATGATATAAAATGCTATACTAGGGATGGTCACAAATGGAACAGAGCCCACGAATCGTACGATAAAATCGTTTAAATGTTCTAGAACATACCATATTTATATTTAAAAGCATCATAAAATACTTGAGACATTAATCTTAAACGTGTTACATTTAAAAAAATACAATTTTTTAAATTAAATAATTATTATTAATTTTTTTTAAATCTTGGCACCTTCCGCTTAATCTATGTAATTGAAGTTTTGCCATCAAAGTTCGCAAAATTTTAATAACACAGTGACAATGTAGTTTATAATCAAAAGACTAATTACTTACGTGAATAAAATTCCGAACGTGATATTTTTTGGTATAGGACTTTCCGTACTTTATTCATTGTTAATAATTAGTGTAAGTCCTTTCTTTCTTTTGATTTGTCTTTCATATGTCACACGGTTATGTACTATGTTCAGCTTTCCCGAGGCGCCATTAGCTGCGAGAGGGCGCGGAAGTAAGTCTCGATCAGTAGTCTTGAGCGCGCAGTGTCGAAGAGATGTAGTGACAACTTATTCGTGCAGTTATATACGGTTAATAAAGAATCTATATTAACACTGTGTGGCCTCTATTCACTCATTACAATTAATACGTGTATCTACACCGATCCTCGATTGAGGATACAACATTCATTTAGTAACCACTTGTTAAGTTATTGATCACTGCATTTGGTTTAAATTTCGTTAAAGATTTTCCACAATTTTTTAAAAACAAGAATGCAAAGTAAAACCTTGCACATTGCTTTCTCATTATTTCATACTCTTGACAAAGCTTGCTCAATGAGAAAGACCAACATTGATCAACATCGTTTCTCATAGAGATGACTCCGTTAAAGGTAGAAAATAATAAGAAAGCAATGTTCACGGTTCTTTGTATCCTTGTTGAGTATCCTAATGTTAAAAATTCGAAATTTATTATTGATGGAAACAAAGCTTCGAATATGAAGAACCAAAATGACTAAGGGATGTCACAATAGAGATGTATAGCCGATTTAAATGACCGCGCAAAGGCCACGAAACAAATTTTGCATCACTGTAATCACGTTGCATTAATCAGTGTTAATTTTACTGAAGAACGTTCATATTATTTGCAGAAGTGTGATCAGTAAGTTTCGATACGATCCATAAGCGACCTACGTGCTGTTTCGCACTACGTTCAAAGGGTGGCAACGAGTATGTATTTCAATGTGATACTGAAACCAGCAGCCTCCGGGCTGAGAAGGAATCCTTCGGTCGCTGCGTACGTGTGAGGATAGATATCGGAAGGGTAAAGGGAAAGAGAGTCGATCCGCGGTCTCAGCGTGTCAGACATTCCCGCTGAATGTCGATTCAGGTATGATCGAGTCACCCTCTCTGCTTGCGAGACTTCGTCTCGGTGAGCGGTGCTAAGGGGTTTGACGTTGTTCAATCGACCTACATCACACGGTATTTCGATACATACTCGGTGACATAACCGCGGGAATATGACGGATTCCATTTGGACTAAGAATAAGTATGTCTGCAGAGGTTTCCTCGAGCAGAAGCAGCATCTGCATGTAATATATCCAACAATAATTATTTAGATAGAGCGAGTGATTCATCATATCAAACATCTCATTCTAAATTCAATTACCGTACCCAAAATAACTTTTACCTCATACACTCGCAATATAATTCAGGTCGTAACAATACAGAATTGAACAACGACAATTATGTGAGCGCAAAACACTGTAATAATCCACTATTGTAATTAGAAATCCAATCCTTACCTCGATGTATTCACGATGTATTCACGACGTATTCAATACTCCATCACACTCCGTGCTATTATTTTAATTATAAAAAGTTGGAAGGTGATTTGAACGAAACTAATACTACTCTGCGTTCTCTCGTTCGTATATTATACCTGAGGGTATGCGTGCACGTGTGTGTCGTCGTATCTCGTGACTCACCTCATCGTAAAGGGAGGTTTACGTGTCCCGATCACGAGACTCCATTAACTCTCTTGGCTTTGTCCGTCGTCCTCGAACTCGGACTCGTATGACGTTCCAGAACCAAATTGGAATTAAAGCAGAAAAAAATCATGGCCACCGAGGCGTTTGACTCCTGAGGCGAGGGTTATAAGCAAAGACGATCGAAGGGGATTGGGTGGCTCGCTACCATGGCTAGGACCCCTGCTACGTGTGGGATCCACGTTCCGGCACGTCGGACATTCCATTGGTCTGTGGCTCACCATGCGGATCCACACGGTACTCGTACGACCCATATACCAGCAACCCCGGCTGCTATATACAGCTAACACTGTCTCGATTCTCACTCGACTTGTTCCTACCACGATAACCATGCGCCATGCTGCACCCTCTTTCTCTCTCAAGAGACCTCAGAAACTCTCCCTCTCTTTCCCACCAACTAATTGCGTCAAATTGGAAAACTTTCTCGGTGCGATTCCCTCGGCTTTGCGCACACCCTTGTCTCCCGTTATCGTTTCTACATCTGTCCAAACACTGTCCTTCGCTACCTGACCTCATACCAGGTGTATGCATAAGTTTTTTCCGGTTTAACTAAGAGATGGCGCCAGCGAAAAGAACGCAGCGTATTAATTTGACACATACGTCATTTTGTTCGTCTGACATTAACCTACAAACACACACAAGTTGAGTCCGCCAAAAACTAGCGTCTTTGTTTTATCGTTCAGTGATCATGTCGAGTTTTGTGCCTGAAAAAGAACATTTGCGGCACGCATTGCTTTTCTTATTTAATCAAAAGAAAAAGACTGCTGAAAGCCAACGTTTGCTGGTAGAAACATATGGTGAACACGCTCCATCGATTAGAACATGTGAGACATGGTTTCGACAATTTAAAAGTGGTGATTTCAATGTGAAAGACAGTGAGCGCTCTGGTAGACCACAAAAATGCGAAGACGAGCAATTGCAGGAGTTATTGGATGATGACCCAACTCAAACTCAACGGCAATTAGCAGAAGCATTACATGTGTCACAAGAAAAAATCAGCAGACGCTTACGAGTGATGGGGAAGATCAATAAACTCGGTTAATGGGTCCCACACGATTTGAATGAACGTCAAATAGAAAATCGCAAAGTCACTCGCCGTCTCACATAGCAAAAGCAGTGAAAGACACCTTGAAATTGCTTGGATGGGACATCCTTCCGCACCCGCCGTATTCGCCAGACCTGGCGCCATCTGACTATCACCTCTTCGCATCAATGGGGCACGCGCTCCCAGAGCAGCACTTCAGCAATTTCGAGGAAGTTGGAAAATGGGTCGACGAATGGTTTGCCGCAAAAGACAAGCAGTTTTTCTGGCATGGTATTCATAAGTTGCCTGAAAGATGGGCGAAATGTGTAGAAGCCGATGGCCAATATTTTGAATAAAACAAAAATTAATTTCCCTTGAAAATTACGTATTTTTTTTTACCAAAAAACCGGAAAAAACTTATGCATACACCTGGTAGTTCCTCGTTCTATTCGATTTTTGTTTAGTAACGAATACCCGATTGAACATATATTCCAATTGCCACTATTTTACTTCCCTTCAAAGAACGAGAATTATCAGATTTCCCCTTTTCCTTCTATCGAAAGAATGAATGAAAATGATAGAAGGGACTTAAAGGAGAAATAATGAGCTGACGGAGAAGGAGAAATGCGAAAGAAAGGAGTAAAAAGAGCAGTGGTGTTTATTAGAGTTTGCGGAAACGGGGCGATCGACGGATTTCGAAGAACCTCACCGCTATGAAAGACGTGGCGAACGAGGGACTCAACGAGCCGTACGGGACTTCCGGCAATCTCGATTGCCCTACAGGGCCCCTGCTATTACCACTCGTACGACTCCTCTGGTTTTGTGCAAGTGAAACTGGTGTATAGCAAGGGTACCGCGTACCGGAAGCGCGTGGTGGCTAGTAGGTTCACTCATTTTCTCTTTCCTCTTTCTTTTCGCTCGAACGTACCAGAGCTGAGTGTAGCCCTCGGCTGACCTGTTTTTCTCCTACTACTTGGTACCCTCGAGTAGTTACGGTAAATAACCAGAGGCACAATGTGGTGAGTTTCATTTTCGTAGCATCTCTAGTACACGTAAGTAGATAGGTGTGATTCTTTGCTTATTATTCTCTTTCGCTCTTCCAAAATTTAATACAAATTACGAAAAAGGATAAATATATTTCATCTTTAAGAAGAAGCTTCGTTTACAGGTATTCAATGGGCGAGTACAATCAATGAGACAGAACCATTTATTTGATAATTTCCAACAAGAAATTCTACGGTAGTCGAATATAAGTTTTAAAGATATGTCTTAACGACTCAGAGTTTTTTTCTCCTACTTGGAGACCTCAAATATTTCCGGTGCAGAGCAAGAAGCACATGCTGGCCATAGGTGCGAAGCTTTGATGCTAATCATTTTTCTTTCCTCTATCAAATTAAATGCGAATGACAATCTTATTTTTTATTTTTGTAAAAGAGGATTTATGTTCATAAAAATCTTTACTTTCGAGATTTTTTTTCGTTCCAGTTTTGATGTTTGTACGACAGGAAAATATTAAATTGAATTTCCTTGACTCTTCATGCACTTTAAGCATACACCCGAGGAAAATTGTATTTATTATTCAAGGCATTTCTCTCTCGCTGGAGGAGGTTGGAACGGCGTTCGACTGCTTCCCGGTAAACAATAATAACATGATACGAAGACGTGTGTGTTTCAGAGGGTCAAGACGAAGCTGGAAAAAAGGAAAATGCTAAAAAATGTAAGGGTTTACTGGAAGAGAAGCTGGCGTTTGCGTTTTCAAGCTCGGGGCTATTGCTGCTGGTCTTTTAATGTTCTCAGAGGTGGTTAGTGTTCGTCGATCGTCGCCATCGTCGCTTAAAGTCTGCGCCTAGCTAAGTGGCCGGACTGAATGGCTTACGAGCAAATTCTCTCTCTCTCTCTCTCTCTCTCTCTCTACCCCCTCCGCGTCTCCTCCATCTCGCAAGACTTAAAATATTCATGTATACGGACCACGATATAGCGGCAGAGCCTCGCAAACTGAGGCGAATGTAGAAGTTTTGGGAGAGTAAAAATCAGTTAGCCAAGCTAAGAGTGAGAGTTAGCGAGTCCCGAGGATAACGATGAGATAGTTTCGTTAAATTGTATGGGATGAAGAGACAGCCACGATTTCGTTATGAAAAATTGTATTTTTACGTTCTACGAGTGAACGAGAGAAAGAGAGGGAGAAAATAGAGAGAGAGAGAGAGAGAGAGAGAGAGAGAGAGAGAGAGAGGGCTTGCGGATGCACGGAAGCGATTCTCCCACATCGGCAAATTCAGAGATTTTCCAGCCGATCGAACGAGGCATCGTTTTAAACAAACGCTGGCGAACCTCGTGCGCGCTCACTGCAACGACACAGTGAAAAGAGGGCTGCAGCGCAGTGGTGAGAGAGACCAATTTGGTATTTATCGGAGTGCTGGTGCAACGATAATGTGCCCGAGTTACAACGAGACCATTATTCCATATCTCGTAATCGTTGTACCACAGAACGAGAGAGACGGAGTATCGATTATCCCATCATCCTGCCATTGACGCAGTTTAGCGAACAATAAAAGGCGGAAAAAATAAACACATAGAGGAGAAGCGAGGTGGAGGGACCTGCAAGAGGAAAAAAAAATGTTATCGGAGTTGTGGTGGTACCTTAACGTTTTTCCAACCCCTATTTCGCATGCGGTGGCACGCGAGAGAGCCGAGGGCCAACGTTTGCTGACTTTTGAGTTGCATACAAATAATATAAGTATACATCGTGAGCTCGCCAGCAGTGTTCTCTCAAGCTCGCCAATTTTCCTTCAGGAAAAATACCAATGTGTGTATTCGCGGGAAACCATAGTCTGTACTTCGAGCCATAGCCATACGGCTAATGGCTGAAATTTTTCCTCTCTGTATCTTCCGTCCTATGCTCCATCATTAGAAATTGTTCTCGTTATTATTTTTTTACTTTTTTCTAAAAACTATTATCAGCCCTTTTTTCTCGCCTTGCGTTCGTTCCTAGAAAAACGTTTACCGTCATCTTAACAGCGTTAATAACTTTGCAAATGAGTGCTATAGGTGCGTGTGAATAATACCGGCGAGAAAAGATTGCAATGTGAGATAATCGAGCAGAGAGATCGATCGTGCCAGACATGTGTATTTGTGCATATATATGCTCGTTGAGAGTAGAAGAAAGGCGAGGATGAATGCGAATGGGCAGGGAGTGAACGAAGAGTTCAAAATAAGCCTGTATTCTGAAACTACCTCTCCAGGTGAACCGAGAACTCCTCCCTCCTCGTTCCTTTGCTACCTCGCCGAGGCCAATTGTTACTCTCGTTAGGAGAATCGATACGAACACATTGCTTTTCCTCGTCGACCATGCTCTCTCGCTTTTCCCTTCCTATTATTGTCTTTCTTCGGCGCTATTCTCACGACTTTTCCAACCACTGGCTGCTTGTCTGCGAAACTGTTGAACTTTAACCGATAGTTAAATATATTTTTCAGAAGTATAAGAATCCGTTGGACCAAGCACTCAATTTTAATGCTACAATCGCATTAAAAGTTTAATCCCTGTACGTGTTTGTCATTGACAGTTCTTGTATTTTGTTAGCAAGTAAGTATCGGTAGTATTGTATATCGACGGTTCTGCCCTAATCGTGGAAGATGCGCAAAATAAAAACAGAGCTGAAAGAAGGAGCGAACCAAGAGGAAATCAAATTTCCTCCTTTCGAAGAATCCGCAAGCTCTGAGTGCCGGAGCTTTTACCGAGAGAGTTTGGGGTGGTTGGCAGTGGTTGTTGTGGCGAGTCAGTCAGGTAGAAAGAGGGCTCGCTTCAGGTATATATACCAGTAGCCGGGATAGAGGATCTTAAAATTAAAGGCACGAGGGAGATGGATGACCGAAGTGGCCGGCGGTAAACGAGTTCTCGTTCCTTCAAACCCTCCTATGGCTGGGAGGAGAAAAAACAAATAAAGGGAAAAGTAAAGGCTGCGTGCACGAGTGAGGGAATGGTTAGAGAGAGAAGGAGAGAGAGAGAGAATAAACGAGAAATAGAGACGAAGCGAGGGAACATAGTGCCAGAGCGAAATAGGGGGTTCGTGAGAGTAAGGGTATGAGGGTCGCGAAACGAGTGGCCAAATGTAATTTAAAGAAGGAACGAACTTGGTACTACCCTTCTGGTGGGTAGGCGCTTCGTTCTTTGCCTCGAATCTCGCAGTGCTCCACAGAAGAGAACGTACCCCCTCGAGTCGACCGCGAGAGCCAACGTGGAGAACCAACAAGGCACCGGGACTCCGGGCCTCGGGCAACGACCAGAAAAGAAGACGAAAAGTACGAAGAGAGTGAGACAGAGGGTAGTTTTACGATTCAACCCGCATAGAGTGAACCTTGGAGAAGGTATATCGAACATAGCACCCTTTTTCTTCCCTCTACACCTCGACTCTTATTTGACTTTCTCGTCTTCCCTAGAAAATCTTGTAGGTTGGGGCCTACAAGATCTAGGGAAGCTAAGGTCCCTTCTATCGGAAAGTCCGAGACGAAAGGACCTAGGGGAATATCTCTGGGCGTCCCTAGAGCTTCCCTTCTCTTCCCTGGCTCCTGCATCCTTTTCCACTCGTCCGATGCGTTCACAGATCGGTAGATGTTTTTCTCCACCGTCCTCTCTATCCGCCAAATCACGCGTCAAAGCTATAATCGCAGTTTTCGAAAAAAATAATTTTTCATAAATTCAGAAATTTCCAACTATGAAGAAGTTTAATATAAAAATTGATTTTTAAAAATATAGTGAAATGGTAAACAATTATTCGTATATAATATTCGGGAGATTCTCACACATACACAATGATGCACAAATCTTCTTACTGTTACATACGGATAATTATTTATTATTTCACTATTTTTTATTAATCTAATTCATTTATTAAACTGCTTTTTTCAGTTATAAAGTTATTTTTTATTTATCCTTTTTAAAGTAATATCGCGTAAAGGATAACTCGTAATCACTCTCTTGCTGATCGACCGATGTTATGTGTAAGTCACGAACACTCATGTACAGTTTTGGATAATAGTAACAGTCAGTCCGGTATTTAAATTAAAAGAATTTTAACAATTTTCTTGAGAGTCATTTATCTTCACGAAAATACAACGAATGCCGAAAATTCATGAATGAAACCAAAACCAATGCTTCAGGTGATAAAAGCGTTATGCCGAAATCGGTCAGATAATTTCTGTTTTTGCAAACTTTAATAATAAAAAATCGAGGTGAGTTCTGTAGGTCGACACTTAATGCATAACTTCCGTCTTTTTACCCGTGGAGCAATCGAGAGTTAATAAAAACCGAAAAGACCAGGTTTTTACACTTTCCTGGACGGTAACAACGATTTAAGCGCAGCACGGTGGAAAAAGCTTGTCATCAACTCGACCGCGTGTACACTCACGCGTACCACCCCGTCAGCATCCCCTATCAAGTCTATTCCACCCCTCTCCGCTTCTGCTCTCTCTCATCAACCTCCTTTACCCCCTGACTGCAGTTTCACTCATTGGAGTAATTGCAGCGTGGGAATAAACAAAACTATAAAGTCCTGCAGGCCAGAATTACTTTTCCACAAGTTTTCTATTTGCAACTTCTCGTGTACTACTCCACCTTCTCGTGTGGAGAGTGCGATTGATGTATACACACGCAGCCCTAAACGAGACGGAGCAAGGAATTGTATGGACGATAACTTGCCGTTCTGGAATGGGTGAAATTCTGCTTGTCAAGAGAGAAAGAAAAAGAGGGAGGGTTCCCCCCTCCCTTACGAAGTGCCTCCGGTATTCCGAGGGTAAGACGAGACGGTCACACTCGCCAGTTGCTTTTTATTTACCCCATTTCCTCTTTTGTTTACTCGAGGGCTCTCGGGGTCGCTTCGAGCTCAACGTATATACCAACCTCGAAGCTCTTTCAACCTTCTGCGTGTGCAGGGTTGCTCCCGCGCGCGTTCTTCCACCCCGAGATACTGCTGTGACGAGAGGGCGATCCAACAGAATTAGGGGATGATTGAGATCTCGGAAAAGCGCACTGGGAAAATACTCTGTCGAGGGAAGAACTGTGAGCTCGAACGAAAGTCTCTGCGAAAACGTGAAAAATAATCCTCCCTATTAAGGAATTCGATTAATAAGCTTTTCCATCCTCCGTAATCAAGATCTACCCGTCACTATGAACAGGATAAATATTTAGATACGAATTATTTGTAATCCTTTACTGCGGTTTACGTTTGATCACAATAAAATTGGACGGAAATATTATGCTGTCACGCCATATCACATGCTCGAAAGCTTGTTTGGAATGCTAGAATCGACCAACTCACACGCAAAAAGAAGCAGGAGCGAGACTAACACTTCCGGTACATTACGCAGTCTTGGTCCTAATTACGGCTCTGTCATAATGAGTCCGCTAGGGCGATGTTAAAGCGCGATAATTTCATAATGTTTCAAGGGGTCGCGGCGGGTAAAGAAGGACGAAGGTGCTTTTGCTGAACTAGAGAGTCTCGTGGCTCTCTGGGATTTGTATACCTAGCTAGGGGTTGCGTTTTGTTTCCTTTTCTTTCTCTTTTATTTCCTACGCGTGGTTACCAACCCAGGGGAGTGCGACGTGAAGCTGCAAGGTCGACGGGGATAACTATAGAGCACAAAATATACGCGACTCGACACGTATAGCTAACTAATTAAACTTGGCGTTGGCCAGACGGGGAATGTGGAGAAAGAGCTTGCGAGCTTCCCAGCTTTCGACAAGCCAGCTTACAAACCTGGCTTTCACTTCCGGATAGGAAAATAATACCAACGTGAACTCACAGACGATGGTAGGTGCGTAGGTTTACGTGCGTTTTCGTGCTACCCTTACTCGGATGGGTGACTGCTCGGTCGTGCACTGGTTGGCGAATTGAATAATAGAGCGGGAGGTCATTTTTTTGAGAAAGGTGATTCCCTGTAGGATAACTAGTTTTTATTAAAAGGGCCGACTGTATAATTCACAGGTTTTTCGCAGTTTCACTGCGGCCACGTACGGGTAAGATACAGTAGGGGTGTTGTTCGACTGCGGGCGCATTCAGAAAGAGAGGTTAGGCTTGTAAAAGAAGAAGGACCCCGTATCACGAAGCAAACATTTTTAAAATATATATGTTACACCGACGTGAACTCAGCCTTGCAGCTAATGTGTTGTTATCAGCCAGGTTTTTCGTGAACCTTTTAAAAAGTTAAAAATGTTTCGAAATCGGTAAGCATATGCTGACGGGACATATTGCATAGCCTGGGCTGCTTTGCAATTAAGCGAAATTAAGGGTTTCAATGTTACGTTGAAGCTGGGATGTAGGAGGAATTCAAAATTTTGTTGTATAAAGGCCACCCTATTCAGAAAACAAAACGAATAAATAAAATCGTGCGTATTTTTCTCAAATTCTTTGTCTCGTAATTATTATCCATTTGTAGTTCTACCAGTAGCAAACGCGTTCCGTATCAAGGATTCTCTCCTGACAATGGATCTATAATTTTTTACGCTTTTAAAAAAAAAGTGGAAACAGCGTGTTCGTAACTTTCTCATCAAATTTATTACCGGCATAAAATAACAAGTGATCTTCTGGTCTACCAAAGTCTTGAATTTATAAATATGCATCTAGCAAATAATTTTGAATATATTTGCTTTCTGCTGCCAGGTGACTGGAATGCTTCGCTCCACGACGGAGATGCTCGAAACTATATCATTGTCAATGGATCATAGAAATAGTAGATACAGATTGAACCTCGGCATCGGCGCGTATTACTTTAATAAAAAAAAAGACAGCGCAACGTAAGAAAAGTCGCTGTGTCTGTCTCTGATTTAATTCATGAGAGAGAGCGAGACTTTTCTTATCGTTGCGCTGCCTATTTTTAAGATGGGACCACTTTGAAAGCATCATGAGCATACGAGGCAGGCTAGGTATTCGTACTAATTCTAAAGAATACACTTGGAGATAGTAATACCACGGTTCTTCACTTTCATGTTCCAGTTTAAGCCTGGATTTTCATTGTGGCGCGCAACAACACGTGTGAGTGAAACATAGTTCAACAGAGAAATGAACGAGAAGGCGCATAATTTCCTCTCGCTTCGACTATAGAGAAAATCCAACTTTACTCGAACTCGAACTGTTTACTTTAGTACAAACGTCACCAATGTTGGACAATAATATGACCTAATTTTAATACGAATGACAACAAAATATATTTTTTTCGAATATGATATAAAATTATTAGTGAATTATGAGTTAATACACGAAGATGTTTGGTTGGTCAGAAATGTTAAATATTATTGTTATGATGTTTTACATACGTTAAACCTCAGACAGGCGAACGAAAAATATAAATCTCAGAGATCTGTTGATATAATTTAGTATAGCTTTTGCTTTGGCCATTATTTACATTAATGAAACGAAATATTTGATATCTTTTTCTTTTCAGATAGCAAAAAGCATCGTGTCAATGAAAAGTTCATATTATACGCAGCTCTTAGGAACTGTGTACAACACGTAGTACTCAATATTCTTATCTTTAATGAATAATTGATTATTATTATCCCATATTAGTAGATGCATAATGGAATGCGTACACTGCTGATCAATCGCTCTATTTTAATGATCTGTATGGAAGTAAAATGTCTGCAGTTGAAAATAACTTTTTTTCAACTAATTTTAATTTACATTTTTTTCAAATTATTGAAGGTAAAGTATGAAATTCAATTGTACAATTGTACTTCAATTCAATACCAAAACTAGGTTTTGGTAATAGAGTATACGTGCCAAATTTGACCATGATCTCCAATCTCTTTCAAAAGTTACCGTATTTTTCGAAACTACAGGCAGATAGATAGACAGACAGAAATGAATGAATTCTTTTTTCGTACTCTTGGACATTCAAAACACGTGTTTGCATTATAATTTGAGGGTCGAATTATATTTGTTTTATTGCAATATTTTCTCCCTTTCCATGCTTCGTATGTAATGAGACTGTAAAAAAAAATCGGCAATATTTACAATGTCCAGGATTTCTCGAATATGAAATACAACTTCGTTTATGGGATGAACGTAGAGGTTAACCGTCGACGACAACTTGGAAATACGATCATTGTGCGTAAGTAACTATCACATTTGCATAAGCATACGCTTCGAGTACGTGTATTCAGTGGAGAGAACAGAGATTACGTTGGTGGGTATATACGTAGATCTGGTAGGTAGGTAGGTAGGTAGGTATGTATGTATGTCTCGTGAGAGATACGAAGCAAAGCTCGTATCCCAAATATACTCACATGTCTGAGGGGCGGTGGTGAATGATGAAGAGGGGTAAACTTGGAGAGTACACGTCGTAGTTATTTGGATCCCTCGTATGAGTCTGCTCGTTCGAGTGCACTGTTGTATAAACTATAAAAAGTGACAGTGACGAAGTCTGGAAACCTTCTAATTCATCACCCAATATATACCGAGGTCCGAAAAAGTCACGACTCATCGAAGATTCGAATAACGAATAAAATAAATATGGAGAATAAATAAAATCACGACAAACGATGATAAAATAAAATTTGTTGGTACGGAAAAAGGGGAGCACGTGGTGAATGAATGATCGCATCTTGTTTACCGCAACTACTCACTCGAGCCCTTGGTGGCAACCCCCAGAGGTCGCAAACGATTCCTTCAATTAGGGATTAATCAAGCCCCGGAGAAGCTACCTAGCTGGCGTGACCAGAGGCGGCACGCGATAAACACGCGTATGCTACGAGTTAAGTGAGAGCGAGAGGGATGAAACTGCTGGACGAGAACGGGGGGCTGTGGCTGGTGGCTGACGAGACGCGTGGCTCAACTACGCATCAGTGACTCTCAACCGCACTTCTCCGCACACAGGAGCATTGGTACTCCTCCGAGTACTATAGAACGAGAACGCAGTTTAACCCTCGACTGTGCTCCGCGCGTCACCCTCGAAATTAATTCCACAAGCTCTCTTGAAACACGAGTCCCTCTGTGTTATACACTCCTCGTATCACAATATCTGCTTACAAAGCTTCCCGACACAGACTACTCGGGAACCGCTTACTCCACACACCCCGTTGTGAATTAAACGCCGTTACGGATAAACAGAGTTTCCGAGCTCTATCAAAAATGCGCAACTCCTTCGCTTCGACAAACTACCCCAGACCGTTAAAATATTTTCCGAGTACTGCCGTTAAATTTTCCTTTAACATTTCTTGGCCAAGTATTCTGTTAAAGATCGCGAAGAGTGCTTTGCCCGTTACTACAAGGCTTTGGTCGTGGCCACGGAAATCCATGGAAGCTTTTCCTCCCTTGGCGGTCGGCCTGCTTGTACCATCCCCTCGGTACCGCTCTCTCACTCAACTACCGCCCCGCAGTCCCCGCCAGAATCTCACGTACGCCACGGTATTTACGAGGGGCATCAGCATATTAAATTGCACGGCGTTAAAGCAAACCCCGGAAAGCTCGTCGCTACCCTCCTCCCTTTATCCCTTTCCATTCCGCCTGTCTCTCGCGAAGCTAACCCATCCCCAGATAGCGGAAAGCTTTTACGCAATATTAAATTTTCCCGAGTCCGTATCTCGCTCTATGGGGGCCTGAGCGGAAGCAGTTGGAGGACGGAGTAACGTGGCGAGGGTCCTGTTTTATTTTGTATTTTTGTATTCGGCGAGAGGATACGCATACAGCAAAAGGAGTGGAGGTTAAAATTGGAAGGGCAGAGATAGGTGGGGAGGAAGATAAAAAGGAACCTCAAGTAACCGGTTGCACTTTGCGGTGTCACTTGCTCTCTCTCTTTAGGATTCTATTACCATTCCTCAACTCCTCGGGTAGATGCTTGCCCATTTCGCAGTTGCACTTGGTGATACTTTATCAATAATTAATTTCTTCTTGATTACCACTTTACCGTTCGCAGAGAATTATTTCCGCAAGGTTGCATGATGATGATACCTGTTTGCAGCAACGGAGAGGATCCTTGCTGTATCTGGAGTATACTTTTTAAGGGCGGTGACTATAAACGTTGAAGAGCACAAGTGTATTGAGAGCAGGAGAAAAAGCAGAGACAGTCTAATGAATTGCGTAGAGCAAAGTGAACGGTAGAAATGTGATATTGCTGCTGTGCTGGCGGAGGTACTTCTATATTCGTTGATGCCATAAATTCTATGAAAATCCTTGATAGTACTTGGGAAATGGACGGTATAACGATAAAAAAATGAATAAATAAACAAGTAAAAAAAATATAGCAGACGGACTGGTGCTCTTCTGATTCGTCCGAAAAGTGGGAGCAAAAGGATTGGCTGATGAGAGTGTGCTCAGTAGGATATTACGTGCCACGCAGTTATTCTCTGTATCCACCTTTACGCGACCTCACTACTCTGATACTCTTTTATAAATGCTACACGAAGCTCGAGTGCGTGAACATCTGTAATATCCCTTGTTCTCGTTGTCAGGATAATCAGAACTCTCTCTACGAGAAATTGTGATCAAGCTCACTGCAGACAAAATGTAACGTTGAACTAGGCGAGAGACTTTTCGGTCTATCTCTCATATAATGACTCAACATTTATACGATTTTTTACATCTTCAGGCACACGATATGGCTCAATTGTCGCTTCAACACATAACCTCTAACGGAGATCCCTGACGAAAGAACCTGGCCAAATAAAATGTAATATCTTATATTAAACTTGTAAATACACAAGTTTCGTGAGATCCCGGATCTGGGGACAAACTTTATTTATTTAATAACGAGGAGTTCATTTCGTTACTCCAAAAAGGCCGTTCGAAGTCGCTATTGCTATTTCTATGTTTAATTCAATCGGTCGCAGGGTTTCCAATTTATTTGGCCGATTTCGTTACACTAGATTAGATACTCCACTAAAACGAACTTTGCCTTTAACCTCCTTGGACTCCCTGATGTGGGCCCCTTTAAACCAATAGATTTATCCAGTTCCATAAGCTATCCTAATAAAGTTGGTTAAATCATCGCGACTTTCCATCTTAAATTTCGGTATTATTTTACCGTTTAATATAGAAGGCCGTGGTTCGTGATGTCATAGATGTTGTTATGCTGTCCCTGTAATGCACGGAGTGCGTTCTACAAACAGTTGTATCAACGAGGGTGTCGAGGGTGCGTAACTCGAGCGGGGATGAGATTACTGGTGGCGAATGAGAGGTTGTCCTGCAAGGGGTCGACTAGTACGGGTTGGTCTGACGGGTAACTTCGTTCGGGATACCAGTGATTCGATTTATCTCTGGGAGAGCTGGTGCTCGAGGCTGTCGCACGAGACAACGAGGGTTTCCCCGTTGGTGGAGCTTGGACCGCTGGTCTCATCGTCGTACATTTCGGTCTCGGCGCATCGACAAACTGACCATAGCCAACCAGGCTTGTGGTAAGTGTATAGTGGCGAGCGAGCCTCTGGACAGCAATATGTAATCCACTTTAGAGGCGCACTCCGTTCTCGTGGAAACTGCTACAGCTGGTGAGGAGCGGGTGAGCCACAAGCTCAATGGCTTCTGCTGTAATACTCAACCCTCCTGGTGGTGCTAGCATATTCCTACCAAGAAAACAAAGATATTCATTCTCTCTCTCTCTCTCTCTCTCTCTCTCTCTCTCTCTCTCTCTCTCTCTCTCTCTCTCTCTCTCCCGCCGCGCTGTAGGTGTATGTCAGTGTGCAACGTCCGAGTGCTAACGAATTCTTGCCTCTCACAATGTCCTGTAACGAGGCGCGTATTGAAACGTCCCTCGTCTATACCAAGCTCATTCGTCCACCAACCACCGCCCCGCGTTGTCTGTTCTGTGTATAACAACAGGACGCGGCAATAGAAACAGCAACTGCGACGCAGTCGATGTGGATGGTACAATTCCAGCATAACACATCCCCATAGCACAGTGAATCTCCAAACAAGGGAGAATCGTTATTGCGACCAACAGACGATCGTTCTATGTTTTCCATGAATACTCATCCCACTCTCGAATTGAGAGATCCGATTTTCGTTGTGCCCATAGATCCAGTAATGAATATATACAGGAAAATTTAAATGCCATCACCGTGGTGATCTTTAATATCAGCGTCGAAACCACAAATGGATATTTAACGACAACGCTGCAATAACTCGAGTTCACCGAACATGTGGGAAAGAAAAAAGAGGTTGGGCGAAGGCGAGAAAGACAGCGGAAAAGAGAGAAGAGGGAAGGATGTCTATATGCGAGGCTCCTGTCTCTCGATATGCCTGTCCGTTTGTCCGTTTCTCGCTCCTTCAGTCTCGTTGTCGGTCGTAGCACGTAGCCTTGCGGGGCGTGACGTAACTGGCTAACAACGCGGTAACACGCTCGAGTAATCCGTTTCTACTATCGTCTGCACTCTCCTCTTCACCTCTCCAATGGCACTGGTGTATAGTCGGGCAGGATAGAGAGAGCGAGGGAAAGAGAGAGAGAGAGGGAGAGAGAGAGACCTTATTGCACGGCCGTATGCACCCTGCAGCCCTGTTTTCTCCACAGTCTCGCCTGCCGCAGACCATCCGATGTTGCATCGAGTGTCCAAACTCGATTTCCTCGCGATGGCAACACAACGTAATTAGTTGGTGTATGCCGAGGGGAAAGGCTCGCTCCAAGGCTCCATTTTCCCCTTGTGCGAGACTCTGGTGCACTCTGGTGTTGGGTCAGACACAAACATCGCGTCTACAACCTGTTGAAAATTTTAGATCGTCAAACTGCCCATAGGCTCAGTTTAATCACTTTTTCCTTCCTCATAGAGATTCTTACATCCTCTGTGATGATGGTGAATATTTTTTTCAGAATTTTTATGTCAACATATTAAAAATGTGTCAAATCGTCCGGAAAACACATTTAGGAAAAACGTCTTGACGCACGCGTGCGCATGTTTGTGTGTATACGCGTGCTTGCGCACGTGCAACATTCAAACATCTAAAACTCCGGAACGTCTTGAGTTACGGTACTCAAATTTTATATAGAAACAAAGCAGAATCACCTTTTTACTTACTGAAATTTTTGTAGTAATTCATATAGTAGTTTAGGTATGTAGCTGAATATCTGTAAAAGCTCTAGCTGTCGTCAGTTTTGAAATAACTTGCTAAATAGTGCAAGGATGGATGACATTGAATTTTAGTCAAATCTATTAAGAGGTTCAGATTTTGTGAGTTTTTTAATTTAAAAAAAAAACCAAAAGTGTGTTTATTCACCTTACGTCATCGCGACCATTATCTGTTAGATGGAGTTTTCGCTAGTCACCTCTCGGGGTATAGTGCCGCCTAGAATCCTATGTTATCGATCATTTTTGTGGACACTGATTGCTTTACTAATCCGTTAAGAATTAATGAAGCAACCGGACTCGACGATTTTGTCATTTTAAAGAAATCGTGAAAAAATGTTGCCACAGCTTGGGATCGAACCGGGAATCCCAGAATTCTAGCCTGGTGCGTTTCCAATTACGCTACTGTGACTCTAGCGAAATGAAATATCCGTAAAGTTTGATTAAATTCATTAAATTTGTTTTACTACGGTGAAGTAACATTCGGCGGTTCTCGATATTGAGTTTGGATAGCATCGATAGAAGGGTTCTGATTTTGTGGGATTTTTCATTTTCAATTTTGTCACTATTGTAAATTTTGAAAAGTTTAAGGCGGTTACGGGATGTAAAGTTTGATCAAAATCGATGGTAGGATTCAAATTTTGTAAAATATTGCATTTTTTTATTCACGATAGCTAAAGTTTGTAAAATGAATGGTCTGAAATTTGAGAATCACTTGAGCAATCGATCTGAAGTTTGTTACGCTAATTACGCAATAAGTCGTCGCCATTGGCTACAATTTTTGTCAAAATATGTTAAAGCAATGAGATTTTAGAGAAATTTCAATTTTTCAGTCTCGTTGCCATTCAAATTTTGTCAAACTTTGGTTTATATAATTACTAGAAGAATGTGGAAAGTCAGCGGCGCTTTTTCATTACTATTCAGCTTTACGATAAAACTTCATCTGTCAGGAAGTTCAAATTGATGAGTAAGTACGGTGTTACTCGCAGAGGTAACTTTGTAAAATGTGTAAATAATGAGAAAGCAAAGTGCAAAGTTCTACTTTGCAACCCTTCTTGTTATCGTGTTGAATCATTATTATTATAAATAACACTAAAGTGTGTAATTTAGATGCTTCTTTGAATTTTTTTCCCAATGCTTTATTTAATGGAAACAGGGATTCTACTAGCGGACAGGTTATCTCATGTATGACTTTTTCGTTCCCTCGCTGTTCGCTTATCCC